>OY728126.1:685501575-686751575 GCA_963277665.1 Viscum album | reverse complement strand
TACCAAGGTTCACCTGTACCAGTTCATCAACCGTGGTAGAGACACCTTCTTCAAAGGCAGGGGGAGCATCCTCCAGGTCTTCCTCCCCACCTGTGGGGGGAATTCCCGTGACGGGAGATACTTCTGGGCTATCAAAACCCGAGGGGTAGCCGGTGCCGACTTGGGCAGCAGCAGTCATCACATCGGGAGACTCACTTGCCATCGAGACCATAGCAATGAAGGCGGTCGACCCTATCCCGTCTGGCCTTCGGCCTAAGGGGTCGCGTTTGATAATATCAAAGCAGTGGTGACGTGTTGGCTTGAGTCGGTTGATTCCATCCCGGTGGAAGAGACACGTATGGCGCACCGCCGTTGTCATAAGCTTGACACTCCGGTACCATACAGGGGTAGGAGATTCCGGGATGACCTGAGCCTGATTGATGTAGGAGTACGAGGTGATTTTCCGTCGTCGCTTGGACACGGGAACATGCCTTCCTTGCGTACCGGAAACAAAAAAACATTGTCCCATATCGGGGGTCGTGGCCTCCAACCGGGGGATTGGGAGGATGTAGGCATCATCCATGCTTGCCCAGGGATCACTTGTGACTGGGGCGGGTTTATCCTCGCTTACCAATATTTGTTTGTCCTTACTTTTGTAGTAACCCGCATCCAGATAGCGGGCCTCACAAGAAGCGAAAGGGGACGCGTCTCCTTGGAGCACACCTACTCGACCGTTAAGCGAGTACTTGAGGAACTGGTGATATGCCGAAGGGACCGCTGCATGCAGATGGAGCCATGGCCTACCCATCAATGCGTTGTCGGCGGTGTCCTGAGAGACAACCATGAACTCGGTGCTGGCAACTAGGCCACCAAACTGAGTCTTCAGGCGGATCTTGCTGACTGGGGTTTGCTCTATCCTGTCGTACCCCTGGATCCTGAGGTCAGAGGGAGTTAAATCACCTTCAGACAGACCTAGCTTTCGCAACGTCCGGGTTAGAATTCGATTGATTCCGGAACCCGTGTCAACGAGGCAGTGGCATACTTCCATGCCATTGAAGTGGCCAGTGATGTACAACGGGAGAATGTTCCCCTGTATAGGAGGGTCCTCATATTCACCGGAGAACGAGATAATTGCCTGACATTCGGCGTTTTCAATCGTCTCGGTATGGAAGGCTTCCACAGCTGCTACCTCCGTCTCAAACTGGAGGGGGCTCCATAGGGCCTCGGCAAGGGCCTCGCGCATTTCAGATGACAGGCGAAGGGCCTCGAGGATAGAATTCCTCTCCGGAATGCCGTCCAGGTGCTTCAGGACATCATACTTTCCTGCCAAACGCGAACCTCTTCTTACAGGAGGTTGTTTGGCATTTGGAGGCATAGCGGGTCCTGCTGGTTGAGCCGGCGATCGACTAGTACTGGGTACATCTTGCTGCCTACTAGTAGAAGCCTGAAGAGTAGTCGCCGGAATAGGATCAGATAGGGGAGGATGTCCTATAGCCGGGCAAGACTGACTGTGATATGAACAAGGCAGCTCCCCCCGATCCAGTAGCACGAACGGCGGTGGAGGTAGAGCTGATGGTGTTAGATGGGGTTGCGCGTGCTGAGATCTGTGCTGAGCCTACTGCCTGGTCTCAGTACCGTGCATAGCTTGGCCAAAAGTGCCTGCTGACGTACCTCGATGACCGGTGCGGTTGCGATTCCGCTAACATTAACGTCGGCTGGAAACGTTGGGGAGGTCTGCCTGGCGTTCCCCATCGTCGGGGGTCATATAGGGCTTTACCAGCTCCACGGTATTAACCGAAGCGTACCCCTGGCTGTCGCTCGAGGAGTCATCCACCGCTGGGCGGATCTTGGGAGGAATCCCCATTTCAGTGGGCATAAAGTCGCCGAGAGTGAGGGACGATGACGGCACCGGCGGTGCATGTTGCTTCTTCTAGCGTCACCGCTGCTTGCCCTTTTGGGAAGAGGCCGACTTTGAAGATGACGCGGAGGCACCAGAAACTTCTTCTGAAGGTTCCGACTTCTTCCAGCACACCCGGATGATTCCATGGGCACTGGCGATGGTTTTTCGAGCCATCCAGTCGTCGTATTTCTGGGATCCGCGGTTGGGGACCTGCTGCCACTCGCCTCCACTATCGATGCCGATCTCTGATCCTGCAAAGACACCTTCCACTTGCGCTAGTGCTAGGCCCAACTTGACTATGTTATTGTTGACCTGGTCTTGAAGCCAGTCTTTAAGTGCATAGCATTGCTTGAGGGTGTGCCCCAGGATCCGATGATAAGGGCAGTAGTTGGGGTGATCGGTGAGATTCGCCTCTGTCGGCCTTCTGCACTCAGGAAGACGCACAATCCCTTTCTCTAGAGCACTTTAGAAGTAGCCAGGGACCTGATTTTCATTGAACGAATAAGTCTGGTACCTTCTTTCTGGATAGGGGGCCCTGGGGGCCTGGCCCTGACGAGGGGCCGGAGGGGCCTGCCGAGGAGGTGGCGCCTGATTATATCGCCTAGGTGGCGGTGGCGCATTGCGTGGGGGAACCAGTCGGTTCTGATTCGGTCGCTACTGGGCAGGAGCCTGTGCTTGAGGTGGAAGACCTCTGCAGGGTTGCGGGGGTGGTGCCACCAACAGTAACTCTATCTGCCTGGGGGCTTCTATTTGGGCCACCGCGGCGGGTTCAGCCCTGGCGGTCCTCCTGGCCGGGATCATAGGGGGAAACAAACGTGCCTGACTGGCCTATTTCAGGGCTTCCTCAAGGTGTCCATCCTTATCTGAGAAATCTATAAACCCTCCAGGGTAGTTCTGGGTAATCAGAGTGGGTACCAGCTCTGTCTTGACGTTCCCCACACACATCGTCAGTAGTTGCTCCGAAGTCAGTGGGATATCGAGAGAATACGTATGTTCCTTCCACCGGGCGATGAATTCTGCAACTCGCTCATCAGGCCTTTGCTTGCACTTGAAGAGGTCTGCAATGCTGGTCTTCCGCGTGGTGGAGCTGAACTTGTATAAGAACTGCCGGTGAAGATCCTCCCAACTGGTCACCGATCCGATTGGGAGCTGGCTGTACCAGACAAATGCCGGACCTTCCAATATTTGTACGAAACATCAGAGCTTGGCGGCTTCTTGCTGAGCCGGGTTCCCCAGCATGGGGCCTCACCTGGAAGAAAAATGAGCCAAGTGCTGCGGCGGTTCCCCTGTCCCATTAAAATGCGAGAAGGTGGGGTTCCCAAAACCCGGAGGTTCAGGCATATCATCCACCCACGTGGGATAAGGCTTGCCGTCTGGTGGGACCGCCACCTGTCGCGTTTCCAATGCTTCGATGCGGGCTGTGAGCGCCGCGATAAGATCATCCGGGTGGGGGTCCCTGTCTTGACGGGGATCCCTAACCACATGTGCATTGCCAGGTTCTTCAACACGGTAGATGGCTTCGGCCGCTCGTGGGTCAACTGGATGGACGACCTGCGGAGAAAATGGGGGAACCCGGACTGGATTCTTCAGATTGCCCGTCGCTCGGGGGGATTTGGCGAGACGTATCGCGCCCTCTTGCCATACATTCCGTCTTCTGCCCTGTCTGCGGAAGTAGCATGATCTGGGTTGCCCAGAGGCATCTCACCGGGGGGAAATTGTTCCTGCTCCTGCTTCCCCGGCCTGGGATTACCATAGTCGGGCCGTCGCTCTACGGCGCGCTCGTCCAAGAGTTCGTCAACCAGCCTCTTCTGCTAAGAAAGCAGCTGGCGTAACGTAGCCTCCTTGGGATCTTCGTACGTTTTCTGCATAGAGGCGGACGGGTCAGAGTGCTTGACTGTTCCGACGTGCTCCTTACCATTGCCAGTGTTTCGACTGAGTACTAGAGACTCGGTGGGTACGGGGAGGCCTAGCAGGTTCCTCTGCTGACGGGTAACTCTCCCTGATGGGTCCAATAGTGGCGGTATGCCCTCGGGGGGTAATTCTCCGTCAAGGAATTCAAGCTCATCTTCCTTGTCCACGACGTTAGCCATGTGGACCGCGACCCCTCTCGAGGGCATGTCCACGATGTCACATAATGAATCGGGCTGTCGTCGGATGGGGTCGAAGAGGAGAGCGGCATAGTGTCCCCAACCACGGACATGCACATGGGGGGTGGCTTCCCTGACGATTCTGCGGAGTGCTTTAAAACTCTGGAGACATTTTTATTGAAGGGTGCTCTAGTGGCATGGTGACTCAGGGTGCTGGGCCACAAGGAGTGCGGCCGCATCGACCAGGCGACACTGCTTGCCGATTTCTTCGAAGTGCACTCGACTTCTGGGATACACCACCCTTTTGTAACGAAGGCGGAAGTGTGTCACACATAGGGTTCGACAAAAGCACCCCACTTCTTCAGGGGTAAGAGACTCCAGTACGCGAAAATTCAGCGCCGCCGTCGGCCAGAACTTTTCCGGGAAGTAATCCGCCGCGAGGATACTCCAGAAGCTCCTGGGCTCGGATTCAGGGTCTGGCCCTATGTTTCCCCACTCGTCAATCGAGGGCGGCTGAGGGACCGGTAGCGGTACCGAGGCAGACCTCTGAGATAGTAAGCTCGGCGATGGAGAATATGGCGAACGAGCTGACTGGCCGCCGAATTCCGGGCCTTCCTCCGAAGATTTAAGTGACCTGGCCACGATGTCACGATACGACGGGCTGATAACCATAGCTTCCAGAACGGGATCTGTGGCTACCTGCGACAGGTCGGGTCATCGATCTACCGTCGTTGGCCCCCAAAATAACTCTCTGTGGTCTCTGGTATAGGTAGAGGGCACTTCTGGTGACAAAGGCGGTGATTGCGCGGTCGAGACCTGCGGAATTCCCAAGATTTCTTCCTCTTGGATGTACCTGCGGAGGGAGATGGGAATCTGGTGGACCTCAAATTCCGGGAGAATGAGGCTAACACGTTTGTTTCCTGCCCCAGTCCTTGATACGGAGGAGCGGGGAGAAGGTTCCATCGCTGAATCGCATTCCTCTTCCGAGTCGGAGAAGCGGGCATGTCTGATCTCCACCTGGGCCTTCCCAGGGTTCTTCTTTTTTGTGGCGAAGACCCGCTCTCCTGCCCCGGGGTGGCTCTTCGGGACAAGGTTGACCCTTATCAGGCAGCCTCGGGGCGGGGCTAGTGCCGTGGCGGAGAGGGCCTCCACTCGAGATAGCCGGGGTGCGAGGGGCACCAGGGCATATTTCGAAGGGTACATAGGGAGGACCTCCATGAAAAACACCCATATAGGCGGAGCCCCTGTTGGAATCGGCAGGAGCATGGGGAGGACCTCCATGTCCGATGCAGGTGGAGTGAGGCTGACCTTCACTCCTCGAGTTGCTAGGGCGAGGAGGACCTTCGCCAGTTGCAGAGAGGACATAGGGAGGGCCCCCACGTTGGAGAAGGACCAGATGGACGGTGCCTTCAGGTTGCCGGTCGGGGGCAGGAGGATGGACTCCATACCCTGCATAATGGGTGCGGGAAAGGTTTCCGCGCTGAGCGTCACTGCCGCGAGGCAGGTCTTCCATCGGGATGTGGGTAGCACGAGGCATGCCACCATGACGAACTTCGGAGCAGGGAAGGCCCACGCTCTGTGGGGTAGTAGTATGGGGAGGACCTCCGCACAGGGTGACATTACCGCGGGTTAGTTCACGGCGATCACCACTTGGGCCTGCCACTTGGAGAGTCAACCCAGCATACTCGTGGGACGGTTGGGGTCTCGATCCCGGTGGGGTGAAGGAGTGCCCCTGCTCAGTGTATGCAGGGGCTCCACGATGCACGTCGGCGGTGGCTCGGGCCACTGTAGTTGTCGACGTTGACGTGCCTGGGCGAGAGTCCTCAGCCCGGGCCCGAAGCTGACGTCGGGTCAGGCGAGCTGGTGCAGGTGGTGCAAGGACGTAGCCTACCTGCTCTTCCTGTGGGGCCGGGCAGCGTCGCTGACGCGGTTGGGAGGGAGCTCTCGCCTAGAGCCTTTGGGTCGGGACCCTGAGCAGGCTAAGCCGGATGGCGCCCGCCTCTTCAGCGTAAGGCGAGGAGTCGTCAAGGCCTTACGGAGACAGGCTCCCGAAACGGTTGAACATTGGGGTGGGGAGCAGGGGCTCCCTGCGCAGCCTGTTAGGGCGGCGTTGACGGCGGGGCCTGGAGGCCTCCAAGTCCAGGCGGGCCATATCCCGAGTTGGGATGACCCCTTCTTCCTCGTACCTGCGCACGAGGTTGTTGATCACCCTTCTCTAGATGACCTCTGATGGGGAAAGGGGACGTGGGCGCCCCGTATTCCGCGATTTGGTGGCCGTCGTGGTGGTAGTGGCGCTACGTGGGGTGGTCGTGGCAGTGTTGCCCCTGCCCCTGCGTGGGCGATGAGCGGATGGTGATCGCATCTCTGTAACAGAAACCTGGTTCCTGAGAAACGAAGGGATCAACTCATCAGTACTGAGAGGAAAAGGATTGACAGCCAGTGCCCCAACATCCTTCCATTCTCCACGTCTGTAAGAAGGATCCACGCCAACACACAGCAGGATAGAGTCCCTCACGTTATACTGCCCCGACTTCCGGTGAGTTTCACGACAGGCCCGTTATTTGCTTGGCGGGACCAGGCGCCGGATATCTGGATCCGGTGACACGTCAATCTACTGGTGTCTCGAACGCTACTAATCTCCATATTGAGGAGAAGAAATTCACGTCGGGTTCACCATTTCTGTTTCTGACGCTTTCGCCGGGGCGCGCGCCCGTCCGTCCGTGGAAGAGGACGCGCGGCGCATTGTTGCCCCTCATTCCCTCTATCCAAAGGCAGGCAGCATTTGCTCCTTATTCAGGGACCTCTACTCCTTGATTGAAACGGGATGATGGGATGTCGGTTCTTCCTCCTGTGGATTCCTCCTCAGAACTCGTCACCAAGTCCGGGTCGCCCTCATAGATTTAACACGTAGTTCGTGAAACTCTTCCCAGTGCCATGTTTCCATGGACGCCGGTTAATTAAACTGCTTTTGTCAGGACATTCCAAAGGGTCCGGTCCGGGCAGCAACCTTCAGTCAGGGGAGTAGTCACGTTGAGGCATCAGTAGCGTGTCTGGATGCTGGGGAACCTGGCATGTCTGTCTGTTATCCCTGGTCGCAGGGCTTCTCGAGGGCGTGGAAGCCCGAGGCATCCCACATCGAGCGCGAGGAATTATATGCCATAGACACATTTCTGAGGTCTTCCTTAGCTTCCTGTGTTCAACACAGGGTATGTCGCGAGTTTAACGTCTAGTGGAGACAGATCAACCCAACCAGAGCATTAGCTAGGACAGATCGGATTGAGGGATTCTCCTTGAAGGGATGTTGATACCGGGGCCAGCCCATGGGCGACTGTGAAGAAGAGCGCACCGACATGGTTTCACCGAGATATGACGGTCCGGGCGAGAATCAGGATGGGATGTAGATGGATGAATGAAGTAGAGGGGGAATGAAATGGGACCATCGCAAGGGGCAATAATGAAATTGGGCTTGAGCCTTGGAGAGGCTTCTTACGTATCCCCGTGGCAGGGAATCAAAGTCCGCGTAGTTCGGGATGGTGCCGGTAAACCGACGTGAAGGTGGGCCTTGGCCCGATGAATGTCGTCGGCGAACCAACGTGAGGGTGGACCATGGTCTGATGGGCATCGTCAGCGTACCGACGTGAGGGTGGACCTTGGTCCAATGAGCATCGTCAGTGTACCGACGTGGGGGTGGACCTTGGTCCAATGAGTAGTGGGCTTGAGCCTCTGGAAGGCTTCCTACGTACCATGCCTTGACATGGATCAAAGTCCGCGTAGTTCAAAGGGTTTCATCGGTGAACCAACGTGAAAGTAGACCCATGGGTCCACTAGTGGTTGGCTTGAACCTTGGGAAGGTTTCCTACGTACCATGTCTTGACAAGGATCAATGTCCTCGTAGTTCAAGTTGGGGAATACAGTTTAGCGTCATGCGGGACGATAGTGAACCCTGACGTGAATAAACGATGGGCAGTGGGTGTCGGTGAACCGACGTAAATGAGGGACCTTGGTCCGATGGGAAATGGGCTTGAAAATGGGGCCTGACATACCGACAATAAGATGGTTTGGGCCAATGTTTGTTGGGCTTGAACCTCAGGGAGGCTTCCTACATACCATGCCTTGACATGGATCAAAGTCCTCGTAGTTCGGATTGGGAAATGCAGTTTAACGTCATGCTGGATGTAGGTGGAGCACGACGTGAATTGGATGATGGGTGTGTTTGAACCTCGTGGAGGCTTCCTACGTACCATGCCTTGACATGGATCAAAGACCTCGTAGTTCAAATGGGGCTTTGTCGGCGAACCGACGTGAAAGTGGAACTTGGTCCAATGAGTGGTGGGCTTGATCCTTTGGAAGGTTTCCTACGTACCATGCCTTGACATGGATCAAAGACCTCGTAGTTCAGGTAGGAACGGGTGTGCAGTTTAATGTCATGCAGGACAAAAGGGAAGTGTGCAGTTTAATGTCATGCGGGACAAAAGGAGGCATACAGTTTAACGTCATGCTGGACGAGGGCGAAACTCAATGTGAATGAACGACCGAGCAATGTGTGGCTTGAACCTCATGGAGGCTTCCAACTTACCATGCCTTGACATGGATCAAAGACCTCGTAGTTTGCGGGGATGGGTCGCAACGACATGTCACTAGACCAGAATGCAGTTTAACGTCATGCTCGACGGGAATGGGACCCGACGTGAATAGATGAAGGGTGGGCTTGAACCTCATGGAGGCTTCCTACATACCATGAATTGACACAGATCAAAGACCTCGTAGTTCATAGGTGGGGGTCAGGGTCGGTGCTCACTCTAAGCCCACGTGAGTCATGCTCGGTGTGAGAAACAAGAGGTTGCAAGGACCTGACGATCACGTCGCGAAGGATGCGTCCGCGAGAAGCGAAGAGGGGCTTACGCGTTAGGCGGCCCATGGTGCTGGGACATACTCCAGGATGGAGGCCCATGGTGCGACAAAGCGCGGGAAAGATGGACCTTGGTCCAATGATGGGAGGTGCCTCGTTCCCTATCACGCCCTCCACTGACCTTGGTAGTGGGGAAGTACGGAGATGCAGAGGTGCAGCCATCCGTTGGGGGACTAGGGTCGCCCTTCTCCTACGAACATACGCCACTCCAATAAGGAGGATATCATCCCTTGTGGATGGGAGATTCCATTCCTGTGGAGAAGAGTGGTGTAAAGAATGTTCGAGCTGGGGGGACCCTTCGTGAGGGAGACGAGGTTGGGTCACAGTTTAACGTCATGTGTTGAGGACGTGGTGCTTGGCAGTTTAACATCCTGCAGCTCGGACGAGGTGGGTTCACTCCACACCCCTAGGACTTACATAAACGGTACCCTCTAGTCCTTGGGGGAGGGAAGGTACCAGTAAGGCCATGGTTAAGGGGGGTTGTGGAACAAACCATCGAGGGGTCCACGTTAGCGTGGCTATGTGAAGAAACAATAGCCGTTAGCGTGCTTATGCGGAGAAGCATTAGGCGAAGCAACGCCACGGGTGGTATTGTCCATGGGACTTTGAAATTGCATTATTCAAACCTGGAGGGTCTCACGGGAAGAGGAATCACTAAGAAAAGGAGTGTTCTTCGCGAAGTGGAGTGCCTTGGCCTTAGCATGGGGCATAGGTGTGAGTGGAAGGTGCTTCGCGAAGTGGAACAGTGTTTGCGGAGCACTGCCTCGCGAAGAAGGGGTGTCTCGCGAAGCAGGGTCCTACGAAGCAGTGTGCTTCGCGATGTGTAGCGATCCTGCCTTAGCATGGGGATCACTAGCATGGGTTGGGTGTTTCGCGAAGCATGAACGCTCCAGGGCTGCCCGGGTTCCCTTGGGAATCCCCTTCCTTCGCGAATTCCCTTGAGCTTCGCGAAGGGCATCCCTCTCGGAAGAGGGGCTCAAAACGAGACAATGCAGAGGAGTCTCACGAAGTAGAAGTACCTCGCGTAGCTCATGATTCCCGGGGAAAAGCGTGCTTCGCGATTCGGGATAGGAGAAGCCGAAAGGTCGGATTGTCCATCCTCGGGGACTTAGGGGGAGTCCAGTATTTATAGGCAAGGGGCTCTGTGAAGCAGAACTCGCGCGCCACCTCCGGTGCTTCGCGGCGCGCTCACGAACATCAACGTCGTCCGCGGAGGGTACCGTCTCTGGAGCTTCGCGACGGCTCGTGAACGTCAAATGTGTTCGTGGAGCATTACCACCTCTGGAGCTTTGCGAGGCCGCCAGGATCAGGATTCTTCACGTCGGTCCTTCGCGGCGGTGCTTCGCAGCGGTGCTTTGCGAGGCAGCGCGCCAAGCTTCTTTTTCGTTCC
This sequence comes from Viscum album, assembly GCA_963277665.1. Classification (NCBI taxonomy): domain Eukaryota; kingdom Viridiplantae; phylum Streptophyta; class Magnoliopsida; order Santalales; family Viscaceae; genus Viscum; species Viscum album. The sequence goes on along the minus strand of OY728126.1, from coordinate 686,741,310 downwards.
ATCCTTTCGTGCCATATTATTTTGGCGCCAACAATATCAAAAATGGTTTCAATGTGTGATCAAGTGTATAACAGCCACAATAAACTATTCTATGTCATAAAATTTCATACCATAAAGGGTCAAATCCAAGGTATATAATACTAATTAATCCCCCTCATGTCCCAAGATCATCTCTATGGATACTCAGTAAAGACTTGGGAGGAGTAATCCTCATCATGTACCAGGAGCATCTGTATGGATACTAAGTAAATAAATTTCTTTTAAAATATATTATTAAAATATTTAATAAAAATTAAATATTAAAGATGAAAAGAAATATAAAAATTATTAACGGTGGAAAAATTCATACATGTTGTAAAAGGAAAAAACAACATTCCTTTTGCACTATTAAAAAGGTCAGAAAATGCATTATCTAGAAAGTGACAAGAAGATTCCTTTGAAAACATCAGGAAAAAGGAAAAATGGTAAAAATGTGTTTTAATTATCATAGGATAATGGTATAATATTTTTGTAATACCTTTTTGGAAAACATGATTTTAAAGTAACACATATTTCTGACTAAAGAGAGGGTAAAGTCAGGATTTCATTAAAACAATTTATTAACTATCTTTTGTACCAAATAATTGAATAAATGGTACCAAAATGAGAATAAATTGTTAATAAAAATATGAGAATAAAATTCATTAATTTTCTAGAGATATGGATCATAATATTTCATCATAGTAACTATAATCAAAAATAATCTTGAAAATCGATAAGATTGTCTCAATAAACTCTTATAACTTAGTAACTTGGGTTCATACTCCCCATATGAGAAAATGAAATTAAATGATGCATAAAATATCATAAAAATAATTATGTTCATGATATAACATATAAAATTGAAGTATTTACCCCTCAAAATATAATTTAGGTGCATAACAAAACACAAGTCTCATAGGAGGAAAATTGAGACAAAACTATTTTACCAATTTGGTATCTTTTTAAACATAAAACCCATGAAAAGAAGATAATAAATTGGATATTTTAATAAACATAAGATTAATTTTAATATAAAAATAATATAATTATGATTAGTACATACATCACAAAAAAAAGTGTCGGACATAGCATGTATCTCACGTAAATAAAAAGTGAGATGTAATCCCCTCACCATGTGTCTTATCTCTCGTTGTAATCATTCAAACCACTTGTGTAATAAATAAAACTTTATTATAAATATTTTATATAACCAAGTTATAATATCTAATACCGTTTTTGGTTTGATTACAACCATATATTACTCGCTTGTTCACAATTCTATGTTAAGTTTTCACTTCGAGTAATATTCGTTTTATTCTTGCCATGCGTCTTAATTTGTTAAATCTTTGTTATTTATACTTTATATCATGATTTCCAAAATTTAAACCATGATAAAATTATAATCTTTATAAATTATATGTTTATTATAATAATATATAGAATATATAAGTATTAAATGGAATACACTATTAATTGAGATGGTAGGTTGTACATACGCATGAACACTACTTCTGTTTAATTGTTGTGTCGAAAAAGAGATGTAAAAGAAATATATGTATATATATATATGTATATATATAATTATTACAGTAGATTTATTATATCATATATTCCTTATATATTCACTAAAACCATATGTAGTGTATGAATGGCTCATATCAATTTGAGGGGTAGTAGTATACACTTCCTCAAATGAAATTTCATGTATTAACATAAAATAGAAAGTAAAATCATTTATGTTGTAAAAGGAATAAAAAAGCATAAAGAGATAATAAGTATAATATATAAGATATATAAGTAGACTTTATATCATCATTACCACCATGAGAGGCGATAAGGAAAATTGAACAATCATTGTTTAGTGTTGCGGTAGTTCGTCACACAAAGAAACAATATGTCTGTTATCCATTAGATAAAGTTGTGTGTAAGTGTGGGTTAAAATATTAGAATAATAAAATTATATTATATTTAGTATATTTTTGTATAAAATCATGTAAAAAATTAAATTGGAGGGTTTGGTGAATGAAAATAAAAGTGAAGGACTTGAGAGAAGATGTTTCCTCTTAATCAGGTAACTCCATTGGTTTTGTGCCAATAAGTTTCCTTAGGATACCTTATTCTAAAGGGAAATATTATAGGAGAATGATATGATTTCTATGAAGTGTATTGGTAATATATTGTCATAAATCAATATATTTGAGAGGTGTGAGGAAGTGGGAGAGGTGGTGGAATTTTATAGAGAAGGAAAAGGGCTCTTTTTGAAAATTTGAAAACAAGTTAGGTGTACACATGTTATTTCTTAAAAAAACCAATAAAACCCATCCTAAATAAATAATCCATGGTTTTTGGAATAAATATGGATAGAAAATGGTTTTTTAACTAGTTTTTATGTCATTTTGGTCCCTATGATTAAGGTTAATCCCTAATTTATGCTTAATTTTACCTTAATCACTATGATTAATTTTAATCACTTCTGTAAATCATTTTGGTCAAAAATAAACATGATATAATTAGGATATAAATATTATAATTAATATTATCTTTTATGTGTATTTTTCAAAATTCAATTCACATAAATAGAAAATTAAGATAATAATTCTAATCCTACAGACGGGACGAAATAATTGGGTTTTAAAGTAGAAAAATGTTTAAAAGTATGTTATGCTTTTATTATCAATTTCAATGTTAAATTGATTATAATGAACTAAATATTATTAATATATGTATAATTTATCTAATGTGGCCATGAAATAAATTTAAAGTATAATATATCATTAATAATTATTTAAATGAAAAGATAGATATTAACTAAAATGTAGTATTTTTCACCATTCCTCAAAAAATGAAGTTTCTCAAAAAAAAATCCAAAAAATTCACCCTAAGATAATTTTTCCATTCTAAATTTAAAAATTAAGTTAATATCATAAAATTAAATCTCTATATGGGTCTAAAATTAATTTTATTTCTTTTTATAGGAGAACGTGAAATGTAATTTATTTGAGAAAATAGTATTTTTCAACATATAAGGTCTTTACTAGAAAATATGTCTTTCTCTATCAATATGTTTTATTCATATAAAAAAATTATAAAAAATATTGGAAAATTATTTTTTAATATTCATATTACCAATTTTAATGGATAGGTTAGAAATATATCATTTAAATTATTATAACAGTAAAATGAAGTTTTAGAGAAACATCAATGTTGGATGTAATGTACACTAAGATGGTGTTGCATGTTGTGTATACATAGTGGATGTTATATGTAACATACACCGATTTTGTGTTGCATGTAATTTAATCCATGTCATTTCTAACCTCTATATTCTTTATAGAATAAGTTAAAATCTATGTTGTGTGTAGTGCGACATTAACATAGTGTTGCATATAATGCATTCCAAATATTGTACATTAATAAAAAAACTATTTTTAGTGTTATGTGAAATCAAAATTATCATAAATTTTATATTAACTCAAAAAAAATAATTCAAAAAATATTTTGGTGTTACATTCTACCAAAATTAAAATGAATTTCTCCATAAAAATTCATCAAGGTTATAAATTGTTTAATACTTGAAAGTTTTAATCATAGAACCACACATTTTAAAAATGAATACTAAAAAATCTCTTAAATGGAATGTTTGTAGAAAAATGGTTAACTAATGTAACATATAACTTGGCATCCACATATTATAACATAGTTTTGAAGTAAAGACATAGACGTGGAATAAAAATCAAACTATCAAGATTTGATGGAGGGTGACAGAGAAGAAGGTTATGAGAAATTTATCAAATACAAATCCATAAATCGTCGATGAACTATGAGATCATATAATTCACCAAAAATGGACATACTAGGATAAAATTTTCTGTATGAAGATTATTTTTCCTAAATTTATGTCATTTTCATGAAAATATATACTTGCATAATCTTCGAACAGCCTAACCCTTTTTTTTCCTTGATCCACATCACCTCTTTCTCCAAAAAGAAAAGACATTTTTCATTCATGAAGTAATAACATATAATGAGATCCATGACAATTCAACCCATCTATCTTCATTTACCATCAGGAAAAATAGATAACCAAATATTCCTAAGTCTTCGTATGGTTAGATAATACATTAATCACAAAGATCATTATTTGAATATTGGATTCAACATATCATAAATGGCTATCTTTATAAGCCTTAAAAAATATAATTCAACCATACTTCTTTAAATATACTCTTATCTTATACCAACAACATTTTTTTGAATACATGGGTTCATCCATGTACCAACATAACATTAAATTCAATTTTATTATTCCAAAATCCTTATAGAAAGATATAATAACATTAAAACTCACTAATGTATTAACAAAAATATTATCACATGGATTTTTCATAAAAAATCAAACTTGAATTTTCCATCTAGGTGGGGGAATAGATAATTTTTCCTCTAATTTTCATTTTTCACTTCATCCATTTTGATTTAATGAGATTTACCTTTTTCCTTTTTCCCGAGAGGGTTTTCTGTATTTTCATCCATATTATCCCTTGGATTGGGTCATTGATTCACATAATGCCCAAACTCCATGAACATGAAACACTTCAGTGTGGGTGGTTAATTCTGTTGAGATTTCACTCCACTCATTTCATTGAGTTTCCTCTTATCATAACTTATATATTCTTTTTTCAATGGTTAGGCTTCCCACACATGAAACACCTTCTTGTTACTTTCATGCACTACTTTAAGTTCTCTTTCCATTAGTTTTGGAAAGTAGTAGTTTGAATATATTTTTTCTCTCAATTGTCCTTATATTCTACTATTAAATCCATCCTTGTCTTCTTGGTAAAAACTTGAGATTGATATGTAACTCCAACATCCATTTAATCATTGATTGCACAACACACAATATCTTCATAGTTATTAATGTATCATATGGTAAATTCCCTTCTATGTCCTGGATTTAATCTACTGAAGAACCTATCACCCTCACTTTTTGGTTGTATGATCATAAAAAAATCATACCTTTCATGTTTTGTGAAATTAGCCTCATAAGTACTGATAGATTCATCCTTCATTTTCATCAACTCAAGAAACTAATTTTCCAAATTTGTATGAAGAACATGAGGAAAGTGCTTATTGAAGAATAAGTTCTTGAACTCATCCCAATCCATGGATTCAATTTTAACTTACATAATTGTATTCTTGAAAGGATTCCACCACTATTCAGCTTCACCTTATAGTCAATAAATATCCATAATGACTTTCTCATGATCCAAACACTTGATAATGGAGAATATATTTTTAGTGGTACTGAAACTGTGTTTAGAAACAAGTGGATCAAAAGACATGCTGATAGAAGGTGGATGTTTTCTCGTGAAGGACTCACCAAAATGTTGTTACCTCCTTTGATCATTTCAATGTTAATCATGATTCTTAACTTTAGAATGATGTGTGGGAGTAACATCAAGGTTTTTCATTCCATCTCCCAAAGCATTCTGATCCTTAGGAAAAAAACATTTCAATGTCCATCATAATCACCATTAACTCGATTCCTTTAGGTTCAAGACATTATCTAAATGTAAAAAATATTGAGTAAGAAACAATTATCTTAGAGGGGAACCACACAATCATAAAAAGTAACTTATAGGATGTATAAATTATAAAATGTTTCTTAATCCATGAACCCTTAAGCTTATCCAATGTTATTCAATGTGATATTTTATTCAAATCCTTCATATTGGATCATTAATAGTTTTTGATTCTTATAGCATATCCCTTAGGGGTTTTAGACCAAGTATGCATAAAGGCCAATTTTCGTGAACCAGATTACACCTAGTCAGGACCAGAGCATCTTGTTTGAGTTGTTACTCCTAGGTACATCTGTTCTAGAGCCACATCCACTTCTAATATCAAGACAAGGGGGAATTTCTAGAAAACCACTAGATCTATCCTTTACCAAAATTCCATAACATTTTCCTATTCTTTTCTATATCCTTAGATATATCCTTAGAGGCATCCAAAGAAATATTCTCATAAATACCCCTAGGGGTATCACTAAGGTTTTCTAATCTTTGTTTTCTAAAGGTTGACTAAAATCCATTTAATACCAACTATAGCTCACCGGGATTAACATACATGGATATTACATCATTTCATATAAATATTTAGTACATTACAAAAATACGCACAGAAGGACCATAATAGTTTAGTGTATCTGGAAACATGTAAAAAAATATTCTATCATTGTGATGGTTATTGAACATATCCCATGATGATATCTTCATTTAGTACATCTGCAAAATGTTACACCCATTTATTTTATGAGATAGATTAATTTTAATTTCTTTGATGTCTTATGTTGTATGCTACACCAATATTGGCTTGTGTTATACACAATACCATATTAGATTGCAATATACGCAACAATATACTTGGCCTGTGTTGCACAGTATTTCATGTTCTTTTGATAGAATTGATTTCACCCAACACTAAGTATAGATACAGTTCAATGAACAATGTTTTTATTATGTTATACACAACAAAAAAGGATACTTTCACTACACTCAACAATGAAATGGCTTGCATTACACTCAAGAATGACCTTCCTCGATAGCTTTCATTGTACGCAATACCGAGTTTCACTGAACAATGATATATTATTAAAATATGATTATTTAATGGGATATAAACTAGATTTTCTTAATATTATTAACAAAAATATGAATTCTATAACATTATCATTCATATTAAACATTTTCTAAAACATGGTATGAGAAAAAAATCAATTTTTCGGATAAAATAAGTATTTTTAAAAAAATGCAGTTTTGCCGGCTTTTGATGGAACAACCATTTTAAATATTGTTTTTGAAATATTTATAAGTCCAATTTGACAGAATAAATTTTTTTCTTCAGAATAAGGATAGAAAAAATTACTTTGGTTGAATTTGTGATATTTTTTTGATAACTCTCATATTTTGATAAATAGTAACAATACACTAAATTTTAATTAAGAAAACTTTTTTCATTAAGATAACTTATATGGTTATGTTATAATATTTAGTGGATTAAAATTATAAATATAATATATTTTTACCATTTAATATACTTTATAACATTATCATTAATTTTACATTAAATTCATAGAAAAAACATTTCAATCTTTTGCAATGTTTTTTGTTTTAAAACTCGTTTTCTCAATAACGGGATTAATTTTAAATTAATTACTATAACTTATGTGTTTTGAATTTTAAAAAATGGATTATATATTTTGAATAAGTAGGTCCAAATTAATTTAATATGATGCTTTTATTTTTAGGGCATTATGAATAGTAACTTTGGTAATTATTTTTATTACCATGATTAATGGTAAATCAGGTAATCAAGGGTAAACATAATAATATAAAATTACTATATCATCTTCCAAAATTCTATTGAATAAATAAAACTCGAACCATATCACCTTAGGGTCTGAATAGATTCATTTTAGGGACTTTTTTCCCTTAAAATGATGTAATTATTTTTTAAAGAAAAGAAAGTGAAAACATGTCACTATATTATATCTTATATGTGTAATAATTTTAATTTAGTGATAAACATTATAAAAATTAGAAAGTAGGTAGTAAATAAAAATATAATTAAATTATTTACATCATGTGAATTTATTTAAAATTTTTATAGATTAATTCATTGCCATTAATGATTATACAATAGTGATATAAAAATTATTTCATTAATAGAAATATCAAATAAATGGTTTTAAAATGTTAAATAAATATCATATGAACTAATTAATGTTCCAAATAAATTTTCTAGGTTTTTATGACATTTTAGGAGTGTATTTAATATTTTGGTTTGAATTTATCTTCGGTGTGAATTTTATTTAAAGTCTAATAAATGAATATTGTCAAAATTGACACTATTTATATTTTATAATAATAACATTTTAATAAATTATTTAAAATAAGAAAATATTTAAAAATTAAACATTGATAATTATAAGGTATAAAATATCATAAATTATACATTTCTGGTTAATTAACACTAGATAAGTAAATATTAATTACCATTAAATATTTAGAATATTATTACCAAAATTATACATTAATAGAATAACTAAGGGTCAATTAAAATGATAAGGGTTAAAATGTCAAATTAAATTCTCCAAAAATTATTTTTTGATGATATTACAACCCCATCTCATCTTTGATTTGAATTTGAGACACATTGGAGGATTTTGGGTAGGGTTTGATTTTATTATAAATTAATATTTTCAAGAGTTTCCTAAAGTACCCCTCTCATCTTTTATAAAAGGGAACCTCCTCCCTCTCCTCTTCACTCCATTTTGAGCCTTAAAGCTCAAAAAACCCCTACCCATTAATCATCTAAACTTACTTAGTAACAATTTTTAGGTTCTTTTCTTATCAAAAGTCCAACTATAGTGTCCTATGTGGAAATTCAAAGGAGGTACGTGAAGGAAGATGTAATCTCTTCGACGGATTCTTTCACATTTTTTTCTTCTTCTACTTCCTCTTATTTAGTTGTTTTATTATAAAATAAAAAATTCATTATTAATAATATATTTATATTTTACTATAAATATGAAAAAACCCAATTTCACCTTCTATCCATCCTATGAAAAAATAAAATCATTGCGCGTGCATACGTATGACTGATCATCTCCACGCTGTGGTTTAATCGTGTTTTCACCCCCCTAATTACATGGATGGGCCTAATGGTGGAAATAATAACTATATAATATTATTATAACATGATACTAGTTTTGAGATATTATTCAGCATCCAATTCAATAACATTCAACACCTATGGGGATGATAATGTCGCTCGTGCGTTTGTACGACATACCACCTCCACCGCGCAATGAGATTCATTCTCCATGTTAACCATTATTGAATGATTATAATATATATATAATATATAATCATGAAATATATGGAATAATAATTCTACTAGATTTATTTATATATATATGTCATTAACTTACTTCTATTCAATTTAATAAGGAAATGAAAACATTGTTCTTGCATACGTACGACCTACTTTCTCAATAAACGGTGTATTCCATTCCATTTATCGATCTATTATATATATTTTTATACTGTATATATATGATATGTCAATCATGTTTTTCAATATTTATGTAATTAAATCACGATATAATTAATCATATGAAGAATAAGAAGTCCCAACACGTATGATAAAGGAAGCAATTATTACCCAAAACGTTGCTTTAACATGGAACTCACAAATGAACGGGTAATTTAAAGTCATAAATGAATCATATATGATATAATAAATATTATTATGGTTCTATTACAATTTAATAACATGTTTAAAACCAATATATAAGAGTTTTAGACACATCAAAAAGAAATTACACCTAAGATAAGGTAGAATTTTGCAATCTCATTCTAATGTGAGAATATTTATACATAAGTAATTTATAGGGATATATTTATCATCCAGGTCCATGTTTTGTAAAAGAAATTTCATAAAATGTTTACTATTCATATATGTTTGTTTAAATTCTTTTCTACCCATTTTGAATTTTAAAACATTGTATGGAAGGAATCTTTATTTTGTTTACCATACGAGGTACATTTTGACTTTTCTGGTAAAAGTATGAGAAGAATGTTTTTTAATTTGTACGAAATAAACTGATTCTTACGCTTTCATAAATCATTATTTCCATGATGATTCCTTTACAAGTTTTCAATTTTAGTTTCAATTAACACCTATTATTTTACATTTTCACAATATATTGAAAAATTAAAATTTTTTTAAAGAAGAAATCATATTTACCTCAAGAACTAGGTTCAAGTGTTTTATCAAAATTATTTTTCATCTAATATGATATAAGGTTATATTTCTGTCCTTATTATCACTGTTATTCGATTATGTTGTGATGGAATTATTTTTATGATGTCCTTTTATCTTATATGGATTATCTTATGATGGCATGATGTTTAAGAATCCCATTTTATTACATGGGTTATGCTATGATGTATGATTTAGTTTTTTGTGGAACACTTAAGAATGGTTTAATTATAAGATGGGTGGGACCTATATACCCCTCCAATTCATTGGATAAAAAATTATATCTCATGAGATAGAAATGGTTGGAACGACAAGTAAATCTAGTTCATTGTTGGAGGGCTAGAATGAGGAGTGAACTCAGATATGTAGTGGACTTTGTCTGCTATGATTGTCTTGTAAATGATACTTGACTAATATGAAATTATTTTCTATACTTATATGTGTATGACACAAAGGATCATATCTTATTTTAAGATTATAGGGATAACAGTTCACTTATATTATTTATCCCATGACATGATATTATGATCACTTATATGCAGGATAATATTTTCAAATGTTATATAGGATTGATATTTCCATTGTTTAGACATGCTAAGAATTTTAGCTCACCCTTTTTATGTTTTTTGTTCCCCATGATATAAATAACAGTTTTTGGAAGGAAAACTATAAGAGAATACATTTATGGGAGATGTTTAAGATCTTTCACCATGCTTATAATATTATGTTTTAGGTTTACATAGGCACTAAACTAATACAGGATTTGGGCATATGTTCGGGTCATGTATTATGTATTCCACAAAAGAAATGTAATGTTCATGTACACCAAGTTAGGGTCTCTACAGTTGGTATCAGAGAGATGGTTTAGTCAAACTTTGGAAACTAGGATGTGAAAACTTTAGTGAGATCCCTATAGATTTATATTGTATTTCTAGGAATATAACAAACATTATGTATAACTATAGTTTACAGTATGAGAATTATGGTAACAATCATAAATAAGCAAGGATTAAACCTAAGATTCCAAATATTGTAAGTAATCCCCCTTGATTATGTTATTTTCTAAGAATGATTTTTCCTCTCACACTATTCTTTTTGTGTTTTAGTTAATGTAGGGAATCAAATGGAATTGGGTAAACATTGAATCTGATGAATGAATTGGTGACTATGTGAAACACAATTTTGTTTTTCCTAGAGACAAATATATTGTGATTATGTTGAATTAGTCATCGCTTCATATTATTAACAAGGTAATCATTAGTGGTATTCTTATGTCATTTAATTAGAGGAAGATGGAATTTCATGCATGTTCCTATGATGAGGAACATTGAGGAAAGAAAATTAAGATTCATATATATTAATAAAAAGGGAAGAAGAACATTGGTGAAAACCTCAAACAAAGAGGAATATGTTTTATATGCAGGAAAAAGGGTCATACAATGACAAATTGTTATAGAGTTCAATGTCTCATCTATGGAAAACATGGGAATTACCTAACTCAATCCCCAAACATAAGAATCTACTTCAAATATAAGGAAAGAATTATTTTATTAAAGTGAAAGGATTGAATTTTTTATCTATTTGATTATATGAATGATGAATGGTTAATTATATAAGAGTTATAAGTTTATGTTTTTCGCTAAGGATTTTCAAGAATAAGTTGAATAGTTATAATGGATAAGAATAGTGATTTAAAGAATAGGTGATATTCCAACATAAAACATGATTAAGGGAGGGATAACCCTTAATATGAGAATTATTCTGAGATAAAGATATTTGTATAAAGATGGTTTGGAAGATATTATTTACATTGGAACAGGTTAAGGATTTTTTTTAAATGTGGGTTATTTTTTCACAGATGAAGTATAAAAATTTTCGGGACATAAGGAATATATCCAATATGTTTTGTAATAAGGAAAGATGCATGTTTTCAATAGCGATATATGGTAGTTAAGGATATTACCATGACTCAAGAAAATTTATGATGAATCATTCAAATTTTTGGAATGTGAAGAAAAAGATATATCTTATGATATATGGGGGATAAATGATGGTATTCACATGCTTGTTTTATGACCTTTATGGTAATTGTTTTCTTTGTATTGTGTGGTTGGAAATAAGTATTCTAGATAATCCTAAAGGTTGGAATGGATTAAGTTGGACATCATATAGTATTGTTTAAGGTAAGAAATTTTTTTATATCATTTCTAAAATTTTATAATAGTATAGTTTTAGAAAATGGAAAACTCGAAGGATGAGTGATAACCCATCGCATTAGACAAGGCTGCGGGAATCGAACTGACAACCAAAGTGAGACATGCCTATATCGACTACCACTGTCCTAAAAGAAGTCATTGGTTAGTATAAATTATATTTAATTTATTAAGCAGTATGAATGATGAAGTGTATGTCCATTTTTTGGAACCATATAAGATTAGTCTCACCATAGTTTGACTTATGTATATTTAATAACATGTGTTAACGTTGTTATGACAGAGACAGATGGAATGACCTGTCATTATATCACATGATCTGGTAACATTACTAGAAATGCTCAGCCATAGGGAAGCCTCTGACCATTTATTAATAAAAGAAAACCAAAGTAGTTACAAGAGGTCCAGAACAACTACATATCATCGAAGTCATACTCGTCACCACCGCCTTTGAAGATTAAGTCCTCTGCTTTATCTGTCTCCCACTCCGATCTTTCATAGTTCTTAAGAACCGCGTCAAATTTCCTTCTAAGATTCAACTTCTCCAAGGTGAGAAATTCCTTTTAAGACTGCATAGCCCAACTGTACCTCTGGGCCGAAGATCTAATGGACACTCGCCTTGGAAGATAAGAATAGTCCTTCTTCTTTCTTCTCCGTGGTGGTGCAGTCTTAGAACCGTCATCCTCTGGCACTTTCATCCTTGCACCCTGAACAACATTACTATAAGATGGCCTGACCACACCAATAGCCTCTTCCCTGTCACTCTCCGAGATATCACCCCACACTCCTAGTATTTGCAAATATTGAAAGCTAGCTTCCAAACCACAATCCTTCTTGACCAGACTGTTGAAAGATATTGCAAGACATTGTGTCCGATCCACCACGTCCATCACACCTCCACCATTTGCAACATCCAGGGGATCAACCGTAGTCTGCAAGAGACCAGTTTCTTGCCCCACATCAGATTCCTTATCATGCAGTAGCTCCTCATTTTCCAATTCCGTAAAACTATTACCAGTGGAGATCATGTTCTCCACTCCCCCATTATCTCCAATCAGTCATTCTAGAAAACAAACCTCCAAAGCCCCTGAGGCATGGGCATCCAAACCCAAAATAGAACCAAACACCTACTCTGGCTGCACTGAGTTGCATGCCACCTCCTGCAAATGGGTCCCCTGCAAAGGGCCTGGTTCCTGCTGCTCCTCCACCACAACAAGACCAGTATTCCCCTCCTGAATGTCCAGCAATTCCATAGAAGAGAATTTATTTACCTCAACAGCACCCATCTCCAAAACCTCCTCCTCAGCACCTGCAAAACAACAGTTCAAAACCCTCTGATCTCCAACTGTAACGACCCACTGCTCCTTAGGGGAAGTCACCTCTTGCAGATGACAAGAACTCCCCTCTATAGTAGGACGAGACTCCACTACAAGATCATGTTTCAACCTATCAAATACTTGCAACACTGATGTGTTCAAGGTTTTCTGAGTTTCCTTCACCCCACATGCCAGTTTTTGTACAGCATCAACCAGGATATCATCACTGCAAGGGGCACCCATCCGACCACCCTGTCCAGAACCACCTTCGGCCCTAAAACAGACCTCAGATGCAACATTCGAACTCATGTGGAAACTGTTCAAGGCACGAATACCAGTGAGATTTTACCAAAATAAAGTTAGTATTTATTCTCACAGAAAATTATTTAACTCTAGGGAAATGATATTGAATACCAAAAATGTTATCCTAGTACCCTATAATATAATGAATTACATGGTCCATTAAATCATAAAATATTTATTGGTTTCTGGTAGTTAACTTTATGCAAACCTTATTCTCTATCACTATCCATCATAACTTGATGGTTAGATTTCTCTTACATATCAAAATTTTCACTTTCCACAAATGTTCTCCTATGTGGAAAACCAGTGATGAGTTACATTGGGTAACTGTTACTTTTATAACGTTCTTTTTTAAAATGTTGTCTTATTATCATTTTTTATGATGGGAGTTTCCATGAAAGAATCTTTCAAGTAGGAATCCATTTATAACCCTGACGAATTGTGAGGTCGAAATTCATTTTTAGTGGGGTACAATGTAACACCCCAATATTTTATTAGATATAATCCTTTTAATTTAATTTTTTATTATGTTTTATGCTATACCAATATTAGCTTGTTCTATTTGCAGCACTGTATTATCTAACAGTATGCACAAAAATATTCATGGCTAGTGTTGCATACAATTTCATGTTTTTTTGATAGAATTGATTTCACAAAACACTTAGTATAAACATTATTCAATGAAATATGTTTTGATTATGTTATATAAAACACAAAAGAAAGATTTCACTACACACAAAACTGAATTGGATTTCATTACACACAGGAGCGACCTTTCTCGATAACTTGTGTTGTACACAGTACTTAGTTTCAATAAAAAATGTCATATTATTAAAATATGATTATTTAATGGTAAATAAACAATCAGTTACGAATAGTATTAACAAAATTTTTAATTTTATAACATTATCATTTATCTTAAACATTTTCTAAAACATGGTATGAGATCAAAATCTACTTTTCAGATAAAATAAGTTTTTTTTTAAAAATGCAGTTTTCCACCTTTTGATGGCACACCCATTTTAAATCTAATTTTTACACATTTATAAGTGTATTTTGACAAAATAAATGTCTTATTTTGAATTAGGATAAAAAAATTTACTTTGAATAAATTTTTGATACTTTTCCGATAACTTTCAAATTTTGATGAATAATAAAAATACGCTCAATTTAAATAAAAAAACTTATTTCATAATGATAATTTATGTTGTTAAATAATAATATTGAATTGTTCTAAATTATAAAAAATTTATTTTTAACAATGAATATTTTATGTCATCATCAATAATTTTACATTAAATTAATAGGTAAAGACATGTCAATCTTTGCAATGTTTTAACATTTTAATCCCGTTTTCTCAAAAACATGATTAATTTTAAATTAATTAATTCAAATTCTATGTTTTTAATATTAAAAAACGGATTCCACATTTGGAATTAGTAGGTACAAATTATGTTAATAAGATAGTTTTATTTATTGTGTACTATAAATAGTAACTGCGGTAATTATTTTTATTACCATGATTAAAGGTATATAAGGAAATTATAGGTAAATATAATATTATAGAATTAACATAACACCTTTAAAAATTCAATTGAATAAATAAAATTCTAATCATATCACTTGATGGAAATAGTAGATTCATTTCACTAACTTTTTTTCATGAAAATGATGTAATTATTTTTTTTAAAAATAAAGGGGGGAACATGTCACTCTCTTATATCTTATAAGTGTAATAATATTAATTTATTGATAAAATTCATAAAACATGGTAATTAAATAGTCACTAAAAATATAATTAAATTATATACATCATGTAAATTTATTTAGAATTTTTAGATATTATTTAATTATCATTAATGATGACACAATAGTGATGTAAAAATTATTTTAATAATATAAATATAAAATAAATTGTTTTAAAAATGTTGAAAGAAATATAATATGAACTAATTAATGTTTTCCATAAATTTAATATGTTACTATGACATGTTATATGTGTATTAAATATTTGGTTTCGAATTTATCTTATTTTTGACTTTTATTTAATGTCTAATAAATGAATAGTGTCAAAATTGACAGTATTGATATTTTATAAACATAACATTTTAATAAATTATTTAAAAATCATAAAAATATTTAAAACATACAAAGTGATAATAATAAGGTATAAATGTCATAAATTTTTCATCTATGATCAATTAACACTACATAAGTAAATATTCATTACCATTAAATATTTATAACGTTATTACCAAAATTAAACATTAATAAAATAACTAAGGGTCAATTAAAAAGATATGGTTTGAATTTACAAAATATGTTGTCAAAAATTTATTGGTTGATGAGATTCATACCTATATCATCTCATTTTCTAATTTATACACTTTTTAGTTTTTTGGTTAGGGTTTTATTTTATTATAAATTAATATTATTGAGAGTTTCCTAAAGATCCCCTATCCTCTCTTATAAAAGGTCACAGCCTCCCTCTCCCTTTCAATCCATTTTGAGACTTAAATATCAGCCAACCCCTACCCATTACTCTTATAAACATACCTAGTAACATTCTTGAGGTGCTGGTCATTTCGATGTCTAACTCTAGTGCCCTAAGTGGAAATTCAAATGAGGCATGTCGAGGAAGAGGTAATCTCTTCTACTGATTCATTCAAGTTTCTTTACTCTTATAGTTTCCCTTATTTAGTTTTTTCTTTATAAAATAATAGTTTAAGTATCACTCATATACATATATGTTATTATTAATATGAAACAGCCCTATTTAATCTTCTATCCACCCAACAAAAAAATTAAATCACCGTACGTGCGTACGTACGACTTACCGTCTCCACGCCATGGTGATTTCTATTTTTCACCACCACATTAATGGGATGGGAATAATATTAGAAAAAATTACAATATATGATTATTATAACATGAAAATAATTCAGAGATATTATACACCATCCATTTCAATACCATTCAACAAATATGAGATTGATATCGTCTCTCGTGCATACGTACACCTTACCGCCTCCACGACGTGATGAGATTCATTGTCCATGTTAACCATTCGTGAATGATTATAAAGTATATAAAATAAATATTCATATAATATATGCCATAATAATTCTAATATATATATAAAAATATATATTTCATTCAATTACATCCATTTAATTTAATAAGGAAACAAAAACAACGTTCATGCGTATGTATGGCCAACCGTCTCCATGGACGGGGTATAACATTCAATTTATCGATCTATTATATATAATTATATACTGAATATATATGATATATCAATCATTTTTTACATTCCTAAAGTAATTAATTCATGATCTATGTAATTATATGAAGAATAAAAGACCAAACATGTACGATAAATGAAACGATTATTACCCAAAACATTGCTTTAACAGGGAATTGGAAAATGAACGGGTAATATAAAGTTATAACTGAGTCATATATGATATCATAATTATTATTATGGTTCTGTTACAAGTTAATAATATATTCAAACCACTATACATGAGTTTCAAAAACATACATAATAAATTAGACCTATGGTAAGGGATAATTTTTCAATCTCATTCTTATCTGAGATTGTTTGTATATAAGTATTTTCAGGGAATATATTTATCATCCATGTCCAGGTTGTATAAAAATTTGTTTGTAAATTTTTTACTGTTATTCTATGTATGTTTAAAGTCATTTTTACACATTTTTAATTTTACTACATTGTATGGAATGAATCTTTCTTTTGTTTACCATATGAGGTACTTTTTGACTTTTTTGGGAAAAGTATGAGAAGAATGTTTTTTAAATTATATGGAATAAATGGATTTTTATGCTTTCATAAATATTTATTGCCATTAATATTCCATTACATGTTTTAAATATTATTTTCCACTAACTACTTTATGATTAAAATTGCTTGATATATTGATAAAAGAAATTTTTTTGAAAGAGAAATGATATTTTCCTCAAGAACTATGTTCAAGTGTTTTGTAAACCTTATTTTCAATATATGTTGATATAGGGTTATGTTTCTAACCCAATTATTAATTTTATTTGATTATGTTATGATGAAAATAGTTTTATGAAGTTTTTTTATCTTATATTGATTATGTTATGATTTTTTTATGATTAAGAATCCCATTTTATTACATGGATTATGCTATGATGTATGATTTATGTTTTTGTGGCACACATAATAATTTGTTAATAATGAGATGGGTGAGACCTATATCTCCAAAAAATACATTGGGAAAAGATTTATATATCATTAGATATAAATTAATGGAGTGGAAAGTAAATCTGGTTCTGTATTATAGGGCTGGAATGAGGGGTGAACTCAGTTCACTAATGAACATTGTTCGCTATGATGGTCTTGGAAATGATCCTTGACTAATATGAAATGATTTTCTATGATTATGTGTGTATGGCACAAAGTCTCATGTCTTATTTTATGCTTATTGGGATTATATTGCACTTCTATGATTTATCTCATTAATTGATATAATGTTCTCGTATATGCAGGATAATATTTTCAAATGTTATATATGATTGATATTTCATGTTGTCTATCCTTAATGAGCATTTGAGCTCACCCTTTTTATGTTTTATTTTTACCAGGATATAAAAAAAATATTTTTGGTAGGAAAACCAAAGATGAAGAACTTTATGGGAGACATTGAAGATCTTTCACCGTGATTAGAAGATTATGATCCGAGTTTCTAAAGGCATGAAACTAATACGACCTTTGGGCATCTGTTTTTGTTATGTATTAAGTATTCCTCAAATGTAATGTAATGTCAATGTAAAACAATCTAGAGTCTATACACCTAAAACATTTTATCATAACCTATGGAAAGGAAGAATAAGAAAAGGGTGAGCTCAGATGCTCAGTATGGGTATATAAAAGAAATGAGTAAGTATAAAATGAAAAAACGGTATGGAACATGAGAATGAAATTTGAAGATCATAACCATCATATTAGATATCATACTAAATTTTTGATGTTCATAATATTTAAATCATATTAGAATTAAGAGAATGACTTATGAAAGCATAAACTAAGAATATTACATAAAATTTATCTCATGAACAATTTTTTATAACATTTTGACCATGCATATGTATAAACACATTCACTCGTTACGTTAAAGACATGAGATCAGGCCCCCATATAAACTTTTGGATATGAAACCAGGCCCATGCATAACATTGTGAATGTGTAATCAGGTTTGGAATAACCTTATGAACATGAAACCAGGTCCATACATAACATTGTGGACATGTAATCAGGTTCATGCATAACTATGTGAACATGTAATTAGTTTCTTGCATATAATTATGAACATGCAACTAGGTTCGATCATAATATTGGGAATACGTAATAATGCTCACTCATAATATTTTGATCATGTAATTAGGTTTATGTATAAACTTATGGATATACAACTAGGTCTATGAAAAAAAAAATTGAACACATTATACAGTTCACTCATAATATAATGAACATGTAATCCGGTTCATGAATAAAATTTTTGACATACAACAAGGCCCATGCATAACATTATGAACATTTAATAAGGTTCAATCATAACATTGTTGAAATGTAATCGGGATCAGGCATAAATTTATGGACATGATACCAGGTCCATGAATAACATTGTGAACATGTAGTCAGGTTTGGGCATAATTTTTATACTTATGAGTCATCTACCATTACCCAAATAATTTTAGGGATATATAGGTCCCATTAATCTCATAATAAGATCATCCAAACATGTACCACAAGATAAAAAAACTTTTATCATATCGTGACCCATAAAAATAGAGAGGTTTTATAAAATTCAAATAATAACCCATGATATAAAATGTGTATCATTAAAATTTCATCACATCATAACCTAATAAAATATTTAGCTTATATAATCACTTCATGAAAGTATAACCCGTGAAAAGAAGTGGGTTTCAAAAGAATATAACCTATGGAAGTGAAACATGTGTCATAAGCATCATTCTGTCAAAACATAAACTATTATAGAAAGAATATGAATATAACCTTTGTATAATTTTCTATAAGGGATTTATTAACACCATTAGATTCCATATTATATGGAAAATAACATGGAATGAGAGGAAAATATCCATTATTTTTTAATAAATTATTTTTAATCTATTAACCCTTCCTTCATTTTTTTTCATTTAGAATAATTTGAAAACATAGATATTAGGATTGAAATAATTTATAAAACCTTTTCCCTTGAAAATGTGTAAAATAATTTTGAAAACCTTTTGTAAACCATTTTCCTTCAAAACTTATAAAATAAGCTTCAAAACATTTAGAAATCATTTTCTATATAACCTTATAAAAGAAATGTGAAAACATTTTCAAAACCATTTCATTGAAAATATCTTGTAAAAAAAATAAAACAAATTAACCTTTGAACATGAAAATTAATCTTTAATGATTTTATGGTGGATAAATCTGTACATGTTATATGAGGAAAAACATTTCTTTTATCAGGTAAAATGGATAGAAAAATTCGTCACAAAGAAAGAGACAAGAAGATTCTTTTGAAAACATCTGAAAAAGAAAAAAGGGTAAAAATATATTTTAATTATAATTGGATAATATTATAATACTATTGGAAACATTGTTTTTGAATAATGATTTTAAAGGAACAAATATCTCGGACCGAAGAGTGGGTAAATTTAAGATTTTGTAAAAACATTTTCTTAACTAAATTATGTTCAAAATATTGGATGAAATGGTACCAATATGTGAATAAATCATTAAAAATCATACGAGAATAAAATTCATGATTTATATTGAGATATGGATCATAATATTTCATCAATGGAATCATAAATATAAACAATCTTGAAAAGAGGTGTGATTGTCTAAATAAACTCTTAAAATGCGGTAACTTGGATTAATATTCTCTATGCAAGAAAAGTAAATTTCCTGAATATTAAAATAAAAACTAAATAATTAAATTCATGATATATCATATAAAAAATAAGTATTTAAACCTCAAAATAGAATTTAGGTATATAACAAAACATGAGTCTCAATGAAGGAAAATTTTGACAAAACTATTTTACCTATTCGGTAACTTTCGAAACATAATACCCATGAAAGAAAAATCATAAAATGGATATGTAAATACCCATATATTTAATTATTATATACATATAATAAAATTGTGGTTAGTATATACATCACAAAAAATATATAATGTGGAACATAGCATGTATCTCATCGAAAAAAGGGGATAAAAATCCACATACCTTATATCTTGACTCTCACTGTACTCATTCTAAAAACATGTATAATAAATAAAAATTTATTATACATATTTTAAATGAAAATATTTTTATATATAATACAATATATAATTTTATTATGACCTTATATTACCCACTTTTTAACAATCCTATGTTAAGGATGCACTTAGGGTAATATTCTCTTTATTTTTACATGTGTCTTAATTTCCAATACCTTATGTATTTATAATTTATATAATGATCTAAAATATATAAACTATAATATAAGTATCATATATATACATTATATTTTTATTATAATAATCTATATAATATATAATTATGAAATGGAATACACTATTCATGGAGATGGTAAACTGTATGTACACATGTATGCTATTTCTATTTAATTGTCTTGTTGGAAGAAAGAAAAGAAAATACATATATATATATATTACATTTTATTTATTATATCATATATTCCTTATATATTCACTAATACTATCCTTAATACAATCCTTGTAGTGTATGAATGAATCATATCGCTTTGAGGGGGTTGTAGTCCACAGTTCCTCAAACAAAATTATAATATTAGCACCAAATGAAGAGTAAAAAATATATGTATTGTAAAATTAATACATAATATTAAATAAATATTAAATATAATATATAAAATATATAAATATAGTATTCATCATAATTTCCACTAGGAGAGGTAGTATAAAAAATTGAACAATCATCGTTTAGTGAGGCTGTAGTTCGCCAAACACATATACAATATGTTCGTTATCCATTAGACGGAGTTGTGTTTAAGTGTTGGTTGAAATATTTTCATAAATAAATACTAGTTTATTTAGGATACTAATTATGTTATAAAATCAACAAAAAACAATTTTTAGGGGTGGGGAATGAATATAAAAGAAAGGACGTGAAATAATATGTTACCTCTTAATAAGGTAACTCCTTTTGGTTTGTGCCAAAAATATTCCTTGGGTTGACTTATGCCCAAGGTATGGATTATAAGAGGAAGGGAGAATTTATAAGAATTTTATTATGTAGATACTGGATGAACATAATAGGTCATAGAGGTGTGAGGAAGTGGTAGAGGTGGTGTCCTATTATAGGGATGGAAAAGAACCCTCTTGGAATTTTTGAAAACTAGTTAGGTGTACATAAGTTTTTACCTAAATAAATTCATAGAAAACAAACCTAAATCACTAATTGAATATTTATGGCCAATATACAACCATCCTATAGGTTTTTTACAAGTGAATAGGTCATTTGGGCCCCCAAGATTAAGGTTTAGTCTCTAATTAAGCTTAATTTGACCTTAATTACTATTACTAGTTTTAATCACTTTTATTAATGATTTACATAAAAAATTAATATAATATAATTATAATATAAATATTATACTAGACACGGTGGTGGATATCCAATTTTTGAAATTTAATTTATAGAATCGGAAAAATTATGTTTAATGTTAATCCCGCAGATTGGACGAAATAACAGGTTTTTTAAAATAAATAAATGTCCAAAAGTTAGTTATGTTTTCATATTCAATTTCAATGTGAAATTGATTGTAATGAAATAAATGGCAGTAATATATGTATAATTTTTCTTATTTAACCTTAAAACAAATTTAATTTATAATTTAACTTGAATAACTATTTTAACAAAATGGTAGTTATTAACTAAAATGTAGTATTTTCACTATTCATCAAAAAATAATGTTTCTTAAGAATATCCCCAAAATTCACCCTAAACTTATTTCAGAATTATAAAGCATAAATAAGATTATTTTATTGAAATAATTTTATATATTTGTCTATTTTTTTTTATTTTTTTCAAAGGACATGAAATGTATTTTATTCATGAAAATAATATTTTTACACATAGAAGATCATTAGCATAAAAAATATGGTAGTTTATAAATATGTTTTATGTCAATAAAACCATTATAATATATATTTTAAAAGAATTTATCATTATTCATATTAATAATTTAAATGTCTAAGTTATAATTATCCCATTTAAATAATTATAATAGTAAAATTGTGTTTCTTCGAAACATCAGTGTTTCATGTAACATATGCTAATTTTGTGTTGTGTGTTGCATACGCCAAGTCGGTGTTGTGTATAATGTATGCCAATTCAGTGTTCTCGGTAACATATTACAAGTCACAACTAACTTCGGTGTTCCATGTAGAGAAATCTAAAATGTACGTTGTGTGTTGTGCATGATAAACATGGTGTCACGTATAATGAAAACCAAACATAGTATGCTAATATAGAGTAAATTTTTTTAGTGTTTCATGAAATTAGAAATACCCAAAAGCTAAAATTAACTCAAAAAAATATTTCACAAAATCTCATGGTGTTACAACACACTATGGGTGTCCTATGTTAGGTACAACAACCACCAATTATAATAATGGTTTTATTAAGAAACCTAAATAGGTTCCAATTTATCCAATTTTATCATTAAATGAATTTTAGTGGAAATTCCATAAATTTCATCATGCAGCGTGATGTTAACATGGCTTATAAAACACTAAACACTGAGGAAAGTGTATATACCACCTACTATGGGTCCATAGTAAAACAATCATCTAGTATTAACCTCTGATTCAGTCCAAATCAAGAGAAAATTGAATAATAGATGAATACTCTAGAAATAAGGAAAATTATCTTGCTCCAAAATAACTCTGTCGATACATAGTAAAACAAAAACGGCATAAGATGAATATAGAACATACCGACATAGATCCAATGAGATGAACATTTTTTAAATATGAGTTTAGATTAAAAATATTGTTTAATCCCATAATTTTATCTTAAAAGGGAACTCTCAAGCCTCAATGTTTTTCATTGGAGGGAAAGAGAGAAAGGGGTTTGAGTTATTAAAGATCTAAGGAAAAAATTACATATCCCACGTTTTAATTCAATTTTATGTTATAGTCGAATGATTGGATAACCTTGCACCAATTTTGTGTCATTTTGTACCTTAAGGGGGACCTCATAGGTTCATAGAGCACAGTTAGACAAACAATTTTTCTATTGTACAATAATCCTATACTAAAATTTATAGATCCCCACATGAGTGTGTGACCCGAGATACACAGTTTCCTTAAACAATGAGGCCTCCTACATCCATGTGTCCAACCCTTCATGGTTTACTCAAACCATGCATCTTGGTTAACACAGTTTTTGGTAACCATTTGGCCCAATTTCCTTTTCCAAAAAGAAAACCTCCGAGCTTTGAAAAAGCCTTGGGTACCCCCCCATCGAAATTCTGGTGATCTCATTAGGTACACACAATAGAAAAAAATGAGTGAAACCGAATTTACTTTTTTTAACTCATATGAAAACATAGGATCCTATATCCCTATCAATACAAATCATAAATAGAGTAGATATTCTAGATTATAATCCAAATTGATAATGAATTATATGGTTGACTAATTGAAGTAGGAGGATGAGAATATCAAGGAACTTGAATCAAATCTTATATCATCAATGGTGGAGAAGAATTTGAATATTCCCACCACTATATACTTAAAAATGTATCATAAAGAAGTCTATCCTTTGTGGCTTCATAAACCATACCATAGTGAAATAGGTGAAGGTTGGTTGGAAATCCCTTCTATAGTGGAGGAAAAATTTTAAAGCATGAAAGAAAAATGAATCATTAATGTAAACATATACAATTTTGATTAGTCTCACAGTGAAGATGAATCCCAATACAAAGAAGTTGAATAAACCCATAGTGAGCATCTATAGTGATTATTTTACAAATTGTATTATTATATAAACCAATAATAATGCTTTGAAATAAAATTTATGAAAAGGATTGGTTAACCTTAAACAAAAAAATTTATCAACTTTAGGATATTTTAGGAATCCCTCTCCCCATGTGTTAAATATTTTCATTATATATCGGAAGTTATGAAATATTATAGGGAAGATATGATCCATAGAGTGATCATATTTAAATATGGCATGTGGATGAGTTAAAGCTAATAAATAAAATAATAAGAGTTGGAGTATTTGAAGATTAAAATTGATATTTGGCATTATAAAAATGATAAAATGGTATTATGATCTTGACCAGAATCAAAAAAAAATTACAAGCTACTACTTTGAATTTAAAATCTGAATTTCAGGATTCATGTTGTGTTGAAGAAGTACCAATTATGAGCATTCATCTTTAATGTTAAATAGGTAACCAAACATGATTTAAAAGATATCCAATGGTTTTTAGAAGGCCATGGGTGTCTAAAAAGTGTTATCAATCCATATTTTATGTGATATTGGATGATAAATAAAGATAATTCTTATTGATGGATGAAGTATAAATAATCATGAATTTCATGTTCATTTTTTATATACAAAAATATTGGTACTATATGATTGTTTTTAGGATACCAAGATTTACTAGGAAGATGGTACAATAACTAGTGAGGGTATTCCCCATGATAATAAATTATATTAACACATGGAGTCATAATGTAAATAAATTAAAGGGGAATTGGTAATGAGAACTCAATGTCTATTTATCTTCATTATAAAAGTATATTGGATATGAAGAAATGAAAACTAATAGATATCAAGTAGTACAACTAGTTTTTTAAAAATAATTTTTTTCAATTGATCCAATATGTGGTATGAATCAAAGACTTTATGAATCATTTTTTATTTATTGATCATTTAGGTAAGTGTGACTGAGATCACATGATGTGGTAAATATAGAAAAAAGATCAAACTGCAAAGGTTTATTAATATAATTGAGTGACATTGAAATATTTGAGGTTTTTTTACATAAACTTTTTTATTCTACACCAATTTATAAATAATTTACCTTATAGGGTTTTAAAATAACTAAGATATAATTGGTAAATTCACTCACTTTAAATCAACGAATAAAATGAATTTAATGAGTGGAAATTTTCTTAGAGATTAAACAATGATAAATATTGAATTATTCTACCCAAAATGTTGTTTCTAGGTTGATGTACGAAACGTTTGATTTATTTTACCAATAAGTCTAATATAGGATAATGTGTATTAATTTGAATTTTATTTATAACAAGAGTCATAAAAAGTTGGTCAGAAGATAGTAAACTTTCTAGAGTTCTGGATAAAGCCAAAGGTTAGTATGATATTGGATAAAACAACCCATTATTTTGAAAAAATTTCATATGATTGATAGAGGAAAGAGATATTGATATATAAAATTTTGGTGTCAAATAGTATAAGAAGAAATTACATAACAAAAGGATAACATACACATTCAATCAATTATTTTAGTAGCTGACGATTATCATCTTTCCTCAACAATATCTTTATAGATATCACTGAAAATAGTAAGCATGTATTTTATAGATGAAGGGGGGTATATTTTAGTAGTTATACCTAGATAATTATATGATAAATTTGGAGATTTAATAGTATGATATCGATTAGAGGAACCTATTCAATTTATTGATAAATTATAAGTGGGATAAAAGCACCACAAATCTAGAGTGGGAAGATTATATTGAAGAGTTGTGAGTAAAACGGTTGAAAGGGGTTTATGGTAGTATTTGACACAAAATACAAAGGGGGTGAATATTGAAACAAAGAGAATGTGTGTTATATTGTTTTGATAATAGTTATGGGATTTATTAATTGTATGATTAATTAAAAGTGTGATCTTATAAAAAATCACTAGAATGTGATCTTTCATTGGTAACATAGATATTTGAGGTTCATAGGGGAGTACTAGTCAAGAAATGTAATGATTGGAATTTATATCTATATATATAGTACATTTATTTGTAATTATTGTAAAGTGATTTGAAGATGGTTAATAATAAAATAAGAATGGTTAGTTATATTCTAAAAGTTACAAGTAGAAACCAGAGTGTGAGTAGAAGAACTAGTCAATTATTGGAGTTTATAAAAATATATCTAAGTGTTGGGAGACACAGGTATGTGTAAGGATTTAATTTGTGATTCATTAGGTTTTATCCATTGTAATTGTGAGATGATTAGTCAGGTTTTTCATAAAATATATGTCCACAACGTGAAGTGATTACCTGAAAAAATGGTCTAAGTGATTACCAAAATAATGATATCTATATGTAATATAAATCTTATGTGATAATAACCTGATGAAATGAACCAAGAATTTTTTTATTAATTGACCAATTTTTGAAGATTTAATTGGATTTTATGAGGATTATTACCAATTCATAATGGTACTAATGCATATTTCAGTGTTACTATTTATTTGAATGTGTTCAAACCATGAATTTTTTTTCGCACTGTAATATGTTTAGATCTAGAGATGACCACACCAACATTCATGTCACATGCCTTGATCTTTAAGGGGAATTGTACAACATGTTGTGATTATTGAACATGAATAAAGGAGGAATATCTATGAAGGTTTGGCTCTAAGCTATCTAGAGAAAGATAAGTTTCATGCTCTATTAATTTGATTACGAATCCCTGATATGTTTGAGGAATAAGAAATATTTTAATTTTCATGTCACAATATTTAATGGGATAATAATATTTTATTTTTTGGATTTTATAGATATCTTTTTTCACCATGAATCACACAATAATCAAGGTGTTCATGCCGTGAAGAAGCTAGAGTTAAGGAATATCACGTCACAAAGGAATAAATTGCACCATGAACTTATTAATTCTATGATATCAAGTAGATTCTATAGAAAATTAAAATTATGGAGTTTTAAATAATATTTTAGGTATAATTTAGGTTTTATTAGAAGTTAATGAATACATTAACTTGTGTGGCATAAATATAATTTTCATGGTTAATCATGGAATTTGGGAATGATCCCAACTCATAGATCAAAAAATTAGTTACATGTAATTTATTAATAATTTTTATGGATGTTTTGAAAAAACTCAACTGTGAATATTATTATATAAAAAGATATTAATATTATATAAAAAATGTTAACAGAGGATTCCATTGGAATATATGGTTCTCTTTTATTAATGAATTCTCTAGAGAAGAAATTAAATGAGTATCATTGTTATACGTGGATTCATAAGAATAAAATATTTTAAAAAGATAATTATAGTGAAGAATTATCTTCATACAAATTAAAAAAAAGTGTTTTTTCTATGATATAATAGTAGACAGAGACTCAAACCTCATATTGAGTACTTGGTCTCATCTGACATAGAAGAAAGATGGAGTAGGAATGTAAAGTGTAATTGGGAATCATTTCAACTAGTGAATATATATGGTGTATCAATAACGTGTAATGATACGATATAGACCTTCATGTATATAAACTATTTAAGAGAAACTCAAGTATCTCTATTGATTATTTCCTTCACTAAAGCAGTTCAGATATAGGATAAGAGGTAGGTCCCCTAAGATCGACATAGTGCCTTTTCAAAATTATTGTAACACATAT
Source organism: Viscum album (assembly GCA_963277665.1). Taxonomy (NCBI): domain Eukaryota; kingdom Viridiplantae; phylum Streptophyta; class Magnoliopsida; order Santalales; family Viscaceae; genus Viscum; species Viscum album. The sequence goes on along the minus strand of OY728126.1, from coordinate 686,712,915 downwards.
AGTGTGTAGTGTTAATTTGGGGTACACTAGCACATCATTGTAAATGTATACATTTAATTATGACATAGTGGTGTACCAAGAAAAATACTTATGTTTTTGGGGTTTAATTGCTGTATTTGTGTCTATCATTCAGTGTGATCAGTGTTATGATAGAGGATGACAGAATTAACATGATACTACTATCTAGGAAAAAATATTCATACATCCTTAGGGAATAAATAAAATGAAATATTTAATCAGTGTATAATATGATTCACCCCCTTATGGTGTTTCAAGTAATCCTAGAACTAAATAGTCATATTAGAGCCAAAGGTTTTATAATTGAAGTTCAATTTTTATTTTTTAATAGATTTTTTTATCATACATCGAGTTAATGATGAAGCATCCATTTTTCATTGGATCTAACTATGCGAGTCAGAAAAAATAATATTTATGTTTATACAAGATTATATAAAGGATGAAATGAAATATATAATTCATGATATTGATTTTACTAACCATAGTGAATGAATTGGTTATTTAAGGATAGAGAATATAATGATTAAATCATTCTATAATGTTGTTTTCATTAACACATCTCACTACACTACTATATTTGAAAAGTGGAATAATATAGAAATTATTTATAGGAAATAAATTAATGAAAATTTGTTTATGGAAGCAGGTAAAAAATTAGACTAAAAATAAGGTTTTATAAAATAGTGGTGAGTAAATATGGATAATAATACCTTTTTTAAAAGGTATAAAGAAAAAGAGTGGGGAGAATAATCCCCCGAATAAGGATACACCTAATGAAGTAAGTGGGATTGGTATCAATATTAAATATGATACTAAATTTTTTCTAGATTATACATGTACATACAAAAATTCATATTCCTAATTAGATAAGGATAAAATTGGAGAGTCCATAGAAGATGTGGGAATGACATCCAGTCTCCAATCCAAATAATGTTCATGCAATGAAAAAAAGTAGATTCGTTCCCTATAGGAAAAATATGATCAATAAAAAAATATACACTGAGTGGAATATAATTTCATTGAGTATATTTCCATGTATAATAAATAATTTAATAGAATATTGTAGGCCTTTAATGTAAAAATAATTAAACTAGGTGGAAATATGAAAGAAAAAAAGTGATCTACTTGAATAACATTCATATGTAGTGGGAAAACAAATGGACATGAAGGAGTTAAAAGTGATAATCATCCCACTAGTGATACAACATAAAAAAAGGATAAAATATAAAATATAATTTATTTCAAGGTAAAATATAATGGTTTCCCAATTGACGTATAAGGATGATAAGATCAGGGTGATCGAATCAAATCTTAAATCACCAAATAGAAATGAAGAACATCAAAATCACTCTAAGGAAACAATGAATGTAGAGAAGAAAAATTCCTAAATCTATAATTCTTGAATAAAATAATAGAAATATTGAAAATATTGAAGGGGAGTCCCTAAAAATAAGTCAGTTATGATGTGGTACTATTTCGTAATATTGGGACACACTATGAGAGTGTGTCTAGAATCCAAAGGTCTAAATGGTGGTATAATAACTCTCACATCAATATCTCAACCATGATATGAGTACATGATATATAAAATTAATGGTAAATGTTTTTATTTTTAATTCTTGATCTAATATAGGTAGGAATTTTAATAGGAAAGGAGTTAATTGTGTTTTATGGAATTCTTTTATTCCCTTTTCTAATCAAATGAAAGTTTGAAAATTTATTATGATATAAAATGATTTAATATATTAGGGGTAAATCAGGGTTCTCAAAAAAGGGTTCACAAAGAACCAATGATTTTAATCTCACATAATCCCTCATGGGTAGAAATAAATCATATGTATAAGAGAAAGAATGGTGTTTCTATGATTATGAGAATGTTCAAAGAAAATATAATGAAATAATCATTAAGGAAAATTAATTATAAAGTGATTGTAATAAAAATTAAAGAGTTTATGTAGGAGACATGAATTACTGGTTTCAAAAACTATACCACAATTCCAGAGGTGAAGGTTCATGGATGATCCCTCCTATGGTGGATGAAGAAGGATGAAGGATTCAAGGAAAATGCATAATTAGATAAAAAATTATATAGAAGGTATATGTATCACAATAGAGATGAAGCCCAAGATTATTCAAGATGAAGAAGTCCCATGTGAGAATTTGGATTTAATTTTTAATAAGTTGTGTTCTATAAATAACCACTATGAAGTACTGTATGAAAATTGGAAGAAAATGGATAGTTTACCGGGAAAATAACATTCTTCAAATTGAGAATTTCAAACTATCCTCATGTTTTAAATATATATAATATTTTTTGGAAGTGGTGTAGTCTTAAAGGGGAAATATTATTCATGCTGGATTGTTCTGAAAGATAACATGTGTGGAATCAAAAGTAGATAAATTCAATAAGCAGATTCAGATTATTTGAACTTCCTATGTGATATAAGGCTAAATCAAAAATGATAAAATGGTATTAAGGCCTAAATATAAATAAAAAAATGGTATTAAGAAACTATTCTATGTTTGAAAGATTATTTTTAAGTAGCATGTTGTGATGAAGTAGTACAAATGATAAAGAGTTGAATATAAAGATAAAGAAGTGTCAAAACCTGATATACAAAATATCTAGTAGTGAAAAGCCAATTTTGGGTTTTCAATAAGATATAATAATACATTATTAAAGTGGTATTACAATAGTAAGAATTATTGTGTGGATTAAATGATGAAGAAATAATAATCATTTATTTTTTGTTTATTAGTTTATATACCATCAAAATTGGTATCCGATTACTATTTTTTAGTGTACCAAAATTTGATGAAAATAAGCTGTCATAATAAGAAATGGATTTATACCTAGTAAAAATTATCACAATAAATGGATTATATATCAAAATACATTTATGTTGAGTTTGTAATTATCACTCCAAGGTTGTTTATCCACATATTAAAATGACAATCCTTGTAAGAAAAATAATAATAATGGATATCAAGTGGTATCACTAGTATATCACAAACAAGTTATGTCAATGAATACAAAATTTAGTATTCCTCACACACATTATGCCTAATTGTTTATCTGGTGTTATTTTGTGTGAGTGTGATTGATATCATAGGATGTGTTGAAGATAGAAAAAAATGATCAAAATTCTTACATTTATTCAGGTAAGTGAGTGTTGTGGTTATCTTTGATGATTTTTAACTTAAATTAATATTTTATATATTTAGTTCTAATATAGTAGAATTAGAATAATGATAAATAACTCAACACCAAGTGGTAAGTTAACTCATGATAAATAATTTAATAAAATGAAAGGAAATAGGAGAAAGTGTATTATATTTTGAAAGGTGGTCAATATAGAATTATTCTGTTCAATAAGTTACACAGAGGATGAAGTATAAAATGTGGAATTCGATTAACCATTATGTGGAATATAGGATGATGTTAATTAATTTAATGTTATATATATAATTAGGTATAAAAAAGTAGTAAAATGTTTAAAGGGTTAATCAATAATTAGTTGGGAGAGACAATTTTTTTATAGTTGTGGATACAACCAAAGGTTGATATGGAAATGGTTAAAATAAATCATTATTTGGAATTAAATATTTGAACTGTTGAAATATCCTAGAGATATTAAAATGTTAACTTGTGGTATCAAATGGTATAATAAGAAATTTCTTGAAAATATTATACCAAACATGTATAATCTATTTCTTTTAAAATTGGAGGAGGATCAACGAACACCAATATGTCCTTTATAGAGATCATTGAATATCTAGATAAAGTATTGTATGGATAAAGATAGAGGAGATTAAGAGGTACCAATATGAATTTTTTTGATTAATGATGATATAATTCACAATTTTATATGTAAAGGAATACAATATCCTATTTATTGAATAATTGGGAGTGATTTGAATTCACTATTAATCAGTAGTAGAGAAGATTGTCTTGATTGATTTAAAGTAAAAAGGTAGAAAATGTGTTATAGTATTGTTTTTAAAAAATTAAAAAGAGGGATATTGTTTCAACTAATAGTTTTCATATTATAATTGTTGAAAATGGATGTGGGATTTTTTGAAAATGTGATTTATTGATAGTGAGGACTTAAAAGACATGTATAGGGGATGAGTGGACATTTAAGGCTTAGTGATGTATGGTTCATATGGAATAACTAATCAATAAATGAAATAGATTAACATTAATACATCTATATATCATGGTAATGGATTTTTAAATGGTGTATAGTGGTTCAAATAATGTTAATATTGAAAATAGGTGATGAAGTTACATTCGTAAAATTATAGGTATAATCTATTTTTAATGAGAGTACAAGAACCACTACATGATTGGTGTTTAAATAATTGAGTCTATGTTTTTGGAGAAACTAGTATATTTAAGTATTTTATCTATTATATGTGAGATTTTATCCTCTATAATTTTTTAGAAAATGAATTGGAAGCACAATGAAACTAATGGTCACATCATGAAGTTTTAACCTAAAGAATAAACTATGTTTTAAACCAAACAACGATACATTAAAGTAAATAAAATCATTATTGAGAGTTCCCTGATGAAATTTCTTATGAGTAATTTTTATTACATTACCAAATTTAAATTAGTTCAATACATGTAATGTATATTATGACTTCACCATGTAGGATTTGAGAGGATTTTAGGGAAACATCCGATTTCAATGTGTTCATGGCATGAAATGTGTTTCATGTTGTAACAAGCATAGAGATCGAGAATACCAAATCATGTATTATGTAACACATTAAAACCTACTAAGAGTATTATAGAACATTATAAATTATTTAGACATTAATAATGAATTGGGATCCATGAATGTTTTTATTAGAGCAGTCTAGACTAGGATAAGTTGTATGTTTCATGATATAAATTGTCACACCATAACATGTTTTAGGAATTGATAAGATTTAAATTTATACATTATGATATTTGGTGAGTTAAATATAGATTATAGGGTGGATTTTGTGTGCCTATTTGTTTACTAAGAATCATTCTTCAATGAAGAATATCACACTATAAATAAGATATAGTCGAGGCATGTCATGGAGTGGTAGAAGAATTCATATCAAGAACTAGTTAATTCCATGGTATCATGTTGTTTTAGTCATAAATTAAAATAAGGATGTTTTGTATGATATTTCATGTATTAAAACATTGTGATTAAAACTGAATGGAAATAATTAATTCATGGGGTATTCCTGGTATGGTTGTGGAGAATATAAAGAACATGGATTGATCCTAACCGTCATATCAAGGGGTTTGTTGCATGAAATATACAGAAACAACATATAGAATTTTTGGGAAAACATATATACTAAACATATTATTATATCTCAATATATGAATAAAAATGAACATTATCCATAGAGGATTATATTTTCAAATCATGTTTTTTTCTAGAAGAAAAATATCGGTATAAGAACGTGAAAGAAAATCATTGTTATATCGATCTATTAAAGTAGTAATGACATCGATAAGATAATTGATTTGAATAATTATCTTCAAATAGAAGAATATATTATTTATATTAAGATATAATAGAAGACAAATACTCAATCCTCATATTAAAAAGTTCATATTGTCTAGCATAGAAGAAGGATAGTTCATTAAAGAGGAGCATAATAGAGTATATATTCATAAGGAAATTATGTATGGTGTATCGATAACCTATATTGATAGGGTATATAACTTCATGTCATTAAAATATTCAATGTACCCTCATATCTATAAACTGATTGTTTCATTCATTGAATTAGTGTGAAAATTAAATAAGAGAGAGTTCCCCAAAGATTAAAATTCGGTATTTCATTAATTATAATAGCATATATAATTGATATTGTTAATTTTGGATACACCATCACATCACTATATGCATGAACCATGGATTATCCATTAGTCGTGAACATGATTAATGTGTTAGTTCTGACATGGAAACCAGATCCATCAATCTTTATGGAATAGATTAAAAGTAATTTTTAATTAGTGTACACCCTAATTTACCTCCCCAAAGGTATTTAAAGTAAACTTGGTCTCAAAACTTTTAATATATTTATATGCATTCTATAAAATTACAGTAAATATAAAATTGTATAGAAGTTAGAGCTCCTCATTGAGCTTATAAATCAAGTGCAATTTTCAGTCATGTACTCATTGATCTGGAACCCATTTCAAATATGACTAGGATATATTGAAAAGTAATTCTATATGAGAAACTAATATAATATAATTTTATTTTTGGTACAATATTCTCTCCATTTGTATTTTTTGTTAATATCATCTTATCAATACCTATTAAATACTTTCACGATAGTTGTATAGTTGATCTATTTCTCAAAGTAAACATTATCTTGGTTTTCTTACAAGATTACTTATATCTCCCTATAATTGGTAATAAATTAAATGATTTATTTTATTTCAAAAATATACTCATGATAGTGAAATATAAAAAAATATCTACCCAACTTAATCTATCGCTATATAAGAAATGAGAAAAATTATATGATATGATTATATTTTTTGTATGATATCATAGTCAAAGTACATAATGAATTTCGTAAATTATTTTTATTCCTTAATAAGTATTATTCCCAATATCTTGATTCATTATCCCACTTGAATGTATAAATCCTTATATTTTCATCATAAACTCCCTCCTATTTTCCATAATTAATCCCATCTTTGGATACAACTTGAAATTAATCTTAACATATATAAAAATTGAAATTAGAAATATATATAAATAAATGTATATAAAAAATATAAAATTTATCATAGATCAAATTATAGGTTCTTTAGATTTTTAATTTCTAAAAATATTAGTTATTTTATCATTTATTGGATCATAATACATTTTTTTCCAATTTCAGGATTAATATTTTCCATATATAAATGATATATATTTTTTTACAATGAAAATTAGACCTTTTGGATTTCTTCTCACCACTACCCTATTTTTAGGGAGGATATAGTATATGTTCTTCATAATCACAACTAATATTAGAGGATAAATGGTTGTTTCCATAAAATTACTAGTGAGAATCCTAGAGCATGATGTATGGAGTTGACCAAAGGCCTACATATATTTCCCTCCAGCATCACCCACTTATATCACTTGGAGGTTGCCTCATCATTCCTGACTGATTGGAATATTTAAAATCATACATGATCATCTCTCAAAGGTATATCAATGATTATCACTGGTTAGATTCAATGTATACCTACATCATCTGATGAATCACTAGTATATAAGATCATCATCACCTAGAGGTGCCTATGTTGACCAACCAATTCTATTTAGACTGTACCTAATTTCAATATGTATATATTATAGGATATTTTATATCTCTTGGAAGAATAAGAACCACCCAAAAACTAAAACATCAATGATATCCCCAAAAAGTTATTTGGAGGCTTCCCATAACATTGTAGAATATCCCACATCACTTATTGTAGGTGGTGTATCATAGAGTTCAACCTAAAACAACCAAAGTGCATATGTATTACATAGTAAATCACACTATATGGGTGAAAATCATGTTTATTGCTTTCGGGATCCATGACCTCAAAGATTTCATAAAGGATTTGTAGCGAGTAAGGTACATTCTTATCGATGAAATGATATTTGATATCAATATATTTTAATCTATAATGTTATAAATTATTCTTGTATATTTATATAGTTTTTTAATAATAGTCAGTTTACAAAGACAAAATCAACTTTGATTTTAAGTATTTCAAACATTCCCTCATCCAAATATTCATTGTATATGCTTCTGAAGAAGCTACATAGTTATCCAATTTTGTGATTAAAGTCACTTATTTCTTCTTCATACAATTATATCTTAAATATTTGTTTTTAATGAAAAATTTTACACTAGATTTTTACTTTCTGTTATCAATATTTCCAACCCAATCATTTATATACACTCAAATAACTCATGATATTCAGTTCTCTAAAAATGAAGACCATGGTTGATAATAATTTTTTATATATTTTTGGATTCTCTTTATAAATTTCATTTGTGACTTCTTTAGATCACTTTGAATCCTTACTCACAATTTTATTTCATATACAATGTATGGCCTTGAATAGATCCAATAAATTATAAATACAATTAGTTTTTTGAACAATGTTTGGTTCATACATTATTCTCTTCCATCATTTAACATTTTTTTATAAAAAGTTGTAGTTGTGGGTAATTATTTTGAAACATTAATTCCAAATTTTATCGATATTTACATTGAATATTTTTCGTATAATAGAAAAAAAATAATTCAATTTTTTATAATTTAATAAAAAAAAGAAGAGATGAATCTCATGAAGCATGGAAATTTAAAATATATTATTTATTTGATCATTAAACTATTTACATGTTTATTCTTAATCACTTACTGATATATATTCATCAACATATCAAATCATAATAAGTGTGTGTCGAAATATCTCTCTCATAGAAGCTGTTTTCAAATAAAATTTTCTTAAAATTCATATTCTGGAAACATATATCTATCTTAGCATACCATGAAGTCATTAATTGTTTTATTCCATCTAAATACTTCTTTAGTTTGAACACATTCTTAATATGTTGATGAAGAAAGTATCTCGCGGTCCACATTTTTTTTAAATTCATTATTATTGGTCCTCAATTTCATTATACACACACTATATCATATTCAAAATCTCTTCTAAATTCTTTGAATTTTTTAATATCATTTTATTTTTTCTTTGTTATCATCACATGAGGAAAACTAGTAAAATAATTAATGAATGTGAGGATGTTTTATTTTTATTTTAATGATTGATGGAACATGGGTCCACACATATCAGATTAAAATAATTCATTGTGACTTTTAGATTAAATGTTTACTCTTATATGAAAATATTAGATCATATTACCATTTTTACAGGTTTCACGAACTATCTATATTTTTCTATTAATCTATAAAAATTTTCTTACAACATATCTATTAGTTATCTTACTCATGATAGTTTTACAAATGTGGCCATGATTTTTGTGTCATGTTCCATTCTTTGTTTATATTGAAAAAAAGTATTCAGAGTGTATCTAATATAAAATATATATAATTCATTTCTCCCAAGTCTACTATTATCTCATCCGTACAGAAATAGTTTTAAACTATAACCATTTCATTTGAAAATTAACTCATTTTTAGTATCGTAGTTTATTAACACATAATAAATTAGGATTTAACTATTAAAAAATAGAATATCTTTTGATTTTAATTTATTTGATTGAATTTAAGTTGCATCAAATCCATTAATCTTTAAAGTGATATCATTTCCATAATTTTATTATCATATATTGTGTTTCTCCAACGTCCTTTAATGTTTAGTGTCTCAAAAATATATGGGAGAGGGGAATAAATTTTTTTAATTAGTGTATATAATTATTTACATTCATAATGGTATGATTTGTATTAATTTCATCATTTAATGAATCAAAAGATGTTTTATTACATTTTTTCATTTATTTGGGTACTATTATAATATATAGAGTTATACCCGGTCCTGGTGATCGACTTAACCCAATAAAAATTTATTAGTAAGACAATGTTTTTTGGTTTTAATAAAAACAGTAATACATATCCATCTTTTATCATCACATGATATAAGATATTTTAGTGCTACAATATTATTAATGATTCTATAACTGAAAAAATTAAGGACATTTTTCAACACTGGTAAAGGAGACTGTTATTGGGGATATATTTAACACTGATAAAGGACCTTAGCTATAAAAATTTGTTTCTACATAAAAAATATATTAAAACAGTCAAATAAATAAAACATAATTAAAAGAAAAATAAAATTACATTAAAATAAATTATAATAATAAATAAATTTATATTACATAAATTTCAATACAATACAATTACATTGACATGTACAATTAAATATAAACATTTACAATTTTTAGACAACACACAAAAATCCAATTAATAGAAGACTGGAGGCCCTATATTATGATATCCCTAAGACCCCATTCTAATAGAGCCCAATCATAGTACTATTTTTCGAATTCACCATCCCATAAAAAAAATTAGCATGACAATAATAAAAAATAGTGATTATTTGAATAATACTATAAAGAAATAAATAAAACATAAATATAATAAAATAATTTATAAATATAGGAAAATAAAAATAAAAAGGTAAAGGATAAAACATGATACATAAATAAAAAGGATATAATAGTATAAAATTTAAATATATTACAATGTAATACGAAACTACCAACATATTTTCTCTCTTTTGAGTATTTGATGAACTTCCAATCGAAATAGCTATACCATGTGTTGGATCGATGTGAAGTTAATTCCTATATGTCACATATGAATTATTAATATATTTATAATTGTATCAATACAATATGAAATTTTTTCATTGTTTTGATAATGTGACATGTGTTTTGAACTAAAATTTCACTCTTAAATGAAAAAACACACCTTAATTCATACCATCCACACCAATTGTCATATTTATGTGTGGTCAATTCATACATGTCACAAACAAATAAACAAAATTTTTATTAAATTACCAAGAGAATATGAGGGATTTATTTCAACTTTTAGTATATGAAACACATTTTGACCTAAAATGTCATTTTTAAACTAAAAAAATCTAGTTTTAGTCATAACATCTAAACCATGTGTAAAATTTATGTTAGCTTAATTCCTACACATCACAAATGAATAACCAATATTATCCAAATTTATCAAAAATAGTGTTTTTATTGGTTTTGAGTATATAATCCATATTTTGATCTAAAAAATAACTTTTAAACGAAAACATGAACATCTAGTCATATCATCCATACTATGTATTAGATTAACATGTGTTTAATTCCTACACATCAAAATTTAATTATCAATTTTCTCTAAATGTTTCATGAAAATCTGATTATATTTGTCCAGTTTTGAGTAGGTGACATGCATTTTGGACTAAAATTCTACTTTTAAACCGAGAACATGAACTTACATACATAATAATCATGTTGTGTTTTGGATTTTTGTAGGATTAATTCCTACACATAAAAAAAATTAATTAACAATATTTTTATTAATAAATCATCACATCCGGACCAAGATTTCATTACTTTTTTGTATGTTACATGTGTTGTGATCTAAAATGTTACTTTTATACTAAAAGCATGTACTTTGATCCAATCTAGTAACACCATGTTTCATATTGACATGTGGTTTATTATTATACAAAAAAAATTAATCATGGATTGTTTCCCTAATGTTTAAATATAATCTAAGTGTGTTTTCTATGTTTTGAGTATACATAATTCTTTTTAAAGTAAATTATTTCTTTTGTTATATATATACCCATTTTAAAAATTAAATATTTCATTAGGATTGTTTTATTAATTTGTTCATATATTAGTATTCTTTCAACATGCTTAACTCAAATTAATCTAGTCTTATCCCTATATCATCAATTATATCCACTCTAATTTTCTATCAAACACATTCAATTGTGATCTTATCCAACTTAGTATGCCCACATGTCCATCTTAAATTTTTAATTTCTATTTCCCTTATTTTTTTATTAAAGGTTTATATTCAATGGATAATTATAACAACCCAGGTATTTATTGAATAATTATTTTATATTTATTCTTATTCTTGAATTGAATAGTAATATTTATTATGTTATGTGATTCTTAAAATAAATAACTTATTTTGTGGTTATTTATTTAAAACATTAATTTCTCAATTATAAAATTTTAATTAGAAAAAATAATATAATTTTTGAATTCATCATGTTGAAATTATCTTAATAATATTATTTGAGAATTTTTTGAAAAAAGTTAAATTTTTTGTGTTAGTAAAAAATACAGTTTTTTTTAAAATTCAGTATTTTTTATGACATCATAAAGACATAATTATGATATTATGTTTTTTAAATTTATTTAATAACTAAATTATTATTTTATAAGATTAATAGTTGAAAAAAATAATTCAAAACATGTATGTTTTAATTTATTCCAATACAATTATTATCATTGTTGATGTAATGTCTAAACAGCATTGGCAATGTCAAATTTGATTCTTTATAAATACTAATTGTGTGGTAAGAATTATATAAAATAAATTTTTATTAATTTTTATTTATAATTCATATTTTTTATGTTAATTTTGAATTTTAGAGTTATATTACATTAATATTATCCAAATGTCAATCCAATTCTTATAAAGGGAAAAATTGACAAAATAACAAATTTTAAGAAGTTTTCTTGACATGAATAAGAGTCAATATATATAATGAATGAAATTAGAAAATTATTTAGAAAAAAAATCAATTGTTTTCTATAACATAATTTTAATATTAATTTTTATATATGAGATAATAAATGTTAAGGCATGTCTAACGCAAGTGCATTGCTTGTTCAAGCATAAGAAAAATAAATAAAATATTTTTAATTAAAATTATATGAATTATTCAATAATCCATGTTTTGGATAAATATTTTATTTAAGTAATTTTATACAATTATCTATTTATTATTCCATTTGGGGACATTTTGGATCCACATGAATAACTTTAAGTCCTTTATAATATTTTATTTCAAAAGGATGTCATGTTGTCACATTATTGTTTTTCATTAGTATAATATTATTATTCATTGTTTTCAATTATATTTTGTTGAAATAAATATTATATTGAAATATAATATTTTTTTATTCTTCATAATTATTTTTAATTTTTAGGAAATAAATAAATACCTTAATAGTCTGAATAATTATGACACAGTAATTATCAAATTAATGAAAAAAAATTAATGACATTAAAAATAATAAAATAAATATAATTAGATATTATTAAGATAATTCATCAATTCCCAAGATTAATATGATGGGTATATGATAAAATTAATAAAATTATTCAAATTAGAAACTTTTTTTAATTTGTTTAATGTCTTAATTATGAATAGTGTTTAATTTGACAGAAATTATTTTTCTTGAATAAAATATTTAATTAAAGTATTTAATAATTACAAAAATATTTAATAAGAAATAATGGGATAATATTTTATCTAAAAGGTAATCACATTTAGTTTTTAGGTCTTTTTGAAAGTCTTAAACCCTATAATAAATTAATTATATATTTATAATTTATGTAATTCCTAAGTTACCCCTCACCTAAATTATAAAAGGAGGCTACTTCCTTCACAAATATTCATCACCATGAGCCTTATTGATCAACTATATTCTATAGAATCCCCTTATCCTCATTAATTTACACATTATAGTACATCTATTATCATAAAAAGAAAACTTCCAACATCCTTAAGGAGGTTCTCTACGTGAAATTTTCAAGAGGTAAAATTTCTCTTTCTTCTCTTTTAAATTCATTTTCACTTCTACATTATCCTCACCTATTATCCAACAATTCATAAAAACTTCAGTATCATATATATAATGTAATTTTTCTGTGTTGTTGGTATATTCATCATAAAATTTCTCATCTTATCTTTTTATTCTTAAATAATGAAATCATCATCTTTGGTGTGTCAATTCACCACCTTTGTGGACAATGAGTTTTTGTTTCCAATTACCACAATCATGGGATGTTTTAATTATATTTAAATGGTAAAAAAATAACCTATATATATACATTTTCTCTCTTTTTGAGTATTGTTTCTTTTTGACAATGAATTTTCTATCAAACTAACCATAGAAACCGATAAAAAGAACGCACCCAAAACAATAAAAATAACTAAATGTTATTAATAAATGTGTGCAAAGATGTTATAAAATACTCAAATGAGGTATTATTAACATGAATATAGTTATTTAATATATCATTAACACTCTTCAAACCATTATAGAGTTGGTTTTAACTTTTTTATGTAACACAAACCTGAGGTAAGGGACTCTTTAACTAAACATTGTTTTTTAAATGTTTTAAAGAATTATTCTTCTATTTCAAGTCCATGTTTTTAAAAATGTATTTATAATTATAATTAAATTGACATAAATGTTTTATAATGTAAAATTTTATAATTTTTTGTTGTTTTATTTACACATTTACATGGTTATTTCCAATGAATTTTTTTCATTTGTATGTGCACAATATTCCTATAATAAATGATTTTGTTCTCATGGAATGATTTTTATGGTGTAAGTATTTAGGTTTCATGATTATGTTATAGTTATTATGATTTTTTATAATGATGAGTGGGACCTATATATCCCCCCAATGTAGTGGTTATGTTTATTTTGGAGGTTGAATTTATGGTTACATTTTGTGTTACTTTGATGGTTACACCATATGGTATCCATGAGGTTTACGTTGTAAGGCTGTAGTGAGGGTCACATTGTACGATAGTCGTGATGTTTAAAAATAATATGGTAGTTAATATGGTTACAATATTAATATATTAATGCCCCAATTTACCTAAATAGTTTACTTGCGTTGTCTATGTTTCATGGAAACCTCATGTTTGCAAAATTTTTTTGTTATTAATAAAGGTGAAAAGTTTATATTTCAGGTGTTTATAAGTATTTGTGGACTAATGATTTCTTAACATATTTTGATGTCCCTTTAAGAGATTTTGTATCATGAACCAGACTGGGTCAATGCTAAACCAGTTTCAAAAGCTGGTCTGTTGCATGACCTAAAGGGAATTCCCGTACACCACAGGCTTGCAACTAGTGTCAGGCATCAACAAAATTCATAAAGGGAAAGATTTATTCCGTTAATAAATAAAATAACAGAGCAGTGGAAGGTATCTAAAGAACCCATTACATAAATAAAACATAACTGATCATCATTTAAATAAGGCTGAAAGATACAACAACTAAACAATAATTCTAGCTAAACCCTAAAACCACATGATCTCCATGTGACCAGGTAGGTCACTCTCTAACATAAAGATCAAATATCACCCAAGGTGATCAAAATCAATCTAAAAACTAGAGAAAATGCTAAAAAAATAAAAGAACTATTTGTATGAGTATTAAAAATCAGTACGCAAGCCTGATAATATATTCTAAATTAACTTCCCTTAAAATAAAAGAATAATCAATTTCAAGTTTTAACTACAATATACAAACGTATTCTCTTCTAAAAATTTTACTTAAAAAAACTATGAACCATTTACCTTATTCATTTACAAAACCTGGCTCATTCCAATAGTGACACCATATTATTTTCAAGTGGAAGGTGATTCTTAAATTTTTATCTTGAACATAAGAGTGTATAACATTGGTTTTAAAAAAAATTCATAAAACTTCTTAAAACCAACACATCACTTTCCATTAAAAACACCACACAACAAGGAACTAAAATAATATCTTAACAAGGGAAATGGAAGTAAACATACAAGTATCTCAATCATCACTACAAGAAGACAAGTTCAAATAGACATGGGTGAACCTTGGAGATTGTGAATAATCTAGAACATACAAATACACGAGTCTCATACCCATTAGCATTCCACACATGGTGAAATAATAAACACCCTAACACTCCCATCCACAGTACCTTAGGATATATTGAGGGTTAAATACCATAGCAATAAACCCAAATATATCCACCTACTACGGGTCACCTACTATTGTGTAATCTAGTTAGTGCATCCATCATTCTCAAAATATTATCCCACTATTCTTGGTTCCCAAGTCTCATTTATAATGTGAGTGGGACAACCAATGCAAGTCTATAATCCAATTATAAGAATATGTAACAATTATTATTCAATAGTAGGTCTCACCATGAGTCACCCCAAAGACTGATTCACATGAAATCAAAAAATATAACTCAAGGATTCCATACAGAGGATCTACAATTACCATATTGGATGAGAAAGACTACACAAGGAGGACCGTACATCTATTAAATATAAAAAATACATGAGAACCATTCAAATGAGGTTTTCATAATAAACACTTTTATCATTTTTCACAATGATTCCAAAATGGCCTTTTAAGCATTTTTCACAAAACCAACATTTATCAATGATAAAAATCCAAATTTCATGAAGAGTGTAAAATAAAAATATTCCATTTCAAAATAATTTACTAAATCCCTTTAAAACATTAACGTTACACTTTCAAGGTGATCTCATTTTTATAAAAATTCTACATGGGATATTCACCAGCTACTCAGGCCCTTCCATATTAAAACCCAAAACACTCTTTTAAAAAAAACCAATACCACATGGTAAACCAATAAAAGAACCTCAAACATAATTTTGTATGTTTCCAATATATATACAAATAAAAACCATGCATTTTATATCATAAATAACCCATAAAGAGTAGAAAAGAATTTAATCAAACAGTTAGTGTGCATTGTTCAACAAAAAACTCTATACATTATACAATAAGGAAAAAACACCACTTTTCACACCAAAAAAAGAATCTATGGACCATACATTGTTATTTATTAATCAAAATAGGTGAGACAATTATGAAATCAAAGATTCATAAATTATAAATGGAAGTGAATGAGAAACCTACATTAAAACCATAGTGCACCAACAACGCATGCTCAGAATCACTCCATAAGAGTTATAAAACCCAATATCTACAACGACGGACCATAAAAGAAAAAATAACCAAACGTAAATCTTAATAAACATAAACCCTTGGTCAACATGATCATGGGGAAAGAGAATCTAAAAAATAAATGGAATGAGGAGGAAGATGTAGAACAAAAGAGGGGATTTACCTTGAAGATCTAGCCTAACCCTTTAATAAAACCACTTTGAATCAGCTTAGAAGGATATCAAAGGCATGAGGATGAGGGTAGATCCCTCCTAGGGTCGAACATGCCAATTGGGGGAGGAAGAAGTTGTTTTGGATTAAAATACTGAAAGTGGTAAACATAGAAAATAATAAAATTTATGATTTGGGAAACTCGCATGGTTTATCCACATGATTTATCAAACAATACAACAACCATGTATCAGCTACTTCAGTCGAAGAGATAGACCATATGGCCAACCCATATGGTTTCACTGACTATGCATAGACCATGTAGTAGTATTTTTCTGAAGTTATACCTATTGCATGGTTACTTGGGTTTAGCTGCACGGTTTATCAAACCGTGTACCAACCATGCACAGGTCATTGCCTAGCCAATATTTTTAGATTTCATCCAAAAACTACCACATAAAGTGAGGTTCAACAATTGGGTAAATACTAGACAATGAAACAGTAAAAAACATAACCCCTTGGCACACCCGTAACTCGAGAAAAAGACCGGGATTCCCAAGGAACCAAAACATCCCCCAACACTTGAAAAACCTTTTGTGACAATTCTCCACACAATTAATGATTTACAGCCCCAGAAATCCATAACATTATCAAGTTGGTTGATTAGCGACTAAGGATTATATAACTACACAATCAAACCTTTTGAACCTTGTAAAATACACACACATCCACAAAACATATGCCTCTTTCTCGAAACAGAACAAAAACCCAAAACCATTTCCTTGTAATCAACAAAAGGATCAATCCCCTACATCCACAACTATGTCGAGATCAAGACTGTTGGACCTTGTCCAAAATGCCCAACATTTTCCCAAACCAAAAAGAGATTGAGAAATCAATGACATGAAAAGAAAGATACTTTGAATGTACTAATGGAAAAACCAAACCAGAAGTAGATAACAAATATTTGGGAGGCCGGAATGGACTCCCTACTATTAGAAATCAACTATCACCCAACAGCCACTCAGGAGAAAGTTTAATGAGTCCCGAGATGGGTCTCCCCCATTAATAACCAACTAACACCAATCAATAGAAAAGTCAGCACAAGACGAAACCTAGCCTTTCTAATTTAGGCCAACCAAAACTCTTCCACCACAACATACCCAAGATAAAAAAGAGAACAACAATAACATTTAAACTACCCACTACCAAAAAATGGGATTAAAACAGATCCAAACTCCTTGCACCCTGATATTTATAACTATGAATTATCTTCACTCCAGGACATGTGGCTAGAGATCTTATGATTTAAGAATATGATGCATCTCAGTCAGAAACTAATACCCCCAACCAAGAACATACATTGCCAAAATAAGTAAAAAGAGGAAAATCTAAATTTATGAAATAGAAATCATGCTTCTATTGAAAATAAGAGTTCGTTATAAGATTCACAACATTATCTTACATTTAAAACACAAAAACACCACTGAAAAACGACATAAAAACACCACATGCACCACAAAAACTATAAAAGAACTCTTAAAACTAGGTGGACACCATGAGAAAGGAATCTTTAAGTGATTTCCCAACAGCACATCACTTTTGATAATTTCCTCCATGAAACTTCCTAGAAATGCCCTCAAAAACTATAATAATTGACCCTAGCATCTACAAGATTGACAGGGTTTTGGAGTACTAGAACAAAATAGATTCTTATAGCCTAATTTTCCATACTAATGACACACCAGGATCTCTTTCCCTGTAAATGATGATAAAATATCATGAGGATTTTTGATTCCACCACCCACTCCATCAACATTCAACTTCTTTCTCACCTCCTTAACATAACTTCCCCAACCACTTCCCATAATTAAAGGACGAAAGACTTCCTCTGGTACTCCCTCCATCCCAACTTCAAAATGAATACCTTGCCTTTCCACATCAACAAAAGAGAGTATATTGAACTCTGACACCTTCGACTGTAGATTGAGAATAATCCCAACCTCGAAATGTAGAGCCTTCATGGAATCATTTGTGTTGGTCGGAGTGGATACTCAAGAGGGGGTGAATTGAGTTGCAATTAAAAATTCTGTTAAAATATTGTCTATTTAAAATCCCCCAATTTAAAAAGTAAGTTAAACTTTAGTGAATTTATACAGAGTGTAAATGTTCACTTATCTTCTCAAGGATTGGTTAGGTCTTAGTTAATTTAACCAAAATATCAAACTAACTTTTGAATCTAACCTACTGATTTACAATAAGTGTAAACACTTGAAAATTTTACTATCAAAGTAGCTATAAAATAGTTTTGTATTTTAAATTAATAGTAGCAGAATAAATAAGATATATGTAGTATAGTTTGAACTTAAACTAAAGATGCACAACAGATATAACAAGAGGTTCAGTCTCAAGCCAATACATAGTCTTCTCAAATTTATATAAATTTAGTCCACACCCTGGATCGGGGATAACAATAGTTTAAAAAACTTCCCAGGACACGTAGGGACCTCTACCACTGTTCTTAGTGGAAAGAAAACAAAGACCAGGCCACACAAGGACCTCTTCCATAGTAGACGTGGATAAACAAGAGTTAAGATATTTGGAGTGAAGATTTTTATATCCTCTAGTTCAGTGCAGGAGATAGTGTGTGTATAAGATATACAGAGTACACAACGCTTCTCAAATGATAATAAATAAATTAGTTAGAGAGAATAGATAAGAGTTTAGAAAGATCTAGTTATTATCAATGTAGCTCTGAACATGTTGGATTCAGTAGGAATGCTTCTGAGTCCTTCTCTAGTTTTTCTGTTGAAAAATAGAGTGTCTTAGTTCAGCTTGTCTTCTATAGGAGTGAGAATGATCTCTTGATTCATCATGTGTTCTTCAGTGGTGTTGGATTGCATTTATAAGAGTTCATTGAAATTCCTGCAGTCTCTTTCTTGCTCAAGATTTTTCTACTCTTTCAGCACAGTGCTATTAGGTGTATGCAAGTTCTTCTCATTGTAAATACACACTTTCACGCCACTACTTGCGCTTGTTGCACATGTACTGCATCTCAATATTTCTTATATTTCTCTAGTTCTAGCAGTAGGAGGGATTCCATTTTCATAGGTATGAGATACGGTTTCTTTACATGCCAACAAATATCATTAAATAACATTAATTCCATTAAAAACATCAAATATGACTGTTAGCATTATTTAATTAATATTGAAAAAAAGTTAAGAAACAATGTCTTCTTCACGGTATATGGTTCACGATATGAGATTCATGGTATGAGCTTCACGGTATGTAGCTCACAGTGTCTGGATCACAGTTTGTCCTTCACGGTGTCTGGGTCACGGTGTCTGAGTCACAGTTTGTCCTTCACGATGTCTGGGTCATGGTGTTTGAGTCACGGTGAGTCCTTCACGGTGTGTGGATCACAGTGTCTGAGACACGGTGAGTCCTTCACGGTTTGTGGGTCACGGTGTCTGAGTCACGGTGAGTCCTTTACAGTGTATCCATACATAGAAAAATATATGTATATTCACTTAGATAGTAATATGCAGAATATGGAATAATTTTTATCATTAGAGAGTAAGAGAACTTGAATGATAAATATAAAGGCTTGATAATATATTTGAGATTTGTGATAATGCATAAGACTTCTAAATAATAAAGAGAGTAATTAACATCCATAAGATTTTTTATCAATAAAACATGATGTGTAGTTATTATTGAGATTGAAGAGCATTAGAAAACTGTGCAATGGAGATTGAGATTAATTAACAGTAATAGGATTTTTGATCATTAAAACATGATTAACACATGAGGAATCCAACAATCTCCCCCTTTTTGATGATCATAAATCATATAGTCAAAATATAAATGAAATGTAACATTAATGAAACTATCATATCAGAATAGAAAAAATCCTTTTAGTACTGACACTAGTAGTTTTTTCCTTTTATACTTGTAGGTTTTCTCCCCCTTTTGGGATTATCAAAAAGAATAAAAAATGAAATGAACAAAGCATTCTTCATTAAAAAAAGGTTCAGAATAGATCACATAGGAGAAGTACCAACAGTAAACAAAAAAATGAAATCCCTTCAAAAAGAAAACAGTTCCTAGACTCATCAAGGATCCATATTTTCCTTGCCTTTATCAGCAACAAGAGTTTGAGCTGATGTAGAAGAAGACATAGATGCGGTAGACAAAGAGGGTAAGGGTAGACCTTCAAAAACCGATGGAGCCAAAGTAGAAGCATTAGAAGATCTAGGCTGGTATTTGTCAAGAATGACTGTCCAGATCTGAGAAAGAGATTGGCTAACTGTCATGGCAGTTGAGGCTAAGGTAGGTAGACCAGGTCTAAGGGGTGCAGCAGCTGGAGCAACTGTCGAAGTACTCTGCACATGAAGATACATCTTCAAAATATTGATGAAATCAGTAATGATTTCACCACTATATTGCATAACCTTTTCAAAATCGTCCTTATTCTCCATAAATTTGTCCAACAATCTGGTGAACTCTATATTTTTCTGAACATGAGCTTTAAATGCTTGAGTCACCGGAGGGATTCTCAAATTTTCCACAAGATATCTAAAGTGATCTGTCATATAAATTTTAGGGAAAATCTGGGAGAGATACAAATCTATTTTCTTGGTGATCTCTTTTTGAGCATCATAGGCTATCATTGAATGAATCCTAACCAAGTCCAATGCTCTATCATTGTTCTTAATCACTTCTGATAAAGAAGATAGATCCAAGCCACTAAAGGCACTCTGATGTTCTTCCTTTATTATGGATCTCATCATAGAATCATCCAAAGAAGATGTGTAAGTCTGACCTGAAGCAGGTGAAGCCTTGACAGCTTCAGTTAGAACTTTGAGCTATTTCAGAACTTTTTTTAGGCATCCAGTGTATTCGTCTGTAAGCTTATTCAGATTTTCTACAAGCCCCGTCATGCGTTCCAGCATTTTGGTGTGTCTTTTTCCAATCATCTCATCAAAATAAAGTAGATATGGATGAACATGAGACACAATTTTCATAGAAAGGAGGGAATCAGATGTATCAGGAGAAGTAGTAATTAGTGCAGGGGTAGAAACAGGAGCAGGCACAGATCTCAAAGACAAATCATTCTACAAATTTTCTATCATATTTTTCAGATTTTCAACATCATCACTCAGCATCTTATTTTCAACTTCGACTTCTTGAATTTCTCCGATCATCCTTGGTTGAATATGAAAGATAATATTCTCCAAGATAATTGGTGTATCTTCTTGACTTAACTGAGTCACTGGACGAGGTTGAGTAGAGACAATTTTTTCAACTCCAGCTAACAAAGTCTCTCCAAAAATTTTCAGATCATCTTTGGTCACAAAGGAGTGAAGCTTAGGTAAGGGTGTAGGTTGAAGTGCATTGTGTTGCATTTGTTGTCAATAAGGTATGTTGTTGATCAGAAGATGTCAAAGACTGAATGGATGTCAATGAGAGTCAATATGTGAATGACAAAGGCTATGATGGTGTTGGTGATGAATAGAGAATGGCCATGGTACTAAGATGCATGTCACTTAGGAGATTCACTAAGTGACATAGGATGTTGTGGTTGAAACAATCTCTATGAATATCAGACGATTGTAGAACTGATCTTAATGTTTCAATACTTGTATCAAGATGATACTAAGTTACACCACTTGAAGAATGGATGATGATAGAGCATCATCATAACATCAGACGATTGATGAGCTGATCTTTAAGTTCCAAGAACTTGTATCAACTGGATACACTGTCACCACATGATTAGAAGATCATGCATTGTAGTGACAATGCATGAGGAGTTGAAAGTGATCCATCCATATGTCCTAAGTGGATGAAGTGATTGAAGAAGTGCATGCACTAATTCTTAGTGCATGTGAATTGGAAGATGAGCCAACTTGATCTCTGATTGGATCAATGAAAAACATTGAAGATTATGTGATTCAGGAGCTTCGGTTGAAGGAAGAAACCTTTTGGAATTTCATTCCTTGGTGATGAACCATTCCTTGGTGAAGAATTCTAATGAAGAAGATGCAAGAAGAATAAGAATGGAGAAGAGGAAGAATGGCTTGGAAGAAGTGGCTTGGCATTTGGAATTTGGTACTTAGTAACTTTGTTTTTACACAAAGTCTTAAGCAAAAAACAAGCCACCAAGGGCCAACCTTAAGGGTTCAACCCCAAGGCACATGTGGGACTTGAAGTCGCCACACCCAAGGGGGATCCCATGGGGCCAGCCCGAGAGGCCGCGACCGTGTGTAAGCCGGAGCCACGCAGAGGGTCAAGCCTGTGCAGCCGGGGCACATAGGCCGCGCCCGCGAGAGGCAGAGTGGGCGCCAGTGGCGCGCCCGAGTGGCAGGGGTGGTTGCAAAGCGCGCCCGCAAGAAGAACTCGGTGCGGGGAGCCACCGAGAGGGGAGAAGTTCAACTGAGGAGTAGCGGAGAGAGCTTGGGTGATAAACCACCGAAAAACCGGCCTCCGTTTCGATGTGGGACGCGAGATTTTGCCGCGGAGTGAATCCTGGCCGTCCGTCTCATCGCGCGCTCGATCTCTGCCGCTCATCGCATCTCACCGCTTGAGATCTTATCCCGGCCGTCTGATGTCTTTCAATCGCCCGATCCAACGGCCGGAGAGTCATCCACTACCTTGAGCTCGTCCGAGGCCTCCCCGCGTGCCTCCGTCGAACCAGAGGCCACCCGTACGACGGAGTTCGAGTTCCCGACCACCTCCGATCAAACCGAAGGCTCCATTCGGCTCATATGGCCTTACTGAACACAACCATGCAATAAAATATGCATGCACATGATGAATGGAGGATTTTGGACTTCATCCAAGGCAAACGGAGTTGCCGAGGCTTCTTGTGTTCGTGCTATGCAGGAACAAGTATTAAAGATGCCATGCATGTGTTCGAAAATGCATGCACGTGAAGGAGGAAAATAAAAACGCAACCCACGTGAAACAGAGGAGAAAATCAAGATTTGAAGAATCTTGAAAACCCAAGAATTTCGGGAATTCGGATTTATATCCCGTGGAAGATATGAGGCATCCCTCTGCCCATAAAAAGAGAGGTCAGGGATTTCTATTTGCTTGCTGATCCTCTAAAGAGAGAAGTCCCGTGAAGCCTCTGTGCCCAGCGAAGTAAGAAGCTCCGCGCAACCCACTTGCGCGATGAAGCAGCCCGAAGCCATTCTTGGCTTCATGTGTTCCTTTTGCGCACCTATTGCGCGAAAGAAGAGAAAGGGAGAGGTCCCTGCGTGCTTCCCTTGTGTGATAGGAAGATCCCTCACTTCCCGCATACTTGCGCGGCAGGAGGTGTTTGCGCGGCCGCTTGTGCCCTTGCACTTGTGCGCACACAGTGGTGTTGCACCCTGTGCACTTGTGGTCTTTGAACCCTGTGCGTCAGAAGCCACCCAAGAGCCTTGCGTGCCTTGCACCCACTGACACTTGCACGGCTGCCTTGCACCCAAGGAGTTCGGGCTGTGTGTGCAAAAACAGAAGAAGGCAGTGTGTGTGTGCCAAGTGGAAAAGAAGACCCGAGACCTTAGTGCCTTGTGTGAAGTGAAAGAACACACCCTAGTGGTGTATGTGCAAAACAAGAAGGCCGAGGCTTACACCTAAATGAACTAAAAAAATGGGTTGTGGGTGTTAAACACAAGAGAGGAGGCCAAGCTCAAGTGTGTGCCATAGTGAAGAATTTGTGTGTGCTATGTGAAGAGGAAGAGCACACTTGGCCGTTTGTGTGCAAGGAGAGGAGGAAGGCCACCATACCCTACGGGTTAAGTGCGTGCAAGACAAGTTGGCCGAACCTAGTGTGTGCACTAAGTGGAGTGAACACACTTAGAAGAAGAGAAGGATACTCACACTAAAGTATAACACACATTAAGTGTGTGTAAACAAAAAGAACAAAGTGTGTAAAGGAAGTGAGGAGGTGTGTGCTAAAATGGAGTCATTACCCTTTGTGGGTTTATTGCACCAAGAAGAAGGATAGGGGAGTGCATGCATGCATGCATGCACATGCACATGTGAACAAGTTGAATCTGGTTGTGTGCATCTGAGTTGACCAAGACCATGAGTTCTTGAAGAGTTTTGAGAAGCCATGCAATTAGTGCATGAGGATGCAGAGTTTCCATGCACTCAGTGCATGAAGTTGATGTGATGTCAGACTGAAGCCAGACTGAAGTTAGAGATATCAGTTGTCTGAGTTTTCAGTAATTGTGAAGAGCCTGATCAACAGAAGTGATCAGAAGTGCTGAGCAAGACCAACAGACCTTATCAGAGGCTGTTGAAGATTCATGAAGAGAGAATCTAGGTCATCCTTAGAAGAAGGTGATAAATCCTGAGCAAGATGAGAAGACCTGTTCATCACAAGTGAGAAGAGGTACAGAGCAAGGCCACCAGTATTTATCCCAGACTGCTGAAGATAATTGAAGAAGCTTAGAGTGAAGAAGAGCTACTCATGTGACTCGAGGAGCCAGGAGAAGCCCCCTGTGAGACTCAGGGTGGAAGAAGTCTTCAGTGGGATTCTGGAGCAGGCCAGTGGGACTCTGGTAACACTATGGGACGCAGTATAAAGACCCTCCTGTGGGACTCAGGAGAGATACAGTGGGACTCTGTATCGACCATTGTAATTTTAACAGGTTATAATGGAGAAACCATGTTGGGGCGTATAACCAACATGGAAAGGACGTAGGCCTTTGGTGCCGAACCTTGTAAATCCTTGTGTCCTGTGCCTTTACATTTACTACATCACTCAAGGAAAGGCTGAGAGATACAAGAAGAGTGGATCGAGGCCTTAACAATCCATAGAGGATTAATTATTAAAGAATCAATTAGTAAAAGGTTTTAAAGGATCACTGATTCACCCCCTCCCCCTCTTAGTGATCACACTGATCCAGGCACTTCAATTGGTATCAGAGGTAGGTTACCTCTAAAAGATCCAAGGGAGTCTTTATGAAGTGCAGATTTGAGGAAATGAGCGACCAGCCTCAAATGGATATATCTGCCAAGACTCAGAAAAATAGAAAGAAGAAACAGGCCAAGAAGATGAAGAAAACCTGTCCTAGATGTGATGAAGTTGGAACAATGAAAGATCATCAAAGTGGAATCGAATATCCTCAGAAGAGAGTCCCCAAGGAAGTGTCAATGTGTATAGCTACATGCATCCTTGATCTTCAAGAAGAAAAATTACAACTAGAAGAAGAAGCCAATACAATGAAATATCAGTTGGCTAAAAGGGATGGCATAACCAACACTCTCAGAAAGCTGGTGAAGGCTAAGGATGAAACAGTTTCTCTTTGCAATGATAGATATGAAGATACTTGTGAAGAATTGAAAATAAGCCTTTCTGAGAATGAAATCTTTATGATAATGATCAAAGAAGTTTTCCATGCACTGGAAAAATTGCACAGAGTTTCAATGGTTGTCAAAGATGCTCAACTAGAAGACAAAGTCAAAAGGGTGAAGGAGCTGGACAATTCATTGCTAGAAATAAAAAAGGTGCATGAAGACCATATAAAGCAGCTAGAAGAGAAATGGGAAGGAAGGCTAAGAACTATTGAGGATGAGAGGAACTCCCTCAATATGAAATGCTTAGAACTAGAGGTGATATTGAAAACTCAGCAATCACCCAAAGCCAAAGCCTCCCAGTCAGCTGAAATTAGAAATGTTGCTACACAAGTGTGCTTTGAGATGGATGATTCTAAAAGAAAGACATCCTCTAATGAAAGGGAAACATCTTCTAAAAAGAAGGTACCATCCATACCATCTTGTACTAATGTTTTTAAAAGTGTTTCCACAAAAAGTGCAGGATGGAAGAATAATTCCAAACATGTATGGATGAAGACAAAGAAGAAAGAGAGCTCTCCTGAAACAACACAGAAAGTCAAGAAAAGTACCCAACAATCAAAAGGACCGAAGAGGTCAAGATTTGTGGGTTAGTGTTGGTGTTGTAATAAGTATGGGCACTATGTAAAGGATTGTTGGTACAATCCACTGAATGTAAAAGCACAAAGGAAGCCCATGCCAAGGGGGAGAAAGCCAGAAGAAAAGAAGCAGCATCCACAGGTCCAGAGACATCTGTTTACTGAAAATAGATTTGGATTACTTGACAACATCTGGGATGATTGCAAAAGTGGTCAAAAAGATACATGTCAATCTCCAACTGTATCCAGAGATAAAAAGAAGAAAAGATCACAGAACCTGGCTTAGAAATAATTCTTGGGAAGCAAGCATAAGAAAGTGGAAGATGCTCCCAAGAAGATTATGAAAAAGGAATAGAATACCTTGGATTCTAAATCCAAGAAGGGTGATGTATCCAGAAGGACCACCAAGAAGAAAACATGCTTCTACTGTGGAAAGAAAGGACATATCATGGATCTTTGTAAACAAGCCATGAAATTCAATAGAGGCAGACTAGACTCAAACAGACAATCAATCCAGATGAAGCAGAAGGGATTGTTTGAAAACAAGTTGCCTAAGAAAGGTAGCTTGAAAGCATCAAATGAACCATGTGGAATATCCAGAACTGAGGCCACACATCCAAGTGACTTACTAGTCATATGGCCAAATCAGTTGCAACTTGCCAAAGATCTGCAAAGAGATGAAGATAATGTTCTGGCAATTGCTAAGGAAAAAGGTAAGAAGAATATTTCACATGAAGATGTATTGAGATCCACACCAGCACAAACATCATTGAAGATCAAATGTGCAAGTGTGAAGAATGGTGAAAATGGGACATCTCGGTTGAGAGAATCATCTCAACCTTGTTGTTCACATTGATGAACCAAGGATGTTTCATCTTATTCCCTAATCACTTGTATTTACATGTGCTGACATTGCAGGGAATTGAAGATGATGATCATTCTCAATTGGAGGATGGTTTGGAAAGAATGGAGTGCACCCCTTGAGGGGGAGCCAATCTGGAGAAGATGGTATTCTAAGATTTAATACGATCTTGAGAAAATCTGAAGGTATTCCAATCATACTTTCATCCCTTGTTTCTTAATTGTATTCATCATGAAAATTAAGGGGGAGTATTGATTGAAGGCAAATGGTTGAAAGGGGGAGCTTTATCTTTTCACCTTAACATTCTAATGAGTTTTGTGAAGTTGTGCAGGATTTAGCAAATTCATTGTTATATCTAAAAAATTTCAAGCCCCTTGAAGCATGATCTCACATGTATAGTGAATGTTGGACAACATTGAGTACCTTGGTTACATCACTCTTGTTTTCTACACCGGGTTAGCCCATGTAGACTTAGAGTCTATTTACTAAAGGTTCTTTGCTAAAGAGAACATGTGACATCATCCCTCTCTCAGTGTTTTTCAAGAAAATACTTTTCAAAGGGAGGAAGTGATATTTTGAAAAGGAACCACACCACACCTTTGCAGTTGGTTGCCAATAAGGGGGAGAAAAGCTGACATATTTCCCCAGAAATGTGTGGCACACATATTGACCCATTCATATGTGTTCTACTGAATGGATTGACAATATGTGCTCTAGTGGTATTGACAACAAATACAAAGGGGGAGATTGAAGTGCACTGTGTTGCATTTGTTGTCAATAAGTTATGTTGTTGATCAGAAGATGTCAAAGAATGAATGGATGTCAAGGAGAGTCAATATGTGAATGACAAAGTCTATGATGGTGTTGGTGATGAATGGAGAATGGCCATGGTACTAAGATGTATTTCACATATGAGATTCATTATGTGACATAGGATGTTGAGGTTGAAACATTCTCTATGAAAATCAGATGATTGTAGAACTGATCTTAATGTTTCAATACTTGTATCAAGATGATATTAAGTTACACAACTTTAAGAATGGATGATGATGGAGCATCATCATAACATCAGACGATTGATGAGATGATCTTTAAGTTCCAAGAACCTGTATCAACTAGATACAATGTCACCACATGATTAGAAGACCATGCTTTGTAGTGACAATGCATGAGGAGTTGAAAGTGATCCATCCATAAGTCCTTAGTGGATGAAGTGATTGAAGAAGTCCATGCACTAATTCTTAGTGCATGTGAATTGGAAGATGAGCCAACTTGATATCTGATTGGATCAATGAAGAACATTGAAGATTATGTGATTCAGGAGCTTCGGTTGAAGGAAGAAACCTTTGGGAATTTCATTCCTTGGTGAAGAACAATTCCTTGGTGAAGAATTCCAATGATGAAGATGCAAGAAGAAGAAGAATGGAGAAGAGGAAGAATGGCTTGGAAGAAGTGGCTTGGCATTTGGCATTTGGTACTTAGTAACTTTGTTTTTACACAAAGTCTTAAGCAAAAAACAAGCCACCAAGGGCCAGCCTTAAAGGGTTCAACCCCAAGGAACATGTGGGACTCGAAGTCACCACGCCCAAGAGGGATCCCATGGGGCTATCCCGAGAGGACGCGGCCGTGTGTAAGCCGGAGCCACGCAGAGGGTCAAGCCTGCGCAGCCGGGGTGCATAGCGCGCGCCTGCGAGAGGCAGAGTGGGCGCCAGTGGCGCGCCCGAGTGGCAGGGGTGGGCGCAAAGCGCGCCCGCAAGAAGAACTCGGTGCGGGGCGGCACCGAGAGGGGAGAATTTCAATTGAGGAGTAGCGGAGAGAACTTGGGTGATAAACCGCGGAAAAACCGGCCTCCGTTTCGATGTGGGACGCGGGATTTTTCCGCGGAGCGAATCCTAGCCGTCCGTCTCATCGCGTACTCGATCTCTGCCGCTCATCGAATCTCGCTACTCGAGATCTTATCCCGGCCGTCTGATGTCTTTCAATCGCCCGATCCAACGGCCGGCGAGTCATCCACTACCTCGAGCTCGTCCGAGGCCTCCCCGCGTGCCTCCGTCGAACCAGAGGCCACCGGCACGACGGAGTTCGAGTTCCAAGCCACCTCCGATGAAACCGAAGGCTCCATTCGGCTCGTATGGCCCTACTGAACACAGCCATGCAATAAAATATGCATGCACCTGATGAATGGAGGATTTTGAACTTCATCCGAGGCAAACAGAGTTGCCGAGGCTTCTTGTGTTCGTGCTATGCATGAACAAGTATTAAAGATGCCATGCATGCGTTCGAATATACATGCACGTGAAGGAGGAAAATAAAAATTCAACCCGCGTGAAACAGAGGAGCAAATCAAGATTTGAAGAATCTTGAAAACCCAAGAATTTCGGGAATTCGGATTTATATCCCGCAGAAGATATGAGGCATCCCTCTTCCCATAAAAAGAGAGGTCGATGCTCTCTGTTTTCTTGCTGATCCTCTAAAGAGAGAAGTCCCGCGAAGCCTCTGTGCCCAGCCAAGTAAGAAGCTCCGCGCAACCCACTTGCGCGACGAAGCAGCCCGAAGCCTTTCCTGGCTTCGTGTGTTCCTTTTGCGCACCTATTGCGCGAAAGAAGAGAAAGGGAGAGGTCCCTGCGCGCTTCCCTTGCGTGACAGGAAGATCCCTCACTGCGCGCATACTTGCGCGGCATGAGGTGTTTGCGCGGCCACTTGTGCCCTTGCACTTGTGCGCCCACAGTGGTGTTGCACCCTGTGCGCTTGTGGTCTTTGAACCCTGCGCGTCAGAATCCACCCAAGAGCCTTGCGTGCCTTGCACCCACTGACACTTGCACGGCTGCCTTGCACCCAAGGAGTTCAGGCTGTGTGTGCAAAAACAGAAGAAGGAAGTGTGTGTGTGCCAAGTGGAAAAGAAGACCCGATGCCTTAGTGCCTTGTGTGAAGTGAAAGAACACACCCTAGTGGTGTATGTGCAAAACAAGAAGGCCGAGGCTTACACATAAATGAACTAAAAAAATGGGTTTTTGGTGTTAAACAAAAGAGAGGAGGCCAATCTCAAGTTTGTTCCAAAGTGAAGAATTTGTGGGTGCTATGTGAAGAGGAAGAGCACACTTGGTCGTGTGTGTGCAAGGAGAGGAGGAAGGCCACCATACCCTACAGGTTAAGTGCGTGCAAGACAAGTTGGCCGAACCTAGTGTGTGCACTAAGTGGAGTGAACACACTTAGAAGAAGAGAAGGATACTCACACTAAAGTATAACACACATTAATTGTGTGTAAAAAAAAGAACAAAGTGCATGAAGGAAGTGAGGAGGTGTGTACTAAAAAGGAGTCATTACCCTTTGTGGGTTTATTGCACCAAGAATAAGGAAAGGGGAGTGCATGCATGCATGCATGCACATGCACACGTGAACAAGTTGAATCTGGTTGTGTGCATATGAGTTGACCCAGACCAGGAGTTCTTGAAGAGTTTTGAGAAGCCATGCAATCAGTGCATGAGGATGTAGAGTTGCCATGAACTCAGTGCATGAAGTTGATGTGATGTCAGACTGAAGCCAGACTAAAGTTAGAGATATCAGTTCTCTGAGTTTTCAGTAATTGAGAAGAGCCTGATCAACAGAAGTGATCAGAAGTGCTGAGCAAGACCAACAGACCTTATCAGAGGCTGTTGAAGATTCTTGAAGAGAGAAGCCAGGTCATCCTTAGAAGAAGGTGATAAAGCCTGAGCAAGACGAGAAGACCTGTTCATCACAAGTGAGAAGAGGTACAGAGCAAGGCTAGCAGTCTTTATCCCAGACTGCTGAAGATACTTGAAGAAGCTTAAAGTGAAGAAGAGCTACTCGTGTGACTCGAGGAGCCAGGAGAAGCCCCCTGTGAGACTCAGGGTGGAAGAAGTCTTCAGTGGGATTTTGGAGAAGGCCAGTGGGACTCTGGTAACACTGTGGGACGCAGTATAAAGACCCTCTTGTGGGACTCAGGAGAGATACAGTGGGACTCTGTATCGACCATTGTAATTTTAACAGGTTATAATGGAGAAACCATGTTGGGGCGTATAACCAACATGGCAAGGACGTAGGCCTTTGGTGCCGAACCTTGTAAATCCTTGTGTCCTGTGCCTTTACATTTACTGCATCACTCGAGGAAAGGCTGAGAGATACAAGAAGAGTGGATCGAGGCCTTAACAAGCCATAGAGGTTTAATTGATAAAGAATCAATTAGTAAAAAGTTTTAAAGGATCACTGATTCACCCCCTCCCCCTCTTAGTGATCACACTGATCCAGGCACTTCACAGGTAAAGACAGAGGATCAGATTCTGGTTGAGGTTCAGAGTTATCTTCAGAATCAAATTCTGATTCATATTGAGGTTGGGCCTCTGATTCTGGTTCTGGATGAGCGATATACATCAGTTGAAACAGAGAAGAAAGATCCATTCCAGTTGTAGTCACTTGTTTTGACTCATTTACATCATAAAAGCTTGGGAACTCATACCGAGTGTACAAAGAATATGTGACAGAAGGTTGAGAAGCTTCAGCAGATCCAACATCTATAATCTCACGGTTTTGATGTTCCTCCCCCTCAAAATTTTCTTCCCTTCCAGATTCTTGAGGCTTAGGAACAAAATCAAGATCCACAGGATCATCTCTAATCTCCTCAACAAAATATTGCCTTGCCAGCGGAAAGGAAATTTCAATCCTCTCTTTAGTAGAGGGAATAATCTCAGGAACCGATTGTTCCACTAATTAAGCTTCCAGACTCGCGTCTTTCTCAATAGAAAGATCATATTCAACAAGATTTGTCTCTAAGGTTTCTTGTTGTTCTGAATCAGGAGAAACAAATTTTCATGTAGCATAAGGAAGAGCTTCTGGATTTACATCCACACTAGAAGCAGGAGATTCTTCTTCTATCAAACCAACAATAACATCCTCCCCTTGAGGTATTTCAGCAGGGATAACAGAAGGAACAACAATCCTTTCTTTTTCAACAGTAACTGTTTCCATTGGAGGTATTCTTGATTCTTCTCTAGGAGGTACTTCAGCTATTACTTCTTCTTCTTCTTCTTCTTCTGAATACTCAGCCACTTCATATGGTTCCAAATCAGGATTAGATAGATTTTTAGGCCTTATTGGATAATCAACATGATTAAACTTTTTATACAACTGATCATTATCCTCGACCCACTGCTTCTTCCAGGGGTTCCGGCTAATCTTCATCCTTATGATGATAGGAATGGATATGCAGAAATCAAGGTCCTATAAAATTTCTTCATTCGGTCCAAACATCCCTTTAGAAACTAACATATCTAGGATCATCGTTGAGTAAAACAAGGCGGTGGATTTGGAAGTGACTTTGATCAGCTCACAGATATGGTTAATAACATACTTGCAGAGATTGATCTTATGGAAATTCTTCAACAGGTTAATAAGGAAAACATCCTGATACTTCATTACCAACAAATCTATTTTTCTCACACTAATCAAATTCTGAACAAACTTGAACAGATGTCTAGTCTCCACATCTAATTCAGCAGCTATGGCCCTTCGCTTGGTGCCATTTCCAGTCCGGATTTCCAAAGCATTATCCAGGTCAAAGATGTCGGTTATTTGACGAGGGTGTCTCTAGTAATCCTCACAAACTCCTTCATGTGGAATCCCTAGGCATGCATCCCACATCCTTGAAGAGAGCACTTCTGGCCATTTATCCAGCTTGTCACCATAAATATTTTTCCAAAATCAAAGGAAAACTTCACATACTAAAATAATTGAGATACCGATCTCAGTTAAATCGATCTATTCTGTCCAATGAACAATTCAAGCCATCCCTGTTCTCTTAACACTTTAAAAACTAAAGATCTTCTAGACAGCAACCACTCTAGGAAATCCTCTTTTTATGTACAACTGTATGGCTTACAAGGTTTGGGTTTAGAGGTCCTCCGGGAGCTATCCTCAGTATCCTCTTCTATTTCTTAGAGCGGTGCTTTTCAGAAGAGGGTGAAGATGGATCCTTCATCCTTGGCATTCGTTGAAGGTTCGTGCAAGAGGGAAGAGAAGGTTCAGGAGTGTGTTCGGGTAAGGAATCAAATGAAACCCTTAAGTTTTATCATTTGGGAATGTCAAATGTCATAAAAACAAAAAAGCGGGAAATCAAATAGCAGTGAAATAAAAATTACCGCAATACGGGGTAAAATAAGAATATAAATAATCTTCACTATGAGATCTAGAGTAGGCATTACGGTGAGATGAAAACTAGTCATCACGGTGAGACAGTTGGTAGTCGTCACGGTGAGACAGTGAGCATTCTGTCTAGTCACGGTGAGACACTGAGTTAACAGACCATGGGCATAAAGTCTTAACGGTGAGATCATGTGCATAAAATAGTAACTTAGAAACAATGACCATGAAACCGTAAAGTAGAGTACAGTAACATATTAAATATTAAGATCAGTAAGATGCTTACTTATGATTAATCATACCAAGATCTTGTATGATGTAGTGTATTCTTTCAGTAATTAAAGGTTTAGTGAATATATCAGCAAGTTGATATTCAGTACCAATGAATTCCAATGTGATATCACCTTTTTGATAATGATCCCTCAAAAAGTGATGTCTTACATCAATATGTTTTGTCCCAGAATGAGAAACAGGATTATTGGAAATATTAATAGTACTTGTGTTGTCACAATTTATTGGGACATGTCTGAATTCATATCCATAGTCTAGTAATGTGTGTTTCATCCACAAAATTTGTGCGCAAAAACTTCCAGTAGCTATGAATTATGCTTCTTCAGTAGATAATGCAACCGAATTTTGTTTTTTACTACACTATGATACTAGTGACTTGGCTAAAACAAGGCATGTTCCAGAGGTGATTTTTCTATCTAACATACATCCAGCAAAATCAACATCAGAATAACTAACTAATTTAAATGATTGTCCTTTGGGATTGAACAGTCCTACATTCCGAGTATGCTTGTGGTATTTAAAAATTCTCTTCACAGCATTTAAATGTGACTCTTTAAGGTTTTCATGAAAATGAGCACATATACACACACTAAACATAATATCAGGATGACTAGAAGTCAGGTAGAGTAGACTTCTAATCATTCCTCTATAAGTGTTTTGATTAACATATTTACCATTTTCATCAAGATCCATCTTACATGTGGTAGTCATGGGAGGGTCACTGCCTTTTTTGATATCCAATACAAAACGTTTTATATGATATCTAGTATATTTACTTTGAGTTAAAATAATTCCATTATCATTTTGAAAGATTTGAAATCAAAGAAAGAATTTAAGATCACCCATTAAACTCATTCCAAATTCATTTTCCATCATTTTAGAAAAATCAGTACATATGGAATTTCTTGAAGATCAAAAAATAATATCATCTACATAAATTTGTACTACTAAAACATCTTTAGAAATTATTTTTATAAATAGAGTTGGATCAACTATTCCTTTTGTAAAAACATTGGAAATTAGAAAAGTACTTAATCTATCATACCAAGCTCTTTGAGCTTTCTTTAAACCATATAAAGCTTTTGATAATTTGAAAATATGATTTGGAAAATGAGGGTTTGAAAAACCAGGTGGTTTTTCTACAAAAACATCCTAAGGAATATATCCATTTATGAATGCACTCTTGACATCCATTTGATATAGTTTGAAATTTAGATGTGTAGCATAAGCAAGTAAAATCCTAATAGCATCTAATCTGGCTACTCGAGCAAAGGTCTCCTCATAGTCAATACCTTCTTCTGGACTATAGCCTCATGCAACTAGCCTAGATTTATTTCTAACTATGTTTCCAGATATATCTACTTTATTTCTAAACACTCATTTAGTGCCTATTGTAAAAGTGTCCGTAGGCCTTTCAACAAGATTCCAAACATTATTTCTTTCAAATTTATTGAGTTCTTCTTGCATATCAATTACCCAAATTCATCATTAATATCATCACCAATGTTTTTATGTTCAATATGTGAAAATAAGGATTGATGTTCAACCTGATATCTAAGAGAAGCTCTAGTTTGTGTCCCTCTATCATGATTTCCTACAACATCATCTAAAGGATGGTTATTTATAACTCTAGTTGATCTAGTAATGGTAGGACTAGAAACTTCAGGTTCTTCTCTAGGTTCAGGTTCATTAGAAGCAGATTCTAGAATAAGTCCAGAACTGGTTGTCTTTATAACAGGTTCATTAGATTTGTCATTAAGGTCTAGAACAGATAAATCTTCTTCATGATTTTCAAGAGAGGTTTTAGGCTCCTGTGGATCAGTTTCATCAAACATGATGTGACCAGATTCCTCCACACACTTGGTTCTTTTATTGGAAACTCTATAAGACTTGCTGGTTAATGAATATCCTAAAAATATTCCTTCATCACTCTTAGAAGACAACTTATCAAGATTATCTTTTGTATTGGGAATAAAAACATTGCATCCAAATACTCTAAAGAAACTAACATTAGGTTTTCTATTGTTCAACAACTCATATGGGGTTTTCTTAAGAACGGTTCTAATTAAGACTCTATTAATAATATAACAAGTTTTATTCACTGCATCAGCCCAAAAGTAAATAGGTAGGTCATATTCATCAAGCATAGTTATAGCAATTTCTTGTAGGGTTCTATTTCTTCTTTCGACTACACCATTTTGATGAGGTGTCCTAGGAGCATAAAAGTTATGAATATAGGCATTTTGCGAGCAGTAGGATTCAAACTCATGATTCTCAAACTCATGGTCATGATCACTTCTTAGGGTTTTAGTCTTAAGTCCACTATGATTTTCTACATATTTGGAGTATTTAACAAAATAAGAACAAGCTTCAATTTTGTGAGCTAATAAGTATAACCAAGTATATCTAGAAAAGTCATCTACTAGGACATAGACATAGTGCTTCCCA
This sequence comes from Viscum album, assembly GCA_963277665.1. Classification (NCBI taxonomy): domain Eukaryota; kingdom Viridiplantae; phylum Streptophyta; class Magnoliopsida; order Santalales; family Viscaceae; genus Viscum; species Viscum album. The sequence continues at coordinate 686,676,483 of OY728126.1, read as the reverse complement.
TTTAAGCTAGAAACTCTAGATGGTCGAAACAAATCCATGTGAACCAACTCGAGAGGTTGAGAAGTTGAAACTTCTTTATTTGATTTAAAAGAAACCTTATGTTTCTTTCCCTTTTGACAGGCATTACAAACTATGTCAATTGGAAACTCAAGTTTAGGTAGGTCTCAAACTATGTTCTTTCTAGTTAGATTTCTAAGTGAGTGTATATTGCAGTGTCCTAATCTTCTATGACAAAGCCAAGAATCTTTATGAAAATCATTTAAACATGTAACATTTTTTCTAGATAAGGAATTTAAATCAATAGCATAAACATTTTCATTTCTTAGAGAATAAAATACTAAAACATTTTTAGAATTAAAAACATTGCAAGAATCATTTTCAAATTTAACATTAAAACCATCATCACACAGCTGAGAAATAATTAACAGGTTATATTTAAGTCCATCAACAAATAAAACTTTAGAGATTAAAACTGAATCAGTGTTACCAATTTGTCCTAGGCCGATGATCTTTCCCTAAGAATTATCACCAAACATTACATGAACTCCATAAACCTTTATTAAACTCTTGAAGCATGAGTAATCCCCAGACATATGTCTTGCAAATACACTATCCAATACCATGTCTTCTTGTGGGAACTCTTTAAGTAGGTTTCCTACAAAACAGATTTAGATAGGAAATGATTTTGGTACCCAGATTTTCTTGGGTCCATACAGGTTAGCAATCAATGCTTTCTGTACCCACATTTGTCTTATGGGTCTCATAAAATTTATATAATCATCAGATTTTGAAAGATAAACTCTATTTGATTTATAACTTTGTGAATAACTAGTTGAAGCATAAGAATTTCCAGAACTAGAACTAGCAGTATTCTGTTTATATTTAGGAATAAATTTAGTTTTGGTAATTTTTCTTTATCCAGGTTGGTATCCTATACTAGTAGTATATCTAGGTGAAATATTATTACCTGGAATTTTAGTTAGTTTATCTTTTTCATTTGTGAACTTCTCTAAGACTTTTCTAAGCTGCTCATTAGACATTTTTAGTTCATTTTTCTTCCTTAATAGTTGATCATTTTTTTCTTTTTCAATAGTAAGTTTGGTTTTAACAATAGTATTGAGAGCATGATGTTTCTTTAATGATTTGTATTTATCCTAGAGTTCATTGCATGTCTCTTCCAGCATATTACAGTAATCAAATAATTCCTTACTAGTCCTATTTTCAGGATCAAAATTAGATTCTGCATTATCTCCATAATAATAAGAATTTAAAACATGATTATCTGAGGTTACCTCAGATGTGTTTGTCATGAAACACATGTTTGCATGATTTCGTTTAGAATCAGACATTTCAGATTCACTTGTGTTGTCTTCAGAAGCACTCCAGGTAGCCTTCATAGCATTTTTGTACTTACTGTCCTTGTAATCATATTTCATCTTGAATTTGAGCTTTGGGTAGTCTGCTTTAATGTGTCCTTTCCTCTTTCACTCATAGAAAACAACTTCATCACTTTTATATGGCTTTTTACAATCCTTCTTCCAATGTCTCTTGTTGTCATAAATTCCTTTGTAATTTTATTTTCTGAAAAATTTCTTCTTCCTATAAAATTTCTTAATCCTTCTGGCTATCTGAGCCATTTCAGCATCACTATCCGAGTCTGAGCTTTTACTTGTTGAATTGTCAGTTTGTATTTGAGATTTTTCTTTATCCTTACTCTTTGAAGCAGTAGTCTTGAAAGCCACCGATTTTCTCTTAGGTTCATCATATTCCTCTTTATTCACCTTTAGTTCTTCCTCATACGTCATAAGCTTACCAATGAGTTCTTTGACAGGTAGAGAAGCAATGTCACATGACTCTCTGATTGAAACGGATGTGCCTCTCCATCGGTCTGGTAAACATATCAAGATTCTCATAATTTGTTTTTTTGCTGGAACGTCCTTTTTGAGTGAATTCATTGTAATGACTATCTCATTAATCTTGAGATACATATCATAAATAGGTTCATCAGTCTTCATTTTAAAATTATCATATTTGATAGTTAAAGTATTTAATATCATTTCTTTAACATTGGTTGTTCCTTCATGAGAAACACCCAAAGTATCACATATTTCAAAAGCGGTTTTGCATGCAGAAATTCTGTTAAACTCCTCATCTTCTAGAGCACAGTACATGGCATTCATGGAATTTCAATTATTACTATAGGCAGTCTTGGTAGGTTCATCCCAAGTTGATCTTTCAGTTTCTAGAATTTTATAATGGGACTCTATAGCGATCCAGATATCAAAACCCATTCTTTCTAAATGAATTTTCATTTTAAGATTCCACTGAGCATAGTTTGTACCATCTAAGAAAGGTGTCATGTTATTAGAAGCACCCCTTAGTCTATTATCCATACCTAAATTTTAGAAAGATAATTTAAAGAGATATAATTTAGAACTAATAGAAATTTGTGATCTTTAAAGATGCAACTAAAATCACAGTTAAAAAAACAGAGTATTTCAAAAGTCCTTAAACAAAAAAAATCCTTTGATACCAAATGTTGGTCGGAGTGGATACTCAAGAGGGGGGTAAATTGAGTTCCAATTAAAAATTCTGTTAAAATATTTTCTATTTAAAATACCCTGATTTATAAAGTAAGTTAAACTGTAGTGAATTTATACAGACTGTAAATGTTTACATAGCTTCTCATAGATTGATTAGGTCTCAGTTAATTTAAGCAAAAGATCAAACTAACATTTGATGCTAACCTACTGATTTATAATAAGTGTAAACACTTTCGAATTTAACTATCGAAGTAGCTTTAAAATAGTTTTGTATTTCAAAGTAATAGCAGAGGAAAAATAAGATATATGAAGTATACTTTGAACTTAAACTAAATATGCACATCAGATATAACAAGAGGTTCAGTCTCAACCCGAGACATAGTTCTCTAAAATTTATATAAATTTGATCCACACCCTGGATCGGGGTTAACAACAGTTTACCAAACTGTCCAGGCCACGTAGGGACCTCTACCACTGTTCTTCGTGGGAAACAAAACAAAGACCAAGCCACACAAGGACCTCTTCCATAGTTGACATGAGTAAACAAGAGTTATGATATTTAGAGTGAGGATTTTGATATCCTCCAGTTCAGTGTAGGAGATAGTGTGTGTATAAGAAATATAGAGTACACCACACTGCTCAAAAGACAATAAATAAATCACATAAAGAGAACAAATACGTGTTTAGAAAGATCTAGTGATTATCAATGCAGCTCTGGACTCGTTGGATTCAGCAGGAATTCTTCTGAGTCCTTCTCTGGTTTTTCTGTTGAAAAATAGTGTCGTAGTTCAGCTTGTCTTCTACAGGAGTGAGAATGATCTCTTGATTCACCGTGTGTTCATCAGTGGTGTTCGATTGCATTCATAAGATTTCTTTGAAAGTCTTGCAGTCTCTTTGTTGCTCAGGATTGTTCTACTCGTTCAGCACAGTGCTCTCAATTGTATGAATGTTCTTATCATTGTAAATTCACACATGAATGCCACTACTTGCGCTTGTTGCACGTGTACTGCATCTCAATCTTTCTTATATTCCTCTAGTTCTGGTAGTAGGAGGGATTCCCTTTTCATAGATACAAGATACAGTTTCCTGACATGCCAACAACTATCATTAAATAACATTAATTGCATCAAAAACATCAAATATGATAGTTAGCATTATTTAAATAATATTGACAAAAAGTTAAGAAACGGTGTCACAGTGATTAAGTAAATGGTGTCTTCTTCACGGTATATGGTTCACGGTATGAGCTTCACGGTATGATCTTCACGGTATGTTCCTCACGGTGTCTGGATCATAGTTTGTCCTTCACAGTGTCTGGGTCACGGTGTCTGAGTCACAGTTTGTCCTTCACGGTGTGTGGGTCACGGTGTCTGAGTCACAGTGAGTCCTTCAAGGTGTGTGGGTCACGGTGTCTGAGTCACGATGAGTTCTTCACGGTGTGTCCATACATAGACAAATATCTATATTTGGACATAGACAGTAATATGCACAATATAGATTAATTTTAATCATTATAGAGTAAGAGAACTTGAATCATAAATATAAAGGCTTGATAATATATGTGAGATTTGTGATCATGCATAAGACTTGTAAATAATAAAGAGAGTAATTAACATCCATAAGATTTTTTATCATTAAAACATGATGTGTAGTTATTATTGATATTGAAGAGAATTAGCAAGATGTGCAATGAAGATTGAATTAATTAACAGTAATAGGATATGTGATCATTAAAACATGATTATCACATGAGGAGTCCAACAATTTGCTACATACTCTGTAAGGTAATTTACTAAGTCCAGAAAATGATTGAAATACCCCAACAATGTTTTATAACCCTATTATAAACATCACATTTCTATTCCTTTTCTCAAAATTTATTTATCAAAAATATACTTTCAGATGAATGATACCTTTAATAATTACAATGAAAGACCTTCAAGAGGCTTGTTCCAAGATACCGACTTCCACAACTTCTATATAGAACCATTAAGCATCAATGTTACAAAATTAACCTTTAGAAACTTTAAAAAATCAATAATGCTATAGTTTCTTTATATTTTTCTTATCCACTCTTCTACTTCAAGAAGATATATTTTACTATAAAAGAGAGGTGTATTTATATTTCAAAACTCAAGAAAAAAATCCTTAGGTTGATCAACTGGAGACCCTGCTAATGGAAAATGACTTGTATCTATACTACTATCACCCATCTAAGCTCAATGGGGATAATCACTGTGTAAATAAAATCCCTTAACTAAATCATGGCCAACTAAATAACAAATATCCTCAAGATCAACACCACATATGAAACCAGATTTGGACATAGGAAAAAAAGATGCTATTAATCATTAAATATTTCATTTTGGAAACATCTTTTATTTAAAACAAAATCAGTTTGTTGAATGCTCTCCATTGGTATTACTTGTATTCTTAATAACATGCACATTTTTCATCCCACATTGGGCACCCATCCACCATTCCACGCTAAAAATATTTCCAAATATTAATATACCACCACGCATGTGAGAACCCTTGAGAACACAAAGACTGAACAAAATATTCTCAATTTCTAAAACAAATCACTCAACCCAATTAAAAATCATGAACCATCCAATGGTAAACTAACCATAATGTGGAAAACCATTTTATCTTTCTTGGAAATGAAATCCCATAGATTTTTGCATGAGAAATCCTTTTCATTTAAAGAAAATTTACAAAACAAACATCCTATTTTACATAAAATCTATGTATTTTTTTATAAAATCACAATTTCATTAAATGATTTCAATTTTTCACCCAAGAGTTCATTTCATAAAAAATCAATTTTCCAAAGTCTTCCATAAGGTTAGTTCTAAAAATACCTTTTTTCCACTTTCCAAAATCCCTACCATTACCATTAAAACCCTTTTTTATAAATCCAACACAAGGGTTCTCAAAACAATTTTCATAATTCTATTAAGACTCAAAAATACTCATAACAGGGAACTAGTGTTGGTGGTTGACTTGAACATGTGGCTGGTGGCCATATTCCAAACACACCACCAACGTGGAGAGCATTATAGGACCATTCCTGTAACACCATGAGATTTTATGAGATATATTATTTTTAATTTCTTTGATGTCTTCTATTATACACTACAAAAGTATTAGATTGTACTATACGAAACACCATATTATCCTACAGTATACGCAACAATATTCTTGGCTCGTGTTACACACAATTTCAAGTTCGTTTTGTGGAAATTATTCTACACAACATTAAGTATAGATTTTGTTTAATTTTAAATGAAATAAGTTTTGATTATGTTATACACAATTCCAAACGGAGCTTTCACTACATGAAGCCTTGGCTTGGCTTGCATTACACACAATCAATACCTTCCTTGATAGCGTGCGTAGTACGCAATACCGAGTTTCACTAAACGATATATTATTATAATATTATTACGAACTAACCGTTATGAATAGTAATCCCCAATTTTTTTATTTATTATAAATTTTATCATTCAAAATGTACTTAATTTTTGGATTCATAATATCGAAATAATCCTAGGGTGAATTTTTGGTATTTTTCTGAAAAATTTCAATTTTTGATGAATAGTGAAAACACTAGATTACTATTTAAAAACCGACTTTTTATTTAAATAATTATTTATTTTATTTAAATTTATTTTATGTCAAAATTGATACATAATACCTATATATGTTCAATGTAATTCATTGGAGTCATTTTCTACTAATTTTAGATACATAAAAATTTTATTGAACTTCTCACCATTTTTTACCCACCTCCTATGAGAATTTGAAAATTTACATAAAATATAATTTTACCACTTCTGTGAGTGGAATTTAAAAAATCTGAGAGACATGGTTAATATCAAGGAGTAAAATGTGGTTCAATAAGATAAAAATAATTTTTGGTGAATAGTAACTTTTTACTTTTATTTACCACAGTTAAAAATAAAAGGGCAATTTAGGGTAAAAATGATATTATTATTACCCTAAGACATGTCCTAATTCTATTGGATAAGTTTATTTCGACCAAAAACAAACTTAGGAATAATATATTACCCTTTAGGTGCACTTGGATTAGGTTAGGACACTTATTATTATTTTATTTAAAGAAGAGTTAAAATAGTTAAAATCAAAGTTCAATAACTCAAAAAATTTTAAATATAGGGTTATACATAAGATAAATTCTAATATAATAATTCATTATAAATCCTAAAATATTTCCTACATAATGGTATTTTATTTATATTTTTTAGACATTAAATAATTTAATTTATTTATGACACAATGGTGATACAGTTATTACCTAAATAATAAAATATTAAAATAATTGATATTATAAATACCCAAATAAATGTAATTTGTGACTTTTTATGAATTCCGCTAATTTTCTAAGTTAATATGAAATGTAATTATTTATTTAATTAACTTTTTTTGAAAAAATCATTCTGTTATGATATTCATAAAAATCAATTACCAAATAGTGTCAAAATTGACATAAAATAGTTCTTAAAACAAATATTTTCTTATTAATTGTTATTATATTTCTAAAAATATAAAATTCGGAAAAATGTCTTAGATAATATTATATATATTAATAATGAACTTCTTGGGGTTCTTTAGTATTGTTATAGAATGTTTATTAACCATATAGTGTAAGAAAACAAGAAGACACAGTAAAGGTTAAATTATTTAACTTAGAGTTAACTCTAAATGATAAGGTTAAAAAAGTAACCTAAACATGTCTAAAACCTATTTGTTGAGATTATTTCGACCCATCCCCACTTTAGCTTCAAAATAAATCAATTTGGAGCTATTATAAACCAAATATGACTGTATTATAAAATAATATTTTATGTTTCTCCAAAGGTGCCTCTCTCCTCCCTTATAAAAAGGGCACCCCTTCTCTCTTCTCATCACACCCTTTTAATCCTTGAACCCCAGACAAACCCTGAAAATTACTCTTCAAAACATATCTAGTTATATCATAGAGGTTCTGGTATTCTGAAAATACCAACTCCAGTGCCCTAAGAAGATGTTTAAAGGAGGTGCGTCGAGGAAGAGGTAATCTCTTCTACCGACTCTTTCAAGTTTCATTCTTCTTCTACTTCATCTTTGTTTGTTGATTCATTATAAAATAATAATTTCAGTATTAATTAAATACTGATATGTTATTATAAATATGAAACAACCCTATTTCACCTTCTATCGATCTTACGAAAAATGAAGTCAACGCGCGTGCGTACGTACGGAATACCATCTCCACGCCATGATGTAATCAGTTTTTCCACCACTACATTACTTGGATGGGTATAATGCTGTATATAATAACTATATATGATTATTATAACATCATACTGATTATGATATATTATATCATCCACTTCAATTCAATTCAATGAATATGGGAATGATATCATCGCTCGTACGTACGTACGGACTACCGTCTCCACGACGCAATGAGATTTATTCTCCATGTTAACCACTCAAGAATGATTATAAAGTATATATAATTAATAATAATGAAATATATGACATTATAAAGATACTGGATTTATTCATATATATATTTCATCTACTTACTTCCATTCAAGTCAATAAGGAAAAGAAAAGAGCGGTCATGCGTACGTACGATCTATCATATCCATGAATGGTGTATTTCATTCCATATATATATATATATTATATATATATACTGAATATATATGATATATATATCATTATTTACATTATTTATGTAATTAAATCATGATATAATTAGTAATAATATCAAGAACAACAAGTCCAAACATGTACGATAAATAAAATGTTTTACCCAAAACGCTGCTTTAACATGAAATTTAAAAAATAACGGGTAATATAAAGTCATAAGTGAACCATATATGATATCATAACAATTAATATGATTCATTAATAATTCAATGAAATTATTTAAATCATTATACAGGAGTTTTGGATACGTACGAAGCATATCGAACCTAAGGTAAGGGATAATTTTGCAATCTCATTTTTATCCGAGATTTCTTATATGTTAGTATTTACTGGGGCTATATTTATCATCCAAGTCCCTATTTTCAGAAAAAGGTTTCATGTATTTTTAAAGTCATTTTTACCCATTTTTTTATTTTACCACATGTTATGAAAGGAATCTTACTTTTGTTTACCAAATGAGAGACTTTTTGACTTTTCCCGAAAAAGTACGAGAATAATGTTTTTTTAAATTATACGACATGAAAGAATATTTACGGTTTCATAACTCTATTTCATCATTAATCATACTCTACAAGATTTCAGGAATATTTTCAACAAAATTGTTTTCTCATAAAATTGAATGGAATTTTGTGAAAAGAAAATGATTTTTAAGAAGAAAGGATTTTCTCCTCATGAATTCTTTTCAACTATCTTATCAAAAACATTTTCCATCTAAGATGACATTATTTTATATGTGTATGATTATTGTATAATTTCACTATGATTTAAATGTTTTTACTTTTCTTAGGATGAAATGGTATCCATTTTTTATATTGATTATGTTATGATGGGATGATGTTTATGAAACCCATTTTATTCTTTGGGTTATGATGAATGATTTATGTTTTTTTTATGACACAAGTAAGAGTGATTTCATTATGAGATGGGTGGGACCTATATCTCCCTCCAATGCATTGGGTAAAAATTTATATCTCATGAGGTAGACATGGATGGAATGGTAAGTTAATCCGGTTCAGTGATACAGGACTGGAACGAGGAGTGAACTCGATTCAAAAAGGGTCTTTGTCCACTAAGATGGTCTTGGCAGCAATGCCTTGGCTACTATGGAAGTCATATCACGTGCTTAATGGTTTTCCAAAAATACATGTTTTATTTCCATGCTATTCCTTTATGATATATGCCTTACATACTTCAAGGAATTATGTCTTTACTCATGATTTTCATGTTTAGATTTTATGTTCACGTTTTTTCATTCAAATGTTTATGGATTGTTTTCTGTTCACTATGTTTACCCTAACTGAGCATTTGAGCTCACCCATTATATGTTTTCTTTTCCCTAGGATATAAACAAAGGTTTTAGGTAAGAAAGAAAAAGGTGATGATCTTTATGGGAGATGTTGAAGATCTTTCACCACAATTAGAAGATTATGTTCCGAGTTTCCAAAGACACTAAACTATTACGGTCCTTCGGTGTTTGTTTTTGTTATGCATTAATTATTCTGCAAAAGTAATGTAATTTCCATGTATGTTAGGTTTGGGGTATCTACAACTGGTATTAGAGGAAAGGTTTAGTTGACCTTTGGAGACTATGATGCGAAAACTTTAGTGAGATCCCTAGAGATATTTTTAAGGTATGTCTGTGGATTTCCCTAAGGTTATGTATTATTATAGGTTATAGCCCTAGAATTGCAGTAACAATCTTAAAATTTAACCTAAGATGTTAGATATTGAAGGTACTCCCCCTTGATTATGATTTTTGCCTCTCAAACTATTCTTTTTGGGTTTTATAAAATGGCTGGAAATAGGAAGCTTAACGGTAATGGAGGATATGATGGACAATGGAATGATATTGTTCATGAGAAACCAAATTAAATTTGATCTGGATGTCCACATATAATTATTATGTATAATCAGAAATCTCATAATATTATAAATAATCTCAACATGGTTATGTTTCCCAACTCAACTAATAACAGAAATATGGAGTTTCATGATGATCATAGAGGATAGAATGTTCAATTTCCCTCATGTAAATCATGTGGGAAGAGGCATCATGGAGAATGTTTCAAAGGAACTGGAAGATGCTTTGGGTGTGGAAAAGAAGGACACAAAGCCAGTAAGTGTAAAGGAAAAGGTTAAATTAACACCATTGACAAGGATAATTGTATTTATATGACATCAAAACTAATTAAATGTTTTAAATGTGGAATATATGGGCATTATGCAAACCAATTCCCTAAGGGAAAGTCTCATAAAGAGAATCAATATTTTCCTATGTGTAGTATTTATGTTGATGATGATGAAGAGACTAGTAATGATATGTGAAATGAAATAATTGTTCATGCTCGGTTAATGGTTTAAGAAGGTAGTGGAATGATTTATTTTTATCAAGAGTTATGTTGTATAGGTAATGGAACTGTGGAATAAAGACACATCTAATGATTGTTACACTATTGTTTTTCCTAAATTATTTGAAAGCATATGTTGAATGGTACCGGTAACCATGAATGGTTATTTAGATATTTTTGGAATGTAGATGATATTAACATAATGAATGGATTAGGAGAAAATAATATATTTGATAGTATTCATGAGCTCATGATTGATTTAAAGAGTAAGTGATATCATGGTTTGAGTATATAGAATTTTTGGGATTTTGGTATGTGGAAAGAGTTAACTTTTTTACAGCATTCATGTTTTCACTAAAGTTCAATGGGTATTCATTTTTCAAGACAATACATTATTAAGGAATTTAAATGTTTGTAATGTCACCAACAAGATATATATTATGATATATGGGGGATAAATGATTGTATTGACATGCTTGGTAGATGACCTTTCTAGTAGACATTTTCTGTATACTATGAGATTGGACAAAAGTATTTCCGATAAGCCTAAGGGTTGGAATGCATTAAGTTAGACATCAGATAGTATTGTTTAAGGCTAGAACTTTTTGATATTATTGGAATGTTATAATAGTATAGTTTAAAAAAAGGATAACCTGTAGGACGAGAGAAAACTCGTCGCGTCAGACAAGGTTGTGGGAATTGAACCCACAACTGAAGTGTGAAAGACCTTAATTTCCTACCACTGGCCTACAGGAAGTCCCTGGTTAGTAGAAAATAGTTTTATTTTATTAAGAAGTATGATAGATGATGTATAAGTCCATTTTTGGAACCATATATGATTAGTCTCACCATATATGGACTTATGTATATATATTTTTCTAACCTTAAGTTTGAGACAGATGGAATAACCTATCATTCCATCGCATGATCTGCCAATACTTTTCAAAAGACAAATTCAACTTAATTTCTTTAAGAGGTGATGTGTAAATTGTTCATGGCATAAGAAATAGTAAGATTGAACCATAATCAATTATGTATATCTTTAAATTCAAACATTATTCAACATTTGGGAAATGATCTTGAAAACCAAAAATGTTTTCCTAGTGCTCTTATATTTGATGAATCAGATGGTAACTTAGATCATCACAAATTTATGGATTTGTGATTTTTATCTTTTTCATAGACATGTTCTATACCACTCTCCATCAGAACTTGATGGTTAGATTTATCTTCCATATCTATATTTTCACATATGTTCTCCTATGTGGAAACCCAGTGATGAGTTAATTTTTGTAACTGTTATGTTTCATACTTATTTTTAAAAGAAATTAGATTTAGTAATCATTTTTACGATGTGGGTTTCTATGAATGAAACTTTCAAGTAGAAAAACATTTATAACCCCGACGGATTTCGAGGGAGAAATTTATTTTAAGGGGGGTAGTATGTCACACCCTAAGATTTTATGAGATATATTATTTTTATTTTCTTTTATATATTCTATTATATACTAAAACAAGATTAGCTTATACTATACGCAACACTGTATTAGCTTTCAATATACAGAACACTATTCTTGCCTCGTGTTACACACAATTTCAAGTTCGTTTCGTGGAAATTTTTCTACACAAAATTATGTATAGATGTTTTTTAATGTATAAATGAAATAAGTTTTGATTATGTTATACAGAACATCAAACAGAGATTTCACTACACAATTCCATAACATGGCTTTCATTACATACAATCAAGACCTTCCTCGATAGCCTGTGTAGTACGCAATACCGAGTTTCACTAAACGAGATATTATTATAATATTTTTATGAACTAACGGTTATGAATAGTAATACCCAATTTTTTTTAAATTTTATAAATTTTATCTTTCAAAAGGGACTTCATTTTTTGATTCATAATATCGAAATTATCCTAGTGTGAATTTTTGGTATTTTTCTGAGAACATTCAATTTTTGATGAATAGTGAAAACACTAGGTTAATGTTTAAAAACCGAATTTTTATTTAAATAATTATTTATTTTATTTAAATTTATTTTAGGTCGAAATTGATACATAATTCATATATAAGTTCAATGTTATTCATTGGATTCATTTAATAATAATTTTAGATACATACAAATTTTATTGAGCTTTTCACCGTCTTTTACCCACCTCCTAAGAGAATTTGAAAATTTACATAAAACATAATTTTACCGCTTGTGTGAGTGGAATTTTGAAAATCCAAGATGCACAGATAATATCAAGGGGAAAAATGTGGCTCAATAAGATGAAAATAATTTGTGGTGAATAGTATCTTTTTTACTTTTATTTACCACGATTAAAAGTAAATAGGGTAATTAAGGGTAAAAATGATGTTATTATTACCCTAACACATGTCCTAATTCTATTGGATAAGTGTAATTCTACCAAAACCAACCTTATGAATAAAATATTACCCGTTTGGTCCACATGGATTAGTTTAGGACACTTATCATTATTTTATTTAAAGAAAGTTAAAATAGTTAAAATCAATGTTTAATAACTAAACATTTTTTAATAAAGGGTTATACATAAGATAAATTCGAATATAAATATTCATTAGAAATCTAAAAATATTTCCTACATAATGGTAGTTTACTTATAATTTTTAGACATTAAATAATTAAATTTATTTATGAAACAATAGTGATGCTGTAATGACCTAAATAATAAAATAATAAAATAATTGATATTATAAATACCCAAATAAATGTAATTTGAGACTTTTTAGGAATTCCAATAAATTTATAAGTTAATATGACATGCTAATATTTATTTAATTAATTTTTCTTGAACCAATCATTCAGTTATGATTTTTACAAAAATCAATTACCAAATAGTGTGAAGATTGACAAAAAATAGTTTTTAAAACAAATATTATATTATTAATTGTTATTATTTTCCTAAAAATATAAGGATCGGAAAAATGACTTAGATGCGTTTATTTATATTAATAATGAACCACATGGGGTTATTTTGGATTTTTATAGTATGTTTATTAAACATATAGTGTAAGAAAACAATAACAGACTGTAAAGGTTAAATTATTTAACTTAGAGTTAAATCCAAATGATAAGGTTAAAATAGTAACCTAAACTTGTCTAAAACCAATTGGTAGAGAGTATTTCGACCCATACCCACTTTATCATTGATTTAAATCAATTTTGAGCTATTATAAACCGAATATGACTTTATTATAAAATAATATTTTATGTTTTTCCAAAGGTTCCCCTCCCCTCCCTTATAAAAAGGGCACCCCTTCCCTATTCTCTTCACACCCTTTTGAGCCTTGAAGCTCGTCCAAAACCTACCAATTATTCTTCTAAACCTCACTAGTTATATCATGTAGGTTCTGGTCTTCTAAAAAGACGAACTCTAGTGCCATGAGAAGATGTTTAAAGAAGGTGCGTCGAGGAAGAGGTTATCTCTTCTACCGACTCTTTCAAGTTTCTTTGTTCTTCTACTTCCTCTTATTTTTTGGTTTCATTATAAAGTAATAACATCAGGATTAATTAAATACTGATATTTTATTATAAATATTAAATAACCCTATTTCACCTTCTATCCATCCTATGGAAAATGAAATCACCGCGCGTGCATACGTACAGAATACCATCTCCACGCCGTGGTGTAATCTGTTTTTCCACCACCACCTTACTCGGATGGGTATAATTGTGTAAAGAATAACTATATATAATTATTATAACATCAAACTGATTCTGATATATTATATCATCCACTTCAATTCAATTCAATATATATTGGAATGATATCATCACTCGTGCGTACGTATGGTCTACCGTCTTCATGACGTGATGAGATTCATTTTCCATGTTAACCTCTCATGAATGATTATAAAGTATATATAATAAAAAATAATGAAATATATGACATGATAAATCTACTTCATTTATGTATATATATATATTTCATCTACTTACTTCCATTCAAGTCAATAAGGAGAAGAAAACAACGTTCGTGCGTACGTACGGCCTACCATCTCCAGGAACGGTGCATTTAATTTCATTTGTCTATATATTATATATATATATATATACTAAATATATATGATATATAAATCATGATTTACATTCGGGAAGTAATTAAATCATTATATAGGTAGTAATAATATCAAGAAAAACAAGTCTAAACACGTACGTTAAATAAAACGTTTTACCCAAAACGCAGCTTTAACATGAAATTTACAAAAGAACAGGTAATATAATGTCATAAGTGAACCATATATGATATCATAACAATGAATATGATTCTTTAATAATTCAATGAAATTATTTAAATCATTATACATGATGTTTGGATACGTACGAAGCATATCAGTCCTAAGGACTGGGATAATTTTGCAATCACTTTTTTATCCGAGATTGTTTATACGTAAGTATTTACTGGGGTTATATTTATCATTTGTGTCCATGTTTTCTAAAAATTGTTTCAGGTATCTTTAAAGTCCTTGTTACCCATTTTTTAATTTTACCAAATGTTATGAAATGAATCTTACTTTTTTAACAAATGAGGATCTTTTTAAATTTTCCGGCAAAAGTACGAGAAGAATGTTTTTTTAACTTATACGGCATGAATGAATATTTACGGTTTCATAATGCTTTTTCTTAATTAAGCTTAATCTACTATATTTCAAGATTATTTTCAAAAAAAATAATTTTCTCTTAAAATTGAATGGCATTTTGTTAAAAGAAAATGATTTTTAAGAAGAATGGATATTTTCCTCAAGAATTCATTTGAACTGTTTTATCAAAAAAAAATCCGTCTAAGATGACATTATTTCATATGTGTATGCCTAATGTATAATGTCCCAATGATTTACATGTTTTTACTTTTCATATGATGAAATGATATCCATTTTTTTATATGTATTATGTTATGATGGGATGATTTTTATAAAACCCATTTTATTCTTTGGGTTGTGATGAATGATTTATGTTTATTTTGTGGCACAAGTAATAATGATCTCATTATGAGATGGGTGGGACCTATATATCCCTATAATTTATTGGGTAATGATTTATATCTAACGAGATAGACATGGCTAAAATGGTAAGTTAATCTGGTTCAGTGATACAGGACTGGAACAAGGAGTGAACTCGATTTAGAAAGGGACTTTGTCCACTAAGATGGTCTAGGAAGCAATGCCTCAGCTACTATGGAAATCATATCATGTGCTTAATGGTTTAGCAAAAATACATGTTTTATTCCCATACCATTCCTTTATGATATATGCCTTACGTACTTCCAAGATTTATGTCTTTGCTCAAAATTTTGATGTTTAGATTTTATGTTCATGTTTTTGCATTCAAATGTTTGTTGATTGTTTTATGTTCTCTATGTTTACCCTTACTGAGCATTTGATCTCACCAATTATATGTTTTCTTTTCCCCATGATATAAAGAAATTTTGTATGAAAGAAAACAAAAGGGGAAGATCTTTATGGGAGTTGTTGAAGATCTTTCACCATGATTTGAAGATTATGTTCTGAGTTTCCAAAGACACTAAACTATTATGATCCTTCGGTGTTTGTTTTTGTTATGTATTAAGTATTCTGAAAATGTAATGTAATGTCCATGTACATCAGGTTTGGGGTCTCTACAATTCCCACAACTTTATATGGCTTTCCAGGCCCAGTGAGCTCACAGAGACCAATAGCCCGACTCCCCTTTTCATATCCCAATCACCAAACAATTCAAAAAGACCAATGAAACTAACAAAAATAAGCATCCCATAGAAACTTGAGGATTATAATGAGAATGATTTCGTGACACTATTCTTTCACATGCATCTTGAGCCTTGAAATTCATACTCTATCTACCATGACATACTCAAATAACAAAATATGCTCTGAAAATCATGGTCTTTTTATATCCAACTTTCTATAATACCATTTTTGTTATGATCCAACCTAGGTAAACTGTAAACCGGTTAATAGAGCTGGTACATGGCATGAACCGAAGGGCGTTCCTGATCCCCACGAGCTGGCGACTAGTGTCAGTCATCAATATAATTCATAATGGTAATGATTTCACACAAAAATAAATAAACAAATTATTAGTAGAAGGAATCCAAACAACCCATTTCATAAAAAAAATACAAAAATGATCATAATTTACATAAGGCTGAAATATAGAGCAATTAAACAATGAAAACCAAACGAACCATATGACAACATTATCCCATGTGACCACACTGTCACTCTCTAACACAAATATCAATTGTCACCCAAGGAGATCGAGCTCAAGCTGGAACCTGCACCAAAGGCTAAAAATAGAAAAGACCTATAAGTGGGATTATTAACACATAGTAGGAAATCCTGATAATATATTCCTAATGTACATCCATTAAAATAAATGAAATATAAATTTCATGTTTTATTGAAAATATAAAAAAGTATGGTCTTCTACACATTTAACATATAAACAATGTATGGCCTGTCGCCCTTCTTCATTTACAAAACCAGCATCATTCCATTTGTGACAACATAATATTTTCATGGGTAAACTGATGCTTACATTTTAAACATGGACACAAGAGTGTAAAATACATTTATTTTTAAACATTTTTCATAAAAAAATTTAAAACATATGTGTCAATTTACAAGAAAAACCCCACATAAGGAGGCACTATACTGATCACCTAATAATAGAAATGGAAGTAAACAAACTAGTATCTCAATAATCATTGTAATAAGACAAGTGCTAATAGACATGGGTGAAACATAGTGATTGTAAATAATCTAAAACATACTAATTCATTAGATCCATCCTGGATAGCATGTCACAAATGATGAAATCGAAAACACCCTAACACTCATGGCCACCCTAACTCAGGATATAACTAGGGAAAATTTCCATAACAACAAACCCAAATATATTCTCCTACTATGGCCCACCGGTTAGTGCATAAATTAGAAATGTCAATAATCATTCTCAAATAGTTATCTCACTATTCCAAGTTCTTGTGTCTCATTTATAAATTTGTGATCCAACCAATTCCAGCCAAGTATCCAGTCATAAGAATATATAATAATAATTATTCAAAAATAGTTCCCAGCCCATGCCACCCAAAAGATCGATTCACATGCCATCAAAGAGTAGAACTCAAGGAGTACATACTAAGAATATCAGATTACCATAATGGATCACAATGATTCCATAGTGAGAAAATAAAATCCATTAAATATAAACATGTCATGAGAACCATTAAAAGGAGCTTTTTATAATAAACACTTTTACCATTTTTTACAAGGTTAACAAATGGGCCTTTAAGAAATTTTCACAAAACCAACATCCATCAAGGTTACAAATACACCTTTCATGAAGAGTGTAAAAACAATATATAACATTTAAAAAACATTTACAAAACCCCATTAAAGCATTCACATTACACTTTTAAGGAAAACCCATTTTTATTAAAATTCCAAACTGACTTTTCACTGGAAACTCATGCCTCACCACATT
Organism: Viscum album; assembly: GCA_963277665.1. Lineage (NCBI taxonomy): Eukaryota > Viridiplantae > Streptophyta > Magnoliopsida > Santalales > Viscaceae > Viscum > Viscum album. The sequence goes on along the minus strand of OY728126.1, from coordinate 686,658,350 downwards.
AAAAGACCACAAAAATTCATTTATAAAAACCAAAACCACAAGGAAAACCCATACAAAGAACCCTAGAAATTGTCTTTCATGATTCAAATATTTTTAAAAATCCAACACATTCATTTCATATCTTAAATAAACCATTATGGACACTAGGGAATTTAATTAAACACTCGGTGTGAATTGTTAAATAAATAACACTATTTATTACACAACAGGGCATAAAACACCACTTTTCACACCAAAAAATAAAAATAAGGACACTAAATCAATATTTAATAATAAAAAGAGGTGTTAAAAGCATAAAATAAAATATTCTTAAACTATACTAACATGTGCATAGGAAACCTACCTCAAAGCCATGGCGCACCAACAATGCACCCCCAAAATCACTCTATGAGAGTTAAAAAAACCTAGATATATGAAGAGAGACCCTAAAAGAACAAAACCACAAAAATAAACCTAAATAAAAATAAACCCTAGGTCAACATGACCTTGGATAAATAGAATGTCAAGAAGAAATGAAAAGAGGAGGAAAAGGCAGAGGAAAAGAGGGGATTTATGTTGAAGATCTAGCCTAACCATTTAAGAAAACCACATGGAATCACCTTAGAAGGAGGTGGTAGGAGTGGGGAATAGGGGACATCTCTCATAGGGTTTAATGATCCATGTGGGGGAAGAATATGGTGTTTTGGGTTAAAATCCTAAAATGGGTAAACTTGGAAAATCCAAAAATTTACGATCTAGGTAACTCGCACGGTTTGTTTGCCCAGTTTATCAAACCATACAAATATCATAGGACTACCACTCAATGTGAACAGATCGATCGCAAGGAAATACCACAAGGTTTCACCAACCGTGCAGTAGGTTTTATCTGATGTTATATCTTCCAAACAATTACCTAGGTTCAGACGCATGTCTTATCAAATTATGCGCAAACCATGTGCAGGTCACTACCAAGCCATAATTTATGGATTTCATCCAGAAACACTTACATGAAGTGAGTTTGAACCATAGGGTAAAAAATAGACAAATAAACACTTAAAAACATAACCCCCTTAACACCTGTAACTCAAGAAAAATATCAAGATTCCTAACAAACCAAAACATCACTAAATACCTGAAAAACTATGTGTGATATTTTCTACTCAACTGGAGTTTTTAATTTTTTTTCAAAGGATGCCTTATATGTTCAAAGGACATATAAAGTGATAGTAAAAATGAATCTAATTAGTCATTATTTACTATTTCTGTAAACTCTAATTTAATGTATGGCTTGTCTAATCCTCTAAAGCATAAATCAGAAAAAATTGATCGATTGTATAATGTTCTTTGTATTTTTCTGTCATCTTTAATAAAAAATACACAACATATTTTAGTAATGAATCCAAATGTGTGGGTTCAGGCTCCTATGTTTGATATCAGAGGAATTGTCTATATAACATTGGATATTAGACGTTGTCAATTTTCAATTTTTTTTGATATAATTTACTTTTTATCTTCTTGTTAATCAAGTACACAAAATAAAATAGTTTTTTGTAATTATCAATATATAAATTCATAATTATAAGTTCAATGAATAAATTTTGAGGGAAAAATTAATTTAAGGGAAAGAGAATATAAAAAATAGGTATTTATAGAATAATTTGTTTCATATTTATAAGTATTCTTGAATTAAATAGTTATATTAATTTTGTTAAGTAATTATAAAGAGAAATAATTTATTATATGGGTATTTATTTAAAACCGTAATTTTTATATTATTGAATTTTAATTTGAGAAAAAAAATTTATTTTTGAATTCAATAAAAAGATATTAACATAGAATAAATTTTTGATACTTTTTTGAAAAAGTTTAATTTTTGAATAATTGTAAAAGGTACATTTTTTATAAAAGATGATATCTTTTTGACATCATTAAGACATAATTATGATATAAAATTTATTAAATTTATTTAATAACTAAATTATTATTTTATAAGAGTAATATTGTATAGAAAAAATTCAAAAAATTTATTTTATAATTTTATTTATGATAAGAATAAAAATTATCTTCATTGCCAATGCAATGTCTTCGCAGCATTGTTAATGTAAAATTTGGTTCCTTATAAATAGTAATTGAGTGATAAAAATTATTTGAATTAATATTTTATTCATTATTATTTATAATTGATGTTTTTAGATTTTAATTTCTAATTATATAGTTATATTTAATTAATCTTATCTAAATGACAGTTCAATGCTTGCACAGGACAAGAAAAGACAAAAGAAAAAATTTAAGAAGTTTTCTTGATATGTATATGAGTGAATATACAAAATTAATGAATATATAACATTATTTTGAACCTTATTTATTTATTTGATATGATATAATTTTATTTTTAATTTTTATATTTGAAATAATAAACATTAAGTGTTGTGAATAGCTGATGCAATGCTTGTGCAAGTATAAGATGAATAAATAAAATGCTTTCAATTAAAATTAAAAAAAATTATTAAATTATCCATATTTTAGATAGATATTTTTAAATAATTACCTTTAGACCATTATATATTTTTTATTTTATTTTGGGACATTTTTGACCCACATGAATAACTTTAAGGCCTTTATAATATTTTATTTTGAATGAAAGACATGTTGTCACAATATAGTTTTTTAATAGTTAAATATTTAAATGCATGGTGTTTCAGTATATTTTTTCATAAATAAATTATATTAAAATATAATAAATCTATCTTCTTCATAAAATTTTATTTTTAATTTTTATGAAATAAATAACTACGTTAATTTCATGAAAAAATATGATGCAATAATTATTTAATTAATGAATAAATTAAATTAATGAAATTAAAAATAGTAAAATAAATATAATTTATATATTAAATCTAATTCATGAATTCTCTAAGTTAATATGATTATTCTATGATATAATAAAAAAATTATTTGAAATTGAAACTTTTTTTGTGTTTAAAATCTTAACTATGAATAGTAGTTTCATTTTACATAAATTACTTTTCCTGAATAAAATATTTTATAAAATTATTTAAAAATCTAAAAAATATTTAATAAGATCAAATGGGGTAATATTATGTATAAAATTTAATCTAATTTAGTTTTTATTCCTTTTTGGAAGTCTTAAACCATATAATATATTTGGCATATTTTAATAATTTGGGTAATTCCTAAGTTTCCCCTCACCTCAATTATAAAAGGAGGCTCCTTAATTCACAAATATTCATCACCATGATCCTTATTTCACCACTATATTATATAAAATTACCTTCTCCTAATCCTTTTCCACATTATAGTGCTCTTGATATAACAAAAATATCACTTTGAAAAGCCTTAAAGAGGTTCCCAATGAGAAAATTTTAAGATGTAAGATTCCTTTTTTCTTCTCCTTTAAATTCATTTTCACTTCTACCATATTCTAATATCATATAAAATTATTCATTAAAACTCAATTATCATATATATAATGTATTTTGTTTTGTTTTTATGATATTTTCATCATAAAATATCCCATATTCTACTTTTATTTTTAAATAACAAAATCGTCGTATGTGGTGTGTCAATTCACCACCTTTGTGGACAATGAGATTTCATTTCCCTTTACAGAAATAATTTGAAGTTTTAATTCTCTTGAAATAGTCAAAAATGAACTATATATATATATATTCTCACTTATGCAGTATTGTTCTTATTTGTAAAATAAGTCCATAATAAACTGGCCATAGAAACCATGAAAAGAACGCAACCGAAACAATTAAATTAATGAAATTTTATTAAAAGATGGGTGGAAAGATGTTATAAAATGGTCATATAAGGTATTATTAACAAGAATATAATACTATAATACATAAATAACACTCCTCAAACCATTAGACATGAGTTTTTATCACTATGAAGTAAGACACACCCAAGTTGTGGGACTCTTAAATTAAAACATTGAAATTTAAATGATTTAAAGGATTATTATTCTATTTCATGTTAATGTTTACAAAATGGTATTTATAATTTTAATTATATAGAAAAAAAAATTTATAAATTGAAAATTTATAATTTTTTTATGTTCAATTTACTCAATTACATGGTTATTTCTCATCAAAATGTTTTGATTTTTATGTGTGCAGTATTCCTTTAATAAGGTATTTGTTTCTCATGGAATGATTTTTATGATGTAAGTATTCATGTTATATGATTATGTCCTAGTTATTGGGAATTGAGTATAATTAAGGGAAAGACTTATATCTCACTATAATTTATTGGTTATGTTTATGTTGAAGGATGACAGTATGGTTATTCTATATGTAACTGCAATGGTTACATCATAAGGTAACTGTGAGGGTTACTTTTTAAGGTATCCATGAGGGTTACAATATTAAGTAATTAATGTTCCATGTAATCTAAATTGTTTATTTATTTTGTCTATGTTTTATGGAAACCCCATCTTTTTAAAAATAATATGTCACTTTTAATAGCGACATATAAATCTTTCATGTGTTTATAAGTATTTGTGGACTAATGGTTTCTTTATTTAATTTCATGTCCCTTACAAAGGTCTAATGCTCATCTCATGTTATTAAAAAAATTCACATGATTTCATATAAGTTAAAAAGTCATTTAATCTGATAGTATAGATTAATCCAGTTAATAATTTTGTAATTATCTTTTGTAAACTCTAATTTAATGTATGGTTTGTCTAATACTCCAAAAACTAGACCTAAAAAGGTCCTCAATTATATAATGTACTATCATTTTTCTTTTGTATTTTATAAAAAAGTAGACATAAAATTTTAGTGATGAATCCGGAAGTCTGTACAGAATGAATTATAACAATACTCGCTATAATATATAATAGCTAGTCTAATAACAATCCTATAAAATTTATAGATAAATTTAAAAGTAATTTTATCATTACCAATCACCCTATAATCCTTTATCTATTTTATCCATCTTGTTTGATTCCTATGAGATACACCTAATGTAATATCACCATCGCATTTCATAAATGAGCCTAAATTTAAAAAATGATCATATTTTTAAATATCTTGGTATATAAATCTCACATCCATAATATTACTATAAAATCCTTTACTAAAATGGCACTCAATATATTTTTTATTATCCCTACCATGAAAATCCATTTTATTTTAATGTCTCTTCCCATAACTCTACCTTAAAATTATAAGGAAATAAACTATATAAGATAATAATAAATGATGAACATGGAATTTACTAACCATTTTTCATAAAATATTATCTTGTTTTTAATTAATTAGTTTAACTAATTATAGCATTTTTAGTCAATTTTATAATTTTGTGGTAGTTGAATTTTCTTTTATAACGTTTAGTTAATTATATATTGATATTAGTAATTTAGTATTAATATTAATATTATTTTATTTTAATTTAATATATAATTATTGAATATTATTTAACAATATTATTTTTAATCATAGTTTCATTAATATTTGTATTATAATATGTATATTATAATAGTATTTATTAGTAGTATTATTTTAATTTTTGTAATATTATAGGCATAAGTATAATTAAAACAGTAGTTATATTTTCTGTATTATTTAAAAATTTCAAATATATATATTAGTTGTCTTTATAATTATTATAAGGATTTCACTTGATATTATTATTTTATTTTCATCTAATTGTAGTCAAATTAGTTTTTCAAATTTTAAAATTTGGATGATTTATATGCAGGTTGTACGTCACATATTTCCAGGGTGGGGGGGGGGTGTTGATCCTTTCACCATCAACACAAAATCTTGATGGTGGGGTATATAATCAACCCATTCTCCTCTCTACATTGAAGAACCTCTTCCAGCCTCATCACTATTTCCAATAGAACCTCCAACCAGGCCAAGATGTTCTTCCTTATTTTTAAATATTGTCACATTCAGAAGAATTCATCCAATATCATTTCATAGTGGATCAATCCATTTACTCATTTGGTATATGATAGAGTGTGATTTCACTATGCTGAAGTTTTCTTTTGTATCACGAGGATCAATGGATGGTGAGAGTTCAGTCTTACAGAACATTATCCGGTAATTTGATGATAATTTTCTACATTTATTTTCAGCATCACCTGAATTTTTTCCCTAATGTAGAGATTATATTTATTTGTGTCAGTATGTTAACTATGTGATATAAATTGATTCACATTTCATCTTTAATATTTTTATTTTGTAACAAATTTCTCAGTATAATTAATTTTCAACTGAATTTTTATCTTCATAAATATATTTTTCTGAAAACAATTTTAAAAATAAACCTAGACAATTTAATTGTTTATTGATTTAGTGACACTAAGAATGTTAATTGTATCAACCAATTGTAGTGAAAATAGCTAATGAGGGGTTTTGAGAAATAGGGATTTTCATTTAACCTAATAAATTTTAATTTAAATTAACCTCTTAATTTATTTATAATATCAGATAATGAGATATTAAATAATTTAGGAGAAATAAACAGGGTTTTAAAACATCTTATAAATTTGGAACAAGTTATAATTGGGTGTGAAAATTATTTAACCACAAAAGTTTTTTATGGTGTGTGTAGAAATTAAATTTTTTCAATATCATCCCAGACACTCTTAGATGAATTATATTTATTTGTATTATTTAATCAAATTTTTTATTGTTTTTCTTCTGTAATTTATAGTTTTTAAATATAATAAAACATAAAAAAAATCCATCATACAGTGTCTACATAAATTTATTTAAAGAGAACATTACCAATTCCATACACCCCATGTTCTATGTGGTTCAACCTACTTTCCACAAATATATTAGGTAGTAGGTGATAAATTCATAAATTGGACACACTGTGACAACACAAACTAAATTTGTAGCATTATTTCTAAGGATAATTCACATGTATAGAATTATAAGTGTCTTGATTAGATATTTAGTGAGAAAAAAATTCCCAATATTTTTAACACTCGTAATTTAAGTCTATTAAAAAATGATTTTCCAAACAACCTAGAAAAAAAGGAAATCTCCAATTGGAATTTCTATAGAAAAAATCAAAAGCATCCATAAGAAGAGGGCATCAAAAATCATGTTTCCTGCTTCCTAATGGACAAGTCCATCAAATTTTCATGAATCATCTTGATTATAATAAACTAAGTAATTAAATGAAAAAATAATTAAGACCCAACAAATTTAATGTTTTCTTGGGTATAAAAAGTCCAAGGATTCAAGTGACACATTTTGGACTGAATCTATCAATTATCAAATTTCTATAATAACATGCTCAATTACATGGATTGAGTAATGAACATCCTTATATACATGTGAATATATTTCTTGAAGTCTATAATACATTAAAATGTAATGGGGTGACCAACAACATATTGATCCTGATATTTTCCCCAATATCATTGAAAGGAAAATACAAAAACTACTTAGAGTGTTTAGAACTAAAAATGATATTAATTGGGAAGTGATGATATGAAAATTATTAAATCATTAATATACAAAAGAAAAATTATTTAAAACAAGATATATATTTAATATTTCTATTAAAATTAATATTAATCATTAGGAGAAACTAGGGAAAGATTCAAGACCAAGATAAGGCACACTCCTCATTATGAAATTATGCTAGGGAACCAATTATGAGATTTTTAATATGGACTTCTTCCTGAGAGTATGTAAACAATAAACATAGCTTCTATAAATTTGCTCATGGAAATAAATTCTAAATATATGGGCACCTTAACTAAAAACATATCATAAAATAGTTCTTAATGGTAAATATATTTTACAAGAATAGAATTGGGAGTGTATCATGGTGATTATGAGACATTTATAAATGCACAATTTTAATCTCTCAACATGTGGATAAAATACATGTCATTGAATCCACTTAAGCTCATAATTGTAGTTCAAAATGATCACTAAACACACTTTGGAGGTCGTCATAGAAATTTCATGTGTCCATATAACATGTCAAATAAAAACGTGTCTATAAGTAAATTTTTTAGTTCAAATGGAGGAAATTATGAAAAACATTATAAAACAAATTCACAAAATAAAAACCATAATATATGTTAGAAGTAACTAGTAGATAATCAACCACTCAACAAGAACATAGGTCCACCTAGATACCCTTCTCAATTTACCTTCAATCCTAAATCACAATCACAAGATCTAGGATCTAAAAAGCCATACCAACCACCATACTATCAATAGTAAAAACACAAGAAAAAAAATAAAAACACAAAAAATCTCCTAATCTAATAAAATTTTGTCCTGATTTTGAAGAATTCAAAAAAGATATATTTTTACCACAGAATGAAGGTTTGTGATGCAAGAGGTCAAAACCCCAAATATGTATACAATAACCTAAAACCTAAAAGCTTCAAAATAATACTTATAAGATTCAAACAAAAATTTAAATATTTCCATGCATAACATACAATTAAATTTAATCATATTCATTCACATACCATGATTGAAATAAATGTACTCTACTGGGTAACGCAAGGTTAAACCCAAGAGAATAAGAAAAATATATCACATTACATAGTGGTACAAAATTTCTAGTGAGAAAAATACATGTTTCACAACCAAAAGTAGAGAAACCTACACTTGATGCAAAATAAAATGAAATGAAGATGAAAGCCAACATAAATAAAATAAAAAATTCATAAAAATGTAACTATAATCATTTAATAAAAGAGTAAAATATCACACACAATATCCTATATTCCGAAAAATAACGATGTCGATGATGTCATATTGTCTGTTTTTGAAATTCAAAGAGGTGTTCAAGAAGCTTCACATAAATATTCTCTTTCATTAAAATTTCCCACTATGCTTAAATTCTCATAGAACATATATCTAAAATAAAAATTATAATTATATTGAAACTGTTTAAATGCAGGAAGAATTTCTGGTAGTCATACCCAAATCCATACCTCTTAAACCGAGAGACCCTAGAAGTTTCACTATATCCTATAATATTAGAGGATTTATGTTTTGGATATATCTATAAAACGTCACATCTAGTGTAATACTCATGGAATTAGGTGTTATTAAAGAAATACGGATCATATAATTAAATATTACCAAGGTTTGCTAGAAATGGTGGAATGATCATTAAGTCATACTCATGAAATTTTAGGGGATGTTATTATTAAGGTTGAAAGATTTTATATCCATGGTGACTTCCACTTCCTCGATATAAGAAGATGATAATATCCCAATCTTTCTTGGGAGATTCTTATAAGCTACATGTATATCTCTTATTGATGTCTTACATGGAAAATTAGATTCTAGAAAGAAAACCAAACATATATCACCCTAAAATATGTTGAAATTATTCTATATATGACTTCCATTTCATACATATGATTGAATAATGGGATGAGTTTACAAATGACACACTAAAAATAAATTAATTCTATAAGAAAAAGAAATATTTAATTGAATCAAAAGTATAAGTAGAATTAATTACAATTATAGTAGATCTATTGGATATATAATAGTTTACATAATTGAATCCATCACCTAAAAATCTAAACAAGTTGAGATTAATCCTCTTCTATTGATCCTGAGATACTGCTTCCTAGGTTTTTCAAATAGTTTTCTAGTCATCGTAAATTTGGATCATTCACATTAAAAATAAAAAAAAATTTCTCAATGATATGTCTCAAAGGAATATAGAAATAGTTTTTATGATAAATTATTTAAAAATTATAAGTCCTACCATGTTCACTAATATAATACATTTGGAAGATAATTAAAAACCTAGTATGAAACTGAAAAGACACTTAACTCTTACTATGAATGATGTTATCAATAAATATGTTATTACAATTCTTGATGTTGGTTTAATATATCTAATAATGTATATTAAATGGGACATTCCATTGAAAGTGGTACCTAAAAAGAGTGGGACCATAGTGGCAGAAAATAAAAAAAATATTTGGAACCGGCTATAATAGTGACTAGATAGAGAGTGTGTACTAACTACCAAAAATTTAATGATGTATCAAGAATGGACCACTTCTCATTCCCATTCATTGATCGAGTCATTGAACAAAATGTGGAGAGAGATTTTTATTGATTTATGGGTGGATACCCAGGTTCTAATATAATAGTGATCACACTAGAATATCAAGGGAAAATCACATTCATGAATCCATATAGTACATTCTCTTATCATAAAATTTCTTCTGGAATGTGAAATTCACCATCCATGGTTCAGTGATGCATGATGGAAATATTTCATGACATTATTGAAGGTTTCATGGAAATATCCATATATAACTTCTCTATTTATAGGAATTTATTTGTTGAATTTCAAGAAAATTTGGATATAGTTTTAAAGAGATGTGAAAAAATAATTTGGTATGTTATAGACCACTGAATTTCAAAGAAATGAATTAATGTTGACCCATGAAAGATTAGTAATTTTTTTATATATCCATGCTTACATTAGTTAATTCAAAGATATGTTTTCAAAGCCATATGGGATTCTACCGAATCTTCATTAAAAATTTCTAGTTTTTTACAACACCTTGTCCACCAATTTAATAAAATATTTTAGTTTTTATTTCAGACCTAAATGTTTGGAAATGATTCAATTGATAAGGAAATACTTTCTAGAAATCCAAATAATGATTTCACCATATTGGGAAAAGTCCTTTGAATTAATGTATGTTGCAAGTGAATAGGGAGTTTGTGTTGCGCTGGGGAAAATGAATGAAAGAGTATTCATATCAATCTATTATGCTCACCCCATATTGAATGATTCTAAACAAAATTACACAACTACTAAAAAGGACCTTCCAATATTTTTATTTTCATTTAATAAATTCTAGTCATCCCTGGTGTTCACTAGAGTCACCATGTTTAAAAATCCATATGTCGTATGATATTTGATAATGAAGAAACACTATAAGCCTAAACTACATAATTGAATATCCCTAATTTTAGAATTTGACATTGAAATATAGGATAAAAAAGGGAATATAATTCATAATTTCTAATCATGTTTCATGCCTAAGAAAAAGACAAAAGTGATTCTTTTATAAAATTGATCAACAAAACATTACTCAATGAACAAATATATTCCACCTAGTCTATCACACCTTGGTTTTCTGATATTGGGAGTTACATAGAATCTGATTTGGTGATTCCAGATTTATCAGAGGTGTAGAGAAAAATATTTTTGAATGAATAACATCATTACTATTGGGTAGATTTGATACTTTTCAATGATTATATTGTTATTGTAGGACCCCAGGACACCATGAGAGGGGAGGGGTGAATCAGGGTGTCAAATTTTTCTCTGAATGTGATGGGTCTTGTACCCAAGTTTGTAGGAACTTCTAAATCCTATATGATGGATATGATCAGCAATCGAACATTCACATGCAAGGAGTTAACACAACACTTTTACTTGGTTCATCACTAAGGGCTACGTCCAAGGAGAATATGATGACAGTTTTCCAGTCATACCTAATTCCACTATTCTTCACTAGTTATGGATTACAATGGTTCTGGTGTAGTCACACTATCCTAGGCTACCTGTCTTTACAAAAGTTCAAGGATATCTCACTCCGTCCCTTGGGTCACTCCCGTTGACTCCCCCAGGCTCACTGCCTTTGGTGAAGTCCCATCCAGTTTATAGATGTGAAGGTACCTATAGTATATCAACATATAAGTCTTTGTCTCGTATTCAGCATTAGAAAATGCATGAATCAACGTCCTGAGTTGATGCTCTTTTGTATTCAATCTTCTACTTTAGTGAAATAACTGAATGTAATAAATCTCCTTCTTCTCCTCCATTAATTCCCAATACCAACACCTGTGTGTATCGTTATATATTCTTCTTTCTGTGAAGATCTGAGTTTAGTTGCATGAATCATTCTTCTTCTCTTTGTAAAGGACAATGAAGGTGTTAAACACCTTTAATGTGTGTGCGGTAAAACGTATCTTCCTAAAACCAAATGGTTCACTATTCTTCCATCTTCGTAAAGCAGATTTTAGAGTGTTATGAACCTTTTAAAGGACTGTAGGACCCCAAATATTTTTTCACACCCTTCATGCTGTATTGTGCATAAAATTCAAACGTTGCACATAAAAATACCTTTTTTGTGTGAAAAAGGCTTTTCGCGCAACTCTTCTTTTTCGTGCAGGCCTTCCCTTTTTCATGCAACACCTTCTTTTTCATGCAACCCTTATTCTTTTCACGCACCACTCTATACATCAATTTTTCCCTGCGTTAGAGAACAAGATTTGTCTAAGTGTCGATACTCTACTAATGAGAGGGGTTGACCTCATATTTATAGGGGTTTTTGACCTTGCGTATAAAACCCCATCATGTTCGTAAAGCTGTCTCTATGTTCTTTAGATTACACGTTCCTTACTTTTATTTTCACGCACCACCTATATTTTTCGTGCACCTCATGACTTTTTCATTTTTCATCATTCTGAAAATGGAGCCTCTCATGTGCATAAAACATCAAAACCACATTGGGCACACAACCATCTTTCCATGCACAAGTTTGATTTTCCATGCACATTGTGAAAACGTCTACGATTTTTCCCACACCTCTTTCCTTTTCCAATTTTCAGTATTTCTGATCTGATACCCTTCTTGCACGAAAAAATCACCCTGCTATTTCGTACAGAACATTTTTCCACGCACATTCCCATTTTTCCACACACAACCCTATTTTTTTCGCATCCCATGCCTTTGCAATTTTTCAACGTTATGATTCTGAAATACTTCTTGCGTGAAAAACCTCACTCCACTGTATGGTGCACCGTGCTCTTTTTCACACACCATGCTCTTTTTTTGAGCACAACTCACCTATTTTGCACACCATATCTTTTTTGCGTACACCTCCTTTTGCGAGCACCCCGTGTCTTCATTTTTTGATTTTTATGCCTAAAAATGTGGCGAACACTGGGAAAAAACTCCACATTCAATATATGCTTCGACCATAACCTTAATTCTTCATTTTTGTGATTTGAATTCTTCAGAAACACTACTTCATTCATAAAAAAAATCTAATATCGTGATATATATTATTTGATAGATCAGTTTTAGCATCATCATATTTTGATACAATGTGAAGTGAATGGCCATCTCAGAATTAAAATCCCTTCCACACTGTCTTCTTCTACAACCGTCATTTTCTACTTCATGAAAATAATACAATTATATTCTTCAAGTAGTCTCTTGCATGGTTCTCATGCAATCATGAATAATTTCATGTTCTTCATCAAATCCCCATTTTTATTTAATCATCCATAGATGGATTATACCTCACCATTATTCGTTTTTATAAACAATCTGTAACGTTTGACACAAGTTCTTTGAACATATGATCAGTACAACAATCATCTGAATTTCCATTCCTCTATTTCATTGGAGTTATTCTTGATCTCCTTCATTTTGATCATCATTGACAACTATTGACAAAAAATAGAACCTTATACACAAAGTGGTCCCAACTGTTATAATAATTATAATATGTATCCCTAAGGAATAATTAGATGATATTTTGAATATTTTCTATTTGATAGAAGATGTAGGACACCTTGGAGTTCATTATACAATTACCATGGTGTTACGATGCTATTTATATGGTTCCACCTTGTATAATGTCATTTGATAATTCATTATGAATTATGATATATTCCAATGAACATGATGAATAAATTATAATTATGAGATTTTATAATATTCCATTATTAGTGTTGAAATTTTTGAAATATAGGGGATCAACATTCTAAGTCATTTTCCCCAAACAATTAGAAAAGAAGGAATCCCAGTCTATGTTGACTACGTTTCAAATTGGGTAGAATATAAAGAATATGTAGAATACTTTTCTTAATAAGTAATTAATTTTTCGAAATAATACATTTTTATCCAGTTTTTATTTCCGAGAATCATAATCAGGGAATGTGGTACTCACTCTAACAATTATATGTTTTAATGGTTTAATACTCCCAATGTATGCCACCCTTACATGAGCACACAATATCATATGTCGACTGCTTACCGAGATAAACTTTAATATCGAGAGATAAAGAGATTCATGAAGACAACAATGAATAAATTTTAGAAATATTGGTCTACTAAACATGATGAAGCACATTGGTCATATTGGGTTACATTAAAAAACAATTAGAATTTCCACATACTGCTTAGATTTTATAAAAACCTATCAACCTCCTATAATGTTGGAACATAAATGTTACTGGGATATAAAGAAGATGAACATATATTTAAAAACCACCCATAAAAAGATATTTCTTTATAAGATTTAATTTCATGCGATATAGGTCGAAGAATATGAAAATTTTGTAATCTATAAAGATAAAACTTAAGTTTTTTCCTAAAAAATTAATTCACCACAAAATTTTTTCATAGAATGATAAAGCCTTTCACTAAAAATCAAGCCTTTGTGTTTTGGAATTAAATATTAAATAAAAGTGTTCAAGATTTTTAGTTATCACATTAATCTATCCACATTATGTTAAAATTTTATATGAGAAGATGTCTCTATTTAAATTGAATTGTCAATTCCTTATACATAATCACATTTAAAATACAATATGAATCCTTAAAGATATTCATTTCAAAAGAGATAATATTCACCTAGTTGATGATGTTAAAAATATATTGTTATAAGAAGAAATCCACCTTCCATTCTTGTCTCTTATTTTTATTTCTTTTTTTTATTAAGAAATAAAACTAGCATGGGTGGATGTTCTTCAATTTCTCCCCGGATTTTGTTGAATTTTTCATTCTCCTACATATTTTTTTTCACCCATGTAATATCTTTAGTTTAGTGTAATATCTATTATATAATGTGTGTATGTGTCATCTATATTATGTAAAGACCCGAATCTTTGGAAAAGTTACAGATCGTTAGTTTTTTGGTCGAACCATTCCTTTAAGCTTGTTTAATGTGGTTAATGTTATAAGGAAGGTTCGAGGAGCGTCCAAGGTTTGTTCGGAGCCCAAGAGGATGAGAAATGGAGTTGCAGATAGGGGAACACGGCTTGCGCACGGCTTGCACACAGTTTGGGTAAACCATGCGACCTTTGGTCTGGAAACAGGGAGGTCCACACAGTTTGCACACGGTTTGGGTAAACCGTGCGCCTAACCCGTGCGACCCTTTTTATGGAGGCTGGGAAGTGCGCACGGTTTGGTAAACCATGTACCTAAACCGAGCATCCCAAATCTGGGTAAATTTACCTTTTTTCCCTTGATTAATTTATAAGGCTGATGAGCCTTTCCTCTTTCCTCCAACGGACAGAACCAAAGGAGAACTCCACTTTGAGTTCCAAAACCCTCCTCTCACTCTTCTCTTGTGGAGCCTTCATCCGGTGTCCAATTCTTGATCCATATAAATCATTGGAAGGGCCAAGGTAAGGCTAACCTCATGCACCTTTCCTTCATCGGCAAATCTTGCCTTCCGTCTTGTTATATTGATGCAGGCTCATATGCCCTATTTTCAGGGCATTAAACTGGAACTCAGATCTCTTCCAATCTACTACGAATCTAAGGTTGATATCAAGCGATCCTACGCCTATAGCTCTAAGGTAGGTGTTCACGTGTTATCCATTTTGGGTTTTCACCTTATTGAGTTATTTTTTTCATGACATGGTTTTTCATTCGCCAAACCCCATATTTATAATGTCTACCTCATACCTAAATGACATGTGTGGTATAAGAGTAATGAATCCAACCTTGTTATGGTGTTTGGATTTCTTATGGACCGGGAGTGGTCAACCATAGCTGTTATTCCATGATAATTGGCCCCTATTCACCTTTGAACATTAACATATTGTCTTGGATGGGCATTTTCCAAGTTAAGAAATTGAGATGACTTGATTAAGGGTTGGCTAGGATGAGGGAGCCTGGTCATCTTTAATGAATTGAAATGTATGTATGCCATTGCTTTGATTATTTGATATTAAAAGATGGTTATGCCTTTCTTTGCTAATGTGATATGATATAATATGGTTTTCCTTATATAATGTGATGTGAATGGTTATGATTTGATGTGTTGACATGCTTGTGATAACCCGTGTGTTGGGAGGGAGTCATTCTTACCCCTTTCCAGATAAATCTCAGTGATTGAGGACAAGAGGCATTTATACCTCGTGCCCATATTACCTTTATGGGTGAGAAGAATTTCTACCCCATGAAAGCTACAATGATTGAGGATTAGAGGCTTTTATACCTCATGCCCATATAACCTTTGCGGGTGGGAGGCATTTCTACCCCATTCCGATTACAGTGCTTGTGGATGAGAGGCATTCATACCTAAGGCTAGTGATACTTGTACCCATGTTAGAAGAATGGACTAGATTCATGTTTACCTCATGGCAGTGATAACCTATATCTATGTACATATACCTTTGGTGATCTTTCAGTTTACCAGTCATGAGCTGAAGTAGGTAGACCCGCTAGGTGTCCATCCGGAACATTAGCGGAAGGGCTATTTATTTACCTTCCTTTAAATACATGCAGTTTATTACTCACTTTTCTTGCGAACACCTATTTGGATTACACATAGACATCATTGGTGGTGTCCTATTGAGACTTGTCTCACACCCTACCCGGGTGGCCTCTTGGGCACCCGTATAGATATTACTACTACAGGTACTAGTAGGGGTAAAGGACCAACATCAGGTTGTTGATACTTGTATGTTCGAGTTGGAGATCCAGAGCAGAGGATTGAGCTTGGCTAGAGATACTCGTGGACAAATTTTGTCTCTTTTTTTATTACTGTATAGCATGCTTTCCATCTACTTCCATTATATCAGCATGCCATGCATTCATTTTGTATCAGACACCGCCTGTGTGGCTTTTGTATATCTATCAGGGTTTTCCTTACTTCTGTTGTTTGATTGTATGTTTCCCATTTTTCTCATGTTTATCCATTAGTTTTTCTGTCGTTATTTATTCACTTTGCTGGTACTCCACTGCATACTCTGACATGGAGGTACAGTCTCCCCAACTGACTTACCATTACACCCCCGCTGCTAGTCGGCAGCCCCTGGCCTATGGGGAGACGAGCCAGAGGTAATGTGGCTAACCGGGCTCGGGGCTCGGGATGAGGGGCAGCTGGGTCCGGGACGTCACAAAGTGGTATTAGAGGTTTTTCTTTCTTTCTTGATTTACTATTTGACGATGATATACTTGGAGACTGGGAACACTTAGGGACTTAGTTATAAGCTGTGCTTGGGCGTCGCGAACCCACGTATGGGGAGAATACCATGTTTCCTATTTTATGTTGTTATTTATTCTGCTATTTATTGTTGATACTATTTCACCGTTGGGGGATTCACACATATTGTGATGTTATTGAGATTTTCAATGTTGGAATTTGGATTTCAGGGATTGACCTGATAAAATGAGGGTTACACATTAGAACATGCATCACGATATGCACAATATGATTAGGCCACACATTTTGCAATTCCATATTTAAATTTTTAGTGAGAATTGCTTTTTGTTTATTTCCATGCCTTGATAATATGTGTGCAACTATGCTAACCTTTCTTGCATATTGTGATTTAGGGAATGACGTGATTTTAGTGGGTGTCACTCTTTGGTTCAAAAGTTGTACGAGCCCTTATGAATCAGAAAATGACATTCAAACTAAACCAACCATTTGATTTAAAGGAAATTTAAATTCTTGATTAGCACAATTAAATAAGGAATGACATCCATGTGTGTGTCATCTTTCAGTTCTTGAGGAGTATGGGCCCTTATGGGATAGGAAATGACATGTCACTGGATTGAGATAAATCTGAATAGTTGCGGGTTAAATTAATAATTCCTATGGGTGTGAATAGGTGTTCTTAGGGGTGGAAGGCTTAGTACCTATCCTAGCTTCTAGATTTTGACTTTTAATTTTTTTGGTTCCTTCTTTTGAGACTTATTTTTGGAATTGTAACACTATGCCTCTGAGACATCCTCGAGTCGCACAAGATGAAGGCGGCGACGATCACGTTCCTAAGGTGGTGGGCCTGGAGCTGCCAGTTGATCTTCCTGTCGATCCATCTGTGACTCCTCTTGCTATTCCTGAGATGGGAGATGATGCCCAGTTCCATCAGAGCTTCTTGTGTTTGATGCAGAGTATGCAAGGTGGAGTGATAATTTCCCAATTACGGCAGAGTTAACCCATGAGTTTCAGTAACAGTATCCTCCTACATTTATGGGATATTGAGGACCACATGCTGTGGAGTCCTGGTTGGAGGATATTCTTACCATCTTCGAGCACCTTGAGACACCTCCAGAGCAGAGGGTCAAGCTCGCAGCTTATATGTTACGTGGTTCAGCCAGGATGTGGTGGTATGTCATCACCCCGTCGGGACAGTAGAGAGATATGATCTGGACTAATTTCTAGACCGTCTTCTATGATTATTTCTTTCCCCAGACTTTGAGGACTGACAGAGCTATGGATTTTATGAATCTGCAGCAGGGGACCATGACGGTTATGGAATATTCTTTGAGTTTTACTATGTTAAATTTTTTTGATCCTACACTACCTGCTGATGATCTCATGGCCGCTAGGCGTTTTGAGGATGGGCTGTGTTACACCATCTGGTCGTAGGTTAACGTGTTCAGGATGATGAACATTTCAGATATTGTCAATCAGGCACTGATCAGAGAGATGAACTTGAGAGAAGCAGACAGTGTGAACCAGGGCGGTTCGGCATCAAAGGGTTCTAGTGGATCAGCTTCTGGGAAGAAGAGGCGTTTTGAAGACTATCGTGGTGTTAGTGGTGGTCAGACCCTTTTCTCAAGTGGTACTCCTATCTATCACAAATGTGGGGTTACTGGACATATTAAGAGGCAGTGTATGCGGAACCCAGTGGAGTGCAGAGGTTCTGGTAAGTTGGGTCATCTCCACCACTTCTGCAGGACTTTTCCCCTAGGGTCCAGTGAGAATGGATCTTTACCTACTCCACGATCTGGCGATGGATCAGTAAGATCACATCAGTTAGGATGCTGGAATACTGCTGGTCGATCTGGTCGTGGCTGGAGTCAAGGCAAAGGTAATTAGGCATATGACTCTCAGCACCAGCAGGGCGGGTCTACTCTAGGTAGCCAGGCCATGACTCAGGTCCGTGGGGCTGGCCTGTTGTATGCATTTGAGCCTACGCTGTAGGAGCAGTACGTCGTACCATCAACTGTACGAGGTACAATTATAGTTGCCTCTATGTTAGTATTTTCTTTGTTTGCCCCAGGCACTTCTCACTCATTTATATCAAATGCGATTATCAGTTGTTTGGGCCTTGACGTTGAGTCATATCAATGCATGATCACGTTTGATACCCCCATTGGTATCCGTTCAGAGGGAGTTTTTCATTGTCATAATTGTCCCCTCAAGGTGGGCGATTACCTTTTCGTGTGGAACCTATATGTTCTGGATATGATAGGTTTTCATGTAATAATCATGATGGATGGGATAATTCCCTTTAGAGCCTGAATTTACTGCTATCGTCGGAGGGTGGTGTTTACGTCACCAGAGGGGGACACACAAATGCATAAGAGAGAATGGGATCTTATGGCGACATGATCAGGGCTGGAACACCAGAGTTTAGGTGGTGTCACGACACAGGTTTCCATTCTTTATATTGATGAACAAGTGTTATAACTCTCTATTTATCATCTCGTGGTGGATATTTTTGGTGATGTATTTCGTGATGATTTCTCTGGTCTACCACTAGTCCGAGAGGTGTATTTTTCTATTGATCTTATTCCAGGAGCAGCACCAGTGACCATTCCTCCTTATAGGAAGGAACCTAAGGAACTTCTGGAGCTTAAGAGTTAGATGGAGGACCTGGAAGAACAATGCTTTATACTAATCTGTACTTCTCCTTGGGGATCACCGGTTCTCTTTGCCAAGATTTCATATGGTACCCTGTGTGGATTATCGTAAGTTAAATCAGCTGACGATTATGAATCGGTATCCTTTACCTCAGATTGACGTCCTCTTCAATCAGCTCTAAGGAGTGAAGGTGTTTTCAAAGATAGATTTGAGGTCGGTCTATCAACATGTGCGTGTTAGGACTTTGAACATACCCCACATGACGTTCAAGAGTAGGTTTGGTCTCTATGAGTACCTAGTCATGTCGTTTGGGCTTACGAATGCACCTGCAGTGTTTATGGCTCTTATGAATCGGATTTTTCACCTGTACATTGATTCTTTTGTCTTTGTATTCGTGGAAGATATCTTAGTCTATTCACATTCGAGACATGACCATGCAACCCATCTTGATATCATGATGAAAACACTAAGAGAGAATTAGCTTTATGCGAAGCTCAGTAAATTCCACTTTTATATAGACAAGGTTCACTTCCTAGGTCACATTATTTCTGAGTCTGATGTTTCAGTTGACCCTGAGAAGGTGAGTGCTATAATTTCTTGGGAGTATCTAAGAACTTCTTTGACATCAGGAGTTTATTGGGACTTGTAGGATATTATAGGTAGTTCGTTTAGGACTTTTCACGCCTAGAATAACCTATTACACCTTTGACCAAAAAGAAGGTGAGATTTTATTGGTCAGAACCTTGTAAAGTAGCTTTTGAGGAACTCAGTGGCAGACTAACATCAGCATCGATACTGATCTTGCCGGAGCCAGGGAAAGGTTATACTATCTTTTGTGACATGTCAGGTATCGGGCTTGGAGCTGTCTTGATGTAGGACGAGTGAGTCGTTGAGTATGGTTCTCATCATTTAACGCCTCATGAACGGAATTATTCGACGCATGACGTCGAGCTCGTAGCGGTTGTATGTGGATTACATTGTTGGAGAGACTATTTGTTGGGAGAACATTTTGTGGTATTCACTGACCACAAAAGCCTCTAATATATCTCCACTCAGCGGGATCTAAATCTCAGGAAACACTATTGGGTCGAGTATCTGCAATCCTTTGATTTCTAACTGGCCTACACTCATGGAAATGGAAATTCAGTAGCTGATGCGCTAAGTCGGAAAACCCAGTCGCATGTGGTTCGGGAATCTAATGAGGAGTGGAAGCTAATGGACCTATTTTTGGAGATGCACGTTGAGGTTCAGGAGGGTCAGGATCAAACTATTCTATCAGCCTTAGCAGTTACATTTACCCTTTTGGAACATGTCAGGGCTAGACAATTATCAGATCCAGAAGGCCTTTCTCTATGAGAACGTGTCGCTGATGATTCTTCTACATATTGGACCGTGGATGAGGGTGATTCATTATTGTTCCGTGGGCGTGTATGAGTCCTAGAAGACATCCGAGAGGAGCTAATGAGGGATTTCCATGCCTTATCATGGGATGTTCACCCTTACATCAAAAAAAATGTATCGTGATTTTCGACAACTGTACTGGTGGCCTAGCATGAAGTGAGAGAAAACTGGTTTTATTACGTGTTGTTCCACTTGTCAGCAGGAGAAGGCAAAACGTCAACCTCTGGCAGGTATTTTTCTGCCAGTTTCCATTCCGGAGTGGAAATGGGAAATTGTTTCTATGGACTTTGTAACTAGTTTACCCAGGCCACCTCGTGACAATGATGCAATATGAGTTATCGTCGACTGTCTGACGAAGGTCGCGCATTTCTTACCAGTGCGGGAGACCTTCACGGTTGATGACTTGGGAAGACTGTATATCAGGGAAACAATGCGCCTTCATGAATCACCCCATTATGTTGTCTCGGACGGAGATTCTCATTTTACCTCTTGGTTCTGGCAGGGTTTATAGAAGGCCTTGGGTACGCAGGTACTTTTGAGCATGTCCTATCACCTACAGACTGAAGGACAGACCGATCTGACTATATAGGTACTATAAGATATGTTACGTGCATGTGTTCTCGGTTTTGGAGGTTCATGGGAGAAACACATTCTTCTTGTCAAGTTTAGTTATAACAATAGCTTCTAGGTTACGATTGAGATGGCTCCCTATGAAGCCTTATATGGTAGGACTTGTCTCTCACCCTTGTGTTGGATTGAAGCTGGGTAGGCAGCTGTTCTAGGACCAAGTCTTGTAAAGGAGACTATATAGCCGATACAACTTATTAGGAAGCGTATGCAGACAGCTCAGTCTAAATAGAAGTCCTATGCTAAACAGCACCAGTGACCTCTTGAATTCGAGGTTGGGGACAGGGTTTTCTTGAAGGTCTCACCCAGGTTGGGGAAGAGATGTATACAGAAGTAGAGTAAGCTTTCACTGAGGTTCTTTGGACCCTTTGAGGTGGTGAATTGGATCGGACCAGTAGCTTACCAGCTTGCACTTCCACAGAGATACCTAGCCATGCATGATGTTTTTCATGTATCTCATCTATGCCGGTACTTTTCAGATCTAACTCGCGTTTTCCATCCTGATGAGGTTGAAGTGGACATGGATGCTTCCTTTGAGGAATATCCGATGCAAATTGTTGATCGGAGCATGAATACATTGCGTGGCAGGTCCGTTCCTCTTGTACGGGTGCTATGGCAGCACGGCCGGGTACATGACGAGACCTGGAAGTGGGAGGATGATTTACATTCTCAATGGCCTGAGCTTTTCATTGATGACACCTCAGTACCCTCGGAAGGACAACTCGTGGACGAGTTACTTTAAGGAGGGGAGGTTGTAACAACATGACTCTTTGGAAAAGGTATAGATCGTCAGTTTTTCTTTTTAACCATTCCTTTAAGCTTGTTTAATGTGGGTAATGTTCTAGGGAAAATTTGGGGAGAGTCTGGGGTTTGTTTAGAGCTTGAGAGGTTGTGAAATGGACTTACATATAGGGGCACACGACCTACCCATGGATTGTGCACGATTTGGGTAAACCATGCGGCCTTTGGTCTAGAGGCAGGGAGGTGTGCACGGTTTGCACACGGTTTGGTAAACTGTGCCCCTAAACTGTGCGACCTAGATCTGGGTAAATTTACCTTTTTGACCTTAATTAATTTAAAAGGAATATGTGCCTTTCCTTCTTCCTCTAGCAGACAGAACCAGAGTAGAACTCCTCTTTGAGTTCCAAAACCCTCCTCTCACTCTTTTCTTGGTGGATCCTTCGTACGGTGTCCAATTCTTGATCCGTCAGAAGCATTGGTAGGTCCAGGGTAAGGCTAACCTCACACACCCTTCCTTCATCAGCCAATCTTGCCTTCTATATTTTTATTTTGATGTAGGCTCATATTCCCTATTTTCAGGGCATTGGAATGGAACTCGCATCTCTTCCAATCTACTGTGAATTTGAGGTTGATATCAAGTGAACCTACGCCTACAACACTAAGGTAGTTAGTCATGTTGTTTCCATTTTGGGTTTTTCTTTATTGAGTTATTATTGTCCTGCTATGGTTTGTCTTTCGCCATACCTATATTTATAATGACTGCTTCATATCTAAATAACACGTGTGGTATAAGAGTGATGAATCCAACCTTGTTAGGGTGATTGGATTTCTTATGGATAGAGAGTGGTCAACCATAGGTGTTATGCATTTAGAATTGGCCCTTTTTTTACCTTTAATCCTTAACGATATGTCATGAAAGGGCACTAGCCATGCTAGGAAAATGAGATGACTTGGTTAGAGGTTGGATAGGATGAGAGAGCTTGAACCCCTTTAACAAATTGAAATGTATGTACGCCATTGCTTTCCTTATGTGATATTATAATATGGTTATGCCATGCATTGTAATGTGATATGATATCAGATGGTTTGAATTATATAATGTGATGTGAAGGGTTATGATTTGATGTGTTGAAATGCTTGTGATAACCCATGTGTTGGGCGGGAGGCATTCTTACCTCATTCCAGATAAATCTTCGTGATTGAGGACGAGAGGAATTTACACCTCGTGACCATATAACCTTTACGAGTGGGAGGAATGTTTACCCCATGCTAGCTGCATTGATTGAGGATGAGAGGCATTTATACCTTGTTCCCATATAACCTTTGTGGGTGGGAGGCATTTATACCCCATGCCTGTTATAGTTCTTGTGGACGAGAGGCATTCATACGTCGGGCCAGTGATACTTGTACGTATGTGAGAAGCATGGATGAGAGGCATGTTTACCTCGTGTCAGTGATAACATATATCTATTTACTTATACCTTTGGTTATTTTTCAGTTTACCAGCCATGAGATGAAGTAGATAGACCCGCCAGGTGTCTTTCAAGAACCTGAGCGGATGGGTTGTTTATTTACCTTTCTTTACTTAATTGTAGTCTATTACTCAATTTGCTTGTGAACACCTATTTGGATTACATGTAGACAACTTTGGTGGTGGCTTACTGAGACTTGTCTCACACCCTACCCGGGCAGCCTCTTGGGAGCCCATGTAGACTTCACTGCTGCAGGTACTTGTTTGGGAAAAGGCCCAGTGTCAGGTTGTTTATACAGGTATGTTCTAGATGGAGATCCAACGCATATGATCGAGCTTGGAAAGAGATGCTCATGGACTACTTTTGATTCTTTTTGTAATACTATATATCATTCATGCTGCTACTTCCATTGTATTAGCATGTGATGCATTCATTTTGTATTAGACACTGCCTGTGTGGATGTTGTATATCTATCAGGTTTTTTCTTACTTCTGTTATTTGGTTGTATGTTTCTCCTTTTTCTCATGTTATTCTATTAGTTGTGCTTCCTCTATTTAATCACATTGCTGCTACTCCACTACGTACTATGACATGGGGGTACAGTCTCCCCAACTAATATATCATTACACCCCCGCTGCTAGTCGGTAGCCCCTGGCCTATGGGGAGACGATCCAGGGTTCAAGTGGCCAACCGGACTCGGGGCTCAGCTTGAGGGGCAGTCAGGTCTGGGACCTCACAATTATATCTTTACAAGTAAATCATATTTAAAAGATCATTATAAACAAAAAACCTATCTATATTTATCTATATTTAATTTATTTAGAGTTATATTTTTTCTTGGTTTTATTTAAACATCCAAAAAACTATGTAAAATAAAAAACTAAAAAACAAAACAAAAAGACAAACAAAAAATTAAAATGAAAAAAAACTAACATCCATTTTTTAACCCACATGAAAATAGATTTATTTATATAGTATCGCCATTAAGGAAATACCACTTATTTCCCCTTTCATTCTGATCGCATGATAACTAGTTGAAATGATTTTATTCTAGATTTCATGATTTAAATTATTATCTATATCATTCTATTATTTCAAAAAAATCTTAATATTTTTTAGTATAGAGACACATATATTCACTCATACTAATCATTGATATCCCACATTATATTTCCATACCTAGGAGGAATATGTTCTATTTTTATATAAGTTCATTTTTTAATTGAATTTTAGGTAATATACACTATGTTATGTCTTATAAAATATAATATATATTTTCATTAAATCATTAAATGTTTTGAGTGATTCACTAAAATGATTGAGGAATCTGTTTGTTTTATTTAGATACTTTAACACATTGAGACATCACTTCATTTGCACCATTTTATATCCATTATAATACATAAATTATCCTTTTTAGGATGATCCCACATATGACACCCACCTCTACCCCTTTCTTGAATATATTCATGATGGTTTTCAATATAAATGTACTGAAAATATTCATTCATAGAGAGGGTTGTTTGAGGGATGGTAATTCATTCGATACACAAGGATATAAATTATATCTTCATGCTTTATGTGATCTTTTTCATAGTAGCACAAATTAATACATTCATTTGATATGGTAATATTGATTTTTCATATTTCAATAACGAGTAAACATGTGGTTTTGACGTAGTAACCCTTTTGTTTAAGGATACTTATAATAGTGATATCCAATTACTCTAGGAGAAAGATATATTTATATGACCTACATTAACAACAATTTTATATATTATGATACACTTGTATAATTTTTCATTGAAATATTAACTTATATTTATTTCAAGGGGTTTTAGAGTTTATGCTCAATTTTTTGTCTTTTCTTTGTTTTTGAGTGAGTTCTGTCCCTAAAAAAATAATAGATAAAAAAAGGAAAAAGGAGGAAATAAAAGCATCAAATTTTAGAGTAGGAAATTAGATTATAATTTTATTTGGGATAAGAAAAATTTTTATGTGTGGGGAGGGATATTTGAAGGAGATATTTTCATTAAAACTTATCATGCATTTATCTCAAGATTCAACCATCATTTTTGTTGGAAAAAATTAATTTTTTATGATATTCTAACTAAAAACCTAAAAAATCATTTGAATCTAATGTGATGTCCCCATGATCAATTATTGTTTTCTCCAATAGTGGAGATTTAAAGTTCTTTAAAGTATATGGGAAGTATTCATGTTTATGAGAATTGAGCATAACACTATATTAAATTTTGTTATGCATTAGGAGCGATGGAAAGGTAACACTCATTAATGAATGAATGTGGATTTTTATCTTGTAATTAATTCATGTGGAATAGAAACTATTATTGAAAATTTTTATTTTTAATAATGCATGATATTTTTTGGGTAAATGGGTTGAAAATGTTTGATCTTGTGGTTCTGTTGTTTGATTCAATAAACTGTGGAATAATGTGTTAATTTTTATTACTTTCCCTGTGAGGTAAATTTTTTAATTGTGGTGGATTTTATACATATGGAACTCAGTAAATTTTTTTATAACTTTTAACTTATTTTTAATTTATTAGTTTAACCATTGTCAGTGTTTTTGGTCAATTTTATAGATTTGTGGCAGTTTAGTTTTTTACAAATTTTTAGTTCATTATATATTAATATTTGTAATTTATTATTATTATTGGTTTATATTCATTTTATATATTATTATTACATATTTTTTAACATTATTATTATTAATTATAGTTTCCTTAATATTATTATAATTTTTATTTTTTATATTAATATTATTTGTAGTGTTATTATTCAATTATTATTAAGGGTATAATTATAATTCAAAACATATTTAAAATTTATCTATTATTATAGTATTTTTAATTATGTATATTTGAATTATCTGTTATCTATTATTTTTATTTCACTTTTATTATTATTATTTTCTTATCCTTTAATTTTAGTCAAAGTGGGTTTTAAAATTTCAGAATTTGTAAGATTTTTATACAGGTTTCATGCCACAGATTATTGGGGGAGATCATTTACTTATTCATCCATTCGTAATATTTATGTTGGGGTCCCATAAATTCATTATTCACTCAATATTGATGTGCCTCCTTCATCCTCAACATCATCACCTACAATGCCTCCCACCAGGATTATCTCTTTGAAATCCCATATCTTTTATACACTTTAATTCATGATTTATTACACAAATACACACATAATAAATTTCCATAAAATCATGAGTCTTAGTGTATTTGGGAAATTAGTTACATGGAATAATAACCTGAAATTTGGGTAAAAAAGCAATACTTAAAAACTCCAAAACATGCCCTTAAAATTCCATTAATCTTCTAAAACAACACTGGATAACCTGGGGATGTACATTAGAATAGGTGAGATATAATGCCCGGTAAGGGAAAAATAAAATAATAGTATAAGGCAAAGTGGTACATTTGAGTCAAGAGTCATTTCAAGGTAACATAATAGTGGTTAGATTCACAAAAATAAATATCAAAACATAATATTATATGATTACATAAAGGTAACATGAGAGTGTATAAACCTCATAAAACATGACATCATAAACAAAAATCAAGGATAACTGCCAAAACATCATAACATAGTGCACTTATGATAACATATCATGAACCATACTAGGTATCTAATGAGATAAAACATTACTCAAGGCCTTTGATATAAGTATAATACTGGTCCCACCCATCACATTCATATCATGTACAAGAAAAAGTGTTCTATATAGATAATACAATAAAAGGATATCCTTAATTAATTTTAATCCCATGATTAAGGAGTGTGGGTTATATATATAGAATTACCCAATAAAAAATATATAAATCATAGGCTAATTACCTTGATTGGAAATGGGAACAGGTATCCATGTCACAAATGTTTAGCATGGAAAATCGTAGGATAATTTTTGTAGCAAAATGGGGGTACATAAATATTAATTGAAGTGTTTAATGAGAGTGAAATGTGTCTCTTATAACTTGAAAATAACAATTAAAGTAATAAATATGTGTGAAAACATATTCCAACATGAAAAATTGGAAATATCAAAGGCATAATATATATAAGGTACTTAAATAAAGAGAAGGAGAAGATCCCTTACCTTGAGAGGGAACTTATAAAAAGATGTTAGGAGATTCTTAAAAGATTTTTAATACATTTGGAGGTCTTTAGAGATGTACATGTAGTTTAAAATCAGGATCAATGGGTTTTTAGTGAAGAGTGATGTGAGGTTGGGAGGGGTTTTATAGCAAAATAGATGAGAATTTATTTATTAATTTCTAAACACTATCTTTAAACTCTATATGATAAAATAATCATAACCACAATCCTTATCAAGGTTATTGCATATGGTTTATATCAAAGAGGAGTGGTTTTCATTATTTTATAATTCTAAGAACCAAATTCATTATAAAAATACTATTGGTGATGTAAATATGTATCATGTTCAAAAAGAATTATCTTTATAAACTCAAAATATAATATAGTTTTTAAAGGATTCATTAAGGGTTTGAAAAATAAATAAAATTACTTCAAAAACATATTATTCTAATGGGGATACATAATATTGGTTGTGGGTACTATTTATCATATTTATTAAATCACTTTTTTGGATTTTTGATTTTATAATACATACCATATATTTATACCGTATTTAATTTTTACCCAAAATTAGATTCTCTCATAAAATAATAAAAAATATCAATTGGATAATTTCAACACGATGATATGAAAAATAATATTTAATTTAAAAAAAACAATTCTCTAAATATTATAATTTATAATTTGATATCAAGAATCATCCATTATTGAAAAATACTTTTTCACAGTAATAAAATTTGTATTACTATTATAATGATTATATTGAACTTTATTATATTACTATTTATATTCAAATAAATATTATTTATAAAAATATTTTGTTGAAATATAATTTATTTAAAAAATTATTGAATTTATCAAAAAAATATTTTAATTAAAACCAATTATTTTCCAAATAACTAATTTTGATTGCTTCATATAAAAAATTGACTTTTATTAAATTAGTTATAAAATCATTTGTAAAGTAATAATAATGATATATAAATATAATATTTAGTTTACTTAAAAGATGATATAAAAATTTTGTATTTTCCTAGATTTATCTAGTATAACCCATTTTGTGTTTCTAATGTTTGAGGTGCTCATAGGATACCTAGAGTAGGTCTGTAGGTGTTTGGATGCTAAAATATTGAAGTACAGATAATTTATGACATGTGATGTTTTCACATCATCAATGTATAGTTTAATTCTTGCGAGAGAGTTTGATTCAAGGAAATTTAAATCAGATACATGAATCCATATTTTACGTGGATCCATTTTCTACATGGTTCCATCGACTACGTGGAGTCATCGACTATATGAAATCAGCTAAATGGATGGATCTACTATGTGGATGGATCAGCAGCATGGATGAATTGGTGACATGGCTAGATCCGCTAAGTGGAAATATTAGAGACGTGGATGAATAATCTACATGTTTTGATGGGCTACATGAGTGATTTTCTATGTTAGGGATCAACTACATGAATTAGATACATGGATGCATCAAATATGTTGATGTATTAGCTATGTGAATCAACTACATCACTGGATCAGCTATGTGGATCGACGGTGTGAGTGATTAGAAACATGAGTGATCGGCTACATGAGATATTGTATTTGTGGATTTGAAATGTATATTGGTTACGTGAGTTATTGGCTACCTGAGTGATCAACTAATTGAATCATCTATGTGAAAACTGCTACACGGGGATTCTGACTTTATAAAATCACCTACATAGAGATTTACACAAGTTTCATGAAAAATACCATGAGGGTCTTTCTACGGTGTGATTTAAGGGCCTTAAAAGTTCAATTCACATGTATAGTTATATAATTTATTTTCTAATATGGACACCACTATAAATGAGTTCTTACACGCAGAGTTTAATGAGATTCACAACAGTTAGAATTAAATCTTTTGCAACATAAAAATTTTGATTGTCTTGTACATGATGGATTGGAAACCAAGATATAATAACTCATTATTATATTATGTCATTATCTTAAAGCCATAAATTTTGAATCCTTTTATTGTATTCATGGAGTCATTCTTCCATTACATTATGTTTCCTTAGACACTGATTACACCTTGTGTATGCCCTTGTTTTTAGTACTACAAGTCACATGAATCTTCATTCTTTCATATAGTAAATTAATTTCATGAATTATTTATTTAAATGAAATCATAAACCTTTAATTTTTTATCCATTTATATGTAATATAATTAACCCAATAAATATTGAACCAGATTAATCAATAAATATATAATACTCACTTGTTGATGTTTTTGCTTTATTCCATGATAATAGTTTTCCTCTTGATTTTCTAGACAGTGTTATATATATGTTATGATTTTTTTTCAGGTTATGTTTTTATTATTATGTTATTCTTTATGGAAAATGGTAATGAGAACAGATCCATAATTAATTGATTAATTGACTTATGTATAATTAAACAAGAGGCATGTGTGAAATCTGGTATTTGTTGTAATTTGATAATGATCAAATTGATGTTAATACCATGTTTAATTGAATTTATTATTCAATTTTTTAATTTAAATTAATAAATAATTTTAGGAATGTTAATTATTTTTTAGGAAAATAATTAATGGATTTTTAATAAATTTTAATTCTTTAAAGCTTGTTGAAATTGGAATGTATGTTTGGAAGCATGTTTAAATTAATTATTTAATTAATTTAGTATCTTTTTATAGATTAATGAATTAGGATTCCCATAATTATAACATATTAATAATTATTCTTTAAATTATATAAGTAATAAATACTAGTTGATTTATCAGGACAATTTTTAGGTTCTGAGTTTCCCATATTCTTGAGACGGCCAAGTTCCAAATGTTTGGAGTTGTGAGATCTTGTTTATAATTGAAGGCTTGATGCTTTGTTTTAGGGCCTAGATTTCACTATTGTTTGTTCCAGTATTCTTGAGGCCTTATAATTTGATCTGGATGTGATCTTTTCTATGTGATGTGGTATAATCTGAGGATGGTTGAGCCTGGGATGACAAATGTTATATGGGGTGGGGAAGCCTAGATGATGTGGCATTAGTTGATGCTTTTGATAGTGAGATGCATTGGTATATGCATATGGGTGTTAGGTATGGAATTAGAAAAGGAGGAATGGGTTGAATATGGGATTACCTGTTTTATATGTTATAAATATATATTCTTACATAAAATGAATTTATTTAATGGATTCTAGGTGAGTTACTTATTTTGTCTACATTCATTCACCCAGCTTGAGGTAGTTGGATATTTTTGGTTTCATATTTCATATTAGTGGTAACTTATGATAGTTTTTCTGAAATAACTAGAATTATGGAATGGTTCTAGTAGTGACTACTAAAATCTTAACCCATAGGGTTAGTGATGATGGAATGAAAATGATGAAAATATGTTAATATTGAGAAAATGTGTACATTGTTTTTCCTATTATTAGATGGAATAGACTTGGATTTTCCATTTAAAGTAATGTAATAAAATTTAATGTTAATGGTTAATGAATGAATTAAATAAATTATTACTAATGAATGAAAATAATGAATCTAATTTAGCTCTTAAAATTCTCATGTGCTTATAGGTTATATTATTTTAACAGTGGAAGATAGGAGTCTGACTAATGTTTGTTGTAGTTGAGTCTAAGACTAGGTTATGCCCATAGTGTGGTTGTGAGCTATATTATATCATGTACGTTCTATGATTTCATATTATACCCCATCCATGTCTGTTAGAGAGGCTGAAACACAATGGAATTTTGGAGGTTTTTTCAACCAACATCATGGTGGGATGATGGATGGCGGACAACCCCCTCTATCCTCAGTATCTTCTCTTGGTAATTGCTTAGGCTTGTTTGCATGATGATTAGTTTCCACATATATATATGTGTAGAGGGATGAGATGGATTGTGGTTATTTCACACACATGTATCCCTAGATATAATATCCAAATGGTTATTATAGGTATGATGTGTATAAGGTGTGTTGGATTGAGGTACCTTAATCAATGTATGTGTTGTGATGGTTTGTGGTGTAATGCTTAATGTATGATAAAAATATTATGAGATATGGTGGATCTTGAAAATAAATTGTATATTATGTTGTGACATGATATGGGATTCTATGATGATGTGATTCTTGATGTAAATGTTGTTATACATACACCAGGTGTTTGTGGGATTCCTTATTTTGGAGATATATGTTTCAGGATGTGTGATGTTGGGGTAGATTGGTAAACCAATGTGGAATCGGTAATGGGGTACCCTTAATATTTCATTATTATATTATATTCACTCTTTTATGTGATAATCAGTCATTGTTAACTGTGGTGGGGATAAGAACATAGTATACCTATTTAGGTGATGATTTAGTTTTGTTGTTGTGTGTTTTAGCAAGTTTTGTTTATTTTTTTGATGAGAGGCTTTGGGGAGGATCATGTAGAGTATATTGTTATGTTTACCCTAAGTATTTGTAATTTGTTTTCAATTCAATAGGACTAGGTTTGAGATTGGGGTAAATATTACTAGCTCAAGTTTTATAGGAGATGTATGGGATTTGTGGTTATTATCGTCTTTACCTTTTTTGGTCTTGTAGTTTCTTTTTTAGTTGTTTAGAACATAATAAAATTGAACATATGCTCTTGGGATTTATTTATAAATATGTATGATATGGTTTTGATTTGTGTATATATATTATCTCTCTCTTATTCATGTTCTCTTAAAGGGTAATTCATTCTATATGTATTCTTTTTATACCCTCTATGCTAGTCACAAACACAGGGCCTACTAAAAGTGGGACATGAGCAGCCACCATCTCTCTTTTCTCATTATCAGTCCAGGAGGGGCATACATTGGGTGGAGGGGGTCATGAAAAATTCAAACTACTATATTCTAGATATATAACCCCTTATTAAACCAGTATACTTCTTAAGGATACAGTTTGTGATGGCGACACTTTCTTGGGGTGGTTCGGAAAACACGGTATGAGTCATGATCACGTTAAGCTTAAACATCGCTTATAATTTTTTTCTCATTATTTAGATGTTTAATCATGGAATGCGAATGATCATGTTAAAATACTAGAGTTTCCATCTCCCTTGAAATCTCAAATAAAAAGGATTCTTATGATATGGTTTTATTGGTTGGGGTCATCCCTTCTTTTGTCTATGTCTATTAGATTTTATCATCACACTTAATATAAAATAATCATAATTTCCACTATAAATTGGATAAATTATCAATGTTTATGATGTTTAATGGATATTTAAATCATATGGGATATAAATTTTATTGTTCTATAATAACCAAATAATTTCATGTTTTTTCTATAATGAATTTACTCACTTAAAAAGGGAATGTCATCTATAAATGATTGATTCACTAAATTCTACTCCTCCTTGTTTCAAACTAGTTTTATGTTTAAAACCATCCACCCACCATCATCATCCCACCCTCCCTTTTCCAGGTTATCTTAACCACCCATACAAGGTCGATCTTCACTTATTGCTCACAGCCTAATGCTACACATCCCCATTGTGTGACATCTCCATTCCAATGATTGATATAGAATTATCTAGTAATGTGATGACACTTTTCGTGATTTATTTTCATTATCGTCTGTGTTTTTTCATGATACCGATATGTTTTTTATTTTATCCAGATGCTAAATAGGATATATGAATTAATGCAAGTACCATATTCAATATTTATATTTTTTTATTTATTTATAATTTGAATTAATTTAAATTTTTTGTTATTTACATTATTATATTTTTATTAAAATGATTTGAAAAAATTAAATCTGATCAATTTAATTGTTAGTTGATGAGAGGATACTGCAAAATCTAACCATTTCAACCAATCAGAGAACAAATAGATTATGCAACTTTATGAAAAATAGGTCATGTCATTTCTTCCAACAGTTCAACACTGAAATTAATCTTATAATTTATTTATTATATCAGGGTAAGATAATTTATAAATTAAGTTATAAATATAGTCTTCTAAAAATTCATAAAATTTTTAATTGGAAATAATTAGGTGTGATAATTATATAATCAAAGGAAAAAATATTTTTATGGTCTAGATAGAAATTCTATTCCACAATTAGAATCTCAGACATAATTTTCTCATAAAATGTTCTTCATATTGTTTAATTATATTAATTTGTATTTTTTAATTTCTCGTTTATTAAAATATTTAAAAAATCCTTCACTCACTGTTCGCTTCTACTTTATTGAAAGTGAATTCATTCAATTACCCAGACTGTATTGTCCTTTTGCTCTGACCCCTCTTACCACCTAAATAGTACCTTGTAAGTGATAATTACATAAATTGGGATATTTGTCATATCATGTACTAATTAACCACCTCTTCGTGATATATACGAAATAAAAAATATAAACATTATAGGAAACAACCTCTTTATGATGTTTGTAAACTTATTGAAACCAATTAAGGTTACCATAAATTTGGAAAAAAATATACTTCTTCTTTTTATTATATTTG
The DNA here is from genome assembly GCA_963277665.1 of Viscum album. NCBI lineage: Eukaryota > Viridiplantae > Streptophyta > Magnoliopsida > Santalales > Viscaceae > Viscum > Viscum album. The sequence continues at coordinate 686,623,647 of OY728126.1, read as the reverse complement.
TTATCTAATATCCTAGTAGTATTAAAAAATATATATAAGAAAAAGGTTAAAAATATTTTAATTAAAATTGAATTCTATTTTAAAATACCCATATGGGGAGGTTAGTATTTTATAGAATGGATATCTTTCATAAATTTATAAATGTATTAATCAAAATTGATGTGATTACATTATTTCAAAACAAAAAAAAATATTGAGAAAAATATGTAATTTGTTTTATATATGTTTTGATAGTGAAAACCTATTATATATACCCTAATAATTATCTTGTTATAGGAATTAATATTTTTATTGTCTACATTGGTCATCTTTCTATCATGGTTTTGACTATAAATAAATTCCACTCTATCATAACAAAATGATTTATAAAACATAATATAAAACATATAATTTGAATTTTATTAGTAATATGTTGATTTTAGTGTATTAGAAATTATCTGGGAATGTTATTTGTGGTTTATTATTTGGGTATCCATGAATTGGATCCAAAAAAGTGTATCATTGTATTGTCTAAATATATCATAATGAGCATCTAGTGATTCCTAAACAACAACAAAAAGTAATATAAATGAATTAAAATATATTTTATATGATTAGAGTACACATTTTTACCAATATATTTAAGGTTTTAATATGAGCCTATCATATTTTATTATAGGTTTAAATGTTGTGTCTACTAAGAGTACACTTACTAAAATTTTATCTTCATACTTTTTTTAGAAGTTATATGAGGACTAATGAATCAAACAAATTCTTTATGGTCTCTCCCATTAACATGGGTGTGATATATATTCATATAGAAAATATGAATAATATTAAACATTAATATAAATAGTATATCGATTAATGGAATAATAAAATCTGAAAATGTTCCTCACATAAACATTACAAACTAAGGTTCCCAACTATTTATTCATGAGAATTTAATTTAGACTATCAAGATAAATCATGTCAGTAATGGACTCTCTCGCATTTTATTCTTCATATTCAATTTAAGAAATATTTATTTCTGATAACATTTTATATTTAGTAAAATATAACATTAATAAATAAAACAATTAAATTTTTCGGAAATAAGAACCCATGTATGGTTTGTTTGATCTATTATATGATCATTTAGATTGTCCTAACTCAACTTTCAACTTCTCCTTCTTTTTTTCCTTTTGAAATAACATACCTCAGTTCAGATATTTTTTTATTAATTATAAATGTTTTTTGATATAAAATAATTTCTATAGGATATAAATTATCATCTTAAATTATATTTATATGATTAAATTTACTTAATTTGAAAGTTCTAATTGAATGTGTGTCCTTGTAAACATTAAGATCATTAAATGGTACATGTAGTTCGGTGCTAAGATTGTGATCTTTATTAATCACTGACCTCATGTGAACCTTTAGGAGTGCTTTATTATTTATAATATTTTTTGTATATTTTACATGTAACACTCATAAAAATTATGAAACTATTCTTGATAGCTTTCTTAACACACAACATCGATTTTTAAGCAAACCATGTTGTACTGTGAAAATATGATTATTAAATGTAACACATCTCACATAGCCGTTAAATTTATGATTATGAATATTGTAAACAAAATTATAAATGAAAATTTATATAAATTTTTTATATAATATATTGATTAATAATAAATATGTACTAAATTTGATTAAAACTATTTTATACTTCGATAATATGTTTTTTAAATATTTTTTATTTCATTTTATGCATGGAAGTTATAAATATTTTCATTTAATTTTATAATTTTTATTTTTTACCATTTAAATAATTTTTTACATTGTCATATCAAAATAAACATATAATGAAATATTGATAATTTCCTGAAATGATTTATTTTTCAGCGAATAGTGAAAAATATAAAATTTTCCAATATACATTTTTATTTTCATTAAATCAAGTAATTTAAAAGGCCAATTAAATTTAAAATTTAGTATTAATGTGATATATGATCTATTTGATATATAATAATATAATTTATTCCATTTTAATTATAAATATTGATGATTTTGATATGAGTTAATTTTTATGTCTAAAAACGAATTTTATTTTCAAAACTATTTTTCGTTACATTTTATGAATTTATATTAAATTGATTTATTGAAATTCTATAAATTGAAAATTTAATAACTGATGCCATATATTTTTTCAGTAGTATCAAATTTTTTAAAATTGTTTGTTTATATTTTTTGTCATTATTAATAGTAAGTATGGTAAATATTTATCACATCTCGTTCTTGGTGGGGTCGTGCATCTATGCGGCTCGACCGTCTCATTCGCACACCGTTTCAATCTCCTATAGCCCAAATCCTCTTCAATAGATAGGATTCCATGGCGGCACGACATAAGACTAGAGGCCGAGATTTAGCTGATGCGGTTGGAGGCACCTCTTTATTTCCAGATATTCGCATCGGGTGGTTGACCGTGGCCTCTATGGGAGTTTTGGATGGCGGTGAAAGGATTCCGATTTGGCTTTCAGGTTGGATTCCTCCTGGATTTATATTGATTGTTTTCCTTTGTTATTTTTATTTTCATATATTTTTATTTTGGATGGATTTGTTCTGTTTATGCTCTGGTGACCGCGTTTCGTGATTCAATTCGGCGATGGTGATTCGTTGGATGTTGGGCCGAGTTGAGGATCCTTTTTCTATATCATTCCACCAATGAAAACTTTTGAGGGATTAATTTTTGTGGTAATTTTTGATGCTCTATATGGTTTGTGCGGTTGGTTTACGACGCTGGTGATGGATTGAGTTCAGTGGAAGGGCTACGATGATGAAGAAAGTATAATGAGTTTGAATTTTTTTTTCTACGCTTTGGTTGTTCCGGTCACTAGCTTCGACGATGGGTGGTGATGTCTTTGGATTCCAAGGTGATGATTTTTTCGATGCTCTGCTGCTGGTACGATGGTGAGGATGGTGTCGGGGGCGTGGCTCGAGGAGGCCGATCGTGGATCCATGTCCCGACGTGTTTTCCTGGCCACGTTTTTTAATTTTGAATCAATCATGAATCTCGTCTGTGCGGTTTTTGGATTTCGTGATTCTGTAATCTCGTTTATGGTTTCCGCTCACCCAAAAAGCATTTTTCAAAATCAAATAAAAAATAATTTTCAACAGTAAATATTTATCACATTGATAAGTGTATAATGCATATAATATGGTCAAACAGTGAGATAATGTATAAGAATCAACCAAAAAATGTCCTTTATTTCATTTTATGGGAAATATTCAGCCATATGATTCCAAAATTATAATATATGGAATTTTGTGCCATTGTTTCTTGATAATGACATTTGTATTATATTTAGTAAAGAAAATTCCAAAATATCACTCTTTTGACATTAATATCTCTAATTTCTTTAAATAATTATAAAAAGAGTATAAGTTTATATATAAATGTTTATTTTAAAAATGAATTATATTTTTATCAAAGTAATTAATTTTAAATTTTTACTGATGAAATAATCACCTAAAATACATACATAGCCCTGACATGGTGTTTTTGCAAGGAGTAGAAAAATCATGTAAATGATTTTAAAAACACTACAAGAAGCATTTTTTTGGTGAATTATAGTGAACCAAGAATTTTATATGTTAATATAATATATTAGGTATGTTTTAAATGTTTATATTCAAATTACATTATTATATTGATGTCTTTAATGTCAAATTAAATGAAGGTTGTCAAAAATAAAATTAATTTTATTTTATGAAAAATAATATTTCATTGAATTATTTAAAGATCATAAAATAAAAAATAAAATAGGATAATTAGGAAAATAAATGGGGGAAAATTTCGTTACTTTTTTATATGAGCCAATTATTACCTTATAAGTAATATTATAATTCTTTATGATTTTAGAAGTTGTTACTATGGTTAAGGATAAAATGGGTTCACTGAGGGGTTAAACCTAGAGGAAATGGTACGTTTTCCAATTAGACTGGTCTTAATTATATTTGTTTATTCATATTTATACCCCATTCTATCCCAAATTTTAATATCTAACCATTTGGAATCATTTTTTATTGGGTATGACATTATTATATTTTAATATTTTAGGAAATTCCAATTATGTCTTTTCCCTCCCGTATAAAATGACTCCCATTATCTCTTTTATTTATACAAATTTTAGTCATATAGATTAACAAACACTGGAAAATATATCTTCTCAACATTCATATACAATAATTATAGGTGTTTTTTTATTAAAATGAGATTCCGAAAGTCCATAAGAAGAGATCTAAAGGAGTTCTCCTAATGGAGAGGTAATTTTCTTCCCCGACCTCTTTCAATTAAATCATTATTATAAAACTAAATCTATTTTAATTATCATAAAACAATAAATTTATTATACATAATATATGTAAATGTTATTATGATAATGAAACCACAATTATCCACCCTATATTCCATCAAATGGGAATTGAAAGTATTGCCCTTGTGTATGTGTAGAATATCACCACTATGTAAAATGTATTTTCCATAATCATCTTATATATATTTTTATTATGACGGTTTTAAATTTAAAAAATTATATTTATTAAATAATTAATATTTTTAATTATAAAATCATATCTTCTAAATTTTCTTCTCATATGTTGTAAAATGATAATGTCGCTCGTGCATACGTGTGGACCACCACCTCCACAAAGCGATGTGATTTGTTATTTCATTTTTATTTAAATGGATTGTAATAATGAATTATTTAATGAATATATAAATATATATGGTAGAATACTTATTTTTTAAAATATGAATTATTATTTACCTTTCTTTTGTTTCATCTTTCAAAAAGTTAAAACAGTATTCATGCGTACGTACGACCTATGCTCTCCATGAATAGTGTAATTCAATTTTTTATCAAATGATTTAATGGTTGAATATATATATATATATATTGAATATATATTGTATTTATATCACTATTAACATTAATTATATTATGAAACAATGATAAAATTACGTGTATCAGAACTACTGAACTGAAACTCATGAAAAACGAAAGAGTTAACACCAAAAAACGATGATTTTAAACATGAATAATTATTAAATGGGTGCTGAAATATTATTAGTGGATTGTATATGATATTATAGGAATTTAAATGATTATTTTGTTGAATTATAAAAAATTTAAATTTATTATATAACATGTTAGAACGCTTTTGATGAAATTGGAGTTTATGGTAAGGTTTAGTTCATAATTTCATCATTATTTTGGATAGTTTTTTATTACATATCTGTTGGGAAAATTATGTAATCATTCAATATTAAATCTAATATAATTTATAATAATCAGGTTATTTATTGAATTTTTATTTAATATGACCATTTCCCTGTCATTGTTTCATAAAATGATCAGAATTTTTTTAAGAAAAACATACATTTTTTCCTCTTGGGTCAGAAATCATTTTATTCCTTGTATGTGTTTTAATTAAAATGTTTTCAAGAATGTTTTTAAAATTTTAATATTTTTATTTAAAGTAATTATACCCATTTTTTACTTTTTATAAAAATATTTCAAAGGAATGATTTTTTTATTTTTCCAATTGAGGTACTTTTTGACTTTTTACAAAACAAATATAATATGAATATTTGTTTTAACATAGTCAGTATGAATGTAATTTATAGTCATCATGAATCCTTACTTATTTGATTATGTATTTATAATTTTCCTTTTTTCATTTAAAATAAAATATTTTTACTAATATTCTATAATTTTTTAGAATTTAAAAGTGATTTTCAGAGTTAAATGAGTATTTTTTCTAAGAATAATTTTAATGACCTTTTTTTGGAAATTATTTTCATAAACCACAACAAAATATTATTTTTAGTTTGATCCACTATTATGTTTATTAATTATATCATCATTATTATTTATTTGGATAGTTTATTATCAGATTGACTGAAGAATGTATTGAAATTCTGTATGCAAAATCTTCTAATATGGGAAATTTTTTATTATTAAGGCATGCTGATTATATTGTATTGTTTATTAATATGATGAAAAACTTAGATATATTATGTGATGGGTGGATCCCAGAATTACACATCCCCTTAATTAATATATAGGTATAATGATATATATAGATTGATTATTTAGCTAAGGCCTTTCTGATTTATGTAATATGTCTGGACATGAGGACTCAATGATATGTTTAAGATGTATGACATTATGAATTCCAAAATTATTAAATAATTTATTAAATTCCATGTGATTATCGGTATATTTATTTCATCTTTGTATCTATTTTAATCTCATGAAAAATTTTATATTTCATTATTTTATCATCATTCCATAGGACTCCATGAATTGTATTATGATTAATATATAAGGGAACTCTTGAGGGAACAATAATATTCTAAAATAAAAGACTATGTTGTATTTTAGGAATTAAAATGTAATGTAATAGTTAAGAATTTATCTAGATTACCATGACTATTAATCTATTATATTCCTTAGGATGTGATCCCTTATATCAACTGTCAATGTAATAATGATACCACTAGCTTTGGTCTACTAGGGTTGGAGTATTTATAGTATATTGTAACTCTCACAATATGTAGATGAGTGGGTTCCAATATATATTAATAAAAATGGACTACATCCTATTATATTTTAGTACAAGAAAGTTATTGGTGGTTGTTAGATTCACATTTTTAAGACACTATAATAAAAAATCATCTACTTGAGGTAGGATAGGGCTTTGAGGGGAATTGATAGCCTCAAAATAAGGGGTATGGATCTTTGTGTTGGAGTTATTTCTCTTTTTATTCTTATCATTTCTCCCTTAAATGAAAATGGATTATCATATCATCCTAGCAATTATATTTTTTTATTAGTGAATATATCCATATTTTTATATTTTTCATTTTATTGTATGTATCCCCGTATATGTTTTCTTTCATAATTTATTCTCTGGGTGACTATGAAAACATATACCTATAATGTGGTCATAATATTTTTTATTCTTCAATGACAATAAAATTAATCAATAATTGGTTATAATATATAAATATTTTTTATGTATAAAATTAGTATAAAATTTTGAAAAATATGTAGAAATTTTTACACAATATTTTTCTATATATATGTGTAGAGGGATGTGATGGATTGAGGTTATTTGAAACACATGTGTCCATAGATATAATATTAAAATTTTTATAATAGGTATGACGTGTATAGGTTGTGATGTCTTGAGGTACCCTACTCGGGGTATGGGCTATAATGGTTTCTAGTATACTACCTGATGTGTGATACATGGCATACGTGCTATGGTGGATCCCAGAAAATACCTAGTAATTATGTGCTGACTTGATATGGGACTATGTGATGATGTGATTACCATGGTGTATTTTTTGATAAATATCCCATGTGTCCGTGGTATGGTTAATTTTTGATATCGATAGACAAGGATGTGTGATATTGGGGAAAAGAAGAAAACCAATTGGGATGTAGTAGTGGGGTACCCTTGATATTTCATTATTATATTATATGCATTCTTGTATGAGATACATGGTCATAGTTATCCATTGTTAGGATGAGAACACTGTATAACTATTTAGTTTATGAGTTAGTTTCACATCTCTTTACTATTCTTTAGCATTATTTCTTTATCTTTTACAAGAGAGGCTTCGGGTAGGATTCTAATGATTATAATCCTATTTTCACCCTATGTATATATAAATTATTTTCATGTCATTAAAAGTAGGTTAGAGATCATGTTGGATATAACTAGCTCATGTTTTAGAGGAGTTGTATGGGTTTCATGGTTTTTTTATCTTTACCTTTTCTGTTCTTATAGTTTCCTTTATAATTGTTTAGTATCATAAGAAATTTCATGTATACCATTAGGTTTAATTTATATATATATATATATTTGTGAGGATGTGTGGAATGGTTTATCTGTATTATCTCTATCTTATACATTTTCTCTTATAGGGAAATTACTCCCATATGTATGCTTATTATACCCCAAGTGATAGTCACAAATGCACCACCTACCGAAGGCGGGACTCAGGTAGTCATCATCTACCTTCTCTAATTGTCATCCCAGAAGGGGTATACTTTGGGGGAGGGCTAAAGAAAGTTTCATACTTATATATTCTAGATACATAACCCCTTATTACACAAGCGTACTCTTTAAGGGTAAGATATGTTATGGTGACACTTTATTAGGATGGTTTAATGAACATGGGTTGACTCATGATCTCAATAATCTTTGACATCTCTTGTAAATAGTTCCAATCATTCTGTAGTTGCTGAATCCTAGAATTTTCTTGGTAAATGGAAAATACTAGTGATTTCAGCTCCCTAAAAATATCTAATAAATGGTTTCATAATTTATGATCATATAAGTTGCGTCCATCTCTAATTTCTTTTGTGTCCCTTTCATTTTATCATCACACATAATATATACTAATCATAATGGTCACTATACAATGTATATATTATCAATGGTTATTATAATTAATGAAAATTTATATCTTATATGATAAAATGTATAATGTTTCAAAATAACCAAGTAGTGCATGTATTTTATATAAGGAAATTAATCACATAAAAATGTAATTTCATTTATAAATGATCAATTAATTACAAGATTATCCTTCTTATTTCAAACTAGTTTCACAACCAAAACTAGCCACCCACCATCATCTCACCTTACCACATATGGCACATCTTAACCACCCATACAAGGTTGATATACACTTATTGCATATGACCTGGTGGCACATATCCCCAATGTGTGATACTACCAACCCAGAGTCCGATATGGAATTATCTAGTAACACTATTATACTTTTCATGATTTATATTAGTTTTTTTTGTGTATTTATTCATAATTTTGATTTTTTTATTTCATTAAGATATTATGTAGGTGATATGAATTTATGTATATTCCATCTTCAATAATTTTATTTTTTAATTAAATCATCGCTTGAAAAAAAATTCTGTTTAATTTTTATTTTCTTAATTACATTTTAATTAAATTGAATTTGAAAAAATAAAATCCAGTTGATTTAATTGTTAGATGATGTGTGGATAATGAAAAGTTTAACCATTTAAACTGATCAAATCACAAATAGATTATGTGTCTTTCTGAAAAAAAAATTGATTCATTTTTTCCAATAGTTTGATATTGAAATTAATCTTCTAATTTATCCATAATATTGGGGTATAAGAATTTAAATAAATTAAGTGATATAAATAGGCTTCTAAAAATGATTATAATTTTGAATTGGAAATAATTTGGACTGATAATTATTTAATCATAATAAAAAATATTTTTATGAAATGCATAAAAATTTTATTCTAATATTAGCATCTTAGATATACTTTTCTCAGACACAGTTATTCATCTTGTTTAATTTTATTTTTTTGTGTTTTTTTCAATTTATAGTTTAATAAAATAAGAAAATAATTAAAAAAATCTTCTATTCACTTCTTAATTCATCTTTGTTGATTCATAATTCATTCAATTCCCTAGACCCTATGTTCATTATGGTTCAACCCATCTTTCCACTTATATAGTAGCTACTAGGTGATAAATTCATAAATTGGGCACATTGTGATAGAATGTACCAATAAACCACTTCTTCATGACCTCAATGAAATAAAAAAATAAAAACATGATAGGAAACCACCTCTTTATGATGTTTCAAAATGTTATGAGACCATCTATGTTTCCCAAACATTTTGAAACTAATCTAATTCTTATATTGAATATGTGGATTCTCAAGGGTATTGGTTGTACTAGAAAAATATATATAAACAAAAGGGGAATAAATATTCTAATTTCATTTTAAAATACCCCATCATGAATGTTAGTTTTTGGGAGGAATGTATATATTTCATAAATTTAAAAATGTAATAACAAAAAACGATGTGATTACTTTGTTCTAAAAATGATAAAAATATTGGGAAAAATAAGAATTTTTTGGATATATATTTTGATAGTGAATAATTATTATATATATCATAATAATTATCTATTTATAGAAATATATAAGCTTATTATATTCATTGGTCATCTTTATATGGTGGTTTTGACTATAAATAAACATAACACTATCATAAAAATGATTATTAAAATGTAATATAATACATATAATTTGAATTAAATTGTAAAATTTGGATTACAGTGTATTAAAAATTCATAACTAACGTCATATGTGGTTGAGTTTTTAGAAATCCAGGAATTGGATCCAAAAAATCATTTCAGTATCTGAAATTTTCATAATGAGAATCTAGTGATTCCAATGAAAGGAATAAGTAATTTAAAAGATTGAAAATATATTTTATATGATTAGAGTATAATGTTTTACCCATTTTTTAATGTTTTAAGATGATCATGTCATATGTTCTTATATTTTCAAATATTTGGTCTAATTTGTTTTCAATTACTAAAATTTCATCTTTACCTTTTTTTGTAAAAGTTATCTGAGGGCTAATGAATCGAAATTATCATTTAGGAGATCTTCCATTTATATTGTTGTGATATATATACTAACAGAATATATGAATTTTATTAAAAATTAATAAAAATAATAGATAATTTATTTCATAAAATTTGAAAATTTACCTCATATAAACATTCAAAACTAAGGATCCCAACTATTTATGATTGAGAATTTCATTTACACAATTAAGATCGATCATGTCAGTAATGGTGCCTTGGTGGATTTTTTCTTTTTATTCAATGTAGAAATATTTCTTTTTTATACCATTGTATATATATGAAATTATTACATTAATGAATTCAATTGTGTAATTGTTGGGAAATATGTATTCTTGGATGGTATGTTTGACCAATTAGCTAATCATATAAATTATTCTAACTCAAACTTCCATTTCCCCTTTTGTTTCTCCTTTTGAAAAAACATACCTATGTTCAGACATTTTTTCATTTATTATAAAAGTTTTTTGATATAAATTAATTTATAAAAGATATAAAATATTATCATAATGTATATTTATAATATTAAATAGAAATTTTATGAAAGTTCTACTAGAAAGTTTGTACATGTAAATATTAAAATCGTCAAATGGAACATGTAGTTCCACTCTCAGATTGAGATCACTATGAATACTTTATATCATGTAAAGCCATGTAATTGTTTTATTATGTAGAATATTTCCTTGAATATTTTACATGTAATACCCCTAAAATTTTGAATACTAGGTTTGATAAATTTCTTAACACACAACATCGAGTTTTAAAAAAACTACAATGTACAATTAAAATATTGTTATTTAATATAGTAGTTATCACCTATTAATTAGATTTATGAGTATCAATAGGGTTAAAAAAATTACGAGGAATGATTTATATATCGGTTTTTATAATGTATTTCTTAATAATAAATATGTGCTCAATTTTCAGTAAAATCATTTTTACTTCCAAAATAGGTTTTTTAAAAATGGGTTTTGTTGTATTTTGTGCATGGAAATTATAAATAATTTCCACAACCTTTATAATTTTTAATTTATATAATTAAAATAATTTTTGAAACCAACATATAAAAAGAAAATTAGCATTAGTTTTTTTGATTAACATGAAATGATTGATTTTTCATTGAATATTGAAAAATATAAATTTTTCAAATACTAATAATTATTTTCAATAAATTAAGTAATTTAAATGTCGCATTGTATTTTTAATTTGGTTTTAAAGGTAAATATGATCCATTTTATTTATAATAATCTAAATAATTACATTTTAATTAGTGATATTGATTATTTTGATATAAGTTAATTTTTACGCCTAAAAAGGTATTTTTCTAAGAACTATTTTAATTACATTTTAAAATTTCCCATTAATCTTGATTTATTTAACTACTAAAAATTGATTCTTGAAAATTTTATACCATATTTTAAATCAGTTGGTTTGAATTTGGTAAATAGTTCCCTATTATTTTTTTCATTATTAATAGTAGCTGTAGTAAATATTTGTCACATCAATATGTGTAAAATGGGTAAAATAGTGTTTAAATAATGAAATAAAAACTAATAAACGATCCAAAACAATATTTCATTTAATTTATAGGATATATTCGGCTATATCCATCCAAAATTTTAATATATGTTATTTTGGTGCATTTTTTTTGTAATAATGACATTTGTATTATTTCAAGTAATGAAAAATTTAAAATGTCACCCTATTGACTTTAATATCTCTAAAATATTTACATAAGGATAAAAAGATTATACATTCCATTTTAATATTTTATTTTAATGAATCATTTATATTTTATTATATTATTTTAGTTTTAATTTTTAGTGATGAAATAATTACCTTAAATACTTACATGACACTGACATCAAGTTTTTGCATATAGTAGAAAAATAAGGTAAATATGTTTTCATATGAATATAATTTATTAGGTATGTTTAGAAGGTTTATATTCAACTTAAATTGTTATATTTATGTCTTTAAAGTATAATTAAATGGATGCGATCAAAAATAACTTTAAATCTATTTTTTGAAAAATAATATTTCATTAAATTATCTAAAAATGAAAAAACATAAAATTGGAAAATTGAGATGATAAGTGGTTGATAATTCCATCCCTTTTAAAATTATGAGACAATTATTACCTTATAAGTAAAATTATAACCCTTCATGATTGTAAAAGTTATTTTCATGGTTATGGAAAAAATGAGTTCACTAAGGGGTGAAACCCAGAGATATTGGTACATTTTCCAATTAGAATTGTAGAAATTATATTTTCCATATTTAAACCTCGTCTTATCCCACATTTGAATATCTATCCTTTGGGAATAATTTATCTTGAGAATGAAATTTTTTTATTTTAATCTTTAAGGAAATTACAAGTGTGTCATTTCCATCCCTTATAAAAGGACTACCCTAATATCATTTATTTTAAAATCATTTTGTTATATAGAACAAAAATAACATAAAAATTTATCTTTTAAATATCCATGAAAAATAATTAGATGTTTTTTATTCTTAAAATATTATTACACAGGTCCACAATAATGGATCTAAATGAGGTCTCTTGATGAAGAGGCAATCGTCTTACCTAATCTTTTTCAATTAATTCATTATTATAACTCATATAAATTTATAGTATTGATAATAAAATAATAAAATAATTATAATTATTATATTTAAATTTTCTTATGATTATAGAACCCCAATTATCCAAACTTTATTCCATCAAATGGGAATTTAATGTATATCTAAGGTGTATGTGTGGACTATCACCTCTACATAGTTATATAATTCATTTTACATCATAATCATTCATGAATGGTAATTATGATGGGATTAAAAATTTTAAATTATATTTATTATATAAAAATTATTTTTTAATGATAATATCCTACAAGCCTTATTACCTTCTCATATGTTTTATAATGATAATGTCACTCATGCGTACATATGGACTACCACCTCCACAAAGCGATGTGATTTGTTTTTCTTCTTTATTTTATATTGAGGGTAATAAAGAAATATTTAATTAATATTTATGATATATATGATATAATTCTAATTTTTAATGTTTAATTTTTATTTACCTTAATATTGTTTCATCCGTAGAAAAATGAAAATTGTATTCATGCGTACGTACGCCCTACCCTCTTCATAAATAGTGTGATTAATTTTTTTATCTCTAATTTTAAGAATGAATATATATATATATATATATAATATGATAATTATTTAATTATTAAAATTGAATATATTATGGAAACATGATAAAATTACATGTATCAGAACTTCTGAAATAAAACCCATGAAAAACAAAATAGTTAACCTCCTGACACGATGATTTTGACAAGGAATTATTAATAAATGAGTGTTGAAATATTAGAAGTGGAAAATATATGATATTATAAGTTTAAAAATTATTATATTATAGAATTATAATAAATTAAAATTTGTTATCTAGTATTTCAAAGTGTTTTGAAAGAAAGTCGAGCTTATGGTGAAAGTTTAGTTTATAATCTCATCATTAATTGGGATATTTTATGTGTAATAAATTTTTAAAGAAATTATATTCTATCTAGATGTTAAATTAAATATATTTTCTCATTAATTTATTATTAGTTTAATTTTCAATCGATAGAATCAATTTTTGTTCTTTGGTATATAAAATTATTTGAAAAATGATTTTAAGAAAAACATACTTTATTTCCACTTCAGTCAGAAATTCTTTACTTTTATGTCCATGTTTTCATTTAAATATTTTCAAGAATGTTTTTAATATTATAATATTATTATTTAAATAAATGTTTCCCATTTTATACATTATATAATATATTTTCAAAGGAATCTTTTTTATTTACTGAATAAGGTAATTTTTGAATTTTTTAAAAAAATATATAAGGAATATTTATTTTTACATAGTTGGTATGAACAGAATTTTCATTCATCATGACCCCTCAATGAATTTATTTTTATTTTATAGGTTTACATGGTTCATTTAAAATAAATTATTTTCCCTAATATTTTGGAAATTTTTTGTCTTTAAAAGTAATTTTCAATGTGAAATGTTTATTTTTCTCAAAATTTATTTTATTAATTTTTTCTGTTTTTATATTAATAATTTGAAAAAACCCATTATTTTAATTTTTATCCAATAGGGATATTTTTAATGATATCATCCTTATTCTTTCTTTGGGTGATTTATGATCAGTTTGATTAGGGAATTTATTGACATTCTGTTAGCTAGTTCTTCCTATATGGATAATTTTTTGTTATTAAGGAATGATTATTTATATGATGAATTCATTATACATATTAAGTGATAGGTAGATCCAAGAATTAGATTTCCCCTTCATGAATAGATAGTTTTCATGAGAAAAAACATTTTTCTTATTTTGTACAAGTCCATTCCCATGTATATAAGATGTCTTGGTAGAAGGCCTTGGAGGTAAGTTAATGATGTTCCACATTATGAATTCCATTATTATGAAATCAGTTATTGAATTCCATGTGACTATTGGAATATTTATTTCATTCAGGTATATGTTTTAAGCTTATGATAATATGTATGTTTAATTATTTGATCATCATTCCCTGAGATTCTAGGAATTGTATTATTATTGATATAGAATGATATGCTAAAGGAATCAATAATATTCTAAAATAAAATACTCAATTGTAAATTATGATTTCAAATGTAATGTGATATTTAATAATGTATATATTTTAACAAGACTATTAAAATATTTTATCCTTTATTATGTGATATCTTTAAGGAAGTTTCAATGTAATGATGTAACCAATTTCTTTGAGCTACTAGGTACAAGGTCTTTATATTATATTATAACTCTCATAATATGGGGATGATGGGGTGATGATAGATGGAAATAAAAATCAATTTCATGCTATATAATTTTAGTGAAACAAATATATTAATTGGTGTTTGAATCACATTTTTCAGAAAATATTCTAAAAAAACCATCACTTCAGGTGAGATAGGCCATTGAGGTCAATGTATAGCCTCAAAATATGGGGTGAGGCACTTTGTGTTGTAGTTAATGCTCGATCGATTCTTCTCATTTCTCCCTTTGATGAAACTGGTTTATCACGTCATCCTTCAAATTAAATTTTTCAGTTATTATATCTATATATACTTGTATATTTTCAATTTTATCATATGTATCCCCATATATCTTTTCATTATCAATGTATTCTATGGGTGAAACTGCAAATCATGTACTTCTAACCTGGTCATACTATTATGGATTCCTCAAAAACACTAAAAGTAGTTATTAATTAAGTATATTATATGAAGTGTTTTTAGATATAATCCTAGTATAAAATATAGTGAAATAATTATTAATTTTTATATTATACAATTTTAAACTATATCAAATTTATATTATGTCATACATGCACATTGTTCTCATTCTTTTTTCTGTTTCCATCTACAATATTTCCCTTTTTATTTACATAATCCTACATTTATAGGACATGAAATGGTGTGAAAATGTAGGTAATACTAATAATAAATCAATATAATTTGTTGTTAATAGTAATTATTATACTTTATCGAGTCATTTTTATTGTACAAATTTTAATCAATTTTTTAGTAAAAAAAGAAATACTTTTTACCTAATTATTTATCATGAATTATATGGATTTATTTAAAATTTAATTGTATATATTTTAAATAATGAATTTTATAAAATGTAATTTATTTTTTATATAATAATATTAAATTTATATTATCATTGATTTTTGTAATTTTTCTAAAAATATTGATTTTTAAGTGAATAGTGAAAAAAGCCGATTTTTGCAAAATTGCCATTTATTTTATCTAATACAAGTAATTTTAAAAATACCATTCTATTTTGAGTTCTGTATTAATTTTATATACCATCCCTATGACATAAAATAATATAATTAATTTTTTATGAAGCATACATATATTCTATTTTGGAATAAGTTTTTTTTGGCATAAAAACAAATTTTTTGACAAAAACAATTTCATTATGTTTTTATTATAATATTAAAAATAATTTTTTATAATTATATTTAATTAATATTAAATTTTTATTTCATATTTTTTCTTAGGTGGTTTAAATTTATTATTGATTTCAATTTCATTTTTTATGAATATAAATAGTAACCTTGGTAAAAAGGTTGCCATCGCGATAAAAGGATAAAATTAGTTAATTAAGTTTAAAACGAAATGATAAGGTCATAATATCTCATATATAAAATTATTGGAAATTATGATTTATACCATTATCACCTTATATTAAAAAATGATTTTATTTAGTCCCACTTCCCCATGATTAAGACATTATATTATTTTTAAAACATTGAATAATTACAAGAGGGTCACTCCCCTCACTTATAAAAGGGCACCCACTGTCATCTCTTATTAATATACGTTGTTCCTTTTATATCATAAAATATCTACCTAAATACCTATCAAAAATCCATACCTACATCTTATAGGTACTGGTCTCAC
This sequence comes from Viscum album, assembly GCA_963277665.1. Lineage (NCBI taxonomy): Eukaryota > Viridiplantae > Streptophyta > Magnoliopsida > Santalales > Viscaceae > Viscum > Viscum album. The sequence goes on along the minus strand of OY728126.1, from coordinate 686,606,672 downwards.
AAAAATGGTCAAAAGAATAAGGATTAAGGTGTAAGACAAAGTATGTTTCCAAAGAGGATGTATAACTCCTAACTGGTTGTTTTCATGATTATTTATGAATATAACTACTTAAAATATTATTTAAACATACTGATATAATAACATAATTATCTTAAATATACTTAAATTTTATTATTTTATGGAATAAGAGTTTTATTCTCCTTTTCCATCCTATAGTAAATGAAAACTTCAATTGTGCGTACTTGTGAACTACAACGTCAAAGAAGAGATGTGTTCCGTATTTCATCACTGGTTAATATATCTAGTTAAAATGATGTATACTTGAATATATATGTTAATTTCATAATTATTATTCTGAAATGATTATATATTACATACTATCTTACTTTTTCATCCGTTGTAAATGGGTAACATTGCACGTGCGTACGTGTGAACCACCACCTCCACGACATGATGTGATCCATTTTTTGTCAACACATCTCATGTATTATAAGAGGAATGAAAATAATGAATAAATAATTCATTTAAAGAAAATTTATTTTTTTGAAAAATTTACATATTATCTAAGTCATTTCTTTTCTAACCGATAGAAAAGTCGAAATTTTATTCATGCATACGTATGGATTACTGTCTCTATGTAATGATGTGCGTAATTAATTATGAACACCTTACATAGATGGTAATAAAAGTATATTGAAATTATTAAAATGATAAATATATAATTTTTAAGATTATATATATGATTTAACAATGACACTATGAAAATGGTTATCACACCGATATTAGTTTGAGTTTATACGTTGAATGACCCCAAAAAACGATCGATTAAAACTTAACCAATTTTGAAACTAAATAATTCATGGAAATAAATGAAATAAAAAGAATAATAATAATAAAATAAACTTGAAAATTTTAATTAAGTATGAATTAAAACAATATAATTTTATTATTTTGGATTTATATAATGTTGGATGTCAGATGAGACCTATGCTAATGAATTTTTCTTAAAAATATTACTTTAATGTATTCCTTTGAAATATTTATCCACTAAATTTGTATTCCACTAAATTTTCCATGAATTTTTTTATTTATACATCAACTATTTTTAAAAACCATTTTCATTACTTTTTAATTTATTTGTTGAGGATTAAAATGGAATATTTTAAACATTTACCATGTGAGTCTTTTTGAATTTGTTTATCATAGTACATAAGAATGTTTTTTAATTTATATTGCATGAAAACCTATTTCTAATTTCATGTATATTATTCATTATAAATTTTTCCATATATTTTTTTAATGTTTTTATAAATAATATAACATTCCAATTCTTTATAGAATATTTTTATAAAAGGTTTTTCAAAAGAAAGGGATATTTTTATGTATTTTATAAAAAAAAATGGAATGTGTTTTTTCTTATGGGTTCAAATGATTTTTTTCATCATTTTAAGATGAAAATTCCTTTCATATGGATTTATTTCTCATGATATGTTAGTTTATAAGTATATATGATCATGGTTGATCCCTATCTAGCTCATGATGATGTGTGTGCCTGATATAGCTCTCTAGTAAATTTGGTAATGATTAGTTTTATATGGAAAAAAATAAAGGAGATAACCTGGTAGTTTAAAACTATGGAATTAACTAAAACTCATCTAAATATAACTTATTTTAAACATGACTGAACATGTAATAACCTGAACATTTATAAATTAACATTCCTTTTTAAATAAATAAATACATTATCAATTAATGTAGTTATAGACAACGCATTCTCTACGTTTTTATAGCATGTCATATTTTAAAGATAATTAAAAATCCTAACCATTGATAAAATATCCATTGTATAGTGAATGTTAAGATAAGTATATATTATGGCTTATGATATATACTAATTTATATAGAAAAAATAATCGATGTCTTAGACCAGTAGGATCATATACTATGAAACCCAGTTATCGAAGCTTCTAAGAGACACTAATTTACTGGGTTTTAACCTTGACCAAGAAGAATTTGAGACTCAACAACTGAAACGTTATAGAAATTTTTTATGGAATAATTTCAAGCTTATTGAGATCATGGAATAAAAAAAATTTATCTAACCACCTCAATAATGTTCCACAAGCGTACACTTTACCCTATGGACGTACGCTGGCATAATAAGAGGTTATGAATCTAGACTATAATGGAATGAATTTATATATTTTCTATTTATTAAAAAAAATATTATATATATATATATCCAATTTTATTATTACATTTTAAATGGTGATATAATGAGGGTGAAAAAAATCATATTTTGATATTAACTAATCAGAATTATATTTTTGAGAAATATATAGTTTTTATTAAGACACTATTTGGAAAAATTCATTAATTTTGGAAATAAATATTATTTTAATAAAATATTATTATTAAATAATATTTATTTAAATATAAATTATAATATAATTTAAATATTTATAATTTAATTTTATAAGGGTCATAAAGTTGTTAGAGTTGTGAAAACTGGTATTTTTCTTTAATTAAGGATTTTCATTTAAAAGTTAAAATTATCATATTTATAAAATTATATGCATGATATAAATATTATTTTTTAAATCACAATGTTGAATTTATCCAATGGTGATTTTTTCATAATTTTTATATAGCTGAATTTTTGGGTAAAAATAAAAAATGGTATAAATATATGGTCTCTATTATGACATCATAGTACCCTAAAAGTGATGAAATAAATACTTTAAAGTGTTTACAAGACCAAAATTATGGTTCCCAATTAAAATTATGTTTTTATGTTTTTTTATTAATTTTATAATTCTTTAATGAATCATCCAAAATATATATTATATTTTAATGTTATAAAATAAATTCATTATGAACATGACTCACATCCACATCACCAATGATATTATTTCAATGAGTTATATTATTAGCCTTATAAAATATAGAAAATAAATTCATTATAAACATGACTCACTTCCACATCACAAATGATATTATTTTAATGAGTTATATAATTATCCTTATAAAATATGTAAAACCATTAACCATTGTTATTAAAAATGGGAAATAACCATTGGAAGGTTTGTGATGTTTATTATTTTATTTTATAGATTCAAAAAATAAATTTTAAAAATTAATAATGAATTTTCCTCCCTTTTTCTATAAATACCCACCAAACATCTCACGCATCTTCAATAAAAACACATTTATCAGGATTTTTATACCACTCTACATCTTTAAATCTCTCCATATGTGTTCCCTATATCTTAAGAATCTCCTCCCAAGATTTTAGAAGTTCCCTCTCAAGATAAAGGATCGTTTCCTACTCAACATTATTCAATCACTTTCATTGTATAAATCTTTTTAATTTCCAACTATGCATGTTGTAATATGTTTTTTCTCCTCCCTTTTATTTTTTATAGGATAACTATGTAATGAGATACCCCATTTACTCTTATTAAACCATTTTATGAATCTTTATGTATGCTTCTTATATTGTTGAAATTGTCCTTCGATTTTCTATTCTAAACAATTGTATAGTGAATACTCATTCCCATTTCCACTCTAGGGTATTCACCTAGATGTTCATATCCCTAATTTATTGGTTAATTTAATGTATTTAACGCACTCATATTAATTTTGGGGTTCGATTTTATGAAATATTCTCTTATGTTGTATGATATATATGGCACACAAATATATGTACATTATGTGATTTTGACTGGTGGGACTATAATTATGTATCCCTATAATGTATTGGGTAATGTTTTAAAACAATTTATGCCATGTATAGTGTATGGGAGGTTATATTAAGAACACTCTGTTATATAGTCTCATAGGTTAGCCTTGAATTATTTTTATGATTTCATTTTTTCTGTTTTTGTCACATTCGTTATATTTCCTTGATATTATCATCTTGTATCATGTGTTGAGGTTTATGATTACAATTATCAGCATTCAGTGTCATTATGTTATACATATTAACTCACAGGTAGTGTTTTATCTTTTGTTATACTTTGATTATTCACTTAATGATATTTAAAACTTATCCCTTTCTTATTTATGTTATGAGGTTATACTATATACTATTTGAAGATCCATGGATTTCAAAGGAATGATTTTGATTTTTTAAATAATAATATTTTACAGATATTTCAACATATTATTCTATGTATCTAATTCACTGAATTCACTAGTCCTCTTGGTATCATGGGATTTTATTAAGATTTTCTTTATCTAGTAATTCATGAAATAAATTTTTGAAATGATAAGGGTTTTCTTAGTCCGTATTAGGGGAAAGTATATGTATTTTTAAGAAATTAGGATTAGAAAATTTTAGTGAAATAATTAGGGATAGGTCTAATCATAGGAAAACATCCATAATTCTTGGTAAATTATAGAGTGAGTATTTTTTAAGAAATATAATTCTTTTATAGATACTACAAATGGATGTGGATCTTCCATAGTTGTACCTTCGTGTAATATCCCCAAAAAGGGTTCATTGGGTATTAACTCTATCATAACCTAGTCCATGATAAATATTTATTCTTTCACACCTTGTTTGACACCCCCAAGTGATAATATTTACTAAATTCAGAGGATCTTTATAAATCATTGTGATGGCAACAAAAATACCTATAAATTTTTATGTTAGGAAATTGACCATTGATTACATATATTGAAACCAACAATTTCATATGTTAAAGACTGTATGTTATTTTAGATATGTCCCTTAAATGTTCACAGTTTCCCTATTAAGTGTTTAATAGTTTGAAAATTTTTATCCTTCAGTTTATTTTGGTTAAAGTAAATGATTCAAAAAATAATACAATAGTGATATACAGACTTATCATATATTCATGAAAATAAAATTTCTTATTTTTATATGGGTTTATACATTCATTCATATCATGATAAATTAGTAGAACTACTCAAAGAACACCTTAAAACATGATAGTCATGTTATCTATAGTGATGAAAAATTAGTCAATAATTTCCTCCCATGCATATAAATCATCCCCAGTCAAAATTTATGGGCTTAATTTTTTAGTGAACTGTTTGATACTCCCTTTATTATCATTCTATTCTGTTATATAAACGGGTTAGATTTCCTTATATTGATCCAACATAAATTTATGAGATATGGAAATCGCACTTAATAAAAAAAATCAACCTATGATTCTATAAAATTTCAAGGTGGAAAATGAATATCCTTTGTAATTATCATCTCAAGAATTGATATTATTGCATTATGAAGAATAATATCTAGTTCAAATTATTGAGAATAAGGAAAAGTTCATCCTTGATGATATTCCCATTGTGAAAGAATGCATTGATACATTTATAAAATAATTGTCTTGTCTTCCCCCTAATTGAGATGTTTATTTCCTTATTGAACATATACATGGAGTTTTGAAATTATCTAAGAATATATTTAGAATGGAGACCGCTGAACTTGAATAGTTTAAGAAGAAACTATAGGAGTGTCTGGATAAAGGTTTTATACACCTATGTTCTCAATCGTGGGGTGCGCCAATCATTTTGTAAAGAAGATGGATGGGTTAATGCACCTCTTTTTTTATTATCGTGGGCTCAAAAAGATCCTGATAAATAACAAGTATCATCTACTATGAATTAATGACTATTTGATCAGCTTTATAGAGCCCAGTACCTCTCTAAATTGAATATTTGGTTGCGATATTATCATGTAATGGTGATGAAGGAGGATATTTCCAAGACATAATTTTATATAATGTATGTTCATTCTAAGTTTATATTGATTCCATTTGGACTCACAAATTATTGATATATCTTCATGGAAAAAATAAATAGATTCTGTAGGGATTAACTTAACATGTTTTTATTAGTATTCATAGATTATATTCTTATCTAGTCTAAAATCAAGGAGCAAGATGAATAGAATTTTAATGTGGTACAAAAGACCTTGTGAAAAAAATAAGATATGTGAAGTACTGTAAATGAGAGTTTTGGATAGAGAAAGTAAGATTCCTAGGGCATGTTATAAAATGAAAATAGATATCTATGGATCCTTTAAAGACAATATATATTAAATGATGACCTGGAAAAATATCTATGATGGCAATACATAGTTTCCTTATATTATATATGTATTATCATTGACTTGTGAGAAAAGTCTCATAAATTTCAAGACCACTAACCAAGATAAATTGGAAGGGAGTAAGGTTTATCCACATATATGAATGTGAGGTTATATATTAAGAGATAATAAATGGGATAATAACTTCATCTATTCAAACATTACCCAATAATGGGGAAGGAATCACGATCTACAATGATGTGATAAAAAAGGGCTTGGGTTGTGTACTAATGAAAGATGAAAATGTTATAGCCTACGCCTTACACTAATTAAAGATCCATGAGAGGAACTACCCAACCCATGACCTTGAATATGCTGTAGTGATCTTCACATTAAATATTTGGAGACATTATATCTGCTGAGAGATGTGTGACATATATATGGATCATAAAATTGGCAAGTATATATTCATATAAAATGATCTCAATATGAACCAATGAAGGTGGTTTGAGTTGAAAATGCATTTTTATTGTTTAATAAATTACTATCCTAGAAAGGTGAAAAAACATGAACATTGTTAGAGTAGAAAGGATCTCACAACCCTATCCAAGATGGAGATTTAAATGGATCCAATCTTCTTAGACATGAAAATGATTCACATTAGAATAATAAAAGTATCTTAATCCAAACAGGAAAAAAGAACTGATGAAACATTCATTCTTGAGAGGATCATGGAGGTCCAAAAATATGAAGATGAGCTATAGAAAAATGTAGAGAATATTCCATAGATAAACATTATTAAATAGGGAGTAATAAAGTTTAGAACACAGATATGTATCCCATCAAAACCAAAACTAAAAAATGATTCTCTGGAATATGAACATAGATCATCCTCTGGAATATGAACATAGATCGTCCTCTGGAATATGCACATAGATCATCCTGCTATAATCATCTATTATGGACTATTTTTTCCTTTTCATCTATCACTTGGGTTACAAGTGTTCGATCTACAAACCGTCTACTGCGAAAGAGATCTTAGAGTGAGAGGGTTCTTTTGGCATACCCCAATTGAGGTTTGGACACATTTCCGGTATGTTCGGGTTGTTTTAAACCTCAAATCCAACCGGGCCCTCGGGACAGAAATGCAAATAACTCAAAGACTGGGCGTCCGATTGACGCACCATATGTTGCATTGTGACCCCTATGATGAGGCTTACCATTGATATAATTCTACATGGGACATCGTGACAGTTGAGTATCAACCAGTAGCTTGTGGAGAGGATCCTCCCGGAGACGAGCGATCGTAGTATGGAGACCTAGTAGTTTGATTATATCTGACAACTGTTGACCTTTCGACCCAGAGTGTTTTGACTAGCCCAGTGGAAAGTGCCTCTGTGTGACACGGTAAACCCACAGTGGTGGGGAACCTCTTTGTGATGCGGTAGGCCCATGTTACTCGACATGAGGTGTATCTTATTAGGCTACGATGGGGAGCGCCTCTGTGTGATGCGATAGACCCATAGTGGGGAGCACCTCTCTGTGACATAGTAGACCCACAGTACTTGACAGGAGGAGTACCACAACAGTCTAAGATAGTGGGAAGCGCCTCTTTATGACGCGGAAGGCCCACAAAACACTATATAGGAGGAGTACACCAACAGCCGATGTTTTGAAAGTTTGACGAGGAGTGTTAAATATAACAACCCCTAGAATAAAATCCTGGGTTTGAGCTGAGTCAATGACTTTTGTGATTTTCTCATGATTGAGATGGGTTACTAGATAACTTAGCTATATGTATGTGCATATAACTATGTAATGGTTATCCGTTGATTTCATTCTTTGTGGTTTATCCTTGTTGGACGTAGTGAGACCTTGGGGGTCTCGGGGTCCCTACTGAGTATTGTTTTACTCACCCCTGCATGGGCTATGCCTACACCTCGTTGTGTTGGTTGCAGACGATGGACAATGCTGACTAAGGCATATAGTAGCAGGACTGGATGGTACCTGGAGGTGGACCACTTGACGTGATGGTACACGGAGCGGAAGGAAAAACTTGTAGTGATGAGGATGCTGTCTATACATATCCTTCAGGTAGGAACCCCGGAGGACAACCTAGTAGCTACTTTACTTTTCATTAGTTGTACTTGTAATTTTCTGTTGTGGTTGTATTTTTGGCCCCTTTACATTTCAGCACTCTTTTCAATACTTCTTGGTTTACTGTTTTACTTCCAGAACATACACTGTTGTGTGTGTTCCAGTTTATAAAGGCAATACCTTCCCAGTACAGGGATTTACTCCTTTGGTTCTAGTCACTAGCCCCTGGTCTATGGAAGGTGGGTTAGGGGTAGTCACGATATTGACCTCAGAGGACGGGTCGTGAAAAATTGGCATCATAGGAGTCAGTTCTACCACATAACTTAGGGCTCTGATAATTATTGTCTATGAAGTAATAGTGTTAAGGGTACTAAGTGTGGTTTTCAGTTCATGGAGTCCAGTGTTGGTACGAGCAGCCGATCTATCCATACACCAGGACCCTGACTATTGATTTCCGACTTAGTGCACGAAATCACTGATTGTGTGCGTGTATTTAAAAGTTTTCTTTAAATCATCACAACCAGGTCAGCTCAGCAGGTACAGTCTTTTGACCATGCCACATCCATTTCTTTGAAGATCCCTCCCTGTAGAGCCCTAAGATTCGTACGGTTTGACAGCCCACCGAGAGACGAGGCCTCGGTGTAGGGACCTTTACCAGCGGTACCACTTCCCATTGGGCAACTGATTCCACCAGCCCCAATAGGAGACGATGCATGCCGCTTGATCACATTGCATGAGTTCCAGAGCCAGAGGCCACCCAGGTTCCAGGGCGAGACAGCCCCACAGGTGGCTAAGGATTGGATGGAGGCTGTGGTGAGAGTCTTCATGATAGTAGGGACACCATCAGACTTCATAGTGATCCTTTCCTGGAGTCTCCTTCAGGAAGCAGTGGGAAGATGGTGGAGGATGATTCTCCTGGTGCATGATGAGGTGAAATTAATCTAGAAAGACTGCAAGATCCTATTCTGGGCAGAGTTTGTCCCAGCCACCCTTCGTGAGGTGTAGATACAAGAGCAATTACATCTACATCAGGGTAAGAATACTGTAACTCCGTACTCAGCGAGGTTCACCGACCTCTCACGCTACTTCTTAGATATGGTACGAGACCCACTCGTCAGGGCCCAAACATTCGAGAAAGGTCTCAGGCGAGAGATAAGGGCATCAATGATCTCCCTCAGCATCCCAACGCAGGCAGGAGTGTTAGTGAGAGACATTCTAGTAGAGACTTTCATGTCTGAGTAGTCACTAGCAGCAAAACCCACTAGTAGTCGACATGCAGTGGAGTCTGCTGCAACTGGAAGTAGATAGATGATTCAGAGGTCCAAGAGGACCAGACCCACGGGTGGATGACCACATGACTCAGGATTAGATATGCGGGGAACTCGGGATCGTGACATATATCCCAGGAGAAGGTAGTGTTACTCATGCAGCGGGCAGGGTCTCATGGCTCTTGACTATCCGACCTTCTATTCAGATGATCAACAGATAGTTGAGGGACCTCCTAGGAAGAGGGAGAGATTCGATCAAGGCGGTCCGCAGGGCGCAGGAAGATGTGGAAGAGGAGCTGGTCGAGCAGCTGGCAGTGGATGACGTAACGAGGTGCTACCGCCACCACCACTAGGAGGTCCACCCCGACCAAAGGGAGGAGGTGGAAAGGGGATAGCTCAGCTTCAGGAAGTTGAGGCATATGACCAAGGATCTATGATGATGGTTCAATGTACAATCTGTGTCTACTCCACCTTAGTTGTAATTCTTATAGACACAAGTTCTAGTCCCTCTTTTATTGCCACTACCCTCGTTTGGATCTCATAGATTCAGATGGAAACATTGTCTTAATACTTATGTCTAGACACTTTTACGGGAGAAGACTCGATGATTACGCACTGGTGACAGCAGTGTGAGATTACTCTAGGAGGTGAGATCTTTGGCTGGGATCTCATCATAGCGGCATCGAGACCTTACGACGTCATCTTGGGTATGGACTGATTATCTTCATTCTATGATCAGATTGACTGTATTATGAAAAAGGTGTGGTGTGTCTGCGTGGATGGGACCAGGTTCACCTTCACCGATCAGAAGGAAACCTTTGCAGCAGAAGATAGAAATTCTCAGAGGATTGTGCAGCCAATCAGTCACCAGTTTTCTTGCCTTACCCTTGGAGCAGGTGATGTGGAGTGTCTGACTTATCCTGTGGTGGTGGACCAGTACGCAGATGTTTTCCCTGACGATGTTCCAGGACTACCTCTTCATAGAGAGGTGGACTTATACATTTCCCTATACCTTGGGATGGCACCGATATCTACTCCAGCATATCTGAGGGATTCCACTGAGCTTCACGAGCTACGAGTACTTCTATAGGACTTGTAGGGAAAGGGATTCATCCGGGCCAGTGTTTCTCTATGGGCAGCCCCGATTCTGTTCGCCAAGAAGGTGGATGATATCTTGATGCTCTGTGTCGACTACCATCACCTGAAGCAGGTGATCGTGAAGAATAAGTACCCACTCACGATGATTGAAGACCTCTTTGATCAGCTGAAGGGAGTGCAGTGATTCTCGAAGATAGACCTCATATCAGGATATCACCAGCTTAGAGTTCAAGATGAGGATATGAAGAAGACGACCTTCAGGTGTTCGTATATCCACTAAGAGTTCTTGGTTATTCCCTTCGGCGTAACCAACGCTCCATTAGTTTTCATGAGTCTCATTAACAAGATCTTACAGCCTTACCTCGGTTACTTTGTCGTAGTATTCATCGAAGACATTTTTATCTACTCGACTACTAAATAAGAGCATGCCTACCATTTGCAGGTTGTACTGGACACACTCCAAGAGCACCAAATTTATGGTAAGCTCTCGAAGTGCCAGTTTTGGATTAGAAAGGTTCGCTTCTTGGGACATGTCATCTCTGAGGCTAGAGTTACAGTATATCTCATGATGATTGAGGATGTACTTTCGTGGGATCCACTCAGGAGTGTGACGAAGGTACAGAGTTTTCTAGGCTTGGATGAATACTTCCAGAGATTCGTTTCAGACTTCTCTAGAGTTACAACACCACTATCAGCCTTGAAGAAGAAGGGGGAAACCTTCACGTGGTCGGAGAGATTCCATCCAATATTTCAAGATCTGAGGCAGAGGCTGACTAGTGCCCCAATCTTGAGGCTTCTAGAGAAAGGTATTGGGTATGTAGATTACTGTGACACATCAGGGACTGGACTTGGGTGTGTCCTAATTCATGAGCAAGCAGTGATCGCATATGGTTCCTGGCAGCAGTTACAACATGAGCAGAACTACGCTACACATGACCTAGAGTTATCAGAAGTGGTATTCTCCTTGAAGATGTGGCGACAATATCTTATGGATGAACGTTTTATCATGTACACCAATCTCAAGAGTCTCAGGTATATCTTCTCCCAGAAGGACCTAAACCTGAGACAACGGTGATGGCTTGAGTTCCTCTAGGACTATGACTTCAAAATAGTCTATACTCCTGGGAAGGGGAACATTGTAGAAGATTCTCTTAGTAGGATATCTGGTACATAATTTCTTGGAGAGGTGACAGAGCAGCAGGCTTCTTTACAGATATCCATTGTGGATAGAGATGGAGCAGTTTTCCTTCAGTATTTTACAGTCACACCCCCAATTCTACTGTGAGTCAGGGAGGCATAGCATGGGGATGCTGACTATGAGACACGATGTGATCAAATATCCACAGGATAGGCAGCTGATAGATTTTATGAAGATGGGGAGCACAAAATCGTCTTCAAAGGACATACCATGGTACTAGTAGCAATTCAGGAGGAATTGTTGAGGGAGTTCCACACTTCCCCTCTAGAGGTATATCTTGGAGTGGTGAAGATGTGCTAGGACCTTTGACGACAGCCCTAGTGGCCAGGAATGAAGAAGGCAGTAGCTGAGTTTTTCTCATGATGCCTTACTTGTCAGGAAGTGAAGGTGGAGAACCCGGTACCAACAGGAATAGTACAACCCTTAGTGGTATCAGAGTGGAAGTGGGATGGGATATCTATGTCCTTTTTGATTGTAGAGACCTGAAGCCTGACGTACATGAACATTACATTACATTTGCGGAATACTTAGTACATAACAAAAACACACACTAAAGGATCGTAATAGTTTAGTGTCTTTGGAAACTCGGAACGTAATCTTCTAATCGTGGTGAAAGATCTTCAATATCTCCCATAAAGATCTTCCTTTTTTTTTACCTAAAACCTTTCTTTATATCCTGGGGAAAAGAAAACATAAAAGGGTGAGCTCAAATGCTCAGTAAGGGTATACAAAATAAAAAAAATCAATCACATCATATTCGTAAGAACATAACTTTTGGAAATCTTAACCTGCAAAAGAGAGCATAATTTCATAACATGGGATAAATCATGGAAGTGAAATGTAATCACAATAATCATAACATAAAACATTAAACTTTGTGGCATACACACATAATCATAGAAAATCATTTCTTGTTAGTCAAGACTCATTGCCAAGACTATCTTAGTGGACAAAGTCCCTTTCTGAATCGAGTAACCCTCGTTCCAGTCCTGTTTCACTGAACCGGTATAACCTACCGTTCCAGCCATGTCTATCTCAAGAGATATAAAATCTTTACCCAATGCATTGGAGGGAGATATAGGTCCCACCCATCTCATAATGATACCATTCTTATGTGTGCCACAAAATCATAAATCATACATCATTTCATAACCCATGTAATAAAAATGGGAATCTTAAACATCATGACATCATAAAACAATTCATATACGATAAAGGAATTCATAAAAATAATTCCATCACAACATGATCAAATCAATGTAATAATAGGGATAAAAAAAGAACCCTTTATTATCTTAGATGGAAAATAATTTTGATAAAACACTTGAATTGAATTCTTGAGGAAAATATCCTTTCTTCTTCAAAATCAATTTCTTTTCACAAAACATCATGCAATTTTAAAAGAAAGAGATTTTATTGAAAATAGTCATGAAATATTTTGGAGGAAGCTTAATGAGAATAAGGCTTTATAAAACCGTAAAAATTCATTCGTTCCGTTTAAGTTAAAAAAAACATTCTTCTCGTACTTTTGTCGGAAAAGTCAAAAAGTACCTCGTACGAAAAAAACGACAAAAGATTCCTTTCATATTCTTTACTAAAAACTCAACAAAGGGTAAAATTGGATTTAAACTATTGTAAGTGGATGGAAACAATATTAAATATTGAGGGAACATGGATGTGGATGATAAAATACACCCCAGTAAATACCAAAGTATAAACAATCTCGGATAAAAATGAGATTGTGATATTTCCCTTACCTTAGGTACGACTTGCTTTGTAAGTGTCCGAACCTCCTATATAATGATTTAAATCATGTTATTGACTTATTACAGAATCATATTCATTGTTATGATATCATATATGGTTCACTTATGACATTATATTACCCGTTCTTTTGTAAATTCCATGTTAAAGAAGCGTTTTGGGTAAAATCGTTTCATTTATCTTAGGTGTTTTGACTTGTTGTTATTGACATAACTATTACTTATATCATGATTTACTTACTTCCAGAATATAAAATATGATTTATATATCATATATATTCAGTATATATATATATATAATAGATAGATGAAAAACACCGTTCATGGAGACGGTAGTCCGTACGTACGCATGAACGCTGTTTTACTTTCCTTATTGTCTTGAAATGGAAGTAAGTAGATGACATACATATATATATATATATACATAAATCCAGTAGCTTTATAATGTCATATATTTCATTATTATTTCTTATATATACTTTATAATCATTCTTTAAATGGTTAACATGGAGAATGAATCTCATCGCGTCGTGGAGACGGTAGTCCGTACGTACGCACGAGCGATGATATCATTTCTATAAATATTGAATTGAATTGGAGTGAATTATACAATATATCAGAATCAATATGATGTTGTAATAACTATGTATAGTTATTCTTTACACCATTATACCCATCCATGTAAGGTGGTGGTGGAAAATAGATTACACCACGACGTGGAGACGGTATTCCGTACGTACGCACACGCGGTGATTTCTTTTTCCGTAGGATGGATAGATGGTGAAATAGGGTTGTTTCATACTTATAATAACATATCAGTATATGAGTGATACTGATGTTATTACTTTATAATGAAACAACCTAAGAAGAAGAAGTGGAAGAAGAAATAAAGATGAAAGAATTGGTAACGGTAATTACCTCTTCTTTGAAGTGCCTCTTTGAGACCTCCTCTTAGGGCACTAGAATTGGTCTTTGAGGAAGACCAGAACCTCTAGGATGTTGCTAGGGAAGTGGAGAGGAGAAAATGTCAGGGGTTGGCCGAGCTTGAGTGCTCAAATTTGTGTGAGGAGGAGGGGGAGGGGGTGTCCTTTTATAAGGGAGGAGAGGGGCACCTTAGGAATATCTCAAAATATTATTTTATATTAAAGTCAAAATCGGTTTATAATGGTTCCAAAGGGTCTTATTTCGAAGATAAGGTGGGGAGGGGTCGAAATACTATCAAACAATAGAATTTAGACAAGTTTAGGATATTATTTTAACCTTATCAATTAAATTTAACTGTAAGTTAAATAGTTTAACTTTTACCATGTCTTTTTGTTTTCTTTCACTATATGGTTAATAAACTTACTATAACATGCCAAACGAACCCCAAATTGTTTATTATTAATATATATATCCTTAGCTAAGTCATTTGGCCGAACCTTAGATTTGTAGGAATACAATAACAATTAATAATATAATATTTTATTTAAAAACTATTTTGTGTCAATTTTGACACTATTTGATATATGATTTTTGTGAAAGTCATAACAGAATTAAATGTTCGAACCAAGTTGATTAAATCAACATTAATATATCATAGTAACCTATAAAATTAGCGGAATTCATAAAAAATCTCAAATTACATTTATTTTGGTGTTTATAACATCAATTATGTTAATATTTCATTAATAAGATAATTACTGCATCATATTTGTGTCATAAATAAATTATATTATTTGATGTCTAAAAATTACAAATAAAATACCATCATGTAGGAAATCATTTTAGATTTCTAATGAATATTTATAGTCGAATTGATCTTATGTATAACCCCATATTAAAAATGATTTACTTATTAAACTTTGATTTTAACTATTTTAACCCTTCTTTAAATAAATTAATAATAAATGTCCTAATCTAATCCAAGTGGGCCTAAATGGTCATATTTTATTCCTAAGTTTGTTTTCGGTCGAATTACACTTGTCCAATAGAATTAGGACATGTGTTAGGGTAATATTAATATCATATTTACCCTTAGTTACCCTATTTACTATTAACCGCGGTAAAAAAAAGTAAAAAGTTACTATTCACCAAAAATTATTTTCATCTCATTGAACCAAATTTTAGTCCTTGATATTAACCGTGTCTCTCGGATTTTCGAAATTCCATTCACAAAAGCGGTAAAATTAAGTTTTATGAAAAATTCAGTTTTTTAACTACCACTTAGTAGTTTCACTATTCATCAAAAAATGAAGGTTTTCAGAAAAATGCCAAAATTTCATCCTAAGCTATATTTCATATTCCGAATTCAAAAATGAAGTCTATTTTACCAAATTCATAACATAGAAGTTGTATTAATTAATTTTATAATTAAATCCCGCTGTTAAAACAAATAGCGTGTTTTTAAGAAACAATATCTATCAAAAGATTGACACTTGTTTATGTCTGGTTTAAATGTGCAATTACATCCAATGACCAACATTGTATTAAATTGTAAAAATATATTCTAAATATACTTTAAAACCACTCAAATTAATGATTTATCACTATTAATTATTTCGATTAAAAAAGTTGTTTTTAATTATAATTTAGTAATTTTCACTATTCATCGGAATATGAAAGTTATCCGAAAAGTACAAAAATTTCACCTTAGGCTAAATTCGATACTCCGAATCCATAAATGAAGTCCATTTTGAAAAATAAAATTTACAAAATTTCAAAAAGTGGTTATTACTATTCACAACAGTTAGTTTTAATAATATCTTAATAGCATATCGTTGTTTAGCAAAACTTGGTGTTGCGTACAACACACGCTATCGAGGAAGGTCGCGATTGCGTGTAATGTAAGGAAAGTCAAGGATGTGTGTTGTGCAAGCTCTTTTTGGTGTAGCGTACAAAACAAGACATTAATAAAATTAAAAACAATATTTTTTATAAAATCTTGGGCTGTTACATTCTACCCCCCTTAAAATGAATTTCGCCCTCGAAATTCATCGGGGTTATAAATGGTTTACTATTTGAAAGTTTCTTTAATAGAAACCCACATCGTAAAAAGGAATATCAAAACCAGTCATTAAAAACAAAAGTATGAAACGTAACGGTTACCCAAATAAACTAATCACTGGGTTTCCACATAGGTGGAAATATGGATATGGAAGAGAAATCTAACCATCATGTTCTGATGGAGAGTGGTAGAGAACATGGCTATGGAAAAGCCAGTAATCACAAATCCATAAGTTTGTGATGATCTAAGGTACCATCTGAATCATCAGGTATTAGAGAACTAGGACAACATTTTTGGTTTTCAAAATCATTTCCCTAAAGTTAAAGAATTTGAATTAGAATAAATACTTACTTTATTTTGGTACAATCTCATTGTTGTTCGTGCCTTTAACAATTTCCACTTCATCTCTTAAATAAATGAAGTTGAATTTGTTATTCGTGAAGTGTTAGCAGATCATGTGATAGAATGACGGGTCATTCCATCTGTCTCAAACAAAAGGTTAGCAAAAATTATATACATAAGTCGATCTATAGTGAGATTAATCACATATGGTTCCTAAAATGGGCTTATACTTCATATATCATACTGCTTAATATAATAAAACTAGTTTCTACTAAACAGGGACTTCCTGTAGGCTAGTGGTAGGCGATAATGGCCAGTCGCACTTCGGTTGTGGGTTCGATTCCTACAGCCTTGTCCGAAGCGATGGGCTGTCGCCCGTCCTGCAGGTTGTCCTTTTTCTAAAATTACGTTACTATAACATCCCATCAATAATATCAAAAATCTTCTATCCTTAAACAATACTAACTTATGTCCAACATAATCCAGTCTAATCTTTAGGCTTATACATAATACTGCAGTCCACTCTCATAATATAGTGACATCGATTACCAGAGATTTAATATTGTCGTTGATCCCCACATATCATAAGATATGTCTTGTTGGTCACATTCCAAACATTCAAAGTCCTTAATCGTGTATTCTCTTAAATACCTTAGTGAAAACATGAGTTCAGTTAAAAGTTAACACTTTCCACATACCAAAATCCTCAAAATTCTATATACTCAAACCATGATATCACTTAGTCCTTATATCAATCATGAGCCCATGAATACTATTAAACATTTCATTTTCTCATCTTCATTATGCGCATATCATCTTATTTCCAAAAAATATCTCAATCACTTTGAATACCACATCAATAAATATTGCAATACTCAATGATACAACATTATTTTGGAATCCCATTACATAAACACTTAATCATTCCACCACATCGTTGTCATATTCAAAATTTCCAATAGTGATCGCATGTGATTTCCCTTTGTCCTTTGCCTTCAGTGGTTGCTCATGTTGATCATCACTAACCCTTGGATTAGGGCAATTATTATCATAATGCCCCATTTCCTTGCACTTGAAGCATTGAAGTGTTGGCGGTGCG
Source organism: Viscum album (assembly GCA_963277665.1). Taxonomy (NCBI): domain Eukaryota; kingdom Viridiplantae; phylum Streptophyta; class Magnoliopsida; order Santalales; family Viscaceae; genus Viscum; species Viscum album. The sequence continues at coordinate 686,588,760 of OY728126.1, read as the reverse complement.
TTCTCTGCAGTGTTTGCTTTATCATTAGAAACCCTTTTTCCATTACTTCGACACTCAGCTGCTCGATGACCTTCTTTTCCACACTTAAAACATTTTCTAGTCCCTTTTAGACAATCTCCACCATGCTTCTTTCCACACTTTGTGCATAAGGAAACATTCATCTTCTTTTCACCATTATTCTGAGATTTCTCCTTGAACTCCATCTTTCGTTTCTTGTCAAAACCATGAGATGGATATGTAACACCAACTTCCATTTCTACCTTGATAGCACAACGCACAATTTCTTCATAGCTACTGAAGTCTCTTATAGCTAATGCCCTTCGAAGACTTGGTTTTAAGCCACTGAAAAATCGATCAACTTTACTTTCAGGTTGGATGATAATTCCAGAAGCATACCTTGAAAGTCTTGTAAAATTTGCTTCATAGGTACCAATAGATTCATCGTCCCTTTGCTTCAGTTCAAGAAACTCTTTCTCCATCTTTGTTCGAAGAATAAGAGGTAAGTACTTATTGAAAAATAAGTTCTTGAACTCGTCCCATTCCATAGACTCAATTTCATCCCTTTGCCTTGTATTCTTAATAAGATTCCACCATTGATCAGCATCTCCTTCCAAACGATACACTGCTAGGATGACTTTATCATGTTCAGAACATTGAAGAACTGAAAATATCTTTTCAGTAGTACTAATCCATTGTTCAGCAACTAATGGATCAGTAGACCCACTGAAAGAAGGTGGACGCTACCTCATGAAGGATTCAACAGAATGTTGCTCCTTCCTTTGCTCGTTTGGAAGTCCTGCATGATTCATAGCTTGAGAAAGTTGTGTGAGCATGGCTACAAGATTTTTCATTCCAGCTCCTATATCGTTTGGTTGCTCAGGGGTACAATCATTGCATTGCCCATCACATTCCGCATTAACACGGTTCCTTCGGGTTCCAGCCATTGTCTAAAACCCCAAAAGAATTGTGTGAGAGGCAAAAATCATGCTAGGGAAAACAACATAATAATGGGTTAGTATCCTCAATATCTAGCATCTTAGGTTAAATTCGAAGATCTTTAGCGTAATTCTAGGACTATAACCTATACGTATACTTAACCTTAGAGACATCCCTAGACATACCTTAGAAATATCTCTAGGGATCTCACTAAAGTTCTCGCATCCTAGTTTCCAAAGGTTGACTAATCCTTTCCTCTGATACCAACTGTAGAGACCCGAAGCCTGACGTACATGAACATTACATTACATTTGCGGAATACTTAGTACATAACAAAATCACACTCTAAAGGATCGTAATAGTTTAGTGTCTTTGGAAACTCGGAACGTAATCTTCTAATCGTGGTGAAAGATCTTCAATATCTCCCATAAAGATCTTCCATTTTTTTTTACCTAAAACCTTTCTTTATATCCTGGGGAAAAGAAAACATAAAAGGGTGAGCTCAAATGCTCAGTAAGGGTATACAAAATAAAAAAAAATCAATCACATCATATTCGTAAGAACATAACTTTTGGAAATCATAACCTGCAAAAGAGAGCATAATTTCATAACATGGGATAAATCATGGCAGTGAAATGTAATCACAATAATCATAACATAAAACATTAAACTTTGTGGCATACACACATAATCATAGAAAATCATTTCTTGTTAGTCAAGACTCATTGCCAAGACTATCTTAGTGGACAAAGTCCCTTTTCTGAATCGAGTAACCCTCGTTCCAGTCCTGTTTCACTGAACCGGTATAACCTACCGTTCCAGCCATGTCTATCTCATGAGATATAAAATCTTTACCCAATGCATTGGAGGGTGATATAGGTCCCACCCATCTCATAATGATACCATTCTTATGTGTGCCACAAAATCATAAATCATACATCATTTCATAACCCATGTAATAAAAATGGGAATCTTAAACATCATGACATCATAAAACAATTCATATACGATAAAGGAATTCATAAAAATAATTCCATCACAACATGATCAAATCAATGTAATAATAGGGATAAAAACAGAACCCTTTATTATCTTAGATGGAAAATAAATTTGATAAAACACTTGAATTGAATTCTTGAGGAAAATATCCTTTCTTCTTCAAAATAAATTTCTTTTCACAAAACATCATGCAATTTTAAAAGAAAGAGATTTTATTGAATATAGTCATGAAATATTTTGGAGGAAGCTTAATGAGAATAAGGCTTTATAAAACCGTAAAAATTCGTTCGTTCCGTTTAAGTTAAAAAAAAATTCTTCTCGTACTTTTGTCGGAAAAGTCAAAAAGTACCTCGTACAAAAAAACGACAAAAGATTCCTTTCATATTCTTTACTAAAAACTCACCAAAGGGTAAAATTGGATTTAAACTATTGTAATTGGATGGAAACAATATTACATATTGAGGGAACATGGATGTGGATGATAAAATACACCCCAGTAAATGCCAAAGTATAAACAATCTCGGATAAAAATGAGATTGTGATATTTCCCTTACCTTAGGTACGACTTGCTTTGTAAGTGTCCGAACCTCCTGTATAATGATTTAAATCATGTTATTGACTTATTACAGAATCATATTCATTGTTATGATATCATATATGGTTCACTTATGACATTATATTACCCGTTCTTTTGTAAATTCCATGTTAAAGAAGCGTTTTGGGTAAAATCGTTTCATTTATCTTAGGTGTTTTGACTTGTTGTTCTTGACATCACTATTACTTATATCATGATTTACTTACTTCCATAATATAAAATATGATTTATATATCATATATATTCAGTATATATATATATATAATAGATAGATGAAAAACACCGTTCATGGAGACGGTAGTCCGTACGTACGCATGAACGCTGTTTTACTTTCCTTATTGTCTTGAAATGGAAGTAAGTAGATGACATACATATATATATATATATACATAAATCCAGTATCTTTATAATGTCATATATTTCATTATTATTACTTATATATACTTTATAATCATTCTTTAAATGGTTAACATGGAGAATGAATCTCATCGCGTCGTGGAGACGGTAGTCCGTACGTACGCACGAGCGATGATATCATTTCTATAAACATTGAATTGAATTGGAGTTAATTATACAATATATCAGAATCAATATGATGTTGTAATAACTATGTATAGTTATTCTTTACACCATTATACCCATCCATGTAAGGTGGTGGTGGAAAATAGATTACACCACGGCGTGGAGACGGTATTCCGTACGTACGCACGCGCGGTGATTTCTTTTTCCGTAGGATGGATAGATGGTGAAATAGGGTTGTTTCATACTTATAATAACATATCAGTATTTGAGTGATACTGATGTTATTACTTTATAATGAAACAACCTAAGAAGAAGAAGTGGAAGAAGAAATAAAGATGAAAGAATTGGTAACGATAATTACCTCTTCTTTGAAGTGCCTCTTTGAGACCTCCTCTTAGGGCACTAGAATTGGTCTTTGAGGAAGACCAGAACCTCTAGGATGTTGCTAGGGAAGTGGAGAGGAGAAAATGGCAGGGGTTGGCCGAGCTTGAGTGCTCAAATTTGTGTGAGGAGGAGGGGGAGGAGGTGTCCTTTTATAAGGGAGGAGAGGGGCACCTTAGGAATATCTCAAAATATTATTTTATATTAAAGTCAAAATCGGTTTATAATGGTTCCAAAGGGTCTTATTTCGAAGATAAGGTGGGGAGGGGTCGAAATACTATCAACCAATAGAATTTAGACAAGTTTAGGATATTATTTTAACCTTATCAATTAAATTTAACTCTAAGTTAAATAGTTTAACTTTTACCATGTCTTTTTGTTTTCTTTCACTATATGGTTAATAAACATACTATAACATGACAAACGAACCCCAAATTGTTTATTATTAATATATATATCCTTATCTAAGTCATTTGGCCGAACCTTAGATTTTTAGGAATAAAATAACAATTAATAATATAATGTTTGATTTAAAAACTATTTTGTGTCAATTTTGACACTATTTGATATATGATTTTTGTGAAAGTCATAACAGAATTAAATGTTCGAACCAAGTTGATTAAATCAACATTAATATATCATAGTAACCTAGAAAATTAGTGGAATTCATAAAAAATCTCAAATTACATTTAGTTTGGTGTTTATAACATCAATTATGTTAATATTTCATTATTAAGATAATTACTGCATCATCTTTGTGTCATAAATAAATTATATTATTTGATGTCTAAAAATTACAAATAAAATACCATCATGTAGGAAATCTTTTTAGCTTACTAATGAATATTTATAGTCGAATTGATCTTATGTATAACCCCATATTAAAAATGATTTACTTATTAAACTTTGATTTTAACTATTTTAACCCTTCTTTAAATAAATTAATAATAAATGTCCTAATCTAATCCAAGTGGGCCTAAATGGTCATATTTTATTCCTAAGTTTGTTTTTGGTCGAATTACACTTGTCCAATAGAATTAGGACATGTGTTAGGGTAATATTAATATCATATTTACCCTTAGTTACCCTATTTACTATTAACCGCGGTAAAAAAAAGTAAAAAGTTACTATTCACCAAAAATTATTTTCATCTCATTGAACCACATTTTAGTCCTTGATATTAACCGTGTCTCTCGGATTTTCGAAATTCCATTCACAAAAGCGGTAAAATTAAGTTTTATGAAAAATTCAGTTTTTTTAACTACCACTTAGTAGTTTCACTATTCATCAAAAAATGAAGGTTTTCAGAAAAATGCCAAAATTTCATCCTAAGCTATATTTCATATTCCGAATTCAAAAATGAAGTCTATTTTACCAAATTCATAACATAGAAGTTGCATTAATTAATTTTATAATTAAATCCCGCTGTTAAAACAAATAGCGTGTTTTTAAGAAACAATATCTATCAAAAGATTGACACTTGTTTATGTCTGGTTTAAATGTGCAATTACATCCAATGACCAACATTGTATTAAATTGTAAAAATATATTCTAAATATAATTTAAAACCACTCAAATTAATGATTTATCACTATTAATTATTTCGATTAAAAAAGTTGTTTTTAATTATAATTTAGTAATGTTCACTATTCATCGGAATATGAAAGTTATCCGAAAAGTACAAAAATTTCACCTTAGGCTAAATTCGATACTCCGAATCTATAAATGAAGTCCATTTTGAAAAATAAAATTTACAAAATTTCATAAAGTGGTTATTACTATTCACAACAGTTAGTTTTAATAATATCTTAATAGCATATCGTTGTTTAGCGAAACATGGTGTTGCGTACAACACACGCTATCGAGGAAGGTCGCGATTGCGTGTAATGAAAGGCAAGTCAAGGATGTGTGTTGTGCAAGCTCTTTTTGGTGTAGCGTACAACACAAGACATTAATAAAATTAAAAAGAATATTTTTTATAAAATCTTGGGCTGTTACAGTGATGGGTCTTCCACGTACATCCAAGAGTCACAACTCGATTTGGGTAATTGTTGACCGACTTCGCACGTCAACCCACATCCTACTAGTAAGAGAGCAGAGATCAGTTGAGATCTTGGGACAACTTTATGTACAAGAGATTGTGCATTTTCATGAAGTGCCTTCTTTTATTTTCCCCAACCGTGACACACGGTATAATTCCCTACTACAGAAGGGGTTGCATGAGGCTTTCGGGACGCATCTACGTCTGAGCACCGCCTTCCATCCTCAGACAGATGTACAGACTGAGCGGACCATCTAGACCCTCGAGGACATGCACCGCACATGTTTCCTCGACATTGGTCGCAGCTGGGAGGTTCACTTACTTTTTGTGGTGTTTTATTAAAACAACAGCTATCACTTCATCATAGGGATTACACCTTTCGAAGTGTTGTACATGCGACCTATCAGATCACATTTATGCGGGGAAGACCCTGGGGAGTCAGCACTCGTGGGACCAGAGATGGTGCGAGCTACCACCGAGAAGATGCAGATAATTTAGAAGCGAATTAAGACTACACATGACAGGAAGATGTCATTTGGTGATAGGAGAAAGAGGCCTTCGGAGTTTGAGGATGGTGACCACGTCTTTCTAAGTGTCTCACCTCGATGAGGTCTATGGAGATTTGGCCGAGGTGGCAAGTTATCTCTGCAATTCATTGCACCTTTCTAGGTCCTCAGGGGAGTAGGTGAGGTGGCTTACTGCATAGCTCTTCCTCTTCTGTTTCACCTGGTGCATGACGTCTTCTATGTATCTCAGCTGAGGAGATATGTGTATGACCCTTCCCACTTCATCGACCATGGAGAGAAAGACATCAATGACGGGGAGACTTTTATGGAGGTTCTAGTGGAGATTGAGTATTGACAGTAGTAGGTTCTACATGGATGGTCGATACCTCGGGTGCGCGTACGCTGGCATCACAGGAACCTCCAAGAGAGCACATGGGAGCTGGAGTCTCAAATGCCTGCTCAATAACCTCATTGGTTCCCATAGTTTGAGTTTTAGATTATAGGGTTGTGAAGCCCTATGGTGGGGAGAATGTAAGGACCTAGATTTCCCGTGGATTTTTTTAATTCCTGGGATTTTTACGAGTATTCAAAAATTTAAGGTGCTTGATTCCGAGGCCCGGTGTGCCCGGAATCAGTTTCTGAATTTTTTTTTGTACATTCAGTAAACGTACGAGCAGGATTTTATAACATTGGAATCAGTGCTCAAAATTGCAATCTAATGGCACCATTGAACTCGCAGCACCAGTATTCACATAAGAGGACTTTCACCTCGACGGTAGTCAATCGAGAATGACAGTTAGTTATTTAGGTTTTAAGAAAAACTAAAATAAAAATAAGTGTGAAGCTTATTTTTATGTTTGGTGGCTAAAAAATCGAAGGGGTGTTTAGAGGGGGAGGCCACCACACCATAACCTCCCATGAGAGGTTATGATGGTGGGACCCACCCGCACATAACCTCCCTTGGGAGGATATATTTGGTGGGGACCACCCGGGCTTTTAACCGTTAGAACTCCCCATTTATATGGGGAGAACCCTTGAACTTCCTTCCTTATGTGCCAACCACCCCCTCAATTAATTAATTTAACACTTTTAGTTAATTAATTGGACCCATTTGAATTCTTGTGAATTTTTGGGACCACTAATTAAATAATGGATTAACATAATCCATTATTTTTTGGTTGGCATTTCCAAAGGGTGGAGCATGGGGAAAGGGAGAGCTTGGGAGAGAAAGAACTCACCAATGAAGAACGAACTTCAACCATGTCAAAAGAAAAGGAGATGACCACGAAGAATGCCATCTTTGACTTCATCACCTCCAAACGCTCATCTGCCAACGACATATATACTTTTATTTTTCTGAAAATGATGAATCGAATCCCGCCTTTCTGAGACTTATTAAACGAACAACAATACATGTTAGGGGGATTTATGTTTGAATCTTGATCCCATTCTTCAATGTCCAGATATTCATCCTCATGTTACCAATTGTTATCATCATAACGTGGAGGGTGCGTGTCACACGAACACAACCCGAACCCTCCTCTCCATTTTCTTCCCTTGATGATGATGGCGGAAGTGCAACAATACCAACATAGGAGCGGACCCCGACCGATGGACAACGGTGGAGCAACGCGAATGGCGTCGGGTTGGCCACGAAGAAACTGGCGGCGCAAGGCCGCTGGGTTGCTGAAAGGGCGTGTCGTCATCGCACCATGGCCGGGCTGGGTCATGGCGCCATCGTGCCACGCAGATGAGGAGAGCCACGGCCAGGGCGGGTCGTGCCGGAGGATCAGGGCCGACTGGCATCAGGGCCGGCCGCCAGCGGTGCGGAGCGGCTAGACGCTCGGCCAGCCAGGAGGAGCGGGACACCGCTGGGTACAATGTGAGTTGGAACGACACCACCTGGTACCGGTTAGAACTCATCCTAAATAGATCTTCCATTTGGGAGCTAGGGGGCACACGGATTCCCCCTGGACATGGCTGTGGCGGACCCCCTGTGGGCTGCCGGGCCGGACCCAGTGCGGAACGAACCTAGTGCGGGCTGGGCCACCCCCTCATGCCGAGCCACCCTTGGGCTAGGCCACGCACATTGGTGAGGCCTTTCCCATGGGCCGTGTTGGACCCGCGTACCGGGTCGGACCACTGTCTAGACCCGGGTCGGGCCGGGTCAGTCTGACAGGGTTGGACCGGACCCAGACCCACTTTGATCTGTTTTCACCTTTTCATCCATAACAAGGGCTACGAGTGTTTGATCGACGAAACGTCTGTGGTGAAGGAAATATTAGAGCGTGAAGGTTTTTTTAGAATACCCCACATGAGTTTCGAACATAGTTGTGTTATGGTCGGGTCGGTTTGAACCTAAAATCCAACCAGGCCCCCGGGATAGAAATGTGAGTAACTCACAGACCAGGCGTCCGATTGACGCGTCGTCTGTTACGTTGAGACCCATATGATGAGTCAGACCATTGAGATATTTATACATGGGAATTCATGATAGTTGGAGTATCGACCAGTTTCTCGCGGAGTGGATCCTCCCAGAGATGAGCGAGCTGAGTATAAAGACCTAGTAGCAGGCTAATACCTGACGACAGCTGACCTTTCGACTCAGAGTGTTTCAACTAGCCTAGTGGGAAGAGCCTCTTTATGATGTGGAAGAACCACATTGGGGAGTGCCTCTGTTTTACACGGTAGAACCATAGTGGGGAGCACCACTATGCGACACAACAGACCCACAGTACTCAACAATAGAAGTACCATAGCAGTCCAGGATAGTGGGAAGCACCTCTGTGTGACATGGAAGGCCCACAATACTCTATAGAGGAGGAGTACACCAACAACCAAGGTTTCGATAGTTTTACATGGAGTGTTAAATGTTACCACCCCTAGTATAAAATCCAGGTTTTGAGCTGAGTCAATGAATTTTTTGATTTCCTCATGATTGAGATGGGTTACTAGATAACTTATGTATATGCATGGGCATATACCTATGTAATGGTTATCATTTAATTTCGTACCTTATGCTTTATCCTTATTGGACATAGTGAGACCTTGAGGGTCTCGAGGTCCCTACTAAGTATCGTTTTACTCACCCCTGCACGGGCTATGCCCACACCTCGTTGTGTTGGTTGTAGACGACAGACAGCGCTGACTGAGGCAGAGAGTAGCAGGACTGGATGGTTCCCGGAGGTGGACCACTCGGTGTGATGGTAAACAGAGCGGACAGACGAATGTGGAGTGATGTGGAGGCCATCTGTACCTACCCTTCATGTAGTATCCTTGGAGGATGACCCATTAGGTGCTTTAATTTTCTTCAGTTGTACTTATACTTTCTTATTGGGCTTGTATTTCCAGCCACTTTACATTTCAGCACTCTTTTGCATATAGCTTTGTTTAGTGTTTTACTTCCAACATGTACTATATTGTGTGTGTTCCAGTTTATAAATTAAATTCCTTCCCAGTATAGGGATTTACGCCTTTGGTGCTTGTCGCCTACCCCTAGCCTATGGAAGGCGGGCTTGGGGTAGTCACGATACGGGTCTCGGGGGACAGGTCATGAAATAGAGTTTGAGTTTGTAAATAAAATTTCCTTTTTATATCAGCATAGAAGAAATTCATAAGGTTTGGGAAGAATTCAAATATTTTTCCTATCTACATAGGCCCTTTTGGGATCCTTAGTCCCATTAAAGTTGTATCTTATTGACTATCACTCACAATAAACATGTCTCATGTACATGATTTGTTCAATGTATACCTCTTAAGTAATTACTTAACAAACCCAACACATGTAAGGAATTCTGAGGTGAAACCCTTGGAGAATGATTATATATACAAGGAGAATCCGGTGAATATCTTAGATCATAGAGACAAAGTTCTGCAAAACAAGACAACCAACCCGGTCAATGTATTGTGGTGGATCTGATGTTTTAGGAACTAATATGAGAATTGGATGAGGCAATAAAATAGAAGTACCCTCTTATGTTTTATTTTATGAAATTATATTTTGAGGGTGAAATTTCTCAATGGGTGAAGAATAAGACATCATAAACATTAATAAATGAATTTTTTTAAATGAATAAATGTCATATTAAGTAATATAGTTATAGAAAACACATGTACTTCATTGGTTATATCCTATTAGATTTAAAATATCATTAAGCACCATAACCATTGATAATATACCCATTATAAAATTATTGATAATATTTTTATTTATTAATGGATATGATGTAATTTAATTGACACGGAAGGAATAATATACGGCTTCAACCAGTTGGATCGTACCCTTTGAATCGAATTTATTAGAGCTTCAAAGGGAGATGTATTAATTGGGATTTGTCAAAGTCCAAGCCTAAGAGAAGATTCGACAACTGAAACATGAGTTAAATTATTTAAAGGGGATTCTTTAGGTTGTTTATATCATGGAACAAACCTTGTTATTGAACCACATTATGAAATTTCCACTATCTTGCACCATACCCTTAGGGTGTAAGATGGCGTAATAAGGTGTATGTATCTTTTTCATTGTAGTATGATTTTCTTATTTTTTATTCTAAACAAAATAATGATTGTATATATCATTTTTTATTATTAATGTATAAATGATTATATGATGTGTTTGATAAAAATCATATTTTGATTCAATGAAATCAAAATTGTATTTTTGGGAAGTACATAACTTCCATAAAGAATGATATTTTGATAAATTTTTTTATTTTTTAATTTAATTTCATTTTAATAATATATTTTCCTTGAATAACTTTTGTTAAATATTAATGATAATAAAATTTAATGAAGTTCAGTGTAATTTTTTTTAGGGTCAGAAAGTTGTTAGTATATTAAAAACCATTATTTTTCAATAAACATGGATTTTTATTTAAAAGTATAAGTTTTCATAATTAGAATTTTATTTTGGGGAAATAAATGTTATTTTTGAAATATTACAATCTAAAATTTCCAAAGGTTATTTTTTCATAATTTTCTAAGTCATTTTTTTTGTAAAAATTAAATATGATATAAATATATGATATATATTTTGACATCATAATAGCCCAAAAGAGTTATAATAATTAATTTAAGAAGTATTCATGACCAAAATTTTGTTTCCATTTAAAATAAAGTTTTTTATATTATTTTATTAAATTATTATCTTTTATTGAATCCCTCAAAACCTATAATATTTTTTAAGGTATTAAAATCAATTCATTATTAATATGACTCGCTTCCACATTACCAATGTTATTATATTAATGATTTTTGTTCTTATACTTATAAAATATTTTTAAAAATTAAATTGGGTAGAAAAAATGGTCAAAAATCATGGGAAGATATTTTTTAAATATTTTATTACATAGATTCCAAAACCAAAGTTCATAAATTAATAATGAATTCACCTCTCTTTTGATATAAACACCCACCTGAGCTCCCAATATTCCTCACTGAAGACCCATTAAGCATGAATTATCTCTCTCTATCCCACTATAATCCATCCCAAGGTGTTCCCAATCTCTTAGAATTCTCTTTAATTTATGGTATCCTCACCCCTTATTTATTCAAGAACATTCCCTATATTAACCCTTTTGATTTTCGTTTTTTCAGGTCGGGTTATGTTTTTACACACCCATTTTGTTTTCTTTATAACTTCTACGTAATTAGATACCCACTTTCACTCTAATTAAATTATTCCATGAATCATTATGTATTCTCGTTTTGTTGCTGAAATTATCCTTTGATTTTCTATGACAAACATTTATGTTCTGAATACCCATACCCATTTCTATTAAAGGGTATTTAAATAAATATAAATATATTTAATTGATTGGGTAAATCCATTTATGTTACCCAAACTCTTTAATCATGGGGTTAAAATTTATGAAATATTCTCTTATGGTGTATGATCTATGTGATTCACAAATTCATGTGCATGCTATGAATATGATGGGTTGGCCCAGAATTATATAGCCCTCTAATGCATTAAGTGATGTTTTTATATTATGTGATACCATTTATAATTTAGATAAAGTTATCATAAGAACACAATATTATGATGTATCGATGGTTATATGTGACTTATGTTTAAGATGTCATGTTTATGATTACTTCCACCTTTATTATTTTTCCTTGATGTTATCTTCATATAACATGTTTCAATGTTCATGATTATGATTATCACCTTTCTGTGTCACCATGTTATGCTTATCGACTCATGTGTAGTGCATTATCTTATAATATTATATGATTAATCCTTTATTGGATTTTATAGATCATCCTTTTATTTTTTCATTCCTAGGTTACCAAGTGAAGTATTAGACGATCAACATATTTTAAGGGCATATTGTAGAGTTTCAAAATAATTTTTTTGTATCCATGTTTCATATCATTAATCTGTATATCTAATTTTGCAAATACACTAGGCTTATTGATCTTCTTGGATTGTATTAATTTTTTCTCTATATAATGATAATGAAATAAGATGTTGAAAGGATATTGGTTTTCATAGAACATGGGTTTTGAATATGATTCTCCAATATACTTATTTAATGCTTTCCAATATTTTTTATAGAAATATTTTTGTTAATTGAGGATGGAATATTTTGAAAACTTTTAATGGATATTAATTTTTATTTCAATGAATGATTTCTAAAGTTCTCATATGCCTCATGTATTAACTGTGATTTCATATTCTTCTAATGGGTTTTAAAGGGTTTCATAGAAAAGTGTTTTATATTCTAAGGTGAATGTGTATTATTTATACACTCAAAATTTTATTATGAAAAAGGTATACATTTTCATAGATTATCATGATTTTTATAGCACTAATGGGATTCTTTTATTTTTATATAACTTTATAATATTTTTATAAATCATTCTATATTTTCAATCATTTTTTATAGTATTCAAGGATGTGTAAGAACAATAGTATGTTCAATATTTATGCATTGGAATCATCTAAAATGAGTTGAAAGTGCCTTGAATTAAATATGCATGTAAACTTAAATCCCTATTTTGTTGGAGAAAATTTATATTATTTTGAAGTTTACATGTTGTTATGTAATTTTTATCCCTAATTCTCTGTAACTATAAACCTAAATGGTTTTAGAAATGTATGAAAGTGAAACACTTGATATAGAACATTTCATTATGGTTTGTAATGAAATATGGAGTTGTAGTTGGTATCATAGAAGAGGTTTATATTACATTATATGTTAGGGTGATGTTAAAATACACGTTTACAATATTTGAAATTATGGTTACATTATGAAGCTATAACTTGTGAAGATATTAATGTTTCTTCATCTAATACATTTATGTTAAAAATGTTTATCTACTGAGGAAATAGGGTATCTATAGTAGGATGGAATGAAGGGGATATCAACCTTTTGAATCAGTAACATTGAATTGTTGGAAAATTGTAGTTTTTGGAAGTATTAGCTCAATTAACATAGGTTATTAAGGGTGTCACCCATGAAAGTGAGTGATTAAATTATCCATAGAGGAAAGTGTCTATAGTAAATAATTTCACTAAATAGAACCCTCTAAATTCCAATGGAACATAAGACTTGGTGAAACCTAAAGGATGTTTTAATGCATTGGAGAATATATTTTAAGTTTTGTTATTTAAATAACATAATATTGTAACTGATTCTATTTATAATTTTGATGTGGAATTCAATTGTTGATGGTATCTAATTATATATACTAAGGAAAAAATATAATATTAATGTTATGGAGTAGACAATCGTTAATGATATTTTTTAATAAGTATTTTCCTAATGTTATTCAACGTAGAATATGAATAATTTTTTTTAGTTGAATAAAAATGATGAATACTCAGTATCCAGTTATGAAATAACTTACCAAACTATCCCAGTATGCACCAAATTAAATTTTGAACCGTGATAGTAAAATCGATATATTTTACATAGTTTTCAAACTAGGTTTATGAAGATAACTAGACTCTATTTTTTTTTAAATTCATGATCAATTTGTTTATTAATCTAAAAAATTAGGGACATTTTTTATGATACTTATGTACTTTAGGATAATAATAATAATAATAATAAATGGTCATAGTGCTACGTAATAAAGAATAATTTGACCAGGAAACCTAGAGGCATGCCAATTAAATGTTCTGAATGTTATAAAATTCATTTCAAAGTATTTTTAGTAGTATCAGGAATGTGTTACCTATATGTTTAGATTGATCATTTGGATCATGAATTTAAGAAAAATAGTTCTAATCTAATAATTAATAGGAAAATATTTCTTCATCCAATCGTGATATTTTTTAGTTAAAATGAGTTGGGTCATTGTACTAAAACATTTCCAAATTTAGTTACACAAGGCTTCAACCATCAAGATAATAAGTAGAAAAGTGTGGAAATTTTTTTATCTACTTTTATGGAAGATTCAGTGTCCTTAAATGATGTGGGTATATTTATATTAATTTTTAATTCAGATTATATCAATTTTTTGTGTGATTCGTTATCTACGCATTCTTTTATAATAAGAAAATTATCAAGTAAAATGGATATGAATTCTCAATGAATGTGATTAAAACTCCTTGTAAAACTATTGGAATTAGTATAAAGGTAACCAAAATTTATAAAAATTTCACTATTATTATATGTGGAATGTTATTATAGAAAATATTTTTTTCCGATTGAATAGTTTTATCTTATTCTAGGAAGGGATTTTCTTGATCTTATCATTCTATGATAGATTGTAGAGCCAAAGAATTTATTTTTTAGAATCTATTTTAGTTTCTATATAAGAATGAATTCATACCTTTGATAACATATCAACAATTTGAGAAACTTATAAAAGATATAAGTGAAATTTATCTTTCATATATCATTGAAAAGGAAGTAACTATTAAAATTTACAATGTTACAATAGTAAATGGATATATAGATATATTTTTTGATTATCTTTATGGTGTTATTCCTATTCAAGAGGATAAATTTACTTTTGACTTATTTCATAATTCTAATCCAATTTCAAAACATTTTTAATAGATACCTTGGAAATTATGGAATTTAAAAAGAAATTACATGAGTTTCATGATAAGTTTTCTATCCTACTAAGCACTTCACCGTGGGGAGATCCAATTTTTCTCATTAAAAAAGGTTGTTCTATAAGGATTTTCATTGAATATAGATAATTAAATAACATCGATATTATGAATAAATATTTATTTCCTCAAAACGATGACTTATTTGATCATCTATCTTATGACCAGCAATTTTTAAAGATTTATCTCAAGTCCAGGTATCTTCAAATAAAACTAATTGAGTAAGATATTCCAAGGGCGGTGTTATGTACTAGGTATGGCCATTATTAGTATTTGTTTATGCATTTGATGTTAAAGAATTCAATAATTGAATTTTTAGATATTATGAATATATTTTTAAATGAGTATATGGATAAATGTTTAGTGGACTTCATTGATCACATTCTAGATTATATTAAAAATTATTAGGAATATGATAAATATCTAAAGATTATTCTATATTTAATAATAGAAAATATGTTGTTTGTTAAACTTTTTAGATGTGAATTAATATTACAAAAATATTTCTTTGATTGGGTATATTATTTCTAAATATTGAATAACTATTGATCATGCTAAATCTAATTTAGTGGAGGGGTCAACATGACTTATAAATATCACTAATGTTTATGCTTTCATGTATTAGTGGTGTACTATTGATAGTTTTTTGGAAATTTATTTTGGCTACATTTCTCAATAACTATGTAATCTTGAAAATGAGTAAAAATATTCTAGAGAAAAGAATATAATTAATGATTTCATTATTTGAAATGAATATTGGTTAATGATCTATTTTTATCTTTGAAAATAATAAATAATGAATTATTTATTTTCAATGATTCAAATTTTAATGTACTTGGTTGTGTCATGATTCAAGACGTTCAGGTAATTTCATATGTTTCAAATAAAATGAAAATCGATGAATAGAATTACCATATTTAAGATATTGATCTTGAAGTGTTTTATTATTTATTTAAAAATTTTCAATAAAATTTTAAATATGATAAAATTTTAAATATATACAGACCATAAAAGTTTAAATTATATAATAACTCAGAAAATATTTGAACATGAGGTAGAAAATATTGTTGAAACTAGTAAAGGTTTATGATCGATTGATTATCTATCATAAAAGTAATGAAAATCAGGTAACTCATTCCTTGAGTTCAAAATATAATATATCATTATGAATAAAATGATTGGAACGTGATCCTTTGATTTATTATTTAATAATTTTCAGCCTAGAAATTGTTCATACAGACACTCAGTCTCTTTTGGTATACATGTCAATTTCATTATATTTTTCAGATAGAATTAATCATTCTAAAAGAGAAGATTATGATTTTCAATAAAAGGGAGAATTGTTCATGAAGTGAATGTTCCAAGAATTTGAAATTGAAAAAAAATCTGATGTGAGATTTGGAAAAATGTTGTGTGTGCCAAATGATTCCCAATTTAAGAAGGAATTTAAAAGCTACGTGTACATCTATCAATTTTATAATCATCCCGTTAATACAAAAATGTATATAGACCTGTGAGAGTATTAATTTTGGTGTGGAATAAATAAATATATTGTCAATTTTAACAAGAAATGTTTTAATTTTCAACAAGTTAATGATAAATGAAAACTACCGAAGGGAATGCTTCGATTTTTTATGTCTAATTAGAAGTGGTAGAATATACCCATTTCATTCACGGTGGGATTAAAAAAAATATTGAGGTTATAACACTATTTGGGTTATTGTTGATCATTTTAGTAAATATCTTCATTTCATTACTATGAGATATACTATATATTTGAAATAACTTTTTTCCTTAATATTAAAGAGATAATTAGATTACATAGATTCCACTTTTTTATTGAATCTAATCATGATAAAAAATTTACCCTAAATATTTATAAAGGACATAAAAAGTTATTGGGTATTAAATTAAATTTCAATAAAGATGTTCATATATAATATAGTGGAAAGTGATAGAACATAAACATGAATTTAGAATATACGATTCAGGATTTCTCATTAGATTATTTGGGAAGTTGATATCAACATCTCTCATTGGAGTAATTTTCTTAAAATAACAGTGTTCATTCCAATATAAATATGGAACCTTTTGAGGAATTATATATAAATCGGTGTAAGACTAAAGAGTGATGGAATGAATTTGGTGGAAGGAAGTTATTGGGATAATGATTGGTATAAGATATCTTTGATAAGGTAAAGATGATTCATCATGATATGAGGTTATCTTAAAGAAGTAAATAAATCATGTAGATAATTAGTGGAATGATCTCTATTTAGTTGTAAGAGATCATGTTTTTCTTAAAGTATATCCTTATAAATACGTTACAAGTATTTTTAGGAAAGGAATATTAAGTTTATGTTATATTTAAACATAATAAATTCTAGAAAAAGTGGGATTAGTTTCATAATAGGTGGCCTTACCTCTGATCTTATCTAAGGCACATGATGTAGTTTAGGTTTTTTGTTATAGAATATGAACCTGATGAGTCTCTTGTTTTGAGGCCTGAAGTAGTTCATTTGGAACAAAAATATTTATTATGAGGAAAACAGTACATATTATAGATCATAAATGGAATTTTTTTTCAGAATAAGGTGACTTTCCTAGTTAATATTTTATGGAATAGTCATATGATAGATGAAACACTATGATAATCATAAAAATCTATTATGAAAAAAATATCTTAACCTATATAAGTAATAAAAAATATTGTAAGGACCTAATTTCTAAAATGGGAGAATAATGTGACAACATATGAAATATTAATAATAAACTAATTCCATGTGTTTTTAATATTCACGATAGATTC
The DNA here is from genome assembly GCA_963277665.1 of Viscum album. Lineage (NCBI taxonomy): Eukaryota > Viridiplantae > Streptophyta > Magnoliopsida > Santalales > Viscaceae > Viscum > Viscum album. The sequence goes on along the minus strand of OY728126.1, from coordinate 686,570,901 downwards.
ATTTTCAATATTCTGATTTTATGAAAATCTGCAATCAAAAAATAAAGATATTTCTTAACCACATATTTTTAATGAATTATATAGTTTTATTTTAAAGTTAAACTTTTAAAAATTTTGGTTTTTTATTTCAAAAATTTGAAATAATTTTTTATATAATCTTATATAATTTATCATTTTTTAAAGTTTTTGGAATTTTTATGAAAATTTTTATTTCTTAGTGAATAATTAAAAATGTCAACTTTTCAAAAATGTCATTTATTTTCATTAAAAGTCATAATTAATATTTAACATTATATTAGGGATTTTGTTTTAAAGTAATATAATAAAGATTTTATTTGACATAATTTAATTATTATCATATTAATAGTAATTATATTTAATTTTGGTACAACATCATTTTTAGCCTTAAAAATGTTTTATTTGGGAAAATAGTTTTTCATTTTGTTTTTTATTTTTATATTAAATGTAATTTATTCCAATTATACATTTTAAATTTTGAAATGTTTTGTTTCATATTTTTAAATAGGAGGTTTAACATTATTAATGTGTTAATTTTAATTTTTTTCAATTAGAAATAGTAACCATGGTAACATTGTTGTTATCATAATAAAAGGGTATAACATGTTAATGATGTTTAAAATTAGTGATAAAGTCACAAAATATCATATTTAATATTATTTTATGAGATTATTTTGACCCTTTATAACTATATATTTTAACTTTTACTTATTTAGTTCCACTTTTCCATGATTAATACCTTATATTATTCTGAAAAAATTGAATAATTATAAGAGTGTCACTCCATTAACTAGTAAAAGGGAACCACCTACCCTATATTAGCCACATAATTTGAGCATTTTAACTTGACTAAGTCCAAAAAAAATTAACTTATAAACATTCCTCCAAATTTTTTAGAGGAAATAGTCCCACCAAATGACCAAACCTATAATGATTAAGGTGTAAACCAAAGGAGGATTCCAAAAAATATATATACCCCTTAACTGGGTATTTTCCTGTTAGTTTCTTCTTATAGATCCTTCAAATATTCTTTAACCATTAAGATATAACATCTTAAGGATATTAAATATAATTATATATAATTATATTTATTTCACAACCCTTTTTTATATCCTTTTTTCTTCCTATAGGAAGTGAAAACTTCACCCATGTGTATGTATAGACTACCACCTCCATGAAATGGTGTGTTTTGTTTTTCATGACAAGATCATATGGCTTGATAAAATGATAAATCAAATTAATATATATGATATTTATAACTATATATTATATTTATGACATAATTATTATTATCAAAGAAATAAATATTACTTACCTTCATATCTATTCATTTATTAGAAAATTATAACCTCCATTGTGTGTATGTGTGCACTACCACCCCCACAAGGGGATGTAATTAATTTTTCATTACTGCCACATAGGGATTTTTATAATGATTCAATTACTAGATAAATATAGCTTTTGTAACATATTTATTATTCTATAAATGTAAAATATTTTCTAATTTATTTATTTTCCCCCATTAGAAAAATGAAAATGTTTTTCATATGTACATATGGACTACAATCTCCATGAAATGATGTGCTTCATTTTTAATGACTACCATACATGAATGGTTATAAAATTATTTTTAATGTATAAAAATTATAATTATAAAATGTTTAAGATTTTGGATATTATGTAATAACTACCCCTTTGACCATGGTCAATTCACCGATGTTATTTTTTGTTTATAAATTGAATGACCACATAAACAACTAAAATAATACTAACTATTTTAGTAACTAAATAAGTCATGGAAATGAATTAAATAATAATAATAATACTGAAAATTAATATAAAGAAAGTTATTATTAATGTATAAAACTAATATTATTTTATTATTCTGGGGGTTTTTTAAAACATTAGATTAAAGTATTCCTTTTACATATTTATCCTCCATATTAATATTCACCAAAATGATTGAAAAAAATCTTATTTATACATTAAAATTGTTAAATTAATTTTTCAATATATTTTACATTATTTTTAAAATTTTAAAAATGAATTTTTAAAACATATATTATATGGATCGTTTTGAAATTTATATTGAGGTTTACTATAATGTTTTTTAAAATATATGTCTTGGACTATAACAACCTTGAACCTGTACTCCCGTATACAATTATAATAACATAATATTTAAATTTATGTCTTTGATATCATTTATCATAGCCATATTTTATCCATCCCAAATAGAAAAATTGTATCACTTACATCTCCATGTATATTCTAGTATTTGAGTTATAAAAATTAGAAAAACTATTATATGGAAAATTCGATACAAAAATAACTTGTTCATATAAAAATATTCTATATATAACTATTTTAATAGCATCTAGTAAAATTATTAAGAATTAAATACTTAAAACATTTCGTAATAACCTGGTTAAAAGGAAAACATTATAATGGTGAGCATAAATGATAAGTACGGGTAAACATTATCATTAACAATTTAATGTTATAAGAGAGCATATGATGAGCATAAGGGTATAATGAAAAAATCAATACATGTCAGAATAATATACGAACCATCAAATCCATCAAACTTGGATCATAAATCATGAGATATACAAAATATATTTATGAAAGTAAATGGTCATTAAAATCAACAGTCATGAACCATGTGATGTAAATCTTGATCAAAGGAAGAATCAAGAACTCATTGAAAGCATATATAAAATATATTAATATATTAGAACACTATCTTCCGAAAACATTTAAAATAATCCTTAAATATGGTATAGTCGTTAAAGTTTAATACCCATAAACCCTTAGGATTAAATAATTATCTATCTAACTTTATATTCTCTTAGGAGGTACTAATATTCATTCAACTCTATCATTATTACCCAATGAATTAAGGAGCTATATCAGGCTCAACAATAACATATAAGACAAATTCCAAGATGATTTAGGTTCACTCCCCTATAAAATGATCATCAATAATTTATAAGTATGATATCATGAGAAAAATAATTTAAATATTTCAATTTTCGACATAAAAATAATCGTTGTCATTCCATAACTTGATTTTACCCATGGAAAAGAATCATGTTCCATGAAAATATATTTGAAACAATATTAATCAATCCAAAAAATTATTTAGGATGTAAACATTATCAAATATCTTCGATGGATCAATAGTAACATCAAGTTTTTTTATTAGTGAATAGAAATAAAATTAAATTATCACTAAAGATATTCACAAGGAAAAATCACATTCCGCTTTATAAAAAACATTTTAAAATGAAAATTTGTGAAAATATTGTGAAAATAAGTTTTATATGATAAATATGGAAACATATAAAGTATTCATCAAAAAAAAATAATGGTTATAATTGAGTTAAAACATACTCATGTCATAAAAATTAAAAAATAAACATTCTTTTCAAACATTTTTAAAGATAGTCAATAGTGACCAATGGGAAAATTATTATGGAATATAAGTTTAAAAACATATAAAAGAATGTAAAATATCATGTAAAATATGGGGACTAAGGTATGTATTATTTTATTTTTATAAATATATTATAATATCATAAATATCATATTATCTCATTAAATACACACATATATATCACTCATGTGTGGTGATTATGAAAAAATAATCACATAGATTCATAGAGGTGGTAACGCACACACATACACAAATGTTGTTATAATTTTTCAATCGATGGAATAATAAGAAAATAAATGATATATTATATTTATAAAATTATAATTATGTCATAAATTTAATATATACATATATATATATATTCAATACATCATTATAAAAATTCGTGAGTGGTGGTGATGGAAAATGAATTAAATATATTTGGGAGACAGTAGTCTGTCGTACACACGAATGAAGGTTTCATTTCTTATTTGATGAAAGAGGATATATATATAAGTTACACTATTAACCTAATAAATCTTATTATATGAAAAAAAAAATTTTTTATTTCATCATTTATGAATAATATTTGACTGAGGTATAAGTATAAATGAAATTAAATCATTTTGTTAAAAGTTAAACATCTTCTTTGTGCAACCTCCTTTGCTTTACAACTTATATCCTCTAAGGATAGTATACAATACATTCCTATAAAACATGGTGATTTAAGCTATTAATGTATTTTCTTAAGTCACAGGTGATCTATAATATTCAAAATGTATTCTTAAGAGAGGAGGGTAGGTTTTTCATTTATAAGTGAGTGGAGGGGAACTCTTGGAATTACTTAAAGTATTAAATTAATATAAAAAAATTTCATGGAAAAGGGTCACCAAATTGTTATATTTAGAATATATGATTATTTTATTCTAAAAAATCTCATATAAAAAATTAACATGTTTAGGTGATATTTTCATTCGTGCTTAATTGTTTTGACTCCATAGTTATCCCTTTTGACGATAAGTGTGATATCAATTTTTTTTACTCTTTAAGGGTCAATAATGATAATATAAAAGGAAAAGAGTCTTCTAAACAAACCATGGATGATGTTTTATACCTTATAACATTTACTTGGACTAATATATAATTTTTTTGGATTTTAAATCTTGTAATACAATATTTTCTATTTTAAAATATCATTAATTTTATTATTGAAACTATTAATTTTATTTGACATTAAAGTCATAAAGATAAAAAATTTATTCAGATATAGACTTATAATAAATCTGTAGTAATTTATATATATCTTTAAAATATATGCAACACTATAACTGAACAAAAAATAAAGTTAGGTTTTTTAAAATCATTTCCTTGATATTTTGAATGATTTCTTATACACTATGTCAGCATTGTATAAGAATTTAAGGTAATTAACTAATTACTAAAAATTAAAAATAAATTTACATAATAAAAAATATCATTTTTCTCAAAATAAATTTTAATATTCAATTGTAACTATTTTTATACCTATGTGAACAAATAATTAAAATTCAAAAGCAAGAGAGTGATATATTGTATTTTTCATTACTTAAAATAATATATCAGTTATTTTCAAAGAAATATAGAACTAAAATTCCATAAAAATTAATCTTGGATGATTATTGTCAAACCCCACTCCTATAAAATATTAAATTTAATTTTTAGTTCTATTTTTAGTTCCTATCATATTATTTTTCACCTTAATTACCCGATTTACACTTACTATGGTGACAAATATTTACCACGGCTGTTATTCATTAAATAGAAAAATAAAAGGGACTTATTTACTTAATTTTAAAGTTTCATTTATAAATATGGGTTAAATTTTTTCAATTTTCAATTTCAATAAGTGGAATTAATAAATCTTAATATAAAAATGTAAAACGCAGTGAAAAATAGTTTTTAGAAAATTGTTTGTTTAATACCAAAAGTGTACTTATACTAAAATAAAGTATAATGATTATTCAAATGTAATTAATTATATTATATATACAAGACTTATTTTATTTTGATATAAAATTAAAATTATACTTGTACTTTTTAATATAAAGAAATTGATTTTTTATCAAAATCTATATTTTCACTATTCGCTGAAAAATCAATCATTTCAGAAAAATCCAAAATATTCACAATAATATAGTTTTGATATGATGAAATAAAAAAATATATAATTTTCATAATTTTTCTTATAATAGTCTTTAAAATTAATTGTATTATCCTTGCACAAAAAAACAATAAATCCCATTTTTGATGAAAAAATATTATTATTGCAAAAAATGACCTTATTATCATTCCTTTTGTCACGACCTATCCTTTGGGGTCCATGTCGTGACTACCAAAAGCCTTCCTGACATAGGCCACTGGCTAGCGACAAGCACCGAAAGGTGTATTCCCAAAATGGGAAGGCATTATCTTTATAAACTATAAACTCCCACAAACCAAGAACTCATCAAGATACAAGAACAAAGTAAACTATATAGTAAATAGGGTGTGTACAGAATGTAAAGGGGTTAGAATACATGTCCAACAAGAATGTACTTGTAAAACTAAAAAGTAAAAGTAAATCTCAAAACACCTCATGTGAACACCCACCCAGGATCCTACCTGAATGGTAGGTACAGCTCTCAAACGGTCGTCACTGCGGTACGCCTTGCCTAAGGTGCACCTCTGAGTAGTCTCCAGTCCTGGAACCCTCATCCTTAGTCGGAATTGTTCGTCGTCTTCACAAGTCACAACAATTTGTGGGCATAGCCCATGCAGGGGTGAGTATAACAATACTCAGAAGGGAGCCTTAAACCCCTAAGGTCTCTCAAATTCACAAATGATAAACAACAAACAAGGAAACGACAGTCAACCCTACTTAGGTATATGCTCATACGTATACCTAAGTTATCAAAATATACTCATCTCAAAAAAGAGTAATGAATACCACAAAGGTAACACCATAAAGGTATAAGTACCACACAGATATCACCCTGAAGGTATGAGAACTACAGACAATGTGTAACGACCCAAAGTTTCATTAATGGAAATCCCTCTTCATCTAAATAAATGTCTCTTTATGAAAAATGTTTTTATAAGATGTCAAATTATTTGGTTTTATGTTATGAATTTTGACCGTTTTTAATATAGGCGTTGAACAGTGACCACATGATTAGAATAAATATAGGACCTTAACAAATCCAATTTACTCAGACAAAAGAAGCGATGGCCTCGTCCAGTAGAATTGCTCCATACGAAGCCCATTTTTTTGAGCTCAGAAAATAGTTGGCATCCTTGGGATTTGCTCTTGACCAAGCCCAAGCTGAGCTTCATCATGTCAAGCACGAAAATGACCTTCTATGGGAAAAGTGGAAGTTGATTGAAATTACCACTCGAGCGATGTTATCTGAGGCACCCCAAGAGTCTGTCACCATTGCACACCTTACCCTTAGTTCATATGCGGCTGTTTTAAGGGGTTATCTAACAAATAAGTTGTACTATGTTAATATATATTATTTTTCTATATAATAATGAATATAATTTCTAGTCATTTTTGATACATTGTAAATAGTTTTTAATGTACATATGGTGTTTTTAGTTATTATTTAATTAAGAAATCTATTAAATTAAATTAAGGGATTTTTGAATTAAATAATATTTTAATAAAATAATAATATTATTATTAAATTAATTTTAATTAAATATAAATTATCTTATAATTTTATGAATGCAATAAAGTTTTTTTATTAAGGTTTGAAAAAAATATTTTTCAAAACTCGTGAATTTTTGATAAATGTCGGTTTTTATTTTACAAGTTAAAATTAACATTTTTAGAAATTTTTTTAGATAAAATAAATGTCATTTCTAGAATCAGGTCATCAAATTTAATCAACGGTGAATTTTTCATAATATTCTGAGACTGTCAAATTTTTCGGTAAAAATTAAATACCGTTTAAATATATAATGCGTTTTATGACATCATAATGACCCAATAGTGATGTAATAAAATACTATAATCTTTATTTTCGGCCAATATATGTTTTACCATTAAAATAATGTGATTTTGGGTTTGTTTTACTTACTTTTCAAAGCATTAAAGGACCCCTCAAATCATATTCAACACTTTTCCTTTTTAAATTAATTTCCATGAGAGTGTGACTCACCTCCACATAAGCAACCCTAATATTTTAAGATTTTAGGACTTTGGAATTATAAAATAATGTTTTCTTATTCCCTTTTCCAAAAACCAAGGGCAAAAACCATGGGATGGTTTGTGGTTTGGTTTAATTTAATGTAAGGGGACCCAAACCTACATAATAAAGAATTCCCTCACCTTTCCTATATAAACCCAGCCAAGCTCCCACTTCCTCCTCACTAAAAGCCTTTGGAGTTCGTACAAACTCTTCCCTACTCTCTATATAATCCTCCGAAGGTTCCTCAAGCTCCCAATAAGCCTCTCACAAGCCTCTCTCTAGCCTTTGAAGCACACTTCCAAGTAAGGGGTTTTTCTTCCTTTCTCATTTTTGTCAATTTTCATTAAGTTGTATTTCCCTTTTAATTTCAATTATGAATGTTGGGGTATGGTTTGACACCTCCCCCATACTGCCCTTTTGTTGTTTGAATTATTGGATACCCCTTTATCTCTCATTAAATTCCTCCCATGTACAGCTGTTACAATGCTGAAATTCCGAAAGGAACTTCTCTCTCTTCTTTTACATTCAAGAAATAATTTTGTATCATGAATCTAAATTCCATTAAAATTGTTGGGACATGTATCTATATGAACTATTTAATTTCCACTACATGTTAATATGATGAGTAACCCCTTTCTCTCTCATCAACCATTTTTATGAATTCTTTTGTCACGCCATTACGCTGCCGAAATCGCACCGATTTTCTAAGCCAATGTCATTGTGTAGTGGATACCATGCACATTTCTCTATCAAGGGTATCCACATTTATGAACCTTTACATATTGATTACAATGTTTCATGTATTAATTCTACATTCCTTTATCGTGGAATAAATTATTGTGTTTTATGAATCCATGTTTTATGATCCATGTGGCACACTTATGCATGAAATGAAATGTTTAAGAAGGGTGCGCCCTTATAGCGCTCCAATGCATTGGGTAATGTATAGTATCATGATACGTCATGTGAAATGAGTGCTGAATCATGCTAATTGAAGTGCAATGTGGGTTTACTCGTGATTTATGTGCAATGGGGATTTACTCATGCTCCATGTGCAATGAGCCTTGGCTCATGCTAATTCCATGTTAAGTGTTGTTGCCACATTTCCATGTTATGATTATAATTATTTATCATGACTTTATGTTCATGTTTATTATATTCTCTATTGATATGCCTATTGTCTAACATGTATTGTAATCCTCATGTTATTCCATGTGTACTCCCTTATTGGGCTTTATAGCTCACCCTTTTCTTATGCATGTCCCCAGGTTATCCTATGAAATTCTAAGTACGAGGGAATGTAGTGGTCATGTAAAGGATGTTTTCAATAACGATGTTGTATTTCATGTTTTATGTTTTTATGTAATGTTCCTATGCCCCAAATACACTAAACCTCTCAATCTTATTTGTTGTATGAAGTGAATTTTTATATAATAAATCTTGTTTAAGTTTGTAATAAATGCAGGGCTGTCATAGTTGGTATCAGAGGATTGGTTTAGTAATTTTTGGAATTAGGAAACCCAAGTAAAGCCTCAGATAGAAGACTATGTACAATAAAAACTTCCCTAAGTTTTGGTGAGTATTGAGTAAGTGGGTTATCAAGCAAATACATCCTTGTCTAGATACGATCAGGTAGAGGTGGCTCTAGCACAGATTTATCCTAAGGGTAAAACCCAAAAACACCGCTTTGAGCTCAACTCGAACGGGAACTAGTGAACGACAATAGGGGTTGCTGCACTCTTGGTTACGACACTCCCGTGGGATATGTTTTGATAAATTCACAAGCTTAGTAGGAACCCTTATTAAGGGAATTAAAAAAAATTCCCCTACAAATATATGTTAGAAAGTAGATCATGAATAGCCTAGATTGAAGCCTATAGACTCATGAGTTAAGGAAATGATAGTTTATTTATAAGTCATCAACTTTTGTCTTTGGATTAACCTTTATGTTTTACCCCTAACTTTCCTTTTATTCCAGCCAATGGCCGGTAATAGGAGGACTCGGGCTAACAACCGTTGTGAATATCAGTGTGATGACTGTACTAATGAGATTCCAAATCCAATGGGAGTGGGAATCACGAAGTTTTTCACACTTCTCTCTCATCTAACTCATGTTTTGAATAGAAACACGGGTCAAGAGGAAGTTTCAACCCCCCCCCCCAAGAAAGAACAAGTCGCTATCGAGAGATTCATGAGACAAATGCCTCCTACTTTTAGTGGATCATTCAATCCCACGATCGCTGAACAATGGATCAACTCCGTTGAAAAGATATTCTCCATCCTCCAATGTTCTGAAAAAGAAAAGGTTCTCCGGGCGGCTTATCGTATGGAGGGTGAATCTGATCAATGGTGGACATTGATCACAAATACAATGACTGAGGTGGAGATCAAGGCATTGTAATGGAAGGATTTACGGAAGGTGTTTTTCGATAAATATTTTCCACGCACCCTCCAGCATAAGATGGAAAGGGACTTCCTTTCCCTCAAGAAAAAAGATGATGAATCTATTGGAGTGTACGAGGAAAACTTCAAAAGGCTTGCACGATATGCTTCCGGCTTTGTCGTTACCCCCGAATGCAAGGTTGATCACTTATTTAGTGGGATGAAGCCTACCTTGTGGAAATCATTAGCAATCTGTGACTTCGATAGCTATGAGGAAATTGTCCGATGTGCCCTCAAGGTCAAAATGGAGATCAGGGAATCATAGGGGTATCATGGGGACAAGAAGCATAAGGTGGACTTCAATGCTGGTGGTCCGATGGATAAATCCAACGGTGCTAAGAAGATCCAGCACCCCACTTGCCAAAAGTGCGGAAAGAAGCACCCTGGAAATTTCCTTAAGGGGATGAGAAAATGCTTCAGGTGTGGAAGAGAAGGTCACCTAGCTATTAACTATCGGAAAGAAGGACCCGTGGCTGCAACAGAGGAGTGGAACGCTCTGTTCGAACCTCAACGCATTGTTCAATGCTACAAATGCAATGAACCATGTCATTTTGCAAATCAGTTCCCTAATCCAAGAGTTATCGGAGGCAACCAACAACCTCCAAGACAACAAGGAAGAGATTTTTCCATCACTTCTGCCGAAGTGAACCCCAACAACGAAGTAGTGACAGGTATACTAGTTATTCATTCAAGAATAGAGAACATACTTTTTGATTCGGGTTCTACGCACTCTTTTATATCTCTAAAATTTAGTAGAACAATCCCAGAACCACCACAAATCATGGAAGTAAAGATATCGGTGGATACAGAAAATGGGGAAATCATTGCATACCATGAATGTAAGTCCTCCCCTGTTATAATATGTGTATTGAATTTCCCGGCGAACCTCGTCATACTCACTCTGGTGGAATTTGATGCAATTCATGGTATGGATTGGCTTTCCTTATATAGAGCCAATATAAATTATTGGGAGAGGGAAATCACACTCTATATAAAGAATCGACCCCCGATTCTTTACAAGTGTCAGGAAGAAGATGAATCTCCTTTAGCTCCATCATCTCAAGTATGGATATTACTGCCCTATGAGCACGTGTATCTGGCTCAGATGATTGAGTCCAAAGAAGAAACCATCCTTGAATAAATGCCTATTGTGAGGGAATTCGCTGAAGTGTTTCCCGAGGAACCGCCTGGTCTTCCTCCAAGAAGAGATGTTGAGTTCTCAATTGAACTTATACCTGGGGCGCTTCCAATATCCAAGAATCCATATAGAATGGCTGTTGTTGAGCATGAAGAGCTGAAGAAACAACTAAAGTAGAATATGTATAAAGGGTTTATACGCCCAAGTGCTTCACCATGGGGTGTACCAGTCCTCTTCGTCAAGAAGAAGGATGGGTCAATGCGGCTTTGCATTGACTATCGTGAACTTAACAAATTCACGATAAAGAACAAGTATCCTCTCCCAAGAATTGATGAATTGTTTGATCAGCTTCATGGAGCACAGTACTTATCCAAGGTGGACTTGCGGTCAGGATATTATCAAGTAAGGGTGAAGAAGGAAGATGTCACCAAGACTACTTTTCGTACATGATATGAGCACTATGAATTCATAGTAATGCCTTTAGGACTCACCAATGCTTCAGAAATATTCATGGAATTGATGAATAGAGTCTTTAGAGATTACCTTGAAATTTTTTTGGTAGTCTTTATAGATGATATTCTAATATACTCCAAAACCAAGGAGGATCATGAGGAGAATTTAGAAACTATACTAGAGACTTTGCGCAAGGAGAAGCTCGATTCAAAGTACAAAAAGTGTGAGTTCTGGTTGAGGTAGGTCTAATTCTTGGGCCATATCATCACAAGCAATGAGATATCTATGGACCCCTCCAAAACAGATGCAATTGAGGGATGACCGAGGCCAACATCGGTAACGGATATCCGTAGCTTCTTAGGGTTAGATGGATATTATCGACTATTTCTTAGAAATTTCTCATGATTGTCCAACCCTCTTACCAATCTAACTTGAAAGGGAGTAAAGTCTTCTTGGAGTGATGAATGTGAAGAATTCTTCAAGAAGTTGAAAAGAAGGCTTATCACTGCACCCGTGCTCACTTTACCCATAAGTGGGGAACTTTTTGTTGTATTCAGTGATGCTTAAAAGAAGGGCTTAGGTTGTGTTCTGATGAAAATTGATAAAGTGATATCCTATGCCTCAAGGAAATTAAAAATACATGATCTAAACTATCCAACACATGATCTGGAGTTGGCGGCTGTGATCTTTGCCATGAAAATCTGGCGGAATTATCTCTATGGAGAGAAATGTGAGATATATACTGACCACAAGAGTCTTAAATATATATTCACACAAAAAGAGATTAATATGCACTAGAGAAGATGTATAGAGCTCATCAAGGACTATGAATGTTCTATACATTACCACCCTGGGAAAGGGAACAAGGTGGAAGATGCCCTAAGTAGAAAGGTCCCAACAATTCTATCAATGATGAGAATTGAGAAGGATCCAATCTTCTTAGACATGATGAAGATGGATGTGGGAATCATAAAGAAGGGAACATGATCAATCCTTTCAAAAATTATTGCTCAACCATATCTTTTGGAAAGGTTAAAGGATGCTCAAAAGGATGATGTGGGAATTCAAGAAAAATTGGAAGCTATCAAAAAAGAGAAATCCTCATAGTTTAATGTTAATGAAGAAGGAATTGTGCGGTTTGGGAAAACACTACGTGTTCTATCAAGTCTGGATCTCAAGAAGGAACTTTTGGATGATGCACATTGTTCAAATTTCTCTATTCACCCAGGGAGCACAAAGATGTATTGAGATCTCCGAGAAAAATTTTGGTGGGATAATATGAATAAGGGGATCACCGAATATACATCAATGTGCCTGTTGTGTTAGCATGTGAAGGAAGAGAGGCATCCGTCTAAGGGGATGATGCATCAATTGCCCATACTAGGATGGAAGTGGGAGAACATCACCATGGACTTTGTCACCAGACTTCCGAGGACATCCAAAGGAAACAATGCAATCTGGGTTGTTGTGGATCATCATACAAATTCTGCACACTTCATTGCTATTCAGGAGGATTTTTCATTGGATCAACTGGCGCAGATATATATCAGGGAAGTGGTATGGTTTCCTGGTGTACCACTATCTATTGTGTCTGACCGAGATCCAAGATTCACCTCTATGTTTTAGAAGAGTCTTCAACATGCTCTGAATACTGAACTGAACTTCAGTACGGCCTATCATCCTCAAACCGATGGCCAATCCGAGCAGAATATCCAAACACATGAGGATATGTTGAGAGAGTGCTTAGTGGACTTTAAAGGAGGATGGGATCAACATATTCCTCTGGTTGAGTTCTCTTATAATAATTGTTTCCACTCGATCATCCAAATGGCACCATATGAAGCCCTATATGGGAAAAGGTGTAGAACACCGACATGTTGGGATGACGTCGGTGAACGTAGGCTACTTGGACCAGAAATGTTCTAGAAAATGTTAGAGAAGGTGAAAACCATTCAGAAGCATTTCAAGGAAGCTTAGAGTCGACAGAAGAGTTATGCAGCTAACCGTCAATGAGACCTTGAGTTTAAAGTTGGATACATGGTTTTTCTACACATATCTCCATGGAAGAAGGTCATGAGGGTTGGAAATAAAGGGATGTTAAGTCCAAGTTACATCGGACCCATCAAGATTCTTGTTCGTGTCGGGGCTGTGGCCGATAGACTAGAACTACCACCTACTATGGCCAATGTACATGATTTCTTTCATGTATCTCTCTTAAGTACGTACATACCAGACCCTTCACATGTACTCTCTTCTGAGGTGGTACAATTGGAAGATGATATTTCTTATGAGGAGCAACCAGTGAAGATCTTAGATCGTAGAGAAAACGTTCTATGAAATAAGACAATTCCCCTCTTCAAGGTGTTGTGGTGAAACCACATGTTTAAAGAAGCGACTTGGGAATCAGAGGAAAATATGAAGATGAGTTACCCACATCTTCTTTAGTGTGGGAAAAGGAGAAATTTCAAGGGCGAAATTTCTTAAGGGGGAATGTTGTAACGACCCAAATTTTCATTAATGGAAATCCCTCTTGATCTAATTAAATGTCTCTTTATGAAAAATGTTTTTAAAATAAGTCAACTTCTTTGGTTTTATGTTCAGAATTTTGACCGTTTTTAATATAGCCGTTGAACAGTGACCACATGATTAGTATAAATATTTGACCTCAACAAATCCAATTTACATAAACAAAAGAAGCGATGGCCTTGTCCAGTAGAATTGCTCCATACAAAGCCCATTTGTTAGAGCTCAGAAAAGTGGTGGCATCCTTGGGATTTGATCTTGACCAATCCCAAGCTGAGCTTCATCATGTCAAGATCAAACGTGACCGTCTATGGGAAAAGTGGAAGTTGATTGAAATTACCACTCGAATGATGTTATCTGAGCCACCCCAAGAGTCTATCACCATCGCACACCTTACCCTTAGGACTTATGTGGCTGTTTTAATGGGTTATAAAACAAATAAGTAGTACTATGTTTATTTACATTATTTTTTTATATAATTTTGAATATAATTTCTAGTCATTTTTGATACATTGTAAATAGTTTTTAAAGTACAAATGGTGTATTTAGTTATTATTTAATTAAGAAACATATTTTATTAAATTATGGTATTTTTGAATTAAATAATATTTTAATAAAATAATAATAATATTATTAAATTAATTTTTATTAAATATAAATGATGTTATAATTTTATTAATGCAATAATTTTTTTTATTAAGGTTTGAAAGCCATTTCTGTCAAAACCCGTGAATTTTTGAGAAATGTTGGTTTTTATTTTAAAAGTAAAAATTTAAATATTTAGAAAATTATTTAGATAAAATAAATGTCATTTATGGAATCAGGACGTCGAAATTATCCAACGGGGATTTTTCATAATTTTTTGAGACAGTCAAATTTTTGGGTAAAAATAAAATACCGTTTAAATATATATTGTGTTTTATGACATCATAATGACCCAATAGTGATTTAATAAAATACTATAATCATTATGTTCTGAAAATATATGTTTTACCATTAAAATAATGTTATTTTGGGTTTGTTTGACTTACTTTTTAAAGCATTAAAGGACCCATCAAGACATATTCAACACTTTGCCTTTTTAAATTAATTTCCATGGGAGTGTGACTCACCTCCACATAAGAAACCCTAATATTTTAAGATGTTCGGACTTTGGCCTTATAAAATAATTTTTTCCTCTTCCCTTTTCCAAAAACCATGGGCAAAAACCATGGTATGGTTTGTGGTTTGGATTAATTTAATGTAAGGGGATCCAAACCTAAATAATAAAGAATTCCCTCACCTTTCCTATATAAACCCACCCCAGATCCCACTTCCTCATCACTCAAATCCTTTGGAGTTCATCAAAACTCTACCCTACTCTCTATATAATACTCCAAAAGTTCCCCATGCTCACAATAATCCTCTCACAATCCTCCCTCTAGCCACTGGAAGCACACTTCCAAGTAAGGGTTTTTTATTCCTTTCTCATTTTTGTCAATTTTCTTTAAGTTGTATTGCCTTTTTAATTTAAATTATGAATGTTGGGGTATGGTTTCGCACCTCCCACATACTTCCCTCTTATCGTTTGAATGATGTGAGACCCCTTTATCTATCATTAAATGCCTCCCATGTACACCAGTTACTATGCCGAAATTCCGAAAGAAACTTCTCTCTCTTCTTTTACATTCAAGCAATAATTTTGTATCATGAATCTAAATTCCATTAAAAATTTTGGGACATGTATCTATATGACCTCCTTACTGTCCACTACATGTGAATATTATGAGTAACACCTTTCTATCTCATCAACCATTTTTATGAATTCTTATGTCACGCCGTTACGCTGCCGAAATCGCACAGATTTTCTTAGCCAATGTCATTGTGTAGTGGATACCATGCCCATTTCTCCATCAAGGGTATACACCTTTATGCACCATTACTTATTGATTAAAAAGTTTAATGTATGAATTCCACATTCCTTTATCGTGGAATAAATGATTGCGTTTTATGAATCCATGTTTTATGATCCATGTGTCACACTTATGAATAAAATGAAATGTTTAAGAAGGGTGTGCCCTTATAGTGATCCAATGCATTGGGTAAAGTACTGTATCATGATACGTCATGTGAAATGATTGATGAATCATGATAATTCAAGTGAAACTAGGGTTTACTCGTGCTTTATGTTCAATGAGAATTTACTCATGCTCCATGTGCAATGAGCCTTGGCTCATGCTAATTCCATGTTAAGTGTTGTTGCCACATTTCCATGTTATGATTATCATGCTTTATCATGCCTTTATGTTCATGTTTCTTATATGCTCTATTGATATGCCTATTGTCTAACATGTATTTTACTCCTCATGTTATTCCATCTGTACTCCCTTACTGGGCTTTATAGCTCACCCTTTTCTTATACATGTCCTCAGGTAATCCCATGCAATGATATGTACGAGGGAATGTAGTGGTCATGTAAAGGAAGTTTTCAATAAATATGTTGTATTTCATGTTTTATGTTTTTATGTAATGGTCCTAAGAACCAAATACATTAAACCTCTGGATCTTCTTTGTTTTATCAAGTGATGTTTTAGGTAATAAATCATGTTTAAGTTTTTAATAAAATTAGGGTTGTCATACAATGTCAAATGATGAATTTGAGATTGGGCCTGTCCAGAGATGTTACAAAACATCCCTTGCTTGAATCCTTCCAAATTCATAATCTTTATTGAAAAATGAAATAATCAAAAGCAAAATGATTGTGTGTAGGGGGGGGGGGGGGTGATGAGTCATGCAGCAGTTTAAATGAGAATCTGAAACCATTTTGAGTTGTACCTACATACTTGAAGTTCCAAAACACTGAGGTTTCCTGAGGATCAAGATTTTATCTAGGTGTTCGATCAGTAAAATACAAAAAAAACATTTTTTAAAGGTTTTCAGAACATTAGAAATTAAGATATCAAAACTAATGCTTCATTTAGTATATTGGAAGTGATTTCAATGGATGGGAATGAGGTGTGGCATGGAAAAGTTGAAAGCAAAATGGAAAATAAGTGAGGTTTAAAAAATGATTTTGGTATATAAAACAATAATATGGAAAGGAAAACAAAATAACCAAAACATTAAAAAAGGAAGGTGGGAATGATAATGAAAAAGGTTGTTTGGTCATTTAATGTCACTCCTGCACCTGTTTATAGGATGAAAGTGAGCTCAACCTATTTTGATAGATATTATTTTCATGGATTCAAAATTCATATAAACCATAAAACCATAAATCTTAAAACCCAAAACCCTAAAATTCTAAAAAAACCCTAAACACAAAACCATAAATTCTAAAACTAAAAATCCTTGAATATAAATAATAGGATCTAAAAATATATAAGGCAGAGGTTAAACCCCAAATCTCAAAATATTAAAACTAATGTTAGATTGGTGTATCCCCCTCCTCCCTTCCCCCTACCCCCTGCCCCCTGCCCCCTGCCATGTGCCTCATGCCCCTGCCCCCTACCCCCTGCCCCCCTCGACATAGCCCCCATGTCTCCAACAACCTCCCCTACACCGCCCCCAACCCTGTACTTTCCCCTATATCATGCACACCCCCATGTGAGTCAAAAAATATTCGTAGATGCCAGTGGTGTTTCAAATGAGAGGTGAAAGAATTAAAATGGCAAAAATAAATGCAATTATATCAAATAAGCTATATATGAATAAACTACCACTGTGAGTTTTTGTAGACAGCACCCCTCTGTTAGAGGGGTTTTATTACAAAACCATGTCTTATTTATAAAATGAAACAATTATTTTAACTAACACTTGATCAATAATTTCAATTTAATATAAAAAAGCCGGAATCAAGAAGGCAGCTAATTGCAATTTAAAAAATTATTGAATTAAAGAGTTTGGGAGAGGGAATCTACCTCGATGGTGTCAAGACACGCACAAGAGGATCCTTATATATATGCTCACATGCATAAGCATGGGATATGTTTTGTTGTTTGTTCTCTGCAATGCATGCATCCCTATCCACAGACACAACCTATCATGCGAAAGCATACACACAAGAAATCAAGTTCTTGTGAAGACATTGAGACAAATAAATCCACATAAATATATATTTGGAATGAGTTATATTAATAATAAGTATGAGAATAATTCCTATGGATGAAGCCATTTCAAAAGGACCATCAGTGTTTGAGAAATAATATTGGAAAAATGAGGTCCAATGGAAATGTATTCCAAAGGAATGTACTAAAGGAACAACACAGTGGTTATCGAACAAAAGTACCAAAAGTAGTATTGTGTTGAAATTTATTGTAATTACATCTAAATGTCATCAAGTATTATGATGCTTAATTGTTACTTATCAGAATCCTCAAATACCTGAATAGACCAGGTGAACAAAATGACTAAAAGTATTCAGTATAAAAGTTTCAAATTCAATAAGCATAAACAAATGGAATCCTAGTTGATTTTGGACCATGAAAATTTGTGCACATTTACTATCATCGCTCACCCCAATCATTGATTCAGCAGAATCCTGGCCATATAAAACCCATCAAAAGTTTAAAACACAAATAGATGCAAGTGAATTCATGCGAGAATAAAAGGAAATAATGAGAATTAATGAAATTCACTTACAATCTTAACATATGTGAAATCAATTTCAATACCAATGGTACCTCAATAGCCCCTTCCCCCTTGCACACCTTCCCTTGGACCCCATTTCCCCCTTGCACACCCCTTGCCCCTGCCCCTACCCCCCTGCCCTCTTCCCAAGCCAGGAATACACCTTCCATGGTCCTGGAGAAGCCGGTGCACTATCACCATGTTAAAAAAGAAAATCTCACACAAGGGAAGAAAGAAATCCATTCTGCCCAAGGTTTCATGAAAATCCAGAAGTCCATGCATTAAAAGTCCATCCAGACTTAGAGAAAAAATGGAAAGGAAAAATTGGTTGAGAAAATTTTCTCCACCCAACAGCTCACATTGATGAGCAAGGAAATCCACCTTATTCCCTAATTAATTATGTGTTATTAGTATTTCATTCAATGCAGGGAATTGGAGGTGAAACTAATTCTCAAGAGGAGAGAAAATGAAGGAATGTAAGCAAGAATAACTATTCCAGATCTGAAAAAGGTCACCGTCTTAGTATGATTTATTCAATGGTATTACAAAGAACATCAAAAGGAATGATCTTCATTGATGGAGTGAAGATAGTGTGTCTCCTCGATGGGGAGATGAGTGGTGAAGACCCTTGAGAATCTGCATGACTTATTTATTCCATGAAAATCTGGAATTTCTGGAATGCGCATGAAAAAGTCATTGATGAGGTATGCATTTCTCACATCCTTATTAATGATTAAATAAAGTCTGATATTAAGGGTGATAAATTTAATTAATCAATGATATGATGTTGAGGAAATTTGAGATCTCAAGGCTGATTTCAAAAACATGCTACATATACTTGAATGTTTTCAACATGTGTATTGAGATGAGTTCAAGATCTCAGTTTTGAATTCCAAAAAAAATAAAGATATCAATTGGCATAAATTGGTTTCAATTTGAGGACATCTAAATAGCCCCTAAATGAGTCATGATAATTATAACCAGTTGTTATCATGTTCAGTTTGTTAATGGGACATCATTTTTTTCTAAATCAATCCCTCATATTTTCTACACCAAACATGGATCACATAGACTTTGAATGGAATGAATGATGGCACATTGTTTAAGAATGATGTGATACTATCCTCATTCATGAACATTGTATTTATTTTCAATAATGGGAGAGAATAAAATGAGTGAAGTCAATGAGAAAAAAGGGAGAGAATAAAATTAAAGAACATCTTGATATACAAATTTCTAGATTGGTTTTGTAAAATAAACACAATGTAAAAGATTTTTAAATCCACATTGTGTTTGTGTCATAGTTGTTGTCAATGAAGAAGACAAGTTGTTTCTTACCAATATACAGATGATAAATGGCTTGCATGTTTTTTGGAGTACCCAAAAATATTGATGAGTCATTTGGGAGCTAGACAACTTAAAAGGGAGTTGGAAGTTCCCAAGCTTGTTGAGAAGGAATATGAAGTTCCCAAGAAAAGGTGTTAGTATGTGAATCTTATATGTGGTATGATGAATTATCCTGAATCATAGAAGTGATGTAAACTTATACCACTATTTATGTCACAATGAAATGAAAAAAAGAAGTACATGTTGCAAGTCCCCCCTACCTGGCCCCCAACAGACCCTCCGAGACACCCCCCAGCCAGTCCCCCCTGCCCGTCCATATTTCTCTTATATAATTAACACATGCCCATGAATCTTTTTCTTGATTCCATCACCATGTGGACATCAGTTAATAAAGTTACTTTATCATTATCATGGTGACAACCTAATGATCAATGTTGACTAGAATTTAAATTACATTGTATATTAAGATAATTCTCATAAATATCTTTCTCATTTCTGGAAGTGAGGGAATCTTATGCTTGCCACATATACGTAAAGGATGGAACTTCAATTATGGTCTGGGTAGAAAGGCTATTATATCTTCTTTTGTCAAGATATATAGGCATCCTAGGCTCATAATCTAAGAAATACTATTATCATCACCTATATAATCCTATCTTCATTACCAAAGTAATCATAGGCTAGTCACCTGTGGTATTTTAGGCTCATCACCTAATGAACTCTAGAATCATCACCTAAGGAATTCCATGCTCATCACCTTAGGAATTCCATTCTCATTGCACAAGGAAGGATGGGATTATGATGCAGTAGGAAAGATGAATCATCCTATTCTTATCACATAATAAATCTTACACATTACATATATAGAAAGGTAGGGTCCTCTTATGCTCATCACAAAATTATAGTCATGATTTTAGTTCTTGTGGGTAGTAGTACCCTTATGCTCATTGCATATGTTTTTTCATGATTTAAATTCTAGTGGGGACTAATCCACATATACTCCTCACATAAGAAAAATAATGGTAGAATTGTCTATAATATCATCATATAACCTGTTCAAATTATAATGGTGACCAACCACTCATGGTAGGCCCATATCATATTCCAATACGTTCTAAATTCCAACCCATAATAAAAACATTGATTCACATATTTTTAAATATAATTTAATAAAAAACTATAAATATAATCATATAATGATGATCCTCAATGAAAAAAAATGGAAATACTATCTTTTATCATCTTTATACTCTCACTAGTGATTCCAAAAGAAACCAATGATATTGGATGATTTCCACCATAATCTAGAAGAAATAATATCCAACTCCATTCTCATTTTCACTAAAGTAGTTAGAAGAGAAATAAGAAAATATAATGAAAGGAAGAAGAGATCACACATTGATTCGCCATGGAGGTCTATTAAAACCCCCACATTTAAAGGTGAAATCGAAGGTGAATTAGGGATGAATCTCCCTCAACTCCCCTGATTAGAAAACATGTATGGGAGGAAGAGAGGATGGTCTAGTTATTAAAAAACTCAAAGTGGATAGATGTTTATTTACATTTCTTCGAGTGAGACTCTATATTCATCATTTCTTCATCCATTAAAATATTCATTTTGTTGTGGTGGTGATCTCTATTTATTATGGGGAATCCTCATAAGTACCAAACAAATAGAACCCAAGTCAATTTCTCTATGATTTCATTGACCTATCAAATGAAACCCACAAGCCCTATACACACAAAGAACCATAGAAATCCCTCAACCGTTTCAAATAATTTTTCAAATGAGAACTAATGAAACCCCTCATATATAACTCTTTAACGAATTCCCAATAATAATGTGATATATCATGGTTATATTTCCCAAGAAGAACCATTATCACCTAAATTTCCCATCTAGTTCATTTTGAATTGATGTTTACATAGGTGTGAATATAGGGAACCATACTTAGCCAATCATAATATAAATGGACACAAAAACAAGATATATCAATAATCATAATATTCCACCATACCAAACCAATAAAAAATGGAAATTTTATTTATTCTTTCAATAGGGATAATCCCATGGGATAGTCCCCCCAAACCGCAGACCAACTCACCCAAGAAGAGATGAAAAAACCAAAACCATGGCCATGGTAAACTGATATTTTACTCTAGGAAGACAAGTAAAACCAAATTTCCCAAAAATAGGGAAAATGTTACTCCACCTAGGTATTTTCCCTCCAAAACAAGGAGCACTACTACATGGAGGCTTCATGGTGAAAAACCCTAAATCTTACAATGGTTATAGGTTCACTCATCTATTCTCAGACACACACCCGAGAGCCTATATCACCCTCAGGCCACAATTCACATAACTGAAAATCATATTGAGAATTTCTAAATATATATTCTCTAAAAAAATAATGGTTCTAAAAATTACCAAATCTTTGGAAAACCAAAATTCAGACATGCTAAGATTTTTATCAACAAGTATTGGCATGAATCTATAAATTTATCTCAACCATGAGTCATGGATCAAGGGGAACGTTCCAAAGTTATAAGTAACACTGTGTTTAAACATTAAACTAGGACCAAACCTACAAACAGAAGCCACATAATAGAATTAAGTAAATTATATGGGCTAATGAACCATATGGAGGATGAAGGCCCGAAGAAGGGTATAGAGGAACCCTTCTGCTGATGCCCAAATGGAGGAGGAACACGCAAAGTATGATATGAAGGAAGGGAGTACTGCTTGAGGGATGGAGAAACCCCAAATAGAGAAGCTGATCCACGATAGGAGAATCCACATTGTGAATGAAGGAACCATGATGATGGATGGAGGAACCAATTCTAGCGAGGATGAGCGATAGAGGACACTAATGAGGGCGAGAGAGGGAATTTTTATGGAAGAGAGGAGGGAACGATGAGAGAGGCCATCGTGGAGGAGTAGAGGCCATCAAGGGAGGAGGGCACTGCGGTGAGAGGGTCGCGTATTGGGGATGGAGGAGGAGCCTGACTGGAATAAAAAAAAGGGGGATGCATATCGGGGATGGAGGGAGATCCCAACAGGAATCGAAAAAAGAAGGGGGGTGGAATTGTGTAGCCACAAATTAAAAATTAAACTGTGGATATAAACAAGATATAGCCATAGACCTATAAAACTGTGGCTATAGGTCTGTGGATAAAACATAAATTTCTAGTAGTTTATATCCCCTAGCCTTTCTTTATATGCACTTAATTTACCTTCCATGACCAGTTTCTTCATGAATACCCATTTACATCCAACATGCATTACATCAACAAGTGCATCGAACGGAACAAAAACATGATTCTGATACATGGAATCCTATTCAAAATATATAGATTCAATCCATCTTGCATCCTATGATCTCTATACTACCTCCTTGTAGGATATAGGTTCATCATTGTCCCGAATTAATGCATCACCATCCTTGGTGACTAGAAAACCGTATTTCAATGGCTCCCTTACGTCTCTTACACTCATACATAGTACATGTGTTTCAAAAACTACTTCTTCCATTGGGATCAATGGAAGTTTTTTCTTGTACCTAATCCTATGTATCTTGAGAATCAGCTTCATTGAAGTCAATCTTGCTCCCACATTCTTTTTTGAGGATGTTCTCCCTCTCAAGAAATAAGGCCTCTATGAAAATCGTCACATTCTTTTCAAAGGGTTTGTAAAGGAATTATCCCTTTGTTTCATTTGGATACCCTATAAAGATAAAAATCATGCCCCGAGGTGCTAGTTTGTTTCCTATGAAAAACTTGACAAATGCATCGCATCCCCATACTTGTGTATGTGACAAAATAGGTTTTTTTTACATTGTAGCTCAAAGAGAATTCCATTTTTCTCTTTTGTTAGAATTTCAGTTAATGTGTATGTCGTAGTTTGTAATGCATATCTCCAAAAGGATAATTGAATACCTTCATGACTCATCATCGACTTTACCGTGTTCAACAAGGTATGATTCCTCCTTTCTCTAAAAACATACCACTATGTTGTATATGGGGGAGTGAGTTGATATAGAATCCCAAACTCTTATAAAAAGTTGACAAACTATTGGTTAAGATATTATCTACCTATATCCAATCAATGCTTTTTAATATTATAATCAAGCTAACTCTCTAAGTCATTATTGAATTATATTAATTTCTAAATGGACTCTGAATTATACCACATCATGTAAATATAGCCATATGTCCTCAAGTAATTATAATAATTTATGAAGTATGAATAACCACCTATAGACTCTACAATAAATGGTCCACTCACATTAGTGTGTACCAATCATAGAATCTCTATGGCCCTTTTACCGTATCCCACAAATGGTGGTTTGGTCATTTTTCCTTCTAAAAAACCATAGAATCTATCTGGTTGT
The DNA here is from genome assembly GCA_963277665.1 of Viscum album. NCBI lineage: Eukaryota > Viridiplantae > Streptophyta > Magnoliopsida > Santalales > Viscaceae > Viscum > Viscum album. Next base: position 686,546,355 of record OY728126.1, on the reverse strand, counting down.
TTTAGCTCAGAAGAGTCGAAATATCCATCTTGGCATATATTTGTCAAGAACTTATCCTTTACATGACATAGATGGTGATGCCACAACTGGGTGTTATATGAGTCATGAGAACTTTATTATTTGTCGATTTCAAAAACTAGGGTTTTGTAATTTAATACATACATACCATTATTTAAATGTTTCAAACCATAACATATGTTTTCCTCATAAAAGAAATAACTTTTATTTATGAATTTGAAAATAAACCCATCTATATCTTAACATGATGAAAAAATCATTATTTTTTGAAACATTAGGTACAAAATAAAAATCATTCATAACCAAAATCATCATAATCAGAAACTAAAGGTGACATGCACCAATGGCAAGAGTAGCCATGCTTGAACCATTAGTAGATCGTATATCCAGTAATGCTCTGACAATTTTCTGAAATCTTCTTAGTTCCATGATTTGAATATAGATGTAATAACAAAAAGCAGTATCTAATACCCAATATGTAAAAATGAAAATATTTCACTTAATAATGAATTCACCTTTGGCTTCCCCTTTCCCCTGGGTTCTGTTCCTCTTCCAGTGACCAAACGTTCCACATGAAAAAAAACTACCTCATTTTCTATACCCTGCCTCTAGATCTTCTTTTTCATGGACGAAAGGTGCTTGATGGATTTAGAATTTTTTATAAATCTTAAGCTCCCTTTCCTTTTCCTTCCTCTTCCTATTCACCATAAGGACTATAGGTTTGTGACACCTCATGTCTTTATCCCCATGGAGAATCATCTTCAGAAGTTATGATAGTCTCTTATCATTATTTCTCATTTTATAATTCAAAATAAAACTAGAGAAGGCATTTGGTAGTGATGATAGTATGATATCTATATGAAACTCATTCGGAAATTTAATCACTATGATTTCTAGATTCTCAATATAGCTGATAAGCATGACTATATGAGGCCCAAATGGTGCTGACTCTTCATGCTTAGTGGTGAAAAAATAATTGGAGATCTCATACCTATCTTGTCTCTTATTCTCTTTATATAGATACCAATGGTGAGGCATCATGCTATAAGCATCCATTTAATCATCTTGATTCAAAATATCATTGGACATGGATTATATCAATGAATAACTGAACATCTATAGAATTATTCATATGTTTCTCATACAGAGAGATATCTTTATCACTCACCTCATTTACATGTGAAATTGGTAAAAGGTCTTCAAGCATATAAAGTTTTCATTCATGGTGAAGGATGACCCGTAGGCTCTATTTCCACTCTTGGAAGTTATTATTAGTGAGATGGTTTTCTTTATTGATTATGGATCACACCAATATGTTTGATTTCATTTTTAATGACTTTTCTACAAACAGAATGAGCAGTGATTCTGCACTTTATCTGATAATTTTAGACAAAAAATATAATTATATTTATTAGTCCCCTGCTATTTTTTCGAAACTCAATATCCATCTCCATTGGCTTCATAATATCATGTTTCTTGGACATTAAAGTGGAAAGGATCCATATTCCATTCTTATAATCCAATATTTTGATGGTCAAGAAACTATCATGGTTTAATGTATGAATTCAAAATTCCAAATGCATTAACCCAGAATTCTATGATGCATTGAGTGGACTCCCTAATTATGAAATATTTAATTTATATTTCTTCAACCTTTGACACTCAGTTACACTAGTTATTTCGTTGGTAGTAAACCCTTGATTTCAACGATGTTATGTCCACCCAAAACCTCATATTAGAAATCTCAGATAAATGAAAGCACCCCAACATTGACTGGTCAAGCACTTTGAACTATGGTTCGATTCTAACCGATGTAATGGAAGGCTATAACAACTTAATATTTTATTGAGTTATTTTATCTTTTATGCATAAATTTCCATTTATTATCTTTATTACATGGTTGTTAAAATTAATTAGGATTAATTAAGTTATTAACTATGTATTTTTATAATATTTAGGCATACACTAGTTTATTTTGGTTCTATATTTAATGCTTGTTAATTAATTAATTTATTGATCGTGACAAAACATCCATAAGGAATAAACATGAAAATAATAGAAATAAAATGAAGTGTATGATCCTGATCTTGTTCTAATGGATAGTTTATCTAGCGGTTGATAAAGTAACCACTGACCTAGGGGAGAAATACCTTGAAACAATTAGGTTCTTGTTTACATTTTTCCACTTGTCCACCTTTGTATCTCTGTGGATTGGTTTTTTCTAGGCTCTTAACTTGAACTACATCCACTAGATTGGGAGCTCCATCCATTACATATGCTTTTACTCACACATAGGTGAAGGGTAAAAGGGTGTTTACATAAAAGAACCATAGGAACGTAGGCCCAATATATTAATGAATAGAGAAGGTACGTAGGACAAAAATTTATTTGAATAATAAATTAAAAAGAAACTAGTAACATACAAAGGTATAGTATATCCCTCGATCATACACATGCATGTATTAAATTATGTATTTAGTAAAAATAGAATTCAATTTTTTTTTAATTTTTTGAAATAAATCACACTCGATTCTAGTAATTACTAAATTTAATTAATCAATCCCTTTATCGTAATCATTTTCTGAATTTCCTTGAGATTCCCATCCATAAATTTTTTAAAGAAATTAAAAATCTTTTAAAAATGACCTTCTACATAAATGTACCTTAGAGATAACCCGTTGAATACCCATCCAAAACTACCCAACCTGTATTATATTTGTTTACACTTTATTGTTTGTGACATTTTGCATGCACATAGAATAATAACTATAACACAACTCAAACATGATGTATAGATTTTGAATATTATGAATATCTTAATAATAATAATAACAATAATATATAATCATATCACATGGAACATCCCAAATTTATTCCCACATGCAAGTACATGTTTCAATGGTTACATAATATATTAAACATTAAATCTGCATAACTGGTAATAATACAAGACATGTAGATCTAATCTACAAGACATGTACATTTTTTACCGTGTATCTGAAGTACATTCCTAGGGACTCTGCGTGTGGGGCATACATAAGAAATCTTCATGTACATGATGTGTCCAGTTTGCCACATGGCTTGTTGACTCTGCGTTACACGGTCACCAATCAACTAAGACGTGTATGGGATACATTGTCTAGCCCTAACTAGAAAGGGACTACACATCATGTACATCGTGCCACATAGAATTCCATCCAGTAACTGTGTGTCTGTCTATCCTGGTAAACACCAAGTGTATGAATTAACTACACCATGTGTCATAAATGCACGCAGATTGAGTAATTGTCAAAATTCTCTTTATTCACTAAACATAACTACGCAACATGTAGATCCAACAACATGGCATGTGCTACTGTGTTACCTAGACAGAACCCTTAGCACCTCCGGATGAGTTCCCCAATTTTATTTTTATCAAAAAATTAATTGTTTATGTTAGATCTGTGAGAAATAATAAAGGAAGAATAGATCTCGTAATTCAGATTAAAAAAAAGATTAAACCTGAATTGACAATCTAAATTATTAAAATGTAAATCATTAATGTATTACTTAAATAATTATAAACAATAATATGCTCCCTCTAATAGTACTTGTATGTTTCGGGCATAGTGGAAGCGCAATAGGGTCATTTCCCAACATTAAATTTTTTCCGTAATCTATGACAAATCCAAGATCAACATGACGATGAACACCAGTATCCATAGAATTGAATCATGGATTTAGACAAAGAATAATTACCATCAGAACCCAAGATATTATATCAAAATATTTTGTTTATAATTAATTTTTTTAAATAATAATTACCGCCAAGGTGATTCATTCTTCATTGATTTATTCAGCCACAGATCTGTAGGTGTGCCATCATTGCATTGTAGAGATCAAGGGTAGATATCTAGTAGAGGTGATCTACACTAGTTTCCTATATCAATGAATGTCACTGAAGGAGTTTTCGGGTTCTATCCCCGATGATCCTTACTCATTTGATGTCCACATTTAATCTCTTTGAGAACTGGTTTCCAAGGCATTCTCCTTGATCCGGTGAATGAGTATCTCGCTCAATCTTGATAGCATTCTTGGAGAGGGATGCACTCTCTATGATTAAGAGATTTTTTCCTTTTTTTGTACAACATAATAGGCATCTCTTGGCTAGTGCTTTTATGTCATGAGAATAATATAACTGTCCATTTAATTCACTAGGGTAATAATAAATAATTTTCACAAGTGCCTTAATTATTTTATTAATCTTAGTAAAACCCCCATGTCATATAATAACAACAATATTATTATTTCCTGACATGTTCATAACCTATAACTTATAATTAAATATTATTTAATAAAATAATATTCAATATTACTACTTCTTACTAGACCATTTAACTCCGGCCACCAATCCTCATCAATATTTATTAATTAATCTAATAAGAATATATTCTCTTGAATAAATAGGGAAGGAATAAATGTTACCAATCAAACATGAATAATTATTAAACCATGGCTGGAAATAATATTTATTCAACTTGTTAAATAATAAATTATTTAACTGAGATACTGGATACACTTAGCGTGTGAACCTCAAGGCCTCTTTCTCAGTGGCATTAGGAGAACATGATTAAAGTCCAAGGATTTCATATTGAAACACGCCAAGGCACACATAGAAAATGTAGTTATTAGGACAATGACATGTCACCTCATAAGAAATCATAATATGTAATATAATCCTTTCATCACAATATCACATAATTGAGCGGGTTTTTGATAGTTCCATGAACCTATATGCTTGATATATAATTCGTTGACTTTTCAGAAATAGAACATGCCTATAGAACACCATGGCCATGGATTTATTTAGGAAATATAATTTTCATCATAGGGTAGGAGATATTATATTCTGTTAATGAACAGAAGGGATAAATCTTTTCTCACATTATTCATTAATGCCATATTACTCGTGAAACACACAACATATCATACCTTGCCAATAAAATCAATCATCATGGTTTTTAAATAATACATCTAAGTACGAAACACATAATATCCATTAATATTAATCTTAATGTTTAAGGTCTAATACACATGTCTGCAGATAGGAAATTCCAATGACACTTATAAATGTAGATTTTTTACCGTTGGGTCTCATTCCTATAATATCCTTCTGGATATCTCCAGGGGCATCCACCATAAGAAGGTCCCTCGAAGTACTATGAGTCTCCAACCCTAATAGAATGTATCATTTGTGTCCCTTAAATGATATCATCCAATCATAGAACACATATCTATGAATAGTGTCATAACACTTCTGAGTTCTCATCATAGCATGGAACTGTTGTGACCATCTAGTATGACAACTACTTTTGGGACATTATGACATGCAATTTTAGGCAGAAGAAAAATCTGGTTGTGATAAGAAGTTTGTTAATTTTCAAAACCATTAATATAGGTTATCATAAGGTAAATAATAAGTTGTCTATTGGGCACCAACTCTAATAGACTTTTACAAGGAGATTGATTTCTTGGTTTATACAATGCAGTGGGATATAAACCATTAAAAGGCTATAAATATCTCCTAGACTACTGATCTAGATGCAGATGAATTTCATGATTTTGATCAGCCTTCAACTATTTATCTAGAATTTATTGCCTATTTGTTCACCTTCTCGTAATTTTATAGCCTTATTTCACATATGGATAATACAATTACACTAGGAACTCAAGAATATCTCCAACAAATTTATTTGGATGACTTTCCCTATGGAAATGATACCTTGGTTAGATCTATAGTCAATAAGGTTCACAGTTGAAACATGAAAAGTTCCAACATGAAAAGAAATATTGATGGAAACAATTCCTAGAATCAAACTCAAATTATAGGTAAAAAGAAAGCTAGTAGGCCCTGTAAAATCACCATGAAAAAGAATTCATGTGGGATAAGAAATGCTTGTCCAAACCCCAAATCAATGTTGAAATAAAGAGCTTTTACTAGAATTTTTGGGGAATATCCAACTATAAAATAGTTATTTCCAATAGACATCATCTATAAAAACAAGAACCTGATCTTTTTGGGTTTTCTGAAACAAAAGTGATCTCTTCCTATATGATTTATAGTCTTGATACCTTGGTTTATCATCTTTTTGATACCTATAGGACCATTATAGAGGTAAACAATTAGTGGGTTATAACACATTCCTCTTTTTATGATTTATAATTTATTGGATCAAATGAATAGATAATCACTTTTTCCTTTAATGAAATAGGAACACACTTATTCTATTATATCATCTATTCTCATAATAGATACCAATATTGATGGAAAATTTGGTAGGAAATTTAAGATATGAAAATTACAATTGTGGGAACATGTTGTTTTATAAGATATTCCGAATTCAATTCTTAATCCAAATAAGAAAATATCGGTTTTCATCAATTCCACATAATCCAAGGAATTAAAAAGCTACATTGATCATAGTTTTCTTCTTGATTTCAATCTCTAGGGTGCCATGTACACTTGGAATAGGAAATATCTCAATAGATGGGTGGACAAAATACATGGAAGTGAAATTTTCAATTAAATAGTCCATGATACTGGGGATTCCATGTCTTTCACTACCTTATCAAGGATTAATTCTGATCGCCATCCAATTTGGTTGATTTTGAGACCAAGTATCATAATCCCCCTCTTTCATTTAGGTTTAATAATACATGTGTGCTTCACTCTGAATTCAGAAAATTAATTAAAGATGTATGGTTTTTAGTTGAGTACAAGAATGATGACTTTTCATGCATCCTCATGCTTATAATTATCTAGTAGAAATTGAAATCATTAAGAAAAGATATATTAATATCAATTGATAAATACATTTCATATCTTTAATTATCTCGTCAATAGATTCAGGAGGACACCACTCACCGTGATTTCACTCATGGCATTGAGAATGAAGCTGAAATTTCTTACAAACTCAATATTCTTCTTATGTTGAAAGAAGGCATGAAAATGGAATTATTTAAATATAAATTGATTAATTATAGTGAAAGGAAATAAAATTAATTAAAATCACTAAATATATCTATTAATTTCCATAATTCCTTCTCCTTTCTTAAATATAACGACCAGATTATGGACAACAGACAATCACTTTCAACCCAAGTGATCTCTTTCTTCAAAAATCCCTTCAACAACCCTCCCACCAGACATGAGCTAATTGATGGATTCATACCCATTATAGTTATCCATAAGGAAAACTCCAATTTATCCTCTATTAATTTTCAATCATAGATCAAGGAGGTTGTTTTTTTTGATCAACTATGACAACACTCCTTTCCCAAGTGGTTTCATTATGTGTTTCTTCTTTATTGGGAAATTATTTAATTAGATATTTTTTGGCTTTTCATTTATTTATTGAAATGCAGATCATTCCCTCAGGGGGTTAATTCTCAATTTCATACTCCCATTCCAAAATCCATCTCTTCCTGTTGATTTCCTTAGTCAACGCTATCTATAAAATCATTATAAAAATTGTTTCCAATAAGTTCTCTGAAATATCTAACAAGATTGTAACTATGAATTAGTTTGGATTCATAAAAGTGAGGACCATTAAATATTTTCACATTGCATCTAATGGGTGTGTAAATATTCTCAAGAAGACCACTAAGGGAGGTAATATTCTATTAAAAATTTATATCAAGAAAGCCTTTGACATGATGGATTGTAATTTTTATTGTAGAGTGCGTAGTAAGATTGGATTTAATAGGATCCTCATCATTTGGGTGGAAAAAATAATGAAATTATCAAAAAAAACTACACCGATTAATTTCATTCCTAGATGATATTTGACATACTCAAGATGTGTTTGGAAAATGACCGTCTTTTAGCAATTATTTTCCCATGGTGAAGATTTTTTCAAAAAGCTCATTTTCGGTAGGGTTGAAAATGGTCAACTAATGAACATTAGAGATTCTATTGATCTTTTAACACCATATCATCATCTATATTTTAATGAAATAATTATATTTACTGAAGGGGACAAGAAAAAAAATAATGGATCTGAAGAAAACCCTATCACACTATGAAAAAGTCTCCGGAAAAGAAATTAGTTTGATTATGTCCTTTATCTATTTTGTAGGAAATATTTTAGATTCCAAAAAAATTGAAATCATCAATTTTTTTGGCATTTGAGAAGTTATCTTACCTTTTATCTGTCTTTGTGTTCTCATGTTCCATGGGGAACATGAATTTTATACTTTTTCCAAATCATTGGCCAAATTAGAATGAAACTTGCCTCTTGGAATGAAAAATATTTTTCCATGGCAGGTAGAGTATGTCTAGGGTTTCTAGTTATTATTTAAAAATTTGTGTATTCATTCATGGTTTATTAGTGGTCGACTACCTTAATGAATAGAATCAAAAATTTCATATGGAATTTCAGCTGGTGTGGGGGGATTCTTGAAAGGATATTAGTAATGATTTTTTGGAGGAAAGGTTGCAATCCTTATGATTATGGGGCTTATGAATAAAAAATATCTAAAACATTAATCAATCCTTGAAAGATCACTTCAGGTGGAGGCTCGTAACGGTGACTCAATGTCTATTGGATTATGTATATCATGGTTTATGAATAAGCTTATATAATTGAATAAGAATTATCTGAATTCGTATATTTGTCTTTCTCTTAATGTTTCTTTCTCTAAAATTTTCTCTCATTCTAGATAGCTAACTTACAGTGATTCTTCTCTAAATTTCTCTAAGGATAACTAGACTATAACTCTTCTTTTGTAATTTTTTAAGATGCTCCCATTTTAGTAGACTTGAATTCTTAAATTTACAAGCAACCTGATTCCCCTTTGGACTGCCCACCTAAAGTGATTAAATACAAGGTGAGAAAATACTTCTTCATTCCTCAGAAATATCTCATGGTGTGGGAGCCCCCCACCGATGGAATTATATCTTCCATGCTTTTTTATCACAAACTGATCAAGTGTAATGTAGCTTAGTCAACATAGAATAGAAGGTTTAATAGAATCTGGATAAAACCATATAGATTTATGCTAATTTTGAGGTTTGTTCATGGTATATTTATAAGGCCCCGACCTTAAACATTACTTAATCATGAATTAAATGAATAATTCACATACATGATCTTTTTAGTTTTATAGTTTTAAATAATCAGGTCATAACTATTACATCTCAAAATATTACATAGTATAAACTTCTACTATGTTTCCATAAAATAAAAAAAAACACTTAAAAATGAAACATGTTTAGTTCCATGTTTTAGATAGAATGTGTTTCATTGATCCCATCCTTGACCCTATTCATCTTTATGTTCTGTGGAAAACATTTCAAAAACTTGGGATGAGCCTAAAAGCCCAGTAAAGGATACACAAAGAAGGAAAACTGTTAGTTTTTCAAAACAACAAGTAAACCATGAGTACTTTACCAAAGTAATACTTTTCACCTTTATGAAGTAGTAAAAAACTCTTCACTGGATAATAGACCATTACATTCACTTTTTTAACCAAAATATTACCATAAAACCCATATAAAGAACACATAACATATAAAGGTAACTTGGGACCTAAACATACTTAAATGGAATAACCACACGGTCGACTTCCACACATACTTTATGGAATAGCCATACGACCGACTTCCACACATACTTAATGGAATAGCCATATGGTCGACTTCCACACCCAATGCATTGGATGTTATAACATAACCACCCGTCCTGATATTCACGACACCACCCTTCATATGGTTTATCACGTAACCACACATCAAATGTCCAAGTACCATTATAAAATCATAACACATAAAACAATTATAAAATAAAGAAATCATTTCAACATTTCAAGGACAATATATCACTTAAATATATTGACATAACAAATCCATTATAAAAATCATTTTCAATACCAAAAAAATATTATATTTTATTTATTTACTTTTAAAAATATAACAGCTTGTTGTGGAAGCCAAAGATCAAATCATACTCGCGGCAGCGGAAAGGTCATTGTCACCGTGTACGTTAAAAAGAAACATACTTTTTGTCATTTAGTAAAACGCTTCATATAGAAAAGATTCCTTTTAAATAAAAGTATATGTCAAAGGGGTTTATACACCATATAAAAGAAAGTGTTGTATTAGAACAAAAATATGCCTTAATGAAAGGAGATCGAGACAAAGTCCCTTACAAAGACGGTATTCTTGGATTAAGGATAAATCAATTACATAATTATGTGTGACAAACGAATACACCAAATATAAGTGGATATTATGTGTAAAACAATATGAGGTTATTCACAGATATTCATAGAACTGCATATTCAAGGAGTACAAGTTTATCCCAAATAATCAAAATTGGGTTAAGAAGTTCCCTTGCAAAAATTTGACAGCCTAACGGCGTCACTTCAAAATTGTGAAAATGAGTTGATGAGAGATAAAAAGGGGTATCTCATCACATGGAAATAACATTTATAGCAATGTGGATATATAATAACATATCCCATCATAATAAGATTAAAAGGCCTAAAAAAGAAGTCTTTTAAAATGAGGAGGGTGAAAGGTTCCCTTCCCGAATTTGGTATGTAACACCCCAGGAAAATAAATAATATGACATTTTTATATTTATCCATATTTGTGAATAAAATATTAATATTACTTTAAAGGGAGTTCTATGTTCGATGGCGTACCCAATACGCAACAACGACTTCCTTTGAAATCTTACGTTGCACTGTAATAATAAAATAATATTATTTTAAATGGTAGTTAACGCCTAGCCATTGTAATGGCAGGAAAGAACAAAACTAACTAAAAAATGAATATATATGTTTGACAAATATTTTTACTTTCATCCAATAAATTTTAGAGGCGTAAAATGAAAATGAATTCAATTATAAGGGTGAACACTCTAATATTTTTTAAAAGGTCGATTAACCGCCTTTTGATGGCGAACCTCTTTTAAATCCGCCTTTAGACAATTTTATGTGTTATATTTGACAAAATAAAATTCTTCTTTAGAATTGGGACATCCATATTTACATTGTGTAAATTTTTGGTATTTTTCCGATAATGTTCATTTTTTAATGAATAGGGAAAAATGTTGTATTTTAATTCAAAACCCCTTTTTAATGTAATTTATTTATATGATTAGATTATCTTTTGAATTTTCATTAAAGTGAAATTAAAATATATTTTTAACATTTAATCCAATGGTGGTCGTTGGAATTAATTTCACTTTGAAATTGGATTTAAACTTGTGTCAATCTTTTGATATATATTATTTCAAAAAAACACGCTATTTGTTCTCACAGTGGGAATTAATTATTTAATTAACTATTGTAACTTATATGTTTTGAATTTTTTAAAATAGACATCATTTTTGAATTCGGAATATCAAATATAGCTTAGGGTGAAGTTTTGGTATTTTTCTAAAAAACTTCAATTTTTAATGATTACTGAAACCACTAAGTGGTACTTAAAAAAACTGATTTTTCATTTAAATAAAATTTTACCTCCTTTGTGTTTTTAATTTCAAAAATCCGACATGCATGGTTTTCATTAGGAAGTAAAATTTTTTCAATGGGATTAAAATAATTTTTCAGTGAATAGTAACTTTTAAGTTTTTAATCGCGATTAGAGGTAATTAGTGTAATTTAAAGAAAAAATAATGTTTTAATAATATTAAATGACCTAGAAACATGTCCTACCATAATTTTATGTGTCAAGGCCGACCAAGACAATCCATGGGTCAGAATGGGGACCCCATGGAGCCACTTTGGTAGGAAAATGACATAAATTATTTTTTATTTAAAGTTAAAATAAAAATGTCTGAGACATGAGTGGTTGTACTAAAAATATTTTTACATGGGGTTATACAAGTCTTATTTTTAACTATAAAAAGTCATTGGAAAGATAAAAATATTCCCAACATCATATTATTTGTTTTCTAATTTTTAGACATTAAATAAATTAAATTATTTATGACATCATGATGATGCAACGATTACCTCATTATTTAATGATTTAAATAAAATGAAATGATAATGTAAAATATAAGACCTAAACATGTCAAAAACTATTTTATTGGTGGATTCCAAACCCTTATCACTATATCCTCGATATATATCAATGTGGTACCTTTAAAATCCTAAACTCATTTGAAAATAATGTAGCTTTTTTGACTTTCCAAGAGTGCCCCTCCTCTCCTCTTATAAAAGGCCCCCCCATCTCTACCACATTACCCACACCTCTCAAGCCTTTGGATCGGACAAGACCTTCTTATTTTGTCTCTACAAATCCATCTCTTACTTCTAGAAGCCTCACTTTGGGAAGAAGTCTTCCCAAGGAAGCCTTTGAGCTCAAATCAAAGAGAGTTACCCGATTTTAAGTTAATGTCTTCCCTTGTGTTCTTATGTTTTATATTGCTTCTCCAACCCCCTAAACTCTTTTTATTAATTTATTTTGTAACAACTCCAGTATATTAAATATACTAGGATTTTTTTATAAGAATTATTAGAGCTAAACTTACAGACATCTACATCTAATGGTTAAAGAACATACTGTTTCTGTGGATGGTCAATTTGTGCCTCAAGAAACGATGATTGTTAAATAATCTTTTAACACATTCAAAGGTGGCCATTAATATGACACTATATTTATATATGATATATGATATGTTTATGTTTTAAATAAGCTTATGTATTTTTCATTCATGTAATACCTTTATGGTTTCCATTATGGTTAAACGCGATATCTTCATTTTAGGAAGTGCGGACTACCGCTCCCTCAAAGTGATTTGATTCATTAATACCATATGTGGTATGTTTAAAGGATATATTTAATTATATTATATATGATACCATACTGGAATTATAATACTATTATGTATCATTATTTTTTAATTCCATTAAATAAGAAATAGAAATGGAAGTAGCGTTCATGCGTACGTATGGCTTACCGTCTACATGAGTGGTGCATTTCATTTCTTACCTCAAAATGTTATGTAATATTATAAATGCTTGTATTTAAAGGATATATATGATATATATGATATCTAAATAGTTAATATAATTCTTGATATAATATATATTTTACCACATGAACAACTTTTAATTATAAGAAGTTTATTTTTGACTCAAGTTGCAATGAACAACAAAACAACCATTATTAACTTAAATAATTACATAGTGTTCATAGCATGGTAATAAGTGATATAAAAAGAGTAATTAACTTGAATATGGTTCTTAAGAAAGTAGAAATTAACTCATGTTTATTATTCAGGAGGTTGAAGAATGATCGAGTCAAGTCGGACCCAAGGTAAGGGATCCTACATCTCTCTTCCTTTTTAAGTACTCTCTTTGATGTCATTTCTTTTAAGATCATCTTTCTTATGTTTGGGGATGTTATTTGATATTACTCAATCTGTAATTTTTATGTTCATATTATTAGATACCCTATTTAATCTCATAAATCAATTTTTGGAAGCTTTAATTGGCACCGTTAGGCTGCTGAAATTTCGTAAGGGGATTTTTATCTCACTTTGTGTTTTCGTGAGATTCATGCTACATTTTCCAATATTTCATTTTGATTGGTGTATGTAATGTCCATAATTATACTCTTTGTGTTACATAAATTTGTTTATAAGTATTTACCTCAATGTTGTATAGTCTTTCTTTCATGGGGTGTACGTTTCGAAAGTTACCCAAATCCGTAAGGGGACCTTTCACCCTCCTCTTTTTAAAAGACTTATTTTGTTATGTCTTTTAATTTTCATCTTATTTTGTGAGGATATGGTCTTATATATTCTTATTGCCATAAAGTTTATGTCCAAGTGATGAGATACCATTTATCTCTCTCATCAACTCTTTTTCTAAAAGTTGATGTGACATTGTTAGGCTGTCAAGGGTACTTCTTAACCCAATTTCGATTTCTTTGGGTTCAATATGTAGTTATTTTATATGTCATCCTTTGAATATGTGTTAATGACCATTGATTATTTTACAATTAATATTAACGTATATTGGGTGTATTTATATTTAACACACATAATTATGAGATTGATTTATCCTTAATTTAAGGATAAATTCATTATAATGGATTTCATCTCATTTTACAGATCTATTGAGACTTCATTATTGTTATGCACTAGTTCACTCTTATATGGTGTGTATACTGTCCTTTAGAATATTATATCATGAATCCCTTTATTCTCATGATATTATAATGTTTTGATTAAATGTTATACCTCAATTATTGTATTCAAGAGTCTCTCATTTTTTTAAAAACCCTTTAACTAAAATATCGTTTTAAATGTTTTAATTATTTGTTCTTATAAATATTTCTCATTAATATCCATGTTTTAAAAATGGTTTTAAGGATTTATTTATATGTATATTAACGGTATAAAATTTTAAAAGCTTCAATTTTGTATGGGACACTTTGATTTAAAAATCTCTTTATTAAATGTTTTAAATGGTTTTGATAATGGTTTTTAGAATGGATTCATTATTTCAATATCTTAAAATGTTATATTGTTATTGAAATGTAGGAATCTTATCTTTCCTTTATGATTAAGTTATGTGCTAAGATTATGTTATGGTTCTTGAGCATTGTTATGATGACGGGTGGTTTCGTGATAAACTAAGGGCGGGTGAGCCCGATATAGCTCTCCAATGCATTGGGTAATGCGAAGGAGTTAAACGTTAAGGTTTCTCTGAAGAGATTTATGGAATATACTGTGATGGGTATTCCAAACGTAACCAAGAGGGTTACTCCCTATGTAATAATGTTATGAATGCCTCAAGTTACCTTTATGCCTTAATATATCTATGATTAATTCATGATTTTATGAGGTATGTTAAAGTGATTATGATTTATGGGTAGAGTATGATTTCATTCTTATGTATATATGTACTCATGGTTTCTTTCCATACTTTTTATAACCCTTACTGAGCTTTTCATGCTCATCCCAAGTTTTTGAAACGTTTTCATAGGACATAAAGTTGAATAGGGTCAGGGATGGGATCAAGGAAATGTCAAGCTATCTAAAACAAGGAACTAGAGAAGACTCTTTTCTTCAAGAGTTTTTATTTTCTGAAAAGATGGAAGTTGTGTAGATGTGTCTACTTTGTAATCTTTAAGATGTAATAATTATGTCCTAATTCTCTAAAACTCTAAACCTGAAAAGATCCTCAATGTGAATTATTCAATGTAATTCAATATTAAGTAATGTTATAAGGTCGGGGCCTTATATTTGATATCCGAGGTCGGTTTAGAAAACCTTAGAGGTTAGAGTATTGTTTAAGAAAAAGTGACAAGTTGTGTATAACCACAATGGTTAGTATATTAGATGGAGTCATTGTTTTTTTTGAAATTTAGAATGATTTTGAGATAACATTCATAAGTATATCTTGGAGTTTATCTTCCTATTTATTATTTGATGATTTTACTGATATTCTCACATTAACCTTTTTGGTTTTATTAAATGGATGGATCTAGTAGGCACCAAAGTAAAAATGGATTTGAAGAAAACTGTAACTATTTTATGAAAGAACAACTGAATGATATGAGAGCTGCAATGAGAACTCTTGTGGTTATCCTCAACCAACTATCTGGAGTCATGATTGACCACCTGAACCTTAGTGATTTTTATAAGGCATCGTATATGCGAGAAACAAATCCCTACGGATGTTCAGGTAATAATCATAAGGGTAAGTATGTTCAAAAACCTATGTGTAAAATATGTGGAAAGAAACACATAGTAAAATGTTTCAAAGGGACTGAAAGATGCTATAGATGTCGAAATGAGGGTCATAAAGCAAGAACCTACCATGGAAAAAAGAAGCATCTAGTTGACTCTTGGAAAGGGAAAGAAGTTCTTTTTGAAGGATAAATTGAATGTTTTAAATGTGGTGTGCATGGTCATTATGAAGACACATGTCCTACAAAAATGTTTCCGGAATGGTGTCACCAAGATCATACAAATATTCATTTACCAATACCTAATGCAATTCCGATTGAGGATGAAGAAACTGACAATGAAGAATGAAAGGTATAGATTATTAATTAACATATGTTTTCCTATTATTGGAATCTTAAGATATTATTCATGATTTTGTTTGTAGGAAAGAAGTATTTCAGAATAAGTTGAAAAGGATGGATAATGTTTCATGAAGAATGATTAATGAGTAAGAATTTATCATATAAGGGATTCAAGAGTAATGGTAGATTTTAGGATGGTGAAATTCTCAGATGTATTAAGTATCTTTTGATGATGGGGTTACATTAGAAGAATTTTTATAGTAACCCTGATGTTTGATATACAAAAATTTTATTCAAGGAATAATTATCCTTTCTTTTGTGGATATATTTATAAAGAACCATTTGGGTTTATATGATCCTTGAATTTGAGGGAATTACAGGTTAATAAATTTTGGGTTGAAAAATGGAAGTTATTAGATAACCTTTTTTGTTAAAATATGTTATGGTTTTTTTAAAGATTTTATCTCTTTTTGGGGGGATGTTTTAAGAATTATATAGTTTTGGAAAAAGGACAACACGCAGACCGTGTGACAACCCGTCGCGTCGGACGAAGCTCTGGGAATCGAACCCACAACCAAAGTGCAACTGGTATTTATCTCCTACCACTGGATTACGTGAAGTCCCTGGTTAGTTTGACTAAATCTTTTTAGTTAGATGATTTTAGAAATCAAGAGTAAGTTTATTTTTGGGTTATCTATGGAAATTTGTATCCTATCATGGAGGATATGTGATTAGGTTAATTACTTTCCAATTTGGGACTTTATGATAAACTAATGTTATTTGGAGATAAATGTTAATTTTTACCTTGGAAGACTATGTGATTAAATCCTTCAAATATTTGGGTTTCAATAATTTTATGGACAAATTGTTTATTGAATGGTCTTTGTTGAAATTTAGGTATTGTTTGACAAATTTTGGAGATTAATAATAGATTTTTTATATATAAAGGATTATCCTTTTCGGGTATTATCTGATCTCATATGAACTGTTTAGGTTTTAGTTTCGGTTAAGGTCTAAAGACATGGGAAGTATATAGTTCTCTTTTTTGGATTAGGTGATTCTTTAGAAGTTTATTATAGCTCTCTTAACGTAAACATGTCATCCTAAATACTCATCTTTTGGAGAAAATATGAGTTCGTGTAAAAAATCTAGTAAAAGTTGAAAGTCAACATGACAAGTAAGTATGTTTCCTTATGTTTTAGTTAAGCTAAAAAAATAAAATCCTTAATAAAAAGTAACTTAAAAAATGTTGTCTGTTAACTTTTCCTACTGGGGAATCCAATGCCGTTTAACCCATCACAAGTGTGTGATTTTCTTATGGTTAACTATCTCATAGACATGTTTACTATCACTCTCCATCAGAACAAGACCCTTTGTTTTTTCCTCCATATCCATATTTTCATACATGGAATCCTAGTATGGGTTAACTTGGGTGGCCTTTGTACCTCCCTTTCTTTCTTTTAATGTGATAGTATAATGTACTCTTTTTCCGATGTGGGACATTCAATGGAGTTTCCAAGCCCAATTTTGAAATTGCGAGGATGCAATTCCCAAAAGGGGGGAAGGATGTAACACCCCAGGGAAATAAAGAATATGTCATTTTTATATTTATCCATATTTGTGAATAAAATATTAATATTATTTTAAAGGGAACGCTCTGCTCGATGGCGTACCCAATAGACGACAACGAGTTCCTTTGAAATCTTATGTTGCATTGTAATAATAAAAATAATATTATTTTAAATGGTAGTTAACTCCTAGCCATTGTAATGGTGGGAAGTAATGGAACTAAATACATAATGATTATATATGTTGGTCAAATATTTTTACTTTCATCCAATAAATGTTAGAGGCGTAAAATGCAAATGAATCCAATTTTAAGCGTAAACACTCAAATATTCATTAAAAGGTCGATTAACCGCCTTTTGATTGAGAACCTCTTTTAAATCCACTTTTTGACAATTTTATTTATTATATTTGAAAAAAAATTCTTCTTTAGAATTGGGTCATCCAAATTTACTTTGTGTAAATTTTTGGTATTTTTCCGATAAAGTTCCTTTTTTAATGAATAGGGGAAAATGTTGTATTTTAATTCAAAACCCCTTTTTAATATAATTTATTTATATGATTATATTATCTTTTGAGTTGGTTTTAAAGTGAAATTTGAATATATTTTTCCATTTAATCCAATGGTGGTCATTGTAATTAATTTCACTTTGAAATTGGATTTAAACTAGTGTCAATATTTTGATATATATTGTTTCATAAAAACACACTATTCGTTCTAACAACAGGAATTAATTATTTTAACTTATATATTTTGAATTTTTAAAAATAGACGTCATTTTTTAATTCGGAATATCAAATATAGCATAGGATGAAGATTTGGTATTTTTCTGGAAAACATCAATTTTTAATGAATAGTGAAACCACTAAGTGGTACTTAAAAAAACTAATTTTTTCATTTAAATGAAATTTTACCACCACTGTGTTTTGAATTTCAAAAATCGGACATACATGGTTGTCATTAGGAAGTAAAGTGTGTTTCAATGGGATTAAAATAATTTTTTAGTGAATAGTAACTTTTATGTTTTTTAATCGCGATTAGAGGTAATTAGTGTAATTTCTGGTAAAAATAATGTTTTAATAATATGAAATGACCTAGACACATGTCCTACCCTCATTTTATGTGTCATGGCCGACCAAGAAAATCCATGGGTTAACTTGGGGACCCCATGGAGCCACATCGGTAGGAAAATGTCATAAATAACTTTTTATTTAAAGTTAAAATAAAAATGTCACAAACATGAGTGGTTTTACTGAAACAAGATTTACATGGTGTTATAAAAGTCATACTTTTGACTATAAATAGTCATTAGAAAGATAAAACGATTTCCTACATCATACTATTTTTTTTATAATTTTTAGACATTAAATAAATTACATTATTTATGACATCATGATGACGCAGCGATTACCTCATTATTTAACGATTTAAATAAAATGAAAATATAATGTAAAATATAAGACCTACACATGTCAAAACCTATTTTATCGGTGTATTTAGAACCCTTATCACCTTATCCTCGAAATATATCAATTTTGGACCTTTAAATTCCAAAACGCATTTGAAAATAATGTAACTGTTTTGACTTTCCAAGAGTGCCCCTCCTCTCCTCTTATAAAAGGCCCCCACCTCTACCACAATTCCCAAACCTCTCAAGCCTTTGCCTTGGACAAAATCTGATCATTTGGACTTTACAAATCCCTATCCTACTCCTAGAAGCGTCAAGTTGTACAGAAGGCTTACCAAGTAATCCTTTGAGCTAATATAAAATAGAGTTACCTGTTTTTAAGGTAATGTCTTCACTTGTGTTCTTTTGTTTTATTTCACTTCTCCAACCCCCTAAACTCTTTTTATTCATTTATTTTGTAAAAAATAAAGTATATTCAATATACTAGTATTGTGTAATAAGAAGGATTTGAGATACACTTACACACACCTACATCTAATGGTTAAAGAACATACTGTTTCTGTGGATGGTGAATTTCTGCCTCATGAAATGATGATTGTTCAATATTCTTTTAACACCTCCAAAGGAGGCCATTAAGATGCCAATATATTTATATATGATATATTATATGTTCATGTTTTACTTAAGCTTCTGAATTTTTCATTTATGGCATAACTTTATGGTTTCCATTATGGTTTAACGCGATATCTTCATTTTAGGAAGTGCGGACTACCGCCCCCTCAAAGTGATTTGATTCATTAATACCATATGTGGTATGTATAAAGGATATATTTAATGATATTATATATGATAACATACTGTAATTATAATACTATTATGTATCATTATGTTTTAATTCCATTAAATAAGAAATAGAAATGGAAGTAGTGTTCATGCGTACGTACGGCTTACCGTCTCCATGAACGGTGCATTTCATTTTTTTACCTCTAAATGTTATGTAATATTATAAATTCATGTATATAATGGATATATATGATATATATGATATCTAAATAATTAATATAATTCTGGATATAATATATATTTTACCACATGATCAACTTGTAATTATAAAGAGTTTATTTTTGACCCAAGTACCAATGATCTACAAAACGAACATTATTAACTTAAATAATTACATAGTGTTCATAGCATGGTAATAAGTGATATAAAAGGAATAATTAACTTGAAAAAATTTCTTAATAAAGTATAAATTAACTAATGTTTATTATTCAGGAGGTTAAAGAACGATCGAGTCAAGTCGGACCCGAGGTAAGAGATCCTACCTCTCTCTTCCTTTTTAATTACTCTCTTTTCTGTCATTTCTTTTAATCTCATCTTTCTTATGTTTGGGGATGTTATTTTATATTACTCATTCTGTAATTTTTATTTTAATATTATGAGAGACCCTATTTGATCTCATAAATCCATTTTTGGAAGTTTTAATTGGCACCGTTAGGCTGCTGAAATTCTGTAAGGGGTTTTTTATCTCACATTGTGTTTTCGTGAGATTAATGCTACATTTTCCAATATTTACTTTTTAGTGGTGTATGTACTATCCATAATTATTCTCTTTGTGTAACATACGTTCGTTTATGAGTATTTACATCAATGTTGTATATTCCTTCTTTCATGGGGTGTACGTTTTGATAGTTATCCAAATCGGTAAGGGGACCTTTCACCCTCCTCTTTTTAAAAGACAACTTTTGTTATATCTTTTAATTTTCATCTTATTATGTGAGGATATATTCTTATATATCCTTATTGACATAAATTTTATGTCCAAGTGATGAGATACCCTTTATTTCTCACATCAACTCTTTTTCTAAAAGTTGATGTGACGTCCTTAGGCTGTTAAGGGATGTTCTTAACCCAATTTCGATTTATTTAGGTTCAACATGTAGTTATTGAATATGTCATCCTTTGAATATGTCTGAAGGACATTTCATTATTTTACACTTAATATCCACGTATATTGGGTGTATTTATATTTGTCACACATAATTATGAGATTTATTTGTCCTTAATTTAACGATAACTTCTTTATAATGGATTTCATCTCATTTTACATTTCTATTGAGACATCATTGTTGTTATGCACTTGTTCACTATTATATGGTGTATATACTGTCCTTTGGAATATTATATCATGAATCCATTTATTCTCATGATATTATAATGTTTTGATTAAATTTTATCCCTAAATTATTGTATTCAAGTGTCTCTCATTTTGTTAAAAACCCTTTAACTAAAATATCGTTTTAAATGTTTTAATGATTTGTTCTTATAAATATTTCTCATTAATATCCATGTTTTGAAAATGGTTTAAAGGATTTATTTATATGTATATTAATGGTTTAAAATGATAAAAGGTTCAATGTGGTATGGGACACATTGATTTAAAAATCTCTTTTTTAAATGTTTTAAATGGTTTTGAAAATGGTTTTTAGAATTGATTCATGATTTCAATATCTTAAAATGTTATATTGTTATTACAATGTGGGAATGTTATACTTCCTTTACAATTATGTTATGTGCTATGATTATGTTATGGTTCTTGGGCATTGTTATTAAGATGGGTGGTTTCGTGATAAACTAAGGGCGGGTGAGCCCGATGTAGCTCTCCAGTGCATTGGGTAACGCGAATGAGTAAAATGATAAGGTTTCTACGAAGAGTTTTAGGGAATATACTATGATGGGTATTCTAAACGTAACCAAGAGGGTTACTCCCTATGTAAAAATGTTATGAATTCCTCATGTTACCTTTATGTCTTATGATTTCTATGATTTATTCATGATTTTATGAGGTTTGTTAAAGTGCTTTTGATTTATGGGTAAAGTATGATTTCATTCTTATGTATATATGTACTCATGGTTCCTTTCCATACTTTTTATAACCCATACTGTGCTTTTTATGCTCATCCCAAGTTTTTGAAACGTTTTCACAGGACATAAAGTTGAATAGGGTCGAGGATGGGATCAAGGAAATGTCAGGCTGTCTAAAACAAGGAACTAGACATGACTCGTTTGTTCAAGAGTTTTTATTTTGTGAAAAAGATGGAAGATGTGTAGATGTGTCTACTTTGTAATCTTTGAGATGTGATAGTTATGTCCTAATTCTCTAAAACCCTAAACCTAAAAATATCGTCAATGTGAATTATTCAATGTAATTCAATATTAAGTAATGTTATAATGTCGGGGCCTTATAGGGTAACTTCCGAAACGTACACCCCATGAAAGAAAGACTATACAACATTGATGTAAATACCCATAAACGAAAGTATATTACACTAAGAGTTGAATAATTGGTATTACATACACCACTCAAAGGAAAATGGTGGCAAATGTAGCATAAATCTCACAAGAATAAAATTGAGATGAAAAATAACTTACGAAAACTTGGTAGCCTAACGACGCCACTTAAAACTTCCAAAAATGGATTTATGAGATCAAATAGGGTCTCTCATAATATGAACAAAAAATTACAGTATGATGAATATAAAAGAACATCCCCAAACAAAAAAATTATGATCTTATAATAAATTACATAAAATAGAGTACTTAAAAATAATAATAGAGGTTGGATCCCTTACCTCAAGTCTGACTTGTCTTCTTCGTTTCTTTATATTCGTCTAAATCAGGTAACACTTTTTGATTTGAGCTCAAAGGCTTCCTTGGAAAGGATTCTGCCCAAAGGTGAGGCTTCAATGATGATTAGAGGGCTGTGGAGAGATGAAATGGGCAGGGGTTGGCCGAGACAGAGGCTTGAGAGGTGTGGGTAAGGTGGTAGATGTGGGGGCCTTTTATAAGAGAAGAGGAGGGGCACTCTTGGAAAGTTATAAAATATTACTTTATTATAAAATGGTTTTCGGATTTTAAAGGTTCCAAAAGGGTATATATCGGGGCTAAAGTGATAAGGATTCAAAATCCACCCATCAATAGGTTTTTGACAAGTGTAGATTTTAGATTTTACATTATCTTTTCATTTTATTTAAATCGTTAAATAATGAGGTAATCATCTCATCATCATGGTGTCATAAATAATTAAATTTATTTAATGTTTAAAAATATAAAATAATATCATGATATAGGAAATATTTATATCTTTCTAATGAATATTTATATTAAAAAATATGACTTCTATAACCCCATGTAAAAATTATTTTAGTAAAACAACACAAGTTTGTGACATTTTAATTTTAACTTTAAATAAAAAGTTATTAATGTCATTTTCGAACCAAAGTGGCTCCATGGGGTCCCCATGTTGACCCATGGACTGTCTTGGTTGGCTATGACCCATCCAATAATGGTAGGACATCTTTCAATGTCATTTCATATAATTAAAACATTATTTTTACCTTAAATTACAATAATTACCTTTAGTCGCGATTAATAAAACTTAAAAATTACTATTCACCAAAAATTATTTTAATCTCATCGAACAAAATATTACATCCTAATAACATCCATGTATGTCGTATTTTGGAAAATCAAATCAAAAAAGTGGTAAATTATCATTTAAACTAAAAATCAGTTTCTTTAACTACCATTTAGTGGTTTCACTATTCATAAAAAATTGAAGTTTTTTAGAAAAATACCAAAAATTCACCCTATGCTATATTTGATATTCCAAATTCAAAAATGATGCCTATTTTACAAAATTTAAAACATATTAGTTTCATTAATTAATTTAATAATAATTTCCACTGTCAAAACAAATAGTGTGTTTTTAAGAAATAATATCTCTTAATGAATTAACACTAGTTTAAGTCCAATTTCAATGTGAAATTAATTACAATGACCACCATTGGATTAAATGGTAAAATTATATTCAAAATAAAATTTAATCTCAACTAAAAATATAATCTATCCTTATAAATATATCATATTAAAAGGGGGTTTTGAATTAAAATGCAACATTTTCACTAAAAATGATCTTTATCGGAAAAATAACAAAAATTTACACAAAGTAAACATTGATGTACAGATTCTAAAGAAGGATTCTATTTTGTCAAATACAACATATAAAATTGACAAAATTATATTTAAAAAGGGTTCTCCCTCAAAAGGCTGTTAATCGACCTTTTAAAGAATATTAGAAGATTTATGCTTAAAATTGGATTCATTTTCATTTAACACAACTAACATTTATTGGATAAAAGTAAAAATATTTGACAAACATATATAATCATTTTTTAGTTAGTTCCGTTATTTCCCGCCATTACAATGGCTAGGCGTTAACTACCATTTAAAATAATAATATTTTATTATTAGAGTGAAACGTAAGATTTCAAAAGAACTTGTTGTCGTGTATTGGGTACGCCATCGATCATAGCATTCACTTTAAAGTAATATTATTATTTTATTCAAAAATATGGATAAATATAAAAATGTCATATTCTTTATTTACCTGGGGTGTTACATCCTTCCCCCTTTTAGAAATTGCATCCTCGCAATTTTAAAATTGGGCTCAGAAACTTCCTTGAAAGCCCCACATCGAAAAAGGATTAAATTAAACTATCACTTTAAAAGAAATAAAGAGAAGTACAAAGGTCACCCAAGATAACCCATACTAGGATTCCATGTATGAAAACAAGGATATGGAAGAAAAAACAAAGGGTCATGTTCTGAGGGAGTGTGACAGAAAACAAGTTTTGGAGAAAGTTAACCACTAGAAAATCACAAACTTATGATGGGTTAAAACTGTATTGGATTCCCGGTTAATTTTTATTGAGGAATTTATTTTTGAGCTTAACTAAAACATAAGGAAGCATATTTACTTGCCATGATGACTTTAAACTTTTACATTATTTCTTACACAAACTCCTATTTTCTCCAAAAGATGAGTATTTTGGATGAATGTTTTACATTAAGAGAGCTATAATCATCTTCTAGAGAATCACCAAATCCACAAAAGAGAACTATATACTTCCCATGTCTTTAGACCTTATCCAATACTAAAACAAAAAAGCTTAGTATTAGATCAGATAATACCCAAAAAGGATAATCCTTTATAAAAATGAATTCTATTCTTAATCTTCAAAATTTTTCCAACAAGACCCAAAGTTCAACGAAGACCAAAAGTAAACCAAACTATGATTGAAACCCAAATATTTGAAATATTTTATCACATAGACTTCCAAGTTAAATCGTTACATTTTTCTCCAAACAACATCAGTTGCTTTTAAATTCCCGTATTAACCTAATCACATATCCTCCATGACAGGCTAATCATATCCATTGATAACCCAAAATCAACTTAATCTTAATTCATAAAATCATCTAACTAAAAAAAATAATTCAATCTAACCAGGGACTTCACTTAGTCCAGTGGTAGGCGATAAATACCATTTGCACTTTGGTTGTGGGTTCGATTCCCGTAGCTTTGTCCGACGCGACGGGTTGTCTCACGGTCTGCTTGTTGTCCTTTTTCCAAAACAATATAATTCTTAAAACATTTTGCCAACAACGAGATAAAATCATTAAAAATAACCATAACATAATTTAAACTCAATCTTATCTCATGCCTTTCAGTTTCCATCATAACATTTAGTAACCCATAATTCAGTCTTTCTATTTTAGTCTATAATTTAAATCGTGAATGAACTCATTACATTTTCTTGAAATAAATAAAAAAAATATATCATATCAATTTTTAACCCAAGGATATGCATTAGTGGATGCACAACTATTCTTGGGGACAACTGATCCAACGTTTCCCCCAACAGACATAATAAAGATTTTTTTTAATATTGATTCATAATAATGTAAAATATGGTCTTTATGGTTTCATTGATAATATTATATTTTATATTAAAATATTGAATAAAATATAATAAGTGAGACTAAAAAAAAACAAATTACTGATAACGATAGAAAAAAGTTGGGCATAATATTTATAAACTTCGTACCCAAAAAATATCACATTATAATTTTTTTTGACAAAATATATTTTATAAATATACCATGTTTTTTCAGTTTATCTTATATTATATAAAAAATATGTTCTTGTCTATTATATGGTATTATATCAAAACATAAATCCTTGATGATATTTTTTAGGTAAAATTTTTTTATTATATAAAGTTATATCACAATTTATTCATGAAAAAATCCTAATATTGTTATGATAGCTTTATAACTATGTTGCACTCTTTTTATTCGAAATGTATATTTTAAAAAATTGAAATGTTGAAAAACATGACCTAAATATATTTCATTTTGGAATTATATTTTATATTGTTGTTGTCCCCACACATGGAAGATACCTTGGGGGGAATCAGCGTGTGAAAAAATAAAATTTCCATTCCCAATGATTTGGTTTCATGATTAGTTGTAACATACATATCTCCCTTATAGTGAATGGAAGTGATAGAGCCTAAAGCTAGACACAAGTAATTTTTTCTTGGTTCACCTACACAGGGCTATGCCTATGGAACATATACATGATGATGTGGTGTTCCATCAAAATTTGATAAAATTGAACTAATTTTAAAGTTGTTTCACTCTACCTCTAGGTTTACAACCATCATAGTGATTTTAGAACACACTTACATCTTCAAAAAAAATCTCAATTCTTTCCAAGTGAAATCCATAATCATCCAAAAAACCAAAATAGTTTACATCATTATAGGTGTTAAAATTTGATCTGTCTTCAAAAAATTTTAAAACTCAACAAACATCCCAGAATTATCTTCTATAGTCCCCTTGATATCTCACTATTTCTAACAATCTTAATTCAATAATATCAAACCTCTAGGGATTTTCTCTCTTTTTCCCTTTTTTGTGAGAAGATACCACTCTATCACCATGAAAAAAAATCTAAATTTCACTTAATTAAAGACTTCAATTTTATTCAAGTGTATTTGTAATATTTATCCATCTATTTCCTCAAAAACTGAGTAATACAATCCCCCTTAACATGATATTTTTGAAAGGATAGTAAATTAAAAACTAATTACACCATAAGATTGGAATTGTTTTTGGCATGACTACAATAATCGTGATTTAATGTCTTAAATCTATGAAAATCACAGCCTTGGGCCAATTCAGACACCACTTTTTGGATTATGTTTTCTTTATTGAAATATATCACCATTTAAAACATCATGATGTAGCCTTCCTTTCCTATCATAATGAAGCCTTCATAAGAAACACTAAAATTTGACAATATTCCATGTTTACAAAGAAATCCTTCCCTTCATGGTCAATGACCTATCTTTGTGGAGTGAATCCTTTCCCAAAATTCATGCTCTACCAATTATTTATTCCCACACACCAATCATGGTGCAATATTATTCCTTCACAATACAAGCATCCAACCAACCTCAAATGGACCCATTCAAAATAATCGAGGTGTGATCCCCCATGAATTACAATATTATTTTTATCCTTTGGGAAAAAAATCCTTCATCTTTCTCCAAACATATCCAAGACTTCATTAAATAAACACATAATATTTCTTGAGTCTTTTGTAATATATTCCACTACCATTGTCAACTAAAAAAATCCAAAAAAAAAAATTATTATTTTTTACAACAATACCCTTTTATGGAGTTGTTGATAATTATAATGAATCATTTAATTGCAAGTTAGTGAAAATAAGAGAAATTTCATTTTTTTTGGTTTTGGAGAAGAGGATATTTTTTTGACTTGGAATGTATATTTGGAATCCTAGAGTAAAAATATATATATGAGGTATTTTGGGATGTTTTATGAGGCCCAATAATTAATTTATGTGGTTAAGTGAGTATTGAGGCATGGTTGGTGAGGCCTTTATATTAATTGGTTGGTGATATAGGTGCTCTAACAAAGGAAACAGGCAGGTGAAACATTATGTTGAAAAAATATTGAAAGCATCATCTTTTAAACATTGGTTAAGTTTTGATGATTTTTTAGTTCTAAATATTTTTGAAAATTGGATTGAGAGGAAATATAAAGGTTTTATAAATTCATATGGTTATTTGAGGTGTTTTGAAATGATTTTAGGTGGATGAGAAATATAGAGATGATTTTTTTTGGTTTTTGGAATTGTATATGATTCTCCAAATATATGTGTGGAAGGTCGTAGGTTACAACTGGCATGAGTTTTAGGATATAACCAATTAGGGGGAGAAAATGTTTTGGTAGAAATTTTCTAACTCCACATACGAATGATTCCTTATGTAAAATTATTACTCTTATATAAGGGTATACCCTAAAAAATGGCCAAGTATCATTCCTAAGGGTCTTTATATGTAATGTTAAACTTATAAAGGGTTGAGGAAAATGGATAAGTACTAGAAAAACAATATGGGAAATTCAATATTATATTTGGGTACCTCAGAAGTACAAATCTTTCTCATTTTTAGAAATGATAAAGTATTAGAATTCCTATGATACATATGAGTAAATATATTTCACGAAATGATATATAATAGTTACTCTTCAAGAGGCCAAAGTAATTCTATGTAGTGGTGTAAGATGGATAAGTATCTATACATAGGAATAGATACGTAAGACTAACTCAGATGATACATAAGAGTAATTCTAGAGTTTCCATGTATATGTAAGAGTAACTCCATGACAATGGAAATATGTAAGAGTCATTTCTATGATACGTAAAGGTATTTACTTTGATTAAGGGTGATAGGTAAGAGTCCTTTCACTTATATGTAAGGGTCATTTCCAGGATTATGTATGATACATTAGAGCCTTATTTCTATGGATACATAAGTTTCATTATACAATGAAATTTTAAAAAGTTTTGGGGATTTCCCTATGATATGAATGGATAATTCACTAGTAAGTGAGATTTATTTGACCTGTCAAGGTCAGAAAATAGTAAACTGTTGGGGATAACTAGTGATTCATAAGAATCATCCCATATATAAGGGTCCTAAACATATTCAATTTTTATGGACGGTGTATAAGGATTGTCTAAGGGTAATGTATACGGGCCATTAGTGTGGATATGTAAGGGTCCTAGAGTTTTCCAAAAAAATTGATTTTGATAAAATTTTATATTTTTTTACTAAACTATAAATAAATTGGTTAATTAAAGGATAAAATGTTCGGTATGGTTTTTGGAATTAAAAATTCAAAACCCCCTTCAAAATACTTCATTTCTAGGACTTGTGAACATATATAGATTGTTCTCTTCTTCATATTCTCATGTCCCTTTTAACCTTCTTGATCTATGATGAAAAGGAGGGGTTTCCACATCATTTAATGTGATATTATTTTCTTATTATTTAGTTATTATCCTCCCTTTATATCCAATGATTTTGGTGGCACTTGGATATGATTTGGAAATGATTCCACCAAGTAATAGGGGAATCATCTCACTATAAAGAGGTATTGGTATAGATTTCCTAAAGGGGATCTTGAGAGGAAAACATTATAGGATTCATGTAGTTTCATAAAGGTATGCCACTACTTTGTGTTATTACATATTTCCAATGGATTGGGTAAAATTTATGGAAGATTTGAAATGAGAGATTAAGTATTTTGTGTTTTAGTGGTCCGGGTGTATACTAGTAGGTGGTAATAACTCCATTTACCAAGGTCTAAGCAAAATTAAATAGACAATAAGTAATTATTTAAATATACCTAAGTATATGTTATGGAATTTATATTGGTTTAATGTCTTAAATAATAATAAGAATTTTAGAATTGAATTAAAATTACTTTGATGATTTTAGGGTACCATGTGATTGGGTAATGTCCAGTACGATACCTCAAAATATGTGACCATCTCATAATTACATTACTTAAAAAAATATTTAATTATAATAAATAACCCTTATTTTTTAGGTTTATAGTTTTAGATAATTAAAAAATGATATTAAATAATAAAACCCATGTCATCAAATGGCCCGAAGGCCTTCATTTTTTATTGATTTTTATAATCTACCTTTCAGGGGGTAGGGTGGAACCCTTACAAGGACTGTAGGCATAAGTATTACATGGCCCATAGGTCTTAGAGGAATTCATTTCCCATAGGATTCAAACATTACATACAACCCAAACTAACTACATGGAACTGCTCCTCCCCCACACCTTCATCGTGAAATCAGTTCTCCACCTTCGCATAGTTGTTCGGCTAGGCTTTCTCATGCATTCATAGTCTTGTCCCGATGGCAGGAGACATACCCTCTCATTCTTGCAATCCAATTATCTTCTACTATGGGAAAATATCATTGCTCCTCCTCCTTCTGATGCTTGTTCCTTGTAGGTTTTATGGTTTTCATCTACAAATAAGGTGGCATGAAGGGTTTGAGGTGTCCTGAAGGCCTTACTGACCCAATGTCTTGGGTGGCCCAAAGCCCTTAGAGGAATCGGGGACCAAATCATTGGCCCGAAGGCCCAAACGGGGGAATATTCCTGACTACTATATTGCCAAATAGTGCCTAATACAGTTCCCGCTACAGTACCTGCTATAGTCTGCAGAGTTCCTACTACAGTACCTGCTATAGTACCTCGGAAGTTATCCTTTTCCAGGATTTCATCCCGGGTCTCTTGGATGCACATAAAGAGTCCTCACCAACGGGACTGAGGCTCATGTGATAATAAAACCCATATCTTTTTCAAATAATGGGAATTTTTCCTACTATATATGAAACTAATTAATCAATAATAAGTTTTCATTATCTTCCACAAATTAACTACATAATATATTATTATATAAACGTATTACATGTTACTTTTGTTCATAACCCATGAAAAAGGAAACATACAAAATGGATGACCTCAGATTCTTAGTAAATGTAAATATAAGTGAAAATGGTTAATGATCAAAAGTGAGCATAAGATTAGAATAGGGTATAATCGGTGTAAATAATAAAATCCTAACCCATAAATAATAGATCGAAATTGTTATCATAAGTCATGGAATACAGTGGAATTTTTTCATATCAAATAAGCAAAAAAATATTTACAAGGATTAGAAGCATACAACAATAATCCTAAATCATGGGAGCATAATATAAGAGTGAAAAATATTTCAAAATAACATCATAAACATGCAATTTAATATATAATGAAAATAAAATAAACATAGAAACGTGGATCAATCATAAGAATGATTACCTTGTGAGAAAACTCATTATGCCCATGCCTTTCTGAACAAACTATTTACATCCATGCATTAAAACGTGAGGAAAAAAATTATGCCCATGAATCTGTAAATAGACTCGTTATGTTCATTACATACTTTTTCATTAGATATCAAACTTAACTAATCAATTGGAAGGTGATATAGAATCCCACCCATCATAATATATACTTATGCATGTCACATTAAATCAATCATCATCAAATCATAAAGAACTCATGAAAATAAAATGGGTTTCAAATCCCCATCTAATAGATTAACATATGGAATAAATTTATAATTCAATTAATAGACATGATAAACACATGGAATATAAATGTGTATCAAATGATACTAAATAAAATTCCATGTAGATTCCATTAAACGAAGTATATATTATTTACTTCATATGGATAAATGGTATACAATTTAGTCAATAGTTCCCCAATCAATAGATGTATGAAATCTAGGTTAACACCCTACAAACAAAGAAATAGAAATCAAGGAATTCACAAAGTAATGAAATTGGAAGAAAAATTATGCCTATTCACAGTTGATGGTTATGCAAGAAAAAGTTACTGATGGATCACTCATTTTTATTGAAAAGAACATTTTCTAATCCATCCATATAAACTAGGTGGATGATATCATTTTAATAGTATCCCCAATCAATCATAACACATTTTAATAGATAATAAATTTTATGAAAAACACTTTTTAATAGTTTTAGAGAAAATCACTTTGGAAATAAGAAATATTATTGATATTCTGAAATCATTTTAAAATAAATATTATTATAAAACTAGTATAAAAATACTTTGTTTTAGAAATCTTGAAAATATAGAGATAAATTTTCATATAAAATGATAAAGGATGTGGAAATATACATTCACATGGAAACTCTAAAATAGATTATGTTATCGAAAATGACCCATAAATAAAATGATAAAAGTAATTTCATTTAATTTTTTTACAAAGGATGTTAATGTATCTGAAAATTGCCTTCTATAATTTTTGAATAAAATATAGGGATACCCTCAAAATGTGGAGTCAAATATTAAATACTATTGAAAAATGATTTACTTTTTTATTGTATTCTAAATAATTTCGTTGAAAAACACATCGCTTAGAAACATTATAGAACATATAACTTAAAACAAGATAAAGAGGGAAAAAATGTCCCCAAGGATAACTAGAGGGAAATAAAATGATTGTGATTTAGGAAAAAAAGACTATAAAATTTCCATAGTTAGGTTATCACATTTGTGAGATTATGAATTTAAAGTGAGGTTGGGAAAAAAACCTTATGGCTTGAGTTACATTTAAATCAAAACTTTTAAAGGAGAAATAACATGTAATTCAACTTAAAATACTATGAATATATGATAATTCATGATATAATATAATAAATAGGTAGTAGATACACCATATAAAATTAAATTGGTAAATAATAAGAAAAATGTCTAAAGAAATAGAAATTGAGATCATGAAACCCTTTCATGTAACATATATTTGAGATAAGAATAATTTGATAAGATGTTATTAAGAAGAATTATAAAAACATAAAAAATAAAGAGTAAATAAATTATAAAATTTTCATTAGGTATAATAAATAAAATATGGAATAATATATTTCAATAAGAAAGATTATAACTATAAGAACTTGTTAGATTACAATACTATTGTTCGTCTTACATGTTGTAAAGGAAACATGATATTCGAAGCCCTAGAATCAAAGGGAGACATGAAAAATCATCTAATCATTCTCCCATCTCTTTAGTTCCTTAAACTAAACTATAAAATCATCATTTTTAAATATTAATTCTGCCTAAATAAATTCTGGCCACCGTGATGTGCTTCTCAGTGGTGTTTTCCCCTTTTTAAAGATTTTTTTTTGGAATGAAAAATCCAAATCAATTGAACCAAATTGAACTAAACCAACCAAATAGACCAAAACCAAACTATCCATAATCCTCATGATTTATTTTCAACTAAATTAACCTGACATAAATGAAACAGAACCAAACCACACCAAACTATGCTTAATTATCTCAACCCAACATCACTCGAAACTAAATAAATGGAAATGTATTAATATGACTGGATTTCAATCAAACCAGATAAAAAATCTATAAATTTAAATTTATTTAACATAGTCATTTGGAATAAAGTCAAAATGAATTGATTAAACAAAAACCCAATGAATCTAAAGAATGAAAAATGTTAATCTATACTAGCACTTACTATACTAGACTAAAAAAAACTAAACCAAATTGATCAAAAGTAAATTTTACTAAATCTAACCAAATCAAAAAAACTTATAATGGAATAGAACATATTGAATGGAATCAATGGAATGAAACAAAACTAGAATTGACTAAGACTAAATCAAACCAACCCACATAAAATAGAGTCCATTTGATGAAAATTGACTTGGGCTAACCTAAAATGAAACAAAACAGACTATTATAATGTGTTCTGAACTAAATAAATCTAAAACTAATATATTCAAATTAAATTGAACTAAAATTAATTTAATCAAACTAAATTGAACTGAATGGACCTTATTGAACTAGATAAGATTGAAGGGAAACACACCATCCAGGCCTAACAAGAAATGTTTCAAACTGCATCAAGAAAAATGGAATCAATACAAAAAAATATAAAATGATATGAATTAAACCAAAAAAGAGTAATAGAATAATAATGATAATAAATAAACAACATAAAACTAAACCTGAAAAAATAAAATAAAATTTCACTAACCTAGCATGATGTAATAGGTACTGATTCAAAATAAACAGATCCAAACCAAAATGAAAAAAATGAAAACACAAAAAACGAAAATAGGCCAATGAAAATATAATTGTCTTACAACAACCTGATGTGAAATAAAATAAACCGAACTAAAGGTAACCAAACCAAATTCTAAATAACAAACCCCAATTGAGCCACAAATAATCAAATTGAAACAATCTAAACAAATATAAATTGAACCAAACTAAACTGAACAGAACATACCAAATCAATAATAGATGAATTAGGACAAACTAAACCACAATGGTCAAACTTTTAATCAATTAAACATCCATTAATATAATTATAACACGCCAAACCAAAATGAACTTTACCAAATTGAACTAAATTGAGCCGAATGTATCTAAAATAAATAGAATTTTATAAAATAAAATTAAACCAATCCAAAAAAATGAATCAATTTTAATTTATCATAATAGAAAAAATATTCATGAACTAACCTAACCTAAACCAAAATAACATGATCTAATGTGAAATAAATCAAATTTACATAACCTAAACAAAACTAACATGAATCGATCAAAACTGGCATGATCTTGACCATACTAAACAAAATAAACAAAACTAAGTAGAATGAAACTATATTGAGTTAATCAAAAATGAATATAATGAAATTTTATACAATATATATGAATTCACCTAAACCAAAACATCCATATTTAAAATAAACAACAAGTATTTTAATCAATTATAACGATGAAAGATGAATTGGATCTATAAGTTCTTAATTAACTAAAACAATTCTCACTAAAATTTAAATATCCAATTTTAGTCAAACTAATACAAAATTATATTTTCCCAAAAACAAAATAACAAATAATATGATTATATTTTCTAAAAAATAATCTAACTTTGTTCATTTTGGCTTGATAGATTATATTTTGGCAAAGTTGGGGATAATACAATATATTTCTATAAAATTGAGTTTATTTCTTTGGTTATTATTAGTTATATATTATTTACAATGAGTTAATTTTATTCAAAAAGACATTAATGTTAATAGTATTTTTATACATTCATTGTTACTATAGTGGTAGGATTAAACATTAATGGTTGGGTGCCTCAAGAAGATTAATTTTATGAAGCATAAATAAGAAATATGTAAGTGTTGTAAATGAATAGACACAAAAAACATTGTAGTTTTACTTTTCTAATTTTAAATTTTAATATATATTCTTTAACAACATATTTCATTTATATTGAAATAAATGTGATTTATAGGCCCTTGATCATCTAGAAGATGATAACTTGAGTCCAAGTGATAATTTCTACTTGATATTAGGGGAAGATCACTATGGTAGATTATGTTGTTGACTAGTGATGAGTTGTTTACCCACTAAATATTATCCCAGTTTTGGAACCTCTAACTATTCTAGTAGCACAGAGTTAAAGACAACATGTGCAGAGGAATAAAATGCTTATATAGTCGCATTAAATTCCAAAAATAACCATGAAGTAATATTAACAATTTAAAAAGGCCAATGAATAATTTATAACAGTTATAAGAACATTATGTCTATTACTTCCACTAGATAAAACGTCCATATTAATTATGTGATTATTATATTATGCACCAAGTGATGGAGATGATGGTTATAGTGGTGGTAGGGATAATTAAACTCTTAGTGATAGTAATGTAAATGGGGATGGTGATAGTGATGATGGTGATGGTGATGGTGATAGCGATGGTGATGGTGATAGTGATGTTGATGATGATGGTGATGGTAATGGTAATGTTGATAATGATGTTGATGGTGATGGTTATGGTGATGGTGATGGTGATAGTGATGATGATGATGATAATGAAGATGATGATGTTTAAGTTGGTTATGACAGTGATGATAGTGGTGTTCATGAGAGGGAGATATTCATCCTCTATATTTTTAACTAATATTTATGACACATGACATTTTAAGAATGACCATGATTTTATATATGTGTTATGATTTGTTTTTGTATTTATTAACTAATAAAATATCATATATAAAATATATCTTCTATTTTAAATAATAATTATAATTTGTTTAATGATTTAATTTTTTCTTCATTTTTTTATATTCGATTCTAGTTGTTCGGTGTTTGGGTTCTGGTATTTGGGGTCTATATTAGTTCTATGACAAGATGGGAGGTGATGTTTGATTAATATGTGGTGGAAGGATATACTAATGGATTAAAAAAATATAGGTATAAGCGTATAATAATGGTTTAACAAACCATTTTTTAATAAATTATTCCAATAGTTTAATAAAACTGTTGGACATAGGAAAATTTGGGTGACCTTTACCAATTGTTTCCAGGAAAGCATTATTATTTGGATATCCTAATAGCTAGACACCTAGAGGTTTAAGGAACCATTGGTATATGATATAAAATGGTTGTCTATCACATAATAATGGTTTAAAACCATTGGTATAGGGTAAATTTATATCAGTGAGGACATTTTCATCATTAACCGATGACATCCTAACCTCTAAAGTTATCTAATCCCTATTGTGATTCCAAATATGAGACCCCATAAATGTGATAATATCACAATTTCATAACATAAAGAAATAATTTTATTATAACATATTCCCATTTTATTTTAGGTTTAGAGTACTACAATATTAAGAAAAAAATTAACTAACAAAACCCATGTTTTTAAATAATGGGATTTTCCTACAATATAAAAAATTGTTCAATATATAACAGGTGATCATAATCACCCAAAATTTATCCAAATAAGATATTCTTATAGAAATATATTACATATTTTTTTCTCTATAACCTGGGGAAATGGAAACATAAGAAATGGGTTACATCATATGCTTAGTATGGGTAAAAATAAGTGAAAATAACCAATAATCATAAGTGATCATAAGATGTGCATATGGGTATAATCGTGATACATAAGAAAATCATACCTAATAAAGAATATATCATAAAGCACATCATAATTCATTGAAAAATACTAAATTTCCATATGTCATAGAATCCCAACAAAAACAAATTGCCTTAGATGCATAAAAAAATTCTTGAATCACTGGATCCTAACATAAGAGTGCATAATATCTTACAAAAGAGGCATAAACATAGAATGTAACATAGAATGAGAAGAAAAGGCGCTTATAACTGTGACATAATCATAATCTTAGGAACCTTGAGAAAAAACTTATTATGACCACACCTTTGTAAACAAACTCATTATATATATTCATTAAAATGAGAGAAATCTCATTGGGCCCTTGTATTTGTGAAAAAAATCATTATTCCCATCCCTTATTGTCTCATGAGATACCAAACATAACCATTTCATTTGATGGAGACATAGGACCCTACCCATCATCATCCATACATATGTGTACCATGAAAAATCAATCATCGTCACATCTTAATGAACCCATGAAAATAATGTGGATTTAATAGCCCATTAAAATGGAATAATATAGGGAATCCTTCATAATTCCATAAATAAGCCTGATAAAACTAGGTAACATAAATGGGTATCCGATGATAATAAATAAATTTCTAGGTTGGCACCATTAAATGAATTATATATTATTTACACTATATGGATAAAAGTTATAGGGTTCAGTCAACAACTTACCCAATCAATCGATGTATGAAATCTAGGTGAGTACCGTTTAATCAATGAAATAGAAAACATGGTAGTCACAAAGGAATGAAATTTGAAGAAAAGTTATGAATATTTATAGTGGATTGTTAGGAAAATAAAAGGCAATGATGGATAACCCCTCTAATATAAAAAAATTTCAAAATTCATAAAGTGAAAGAGGGATGATGGTATCAATTTAATAATTTCCTCAATCAAGCATTAGATTTGTCAAAAGATAATGACTTATAAATAAAGTAGTTTTTTTGAGTTTTATAAAAATCACATTGGAAATAAGAAAGATCATTGATATTTTTAAATAATTTTAAAATAACTATTACATAAAACATGGGCAAAATAATATCTTTTAGAAACCATGAAAATATAGATAGATAGTTTTCATATAAAATCACAAAGTCAGGAGAATTATAAATTCACATAAAAAACACAAAGAGATTCTTCTGTCAAAAACTACCCATCCAAAAAAATTTAAAATAATTTTATTTTAAAACATATAAAAATAAAATATATATAGTTAAAAATGAAAATTTTCTTTTTTTTTAAAAAAATACAGGGATATCCAAAAAATTTAATATTCATATTTTTCAACATTCCCATAATTAAAAATAGCCATAGGAGGAAGTGATGAAAAATAGATGACGTTACTTTATGAAGGTGGCAGTCCACACGTACGCACGATCAACATTATTTTATTTTTTTAAGAGGGTGATAAGGAATAAATAATGGATATTCTATTAATATAAAAATACTTAAGTACAAAAAATACATTACTATAGTAAGGATAGGTTTTGAAGAGAAATATTAAGAATAAAAAATTTATGGAATATGTAATGCTCACTTTGTTACCTAAAACATTCTCTTAAAAGTATACTTAGAAATGAAGGATTATGATAAATTATAGTGATCAGGGGATTTAGGACGTGTAAGGGACTTCTATTAAGGAAAAATATGGTAGTGTTTCAATAGAATTTCATAGTGAATGTGTATTATTGAAAGGGTGGAAGTTATCTCTTTTTATAATGAGTAAAAGGAATTTTTTGGAATACCCAATATTTTTCAATAATGGAATGAATCTATTCATGGTTCAAGGGATCCAAATGTGATAAAAAATGGAGTTTAGTTTGAGATATTATTGATCATGCCTCAACCAAGTATTTCCATAGTTGTTTCGAAAAATGCTTGATGTCATTTATTTTTAGATTTTTTACTTTTACCTTTTATGTTTTTATAGTGGAAATTATTTTTCACTCAAGTAATTAATTATTTATTATAAAATAATCCATCCTATAAAATTTTTATTTTTTAAATATTAATTTAGTCCACATTTAATATAATTAAATAACAAAATATTGGAAAATTATGTTATAACCTAAAATAGATAATTTATAGATTTTTTTGTCAAAACATGAATTATTATTAAATAAGTGTTTCTAGCCTTATTTAGTATTGATTAAAAAATTAATGTATGATAATATATGTACATGTGTGTCTAATAAAAAAATTTGAGTTATTATTTAAGATGTATTCATTTAATTTATTAGATAAAAATTACACAATGTTAATAAAACAATTCTTTAAAAAATTATAGTTTCACCTTTATCATGGTAAATAATTTCAATTTTAGAAATATAATTTTTATAATTAAAAATAAATTAAATTTATCCACTATTATCATGAACCAACCCAGATTACCCAAACTATCCACAACCCAAATCGGTACTGACCTGGAATAAAGGGTGTTCCTTATTCCTCTATGTTGGCGATGAGAACATGGGCATTAGAAACTACCTTTGTGAATGAATTTTCTACAAAGAACCATAAATAAGGTGATACATATATATAATGTTTCTATATGGAAACAAAAAACTCATAAACAGATAGGTACAATCAATAGGTAAAACAATTTTTATGGTACATAAAAATAACCAAAATAATCAAAAAGTTTTAAATCCTAAATCCATGTGACATGATGTCACCTCTAGACTCTCACACCATACAATCAAAAAAACCCACCACCTCCCTAGGGTGACATTCCATTACCTGCATCAGATAAAATAAGATCTATATGCAACAAAATGTGTATGCAAGGGGTGAGAAAGATAGCCCAGTAGGATCCCACCAAGAGTTTCATAATAAAAAAATTATGCTCAGATAATTTAAAATAAGTCAAGAGATACAGTTTAATATAAATAATTGATAAAATAACCTTTCACTATTTAACAATTAATTCCAATAAATATTTTTCAAAATCATTTTAGAACACCTGAAAATAAATCATTTCAAAGATAACCAATAGATTAAACAAGCCCCGGAGCACAAAAAAATATTGGCCAATGAGGATATTCACTCTATTATCATGATTAGTAGGCGACCTAATTCGGAAATTACCCTATAAAAATAGGACTAAGGGGTAATACTATGCTCTTGAGAGTATATGGTTTCCATAATTTAGGCAACATGGTCTACACATTACACTAGAAAAACTGATTTAGAGGGAATGGGTTCATACATGAGGATAGATCCCTGCCTCATCATCGATCACATTCATGGTTACAGAAATAATATTATTCAAGGGAATTTATTCATTGAGACAATTCATATCATGATTTAAACTATTTCCATAAAAAACATGAATGAGATATTAATTTTTCAAAAACATATTAAAACCCACTATATTTCAAAAAAACTATTATAATGACTTTAATTAACTTTATAAATTAATTTAATAGAGCATGAAAGAAATGTTCATAACACAAATTCAATCCATGAGGTCACATACCTTGAAACTATTACAGTATTGGTTTCATTTTTAGTTATTTCACTTTTATTTTAGTATTACCATTATTGCATGGATTATCTAGAATTTTTTTTATAAAACTTGTTGTTTTAGTGTCAGAATGAAATAGGATCATGGTGGGTATAAAGTTAGTGGAAGATATACACCAGCCCATTAGAAACTGTGCACCCTAGATAGTGGCCCCATCTAGGTTTCACGTCCTAGAGCACAGGTCTGTGGACCTCCAGGGATAACCATGAACCTCAGAAAGTGTCTCTTCCTGAGGTGCATGAGTAGGCGCATGAGTGTTCTCACCCTATATGAAAACCATACATCCATATTTCCTCTTATATAGTGGTTCCACACGGTTGGTGCACAATGTTTTAATTAATCTGACTAAACCTTGCAGCCTACCAAATCTTTAAAAAGTTTTTAATTCCTAAAATACCCTCATCTATTTTTACCCCAAATCACCCATTGCATTTTCACATTCAACTGTCCATCCCTCGGTGCCTCCCCCTCCCTTATTCTAATTTATTGGGCTCCAAATCATGGGTGGATTTGGGTGGAATATTTAAGAAGTCTCCAATTAATCATGTCCTTTTCTCTTCTCCTTATTCTTGGTATATTCTCCTTTCTATATTTTGTTATCCTTTATCTAGTAGATAGGTTATCTAAATAAGGGTTCAATATTGTTTATTTTCATTGGATCTTGATACATGTGTTTTGATATTCCCATTATATGGTCTCTATTCAGTTCAGTTGTGATTTCCAACTGATTTCTGGATGTTTCAATGTAAGAGGTACATGGTTCAATGATGTAACATTATTTTATGATTTTATTATACTTTATTAGTTTTCTAAAGAGGTTTTATAATTATTTTTGGTGGTGAGAATCATTTTTTCTAATGGTTTTGGCGTGCGTACAGATTTAATAATGAATTGACTGTTGAAAATGGTTGTTTGTCTTAGGTGTTTCTATTGTTGGAAATGTGTATCTATTGAAGGTGGTTCATGTGGACAAGGGAATTAAATTGATCATAAGGTAATCCTAGGTGTCTTGGTGGGTATACTAGGTCTATTTCACTAGGCGAGTTGGTAGGGTTGAGGCCCAGTCTCCCTAACAAGGATTGACATAACGACACTACCAAAATATTCATGTGATGGGGATTAAAGGCTCAAGTAGGATCATTACCTCCAAGAGATGGTTTGATCACTGTGATTACAAAGATAATAGGACCCCAATAACCCTATTTCCATATGTATTTCCATTTATTCTGAAGAAATACTTACCATTCACCTTTTTTATCATATTTACTTTCCTTTTTAATTTCAAAGTATGATTTATTTAAAAGTTTATTTTCATTTTTTATGAAAACATGCATGTTAATTTTTTATCTAATTTTAATGCATGGAATCTATTTTTTAGTATCTAATTGAGAATTTGGAACATACCCTACATAAACCCTTCTTTTTATGTTGACTTTTTTATGTTTGACCCAGGTGAAGGAAACGTTTCCTATGGTGGTGATGGTGGTTCTATGTGCCAGTGGTTTTTTCATTGGATGGTGTTGGTGGTGATGGCATGTGGGTGTTGAACCTCTTGTTTCATGGAGGCTTATATTTATAGTTAGTTCCCATCCACTTTTGAGTTTTTTTTGGATATTCATGTATCAGATGTAAATTTTCAATTCTTAACTCATGTTGTAGTGTTATCTTTTGATCTCTTGTATCATGGATGTTGGATTATGATGTTTCATGGATGTTGATTAGTTTTATGTTATTATTATTTATGGTTATGTTTGATTCTCATGGGTGTGATCATTAACGAGGTTGTTTTTTGATTCCCAAGAACTAGTTGCAAGCCTGTGGAGATCCAAAACATCCTTCAGGCCATTACATGGGTCAGGTCAGGTGTCAGATTGGATAGAAACCTGTACTGGTTTGAGAAAACATGGTATCAAAGCCAGGGGTTTCCCTTTCATTGGATCATGCCATTTAAGAGAGTCTAGATAGACGCTGTTGGGGCTTGAGGTTCTAGTTTCAAGAGGGTGTTTGGATAACACACCTTGTGACATGCCTTAGGTCACCATATAATGATTAAGATTTGGATTGAATTCTTATATAGATAAGGTCTACAGGATGTAGACTGTGCATGGAAACCATGTTGGGTTGGAGTGGTTTGACTCATTATAGTGCTTATTATTGTGTTGTCTTGATTTATATAAGTGTTTAAACTTATTTGTTGCTATAACTTTTCTGGATTTTGTATTGATGGTTTTCTTGAGATTTTTAGTTGATGTAGCATCATTACTCATTGGAGAATTCCTATGCAACAGTGGTAAGAGGCTAGAGAGATTTTTCCCACACCAGTTAACCATAAATTAGTGGAAGATGTGGATTGGTTTTTCTGGGCATTGGATAAGGGTGTCGAATTTGGTCCTTCTCATGATAAGGAAGATGAAATGGGTCTAGAAGAGGGAAAATATTAGGAGTTACTCAAGAAAAACCACCTTAATTATGGAGTATAATAGACTGCACAAGTGGTGGTGGATTGGATCAAAACAATCAAGAATGTTTTTGGGTTTTTTGATACTCTTGAGGTGGTTAAATTGATGTGTGCTTCATTCATGATAGAATTTCCCAGTCACAGGTGATGGGACATAGTGGTCTATACAAGGAAACACAAGTCGATGGTTTGGAAGGAATTCATGTTTGTATTCAATGAGAAGTATTGTCATGATACTTCAGCTTTCACTAAGACCCATGTGATTCTAGATCTCCACCAGGGGGATCGAACTGTGTGGGAATATGCCAACTGATTTGCTCAATTGGTCAATTTTACACTCAATTTGGTTTCTAATGAGATGATAAAAACTCATAATTATGATAAAGGGTTACTACTGGACATTCTATATTATGTATTCTTGTTCAAGTTGAATACATATGCCGA
This sequence comes from Viscum album, assembly GCA_963277665.1. NCBI lineage: Eukaryota > Viridiplantae > Streptophyta > Magnoliopsida > Santalales > Viscaceae > Viscum > Viscum album. Next base: position 686,503,055 of record OY728126.1, on the reverse strand, counting down.
GATAGTGGATCAAGCCAGTATGGTGGAGATTGATCGTGTCGACAAGTGCAGTTTTTTTTGGGGAAATTTCAATAACAGGATAAAGAGACAATTGTTCTTTAGAGAGGAAGAAGTGTGATGATCATGATAATAGAATAGGTCGTATCATATTTCAGCCTTCATGACCTACTTCGTATGCAACCAATAGTGGTGGGTATGTTGTATGCTTCATGTGTGGGAGGCCAGGGAACATTCAAGCATCATGTGAAATTATAACTGGACCCTACCATCAGTGTGGGAATTTGGGGAGATTTTAGAGGTTCTATAATAGTGGTATGAAAACTCAGAGTTGTGTGAGTTCCTTATCCCACAGGGAATTACCAGCTTTGTCTTGTGTGTCAGGGGATATGGGTTCTCAGTCTCTTGGGCATGGTGGTATGATGAGATACTCTCATGGGAGGATTCATCTCAAGGAAGAGATGCCAGTTGGTAATCAATAATAGGAATTGGGAGATATGAATCACCTCAATGCTATGGATCAAGAGCCAGTGGAATCAGAATAAGGACCTACAATAGTTTGAGGTGTTGTTTTTTTTCAAAATCCATAACTCTTGTTTTATTTGACATGGGTTCTTCAAATTATTTCATTTCTTCCCATCTTGTGGAACTATTTAAATTGTTGATCAAGATTCTGCCTTATGTGATGGAATTGGTGACACCGCATGGCAAGGAAAAAGAGTTGGGTTTCAAGAATCCATCTTTCACTCTCACTCTGTTTTTTGATCAAGCAGGAATGGAAATTCTTAGTTCTGGAAATAAAACCATTTGACGTGATCCTTGGTATAGACTCGATGGTGAATTTCAAGGTGTGCATTGATTATTATTTATTATCAGTGATATTTGTGTCACCTGGTGAGAGTAATCGAGTTTTCTAATGTGAACGGGACCCCCAGTCTGGCTGTGATAGACATCCACTTCTGGTGTTGTGAAATCTTATTTTCCAAGTTTCTTCTCATGTGTTGGAGGATGATGGTAGGGGTTCTAATAGTGGATGACCTCCTATGGTAGATGAGTTCAAAGAGGTATTTCATGATTATTTATCAAGGTTTACTCTAGAAAGGTATGAGGGGTTCGTCATTGATTTGGCACTGGGAACACAACTAATATCTATTCCATCATACTGTATGACCCCACCAAGTTGAGGGAATTAAAGATAAAACTGGATATTTTGGAATCCAAAAGATTCATTCGACCAAACATCTAATCTTTGGCCTCCCCTATGTTATTCTCTAAAAAGGGAAATAAATATCTCTGGTTGTGCATTGAATATTGGAAGTTGAATAAGACAATAATAAATAATAAATACTGATTTCCCACATTGATTAATTTTTTAACAGCTAAAGGGGGAAAGTTGTCTCTCCAAGATCAACTTCTGCTACAAATATCATCTCTTTAGGACCCAATAGTTATATATTCCTTAGATAGCCTTCTAATGTTGGTAATAGAATTTATAGAATTTTCTCATTCCATTCAGTATGGAAAATTAATAAATGGTTTTCATGCAAATTATAAACTAGGTGTTCCATTAGTAACTCAACTCCTTTTTAATGGTGTTTGTAGAAAACATCCTGGTTTACTCCAGGACTGAGGAAGTGCGTGGGAAACACTTTTGGATTGTGATAGGAACCCTTTGAGATCACAATATCTATGATAATATCTCTAAGAATACTTTTTGGATCAAGGCGGTGAGGTTTTGGGACAATTGATTTCAGAATGTGGGGCTTTAGTGGACGCAAAGAAGATCAAAGTAGTGCTTTCATGGGAGAAATCGAGGAACATCATTGATATCAGAAGCAATTTGGGACTTTCATTATATTATAGGTGATTTGTATGATATTTTTCATAGTTTTTTTCTCCCATTACAATACTAACCTATAGAAGGGAAATGTTTAAATGGAGCCTAAAATGTTAGTTACACTTTGAGGAGCTTAAAAATCATTTGAACAATACCATTGATTTGATCTTTCCAGATTTTGATAAAAGATATGCAGTCTTCTATGATTCTTAAGGAATAGGTCTTGGATGCATTTTGATGCAGGATGACCATGTGGTGGCGTATGGCTCTCACCAACTCCGACCACATGAAAGGACTTACATATCCCATGAAATGGAATTTTTGGTAGTGATGTATGATTTGAAAAAATGGCATCAATAAATATTTAGGGGGAAATTTTTGGTTTACTCATATCATAAGAGATTGGCCTATATTTTCTCTTATAATGATCTAAATCTAAGGTTATGCTAGTCACTCATGTGTCCTAAGGGGTTTAAATCCGAAATTTTTAATACCCTAAGAAAAGGTAATGTGGTAGTAGATGCTCTAATAAGGAAGCTATCAGTGCAATCCTTGAACGAGACCAGTGATTAGTGGACCTTGATCGGGCTTTTTTCCATGAGGCATCTAGAAAACAAGACGCATAGTAGAGGAACATTCTTGTCTAGTGTTCAGATTAATCCCTCTTTCTTAGAGCAAATTCAAGAAGAACGACCAAGTGATGAGCTCGGACAACATTATTTATAGGTTCTAAATGATGTGTAGGTTCCCAACAAGTGCTCTTTGTCTCCAATGGGAGTAATTTTCTGTAAGGATCTCTTAATTGTGTCATTTTCATCAAGGATGGTGGTGATGAAGAAAAATCACCAATATCAAAGGTCCATTCACCCAGGTACCACCAATATGATTTGTGACATGTGTTTCTAGTTCTGGTGTCTCTGTATGAGATGTGATGTAGCTAACTTTGTATCCAGGTGTTATACATGTCAGTAGGTTAAAGATGAGCACCATAGTATCTTAGGTTTGATTCATTTATTACCCCTTACTACATTGACGTGTGACATGGTTTCCATGGACTACATCCCTTGATTACCACATACACCCTAGGAGAGGAATTCCATATGGATGTCCACTGAACATCTGACCAGATAATCCCATTTCATTTCTATCAAAGACTCGAACAAGATGGGTGAGATGGTTTGGTTATATGCATAGATGATAGTGAGGCTTTATGGTGTTCCTTAATCTATCAATTCATAATAGAAATCCTATTTTACCTCTCATTTTTGGGATGGCCTTTTTAAGTCAATGTGATCTCATGTCAAGTTGAGCATGACATTATACCCTCAAACGGATAGTCATATAGAGTGGGTGAACCAAATCTTGGAGGAAATCCATTGGGATTATGTGTTGGATTTTGGAGGCTTGTGGGATAACCATTTAGGATTAGTAGAGTTTGAGTGTAACAAAACGTACCAAAAATAAATTATAATGGCTCCCTTTGAGTCAGTTTATGGTCGACTATGTTAATTACCTTTGTTCTAGACATAAGTTGGCGAGACTTCTTTGTTGCGACTGAGCCTTGTGCAGAAGACACCTAAAAAAGTTCAATTGAATAGGCAATGATTATTTATGGCGTAAAGTCCCCCACATGACTTATGAAGATTCGTGGCTCTGAGCCATAGATTTTTTTAGTTAGTGATTGAGTGTTTCTAATGGTGGACCCTTACATGGGTCACCTTCATCATGGTATGAAAGGGAAGCTGGTGATGTGGTATGTCAAAACTTTTGAGATAACTAAGAGAATTGGTAAGGAATCATAGCAGTTATAATTTGCAGCCTAGTTGATTTTGATCCATTATGTGTCCCATGTATCATAGTTGAATAGTATCAACTCGACTTGTCTCACATGTTCAACATGGAAGATTTGAAGTTGGAATTTAACTTGTTTATGTTCGAGTGACCGATACAGATTTTGGAATCCTATGAAAAAGTGATTTAGGGGAAATACATACCATTGGTTTGCTTTATTTAGTAGAATGGAAATTATTATAATGAGACATGGGAAAAAATAATTAATTGGTAGATTATTATTCATATTTATTCTCTAATTAGACTTTGGTTTGAATTTATAAGGGTGAAAAGTTTTCACGGTGGGGAGAATTTTCATATTATTTGTTTAATTTTGAGGTATTTTCTATTTTTTTGTCTAACCATTATTTCATGTATTTATTAATATTTTTTGAGAAAAAATGTTTGTTTTTGGTCTGGAAAGAAGGCGGCACACAATTTGGAAAAGGCTGATGGAATCTGTGCATAAGACTAATAAAAATTGTATACCTGGACAATGACACTGTCTAAGTCACATGACCTAGTAAAAGGGAATGCGACCCTCTAGGGAAAACCATGTACCTAAGAAAGTGTATATGTTTTATGTTCAAGACTAGGAACATGGGCATTCACCCCCTCTAGAAAAACTGTGCGGCCATATTTCTTCATGTATAGAGGTGCCACCTGGTTGGAACATGGTTTGACAAAGCATACAACCAAACCGTGTAGCCTTCTATATCATTAAACATTTGAAATTATTAAACTAATTGTCTAATCTATTAACCAAAAATCACCCATTTCCTTCCTCTATTCAATTCATGAGCCTTAGGAATATCCATTTCATTCTTTTACTCCCTTGGGCTCTAAATTTTGGGTAGATTTAGTGGGAAGCTTTAATAAGTCTCCAAGTAAGATCCTCTTTTCCTCGTCTTCTTCTTCCAAGTATATTCTCCTTTATCTATTATGTTCTAAATTCTAAAACAAATAGATTAAACTAATTTGGCTTAAATATCATTTCACTAGGTTGGATCTTGATGGATGTGGTGTTCTATTTCCTTATTATAGTCTCTCTTTGGTGTGATTTTGGTTTCCAACCAGTTTCTAAAACATTCTATGTAAGTGGAAGGAATTTACATGATTTAGATTTATTTGATTATTTTATTATGATTTATTTGTTCTCCAAATAGGTTTTAAAAATTTTGTGGGTGGTGAGAATCATTTTTTCCAAAGTTTTTGGTTCATGTAACGTTTTAATATTGAATTTACTGTTGAAAACGTTTTTTTTTGTATTGGGTGTTTTTATTGTTGGAAGTGTGTATGTGTAAGAGTTGGTTCATGTAACATAGGCAATGAAATTGAATACAATATAATTTTAGGTATCTTGGTGGACAGACTAGGTCTATTAAAATAGGTGAGTCGACATGGACGAGGGTTGACCTCCCTAACAAGGATTGAGGTAAAAACACTAATAAAAAAGATATGTTATGAGGGTTTGAGGCATGAGTAGGACTGTCACATCTAGGAGATGGATTGACCACCAAGTGTATGGGAATACTAGGACATCGATAAATCTATTTCCATAGGGATTTCCCATGGTGCTCAGGATATTCTTACCACTTAACTTGTTATCATCTATACTTTCCTTTTTTAGTTTCAAATCATGATTTATTTAAAATTGTATATTCCTTTTTTCTGAAAACTAGCATATTAATTTTTCATCTAATGTTAATGTATGGAAGCTCATTTGGTGTTATTTTATTGGGTATTATTATTACACCCTACATACACCCTCAGGTGTATGTAGACCTTATTTTGTTTGGCCAAGGTAAAGACAATGTTTCCTGTGGTGGTGATGGTGGTTCTATGTGCTAGTTGTTCTTTCATTATCGAGTGTTGGTGGTTCTAGAATACATGTGTTTTCTCTCTTATTTCCTAGATTAATGGTTGTATAGTTGGTTCCCCTCCCCTTTTTGGTTGTTTTTACTATTCATATTTCTAGTGTAAATGTTTAAATTTTAACTCATGTTTTCATTTTTTTTCTTTTGAACTCATGTGTTAGGGATGTTTGAATATGATATGTCATGGATTCTTATTAGTTTTATGATATTATTTTTTATTGGTTGTGGATGATTATATGTGTAAAAAAACATTCCCAATTTTGTTTCATGATGCTTAGGCACCGGTTTCTAGCCCGTGGGGATCAAGAATGACCATCGGGCCAAGCCATAGATCGGGCCGGGTGTCAGATTGGATAGAATCTATGTCTGGTTCATGAAATAAATACATAGAATGTAAATACACATGGTTAAAAAATAATAAAATATTATTTAGAATCCATGGTAACTGAGAATAGATCTAAAAAAAGAACTCCCAATCCTATATCTCCATGTTAAGATGTTCTAGAATTAAGAAAAATCAAAAGGGTCACATACCAGTACAATTCCTGATCAATTATATATAATGAGTTTAGATACGACTAATACCCTTAAAATCCATAATGAATATATAATTAATAGAATTATATTTTTGAAACAAAAAAAATCTCACCATTAAAAAATATGATCAATAAGGAGAAACAAGATGAATTGGAAGAAGAATATGGTGATCTATGATTAAAATGGAGATAAACATACCAAGAGAGGACCAAAACATTCATAAGTAATTTGATCCAATGAGGAATTGAGTTGTGAGGGTCATGAATGAATTAAGAGAGTCTCTAAGCTGAATGAGTTGATTAAGATAGATTACATATTAAAATGGGTGTTTTATGTGGTGAAAATAAAATACTTCCCTGGAAATTCCCAATCCAAAATAGAACCAGTAAAATGATGGTGGGATTCCACCAGCAACCTGTTGGTTCTTGGAATAACTTCCACAACATAGGATACCTTACCAGTTGTTCTGTAGAATTTTTGTACAAGTTCCCTATTATCATCCTTCCATTGGATGGCTTGTGGCCATTACCGATGAGACTACTGACTACCTATATCTCCCACAACTATAGGTTAATGTCCACACATATACCAAATACCCAATAACCCTCTTTAACACTCAATAAAAAAAATCAATACCTCACCCCAACCCTTCATACCCACCAAAACCAACTGAAATAAAACATCAATCTAGAAATGGCTAACAGAAATAGAAATATAAGGTCATCAGTAGTGTAATACCTAAAAAATATTAGGATGTTATAATTATCCCCACTAAATTTATTTCTATCCCTAGGAAGATATGTCAAAGAAAGTTTTCTATAAAAGAGTAGAGTATAATACTCCCTTAATAAAGACTCCTTGGTAAAAAATTTACTTGATAATCAACAACTTGAACCATTTGTTTGGGCACATACATATTAGGATATATGAATAGATCTTCCCAATTAAGAATCTATGATGGGTCCAACAAATACCTATTAATTTTTGAAACATATAAAACATTATGGATTAAAGGAAACTAAGGTGAAAAAACCAAGCGAAAATCCACTACTCAAAGCTATTCCATTATCTCAAATGGTATCACATACCTAGGAGAGATATTCCCCTATTTTCGGAGACATTGGTTTTCCAATCCGGGAGATACATTCAAGAACATCTGATCACCAACTTAGAAATCCAAAGGATGTTTATTTGATTCATATTAGACTTGTATCAACCATGTGTTGTCACAAAACACTAAAAAACCAACATGATATTCACCATTTTCTCTTGAACCAAACTAAGTCCAATCAAGAAAGGTTCTCCAACCTGAGACCAAAAAAGGTGAGTGAAATATGGATTTCTATACAAAGCCTCAAATTATGCCATTTTATATAAGAATGGTAACTATTATAATAGGAAAATTCAAACATCCCCAAATTTATATCCTAAACTCTCTAGAAGTTTATGAAATTAGCACGAAGCATATCTTCTATAATATGATTATCCCACATTGTCTAACCATTTATCCGAGGATGATATGTTTCCCTTAACATGACCAAGTAAACATTTCCTCTTCAAGTCCCTTAATAAACCATGAGACAAAATGAGTGTCCTGATGGGAGATAATGGGCATAAGAATCCCATAAATCATTATAATATCTTAGACATATGTCATTCCAAGGTCCATCAATTTAGTGGTGTCACATATTAGTGTGAGATGAGCTAACATAGTCAACCTATTGATGAAAACCAAAATGGAATTATTGCATTTTGTAGTTCAAGGTTACCCAATAATGAAATTGATCAAAATTACATTCTATTTCTATATGTTCATGAGAAATGTTTGAAGAATTTTTTTTTTCATTTAATAATTATCCAAAATCAATTGGAAATTATGACAATGACATACAATGTATTCTATGAATTGTTTCATACTAGGCCACTAAATACTGTGATTTATGTCATAGAACATATTTTTGGTTCTAGGGTAGACAAACCACAAATAATAGTGACAAAATAGTAGAATTGACCTTCATGTAGAGAAATTGAAAACATACAAGCTTCGACATAAAAGGATACCTTATGAGTAAATAAGCTACTCACAAATGGTACCCCACTATATAAAGAATCCCTGATACTCTAGAAATAATCATCATGTTCGTTTTCTTGAAAAATCATCTCAAGGAGAGAGGATTCCATATGAACACTACCCAGAACACAACTACACTCCAATTCCTTAAATCACGAGTGCATCCAAGAACAAATTGCAATCAAATTCAAGTCATAATTTTCCTCTTTTACATCTTATGATTATATCTCCCTTCTATATGAATCATACATGAAAACATATTTTCTTGGTGTATATGAAATATTTATTTAAAAAACTAGAAAACTCCACCCACTACCTCTAATGGAGGTTCAAATATTATTGAGAAAAGACATATCCCAATATTTTATAGTGAGAGTATATGATAAAAGATTCCGAAAAAAGTTAGTTGAACTAAATTTTTAGGACGTGGAAAATTGTTGTATGTTTCAATTTTGGTCTGGGATAATTCCTCTAATGAAGAAAAATAGGTCAAAATCCATACACTACCATATTATCTCCCTATACAAGGATATAGCCTAGCCCTAGACTTAAAGCATCACTTTAGAAAAAATATCCCTAATCAAACTATGGTAGAGTTAAAATCATTGTTTGAGTTAGACACCACTTTAGTTCATCAATGGATTCATGATAGTTTGAATCCCATAAGAAATTTAACCCCTTTTAGGTGAGAGCGGTCAAAGGAGAAGAAATATTTGAGAAATACATTATGAATAATCGAAAATATTACATAAAATATAGGATGCTATGCATCTCAAATACAATCCATGGTTCTTCCCATGACATAACAAATATCACATTATTAGGTTCTACTAAGGTACTATGTTATAAAATTACACCCCATAAGAACATAACTTCCTAGATCTAGAATTTTTACTTTGATAATTTAGAATAAATATGGTGATCCCTCAACCATCCAGAAACATATCTCAGTTGGGACAAATAATCTTATTTAGTCATAGATTCAACCAATATATCATCTATGAACACAATAATAAAATATTCAAGATACTAGCAATAAGACCTCATTATATATGGGTGTTTTGGGTACCACTTCACATGGTGTAACAATAATAATCATGGGGAATTTACACGGTGTAATATTGACATGTGTTTGGATAATGTTTATGCCATCATTTTCTTCTCTAAGGAAAAGGTCTCCCACCTTGATCGATCAATCTCCTATAAATTGTTTCATCATATAGCTTTATCTCAGAACCAAGGTAAAGAGGGTTGGTTCTTCTTCTCTTCAATTTGGATTGTTGATCTCAGATGCCGCTAGACCATCGTCGAGTCATTGATGAAACCAATACAAGGAAATATCCGGATTGGTTTTCCCAATAGGTTGTGATGTTTGAACGACGACCTTATTGACTGGTGGAAGAAGAAAGCTCTACATTTCCATGATATAGAGACCATTTCTTTGGAAGTAGAACAATAAGAGTTGTAGTTAAAAAATGATTGGGATGCAGCCTCATTCATCTCACTAATGTCAAAGAAGAACATGTTTTCATGTATGATCCTAGATTTTTAATGTAAAGCTATAGTGTAGGCTCATAGCAAATGGATTCATGAGGGAGATAGAAATACAGGTTTTTTCCATGCAGGCATTAAATATAAGAGGATAATCCAACCTAACAATCAATGTGAGGATGGGTCCTTCTCTAATAATCCTAAGGAGGTGGGGACTATGGCTGCTACTCATTTCAAGTATATTCTCTTTAGTGCGGATGCACATATGTCTGGAGGATACCCAAGTGGTCAGTCTCCCTTATTTTATGTTATCCCTTGAGTGTTGTCAGGTTAACTCTAGGATGGAGGTGAGGCCAAAAGATAATAATGTTCACAAATCTATCCACTCCCTTAGTTCTGATAGTGTGCTTGGGACAGATGGATTTTCTGGTTTGTTCATCTACAATTTATGGGATGTTTTCAAAGACACTATCATCGAGGTGGTGAAATATGTTTTTCACGGCGATCACATCCCTCAAGTTTCAAGTGCCCCCTCCTTAGTTTTAATACCAAAAAAGAAATATCCATCCACTTTGAATCACTACAGGAAGATCATCCTTTTTTACTTTACATATAAGATTCTATCTTGTGTTATCAACAGAAATCTTTCCTGTAATAGTTGTGTCCTATAACTAACTGGTTTTAAGTTCATTACAAGGATATATAATGTTTTATTTCATATTGTTCTTTGTTCTTCATGTTTATGATGTAATAATGTCCAAGAGTAGTTGTAGCATTGATAATGTCATGGCAGTTATCAACTATAATGAGAACCTTTAAAATCTATAACAATATTCCAAAATAAAGTTCTATGGTTGGACGACATGCTTTGATGGGACACATAGCATGTAAACCGTCTGGTGTGAGTACTCATAAGCAGATGAGACTTCTTCTCATGATCTTCACACTTAGTAATCTCCATGATAGGAGATTATGATAAAAGGCCCAATATTATGAATTCAACATGATTTGGTGTCATCAAATATTTCTATCTACGAGCATGTCTGATAATCCTTAGACATTAATATTATCATTAATACGTGTAATTTCTTACGCACTTCGATTTACTGATGAAAACCTTCATGCAGATAGTTGGTGGGAAGTAGGGTACATTGGGTGCGTCATGAGTTGCATGTTATTAATGGATAAGTCGAGGAAGGATTTGTCACATCCATTTATGGAAGTTGATATCTCCACCCTTTCATTGAAATAGAACCATAACATGAAATTTCATGGCCATGGTGTAATGAAGAATTTATTTAAGGTAGTTAAATAACGACATATCAAGCTTAAAAGTTGATGACACTATCATGAAACCTGCTTGATGAGATATTGAGACAAAGGGATTATATTACACAGTGAGTGTTCTTATGGGGAAGTCATTGTTTCAACTTTACATGCATTCTCTTGGGTTCTTTGACCCGTTTCAAGCGAGTACTCTTAGACTTTAGGCAAGCCCGCCTAATACCAAAGAGAACTAATCCTAGACGGTCACACACTATGTGTTTTTGGTGGTCTTGGTTAAATTCATTTTGAATTTAATTAATTAAATAAATATTATATTCAAGACCATGGAATAATTGTATTCAAGTTAAACTGACCACATTAATTAAATAATATTTTTTATTTATTTTATTGAACATTTAATAGATATTTATTTTCTAGTTTGTAAATAAAATAATTATTTAAGTGAATAATTTATTATTTATTTATTCTAATGTTCAATAAATTGAAGTGGTGTTCAAGTGGAATATGGTTGGTTGAGTAGTAAGATAATTATTTTCAATATGGTAATTAATAATTTAAATAGTTGGCACAAATTAAAATAACGCTGCTATTATCTTCTGATGTGATATTTTATTTCTAATTCTATTTTTCAAAATTTTGTGAACCATAAATAATGACGCAGTATTATTATTAAATGAATGGGATTACCCTAAGTTCATGAATTTATTTAAATGTTTCTGTACAATTAAATATTGTAACTGAAATTCCATGTATATAAATAGGAAAGTTTGCCTATTTTACCATACACCACATCACACACTAGGTGAATTCAGAAATTTTTATCACAACTATTTATCTCTCGAATCCTCTGATATCCTCTCTCAAGAATGAGACACATTCTTCAAGGCCAAAGGACATGCGATCAAGAACAACCGACATAAGACACTCAATTCGCAACGCTAGCACCAAGAGAATGAACGGTGTCGATTAGAGTCCATTAGAGAACATGTGGATCACCTCTAGAGGGATTCTAGTTTGTATCCTTAGATGTTCAAAGAGATAATATTGAATGGACATTCTAGACGATCAAAATCATCAACAATGAAAATTACCAAAGATCCAGGTATTATTTTTCTTTATGGAATTAGTTAAATTAAGTATAAACACAATGTGCAAGATCATATCTAAAGGTTTGGGGAATCTTTATTATTTATCTAAATCTTTGATTATATTCCATGGAGAGTGGTGTTCATCATCATATTGATCCCGGAATAACCATTGATCATATTAAAAATCAAAATTGGGTGCCTTAGAAACCACGCTTCCAATGTGCCAAGAACCTTCAAGTGGTATCAGAGTGGTTACATTATAGATTATAATTATTTAAATATTTCATTCGTGATTTATGAATTTAATAATTTAGTTGTTTCAATTCATGTTAAATTTTATACAAATCTAAATCTCAAGATCTATTCCATCTATTTCATTTCTCATTCACTAGATAAAAATGACATTTTATTTTAATTTTGATTAAAATAAAATAGAGGATCTCATACAGAGGTTCCAAAGCTTCCTTGTAGTACAAAAACAGAACACACGACGTGTATTCGACAGTACATATCATGTTGTCAAGATTCAATGCATCAGACAAGTCCTCCAAGCCGAGCTGTGTGTTAGATTCTTTCTATGTCTTAAATGACTTCGTGTGTTGTCCAACAATAGGTGGAACAATGCTTTTGGGCTACAAACTATGTGGCCCAATGGACACAACATGTAGTCCCTTCAGGTTAGGGTTGGAACATGTACCTTTTACATGAAATGACCACTAAAGAGAGTGTAAAGAGGAACTACACGGTGTGTGGCCCACATGACACGCCACGTACTCTGAAGATTTACAGTGTATACTCACACTTCGTTTCCTTGGGCATGTAATTTGGATAGATGATGAAAAATAGTACACACCATTTAGTTGGAACCACACATCGTGTACTCATCCAAATTACACAAATTTATTAAAATTTATTATTATATTATACAAACCCTTGAGGCGTGTACCATTGTGCTGGAGTAAAGTTTAGGCACAATACGTGATAGGTGTTTTATATATTTGTGTTTAATTTAACATCTGCATAATGTTCATTTTTACTCATTGGGTAGTTATGAATAGGAATTCATCAGGTTTCCTCCAAGGAAAAAGTTACAAACAATGATAATTTTAAATGAATTTATTTATTTAAAATTATGATGGATGAGAATATCAAGGAAATTCAGAGAAGGGTTTATGATAAAAGGATTGATTAATTAATGATGATAATTAATTGATTCAAACATGATTTATCTTATAAAAAAAATTTAATGAACTAATTTCTAGTTTTATTTATTCATAAATATCATTTCATGTATGGATAATCATGAGCTAGAACATGAACATTGTATGTGGATTGTTTCTTTTAATTTATTAATTTGAATTAAATTTATTGGCCTACAAGCCTTCTCCTCATTAATTTGTAGGGCATGCATGCCCAATGATTCTTTTATGTAAAACCCTATTTTACCCATCACCTACATATGAGTTAAAAGGGACATAGGTAATGGATGGAACTTCCAATATAGTGGAGGTTGTTCAAGATGGATCCAAGACAAGACTCATCCCAGGAGATACAGAGGTGGACAAGCGGAAGCATTAAACATGAACCCAAAAGGTCCAAGGTGTTTCTCCCCTAGGTCAGGAATAGTTTATCATCCTCTAGAAAATATAAACATTAGAAAATCTCATGATCATTCCATTTACTTTATTTTATTTCTATCAGTTGCATGGTTTATCATTATGGGTGTGTTGTCCTGATCCAATAATTAGTGAATTAAACAAGAATTCAAGATGGAACTAAAATAAACCAGACATATGTGTAAATATTATTAGGACATGGTTAATCACTTAAGTAAGTTCCACATAATATTAACCAATGTGTGATAATGATGACAATAAATTCATTCATAATGGATAAAAATACCTCAAATAAAATATTAAGTCTGAACAAGCCTTCTATTACTTGATTAAGGTAAAAAATTCATAAAACTATGTGTTTGACCGACCCTTGTTGGAACACTTACTTTTATACAGGAATCCCTTATGAAAGGTTTCAGTTTGACTTAACCATATTACATCAAGATGAGTATCTCTTGCTATACATGGTGTAATATTGGTGGCAAGAGTTTAGGAAATCCAAATTCATGATTTCGGGATTGGGGAGTCCACTCAACATATCAAGGAGTTGCAATCCCACAGTTGGTAAAGATCTACCAAACTAAGTACCTCCTAATAGCTTGACCAACCCTTTTTGGGATTATGCGAAGGGGAAAACAGATCATTTCCACAAGAATGTCATGACAACTAGATGTTTCCAGTTCAATGGTGAGGGATATTAGGACATTATAAAATAGTGTGAGACTTAATAAAATTTATTATTTCTTATAAAACATAATAAAGAAAGTACTAATGATATGATCTTATAATTGTAGAATAAAAATGACAAACTTAGCAACCGCACTATCCCTATGATCAATTCAGGATAAAGAAATCATCCTCATAGACAATAACTTCTAGGAATGGTTTAGACACCTTCTGGTTATCCTAAACCATGAACAAAAGTCTTACGTGTTGGAATCACGATTACCTAAACTACCTGCCAGAGAGTCATGTGATGATGATTTCATTTTCTATGAGAAACATATGAACAATGTGGTAGGATTTAAATTTTTGATTCTATTATCAATGTTTATTGAGCTCATGAACTCACAGGAAAACATGGATTCTTATAGCATGCTCGGGCACCTCCATGGTGTTCACTAAGAGATTGAAATAAATGAAAGGTTTGAGATCTCTATGGAACTCTTTCAGAGTAGGCATGGAGAAGGTGCCCCAACTGGTCCTCATGAAGTTATGATCATTGGCTACATTGAGCCCCTGGATGTTCTAGGGTTTAAACTTTCCAAAGAACTGGGCATTGATCTCATTCTCGAATCACACATTCAGAGCTTCTCAAACTTTGTTGTCAATTTCAATATGAAAAACATTGAGAAGCCTCTATCTAATCTTCTTATCCTCATTCTCCAGGTGGAAGAATATATGAAGTGTGAAAATCGTTATATCCTTATGGTGAATAATAGGAAAGGGAAGGAGATGATATATAATCCCAATGCTTATTCACATCCTTCCAAGATAAAAAAGATCAAAGGGGAGGTAAGGGAACCAGAGGCTGTTTGTTTCGCATGTGGCAAGAAGGGAAATTGGAAGAAGAACTACACCTAGACTAATAAGCAAGCGGAAGCTTTAGGTCCATTTTTTCGAGTGAAATATATCTATTTCATAAAATTTGGTATTAGATATAGATAGTGGTTCTCACATATGTTTCAAAATATAGGAACCACATAGATTCAAGATGATTGATCAAGGTGAGGTAGATCCATGAGCAGCCAAGGAGCCAGTCTTGCTATTGTAGTTGTTGGGGACTACCACCTCACATTGCCAACTGGGATGATCTTAGTGTTATAGGGTTGTTTTTATGTGCCTTCTATAACCAAAAACATAATTTATATATCCAGACTAGATATAGATGGATTTTTTTTCACCATTTGAAATTAATGTTGCTTCTTTTATAAAGATAGAATTTGTTTTTGTAGGGAACATTTATACAATGATCATTATATGTTGGATTACACAGACTAGGTAATGGAAATCGATGAAGATGATAATAAACATGACTCATACCACACCAAACATTGGTATAACTAGCTAGGTAATGTAATTGAGAAATTCTTGACAATGTTACATGAAGGTGCATATTTTAATTCTTTTGAACTAAAACCACTTGGCGTATGTCATGCATGTTTATATGGAAAATGACCAAAGACCTATTTGGAAGAAAGGTGAAGGAGATAAAGAACTTCTTGAATTGGTTTATACCGATGTATGTGGACCATTTCTAGTTGAAGCAATGAGAGGGTACTCATACTTCATAACTTTTTCTAATGATTTTAGTAGATATGGATATATATAAATAATGGGATATAAGTAAAATTCATTTGATAAGTTCAAAGAATACAAGAATGAAGTTTAGAACCATCATGGTAAGAAGTTTCAGAAACTCTGATCAGACTGAGGTGGAGAATATATTAATCAAGAGTTCTTTGATTACTTATGAGAGTTTGGGATCCTATACCAACTCACTCATCCAAACACGCCCCAGTGGAATAGTGTGAGCGAAAAGAGGAACCACACCCTGTTTAACATGGTGACGTCAATGTTGCGTCAGGTGAGTCGTCCATTATCCTTCTGGGGATATGCATTACAAACAGCGACACACATACTAAAACAAGTACCAAATAAATAGGTAAAAGGTATTTCCTACGAGTTCTGGAGTAGAAGAAAATCCATGTTATCGAACATACATGTGTGGGGGTAGTGAAGAGTTTGTTAAGGCCTATTTAGGTAACAAACTCGCACCTCGAGGCACAAAGTGTACCTTTATAGAATACCCCATGGAAACAAAGGGATATTGCATATATATCACCTTATAAAAAAATGTTATAGTGGAAAGAAAATCCATATACATTGAGGGAGATCACATCTCTAATAGTGATAGTGGGAGCGAGATAGACTTCGATGAAGTCAGGGCTCAAGGTACACAAGTGTTGGTACATGAATAGATTCCACAAAGCCCTGTGGAAAAAGATTCTATTCCAGAGACACAAGTATTATGTATGAGTACAAAAGAAGTTAGAGAACTGCAATGGTACAGTTTTCTAGTTACCGAGGATGGTGACTCATTATTAGTTGATAATAATGATCCTCTAACCTACAAGGAAGCAGTATGTGGCACTAACATTGCCAAGTGTCACAGATGTTGCCAAGTGGAAAAAAGACATGATTTCTGAAATGAATTCCATGTACCAAAACTACGTATTGATTTTGGTAGATCCTCCAATTGATGTAAATCATGTTGGTTGCAAATGGGTATTCAAGAAGAAACTGGACATGGAAGGAAAAGTCAGTACATATAATGCATGACTGGTTGAAAAAGGTTTTATACAACGTCAAGGAATTGACTACGATGAAACCTTATCACCAGTTTCAATGCTGAAATCCATCATAATTATACTTTACATTACGGCTTACCATGACTATGAGATTTGGGAAATGGATGTAAAAACAGAATTAATTAATGGGAACCTTCAGGAATATGTCTACATGACACAACCGGAAGGGTTTGTGACTCCAAAGAATTCCAATAAGCTATGAAAGTTGCAAAAATCTATTTATAGATTAAAGAAAGATTCTAGATCATTGAACATTAGTTTTGATGAAGCAATAAAAGAATTTGGTTTTATCTAGAATTAATGTGAGCCTTGTGTCTACAAAAAGTTTAGTGGGAGTGCAGTCATTTTCCAAATAGTATATGTTGATGAAATATTACTTATTGGAAACGAGATACCAGTCATACATTCTGTTAAGGCATGGTTGAATCAATTCTTCTCCATGAAAGACTTGGGTGAGGGAGTGTATATTCTTGGGATCATGATACAACGTGATAGATCCAAGATATTGATGGGCCTATGTCAAAGAACATACATTGATATGATACTGAAGAGATTTAGTATGGAACAATCCAAGAGGGGATTGTTTCCAGCATCACATGTCATTCATATTTCCAGGAAAATGTGTCCTCAGAAACATGAGGAAAGAAAGTTAATGGAATGGACTCCGTACACATCAATGATTGGGCCTGACATGTATACCATGCTATGTACTAGGCTAGAGGTTGCCTACGCATTGATTGCAGTACTTAGATATGAAGCTAACCCAGGTGACCGCCATTGGATGGCAGTCAAGACTATCCTAAAGTGTCTGAGGCGTACTAAGGATATGTTCCTAGTTTATGGAGGAGTTGTAGAACTAGTCATCAGAGGATATGCTGATGCTAGTTTCTAGACCGATCAAGATGACATGAAGTCTTAAATGGAATACATCTTCACTTCGAATGGAGGTGAAGTGAGCTAGAAGAGCTGAAAGCAGAGTGTGGTCACAAATTCCACTGCATAGTCTAAGTATATCGTGGCTTCAGAGGTAGATAAAGAAGTAATTTGGATGATAATCATTGTCCAGTAGCTAGATGTGATACATAGAAGTAAAGTTATCCTCACATTGTAATGTGATAGTACTGTAGTGATGGCTCTCACAAAGGAGCCAAGGTCACTTCAGAGGATGAATCACATATTTCAGAAGTATCATCACTTGAGGGATTTTTCTCAAAGAGGTGAAGTTGCAGTGAGTAGTATTTCCATGGATGAAAATGTGGCAGACCCCTTGACTAAATCCTTGACTCATCATAAAGATTATCATCATGTGAGGTCTAGTAGACTGAATGTTATAGGTATCTAGATCTAGTCCAAGTGGGAGTTTGTAAGAGTTAGTGTTCTAGAACCAACTGGTTTTACTTTGATTACAAGTATATTTAATGTATTATTACATATTGTTCATTGTTCTGCATGATTATGATTTAATAATGTCCTAGAGTATTTGTTGAATTGATAAGGACATGGATGTTCCCCTCTATGATGAGAACCTTGAAATTCTAAAACAATATTCTTATATGTAGTTAGGTAGATGGATGACTTGTTATTATGGGACACATATCATTCAGACCGTCAAGTGTGAGTACTCATAAGCAAACGAGGCTTCCTCTCATGAAGTTCTCACATGGTAATCTCTATGATAGGAGATTATGAGAACATACCTGCTATTATAAATTCTGCATGTTTTGGTGTCATCAGATATTTCTATTTGTGAGCGTCTATAATGATTCTAAAACATTACGATTTTTATTAATACATTTCATGACTTAGACACTTTGATTTGATGACAAAAACCACCACACAGATAGTTGGCGAGAAGTAGGGTATATGGGGTGCGTCACGAGTGGCATGTTATTAATGGACAAGTCAAGGAAGGATTTTCCCTTCCATTTATGGAAGTTGATATCTCAATCCTTTGATTGAAATAGAACTGTGGCGTGAAATTTCCTAGCACTGGTGTAATGACGTGTATATTTCAGGTAGTCAAAGAACGACATATCATGCATAAAAGTTGATGACACAGTCACAAAACCTACTTGATGAGATATTACAACAAAGGGAATATATTACACAATGAGCGTTCGTATGTGGATGTCGTTGTTTCGACTTTACGTTCTTTCTCTTGGGTGCCTTGACCCGTTGCTAGGAATTACTCGTGGACTATAGGAAAACCCGCCTAATGCCAACGAGATTGAATCCTAGAGGGTCACATACTACGTGTTTTGGGTTGTCTCAGTTAAATTATATTAGAATTTAATTGATGAAATAAACATCATTCTCATGAGTATGGAATAATTTTATTCAATTTAAAATGAGCGCATTATTTAAATAAAATATTTTTATTTATTTTATTGATCATTTATTAAATAATTATTTACTAGTTTGTAAATAAAATATTTATTTAAAATAATAATTTATTTATTTATTTATTCGGCTTTTCAATAAATGGAAGTGGAGTTTGAGAAAACCAAGGTTGGTCCAATAGTAAATTAATTATTTTCAAGATGGAAAATAATTATTTAACTAGTTGGAACAAATTAAAGTAACACTGCTATTATTTTGTGACATGGAATTTTTAATTATAATTCTGTTTTGTGCAAGTTGGCACACCATAAATAATGACATGATATTATTATTAAATTCATGGGTTTTCACTATGTTTATGAATGTATTTAATTGTTGCTATTCAATTAAATATTGTAAAAAAAATTTCATTTATATATACAGGAAAGTACGCCTATGGTTCCAGACAACACACCACACTCCTGGTGAATTGAGAATTGTTGAGCCAAACAGTTTCACTCCTGAATCCTCTTATCTCCCCTCTCAATAATGAGAGACATTCATCAAGGTCGAATAATTGGCGGTCAAGAATGACTGACACACGAAACATGATTCGCCGCCCTAGCACCGGGAGAACGAACGGTGTCGATCGGAGGCCATCAGAACACGTGTGGATCATAGCTAGAGGGATTCTATTTTGGTTCATTAAAAGTGCAATGAGATAATCCTAAAGGGACATTCTGGATAACCAACATCATCAATGATGAAAAATACCAAAGATCCAGTTATTATTTTTCTTTATAAAATTAATTAAATTAATTATAAACATGATGTTCCAGATAATATCTGTAGGTTTTGGTCCTCTTTCTTCATTATCTAAATCGTTGATTATATTCAATGGATACTAGAAATCATTGTCGTACTGATCCCAGAATAACCATTGATTGGTAAAAATCAAAATTGGGTACTGTCCCAACCACGCTTCCGTTGTGCCCGAAACATTCATTTCCTTTATTTACATATTTGTATTTGTCAAAGCAGCATGGTTTCATCAAGGGGAGAGTGGTCCAGGGAGATATAGATTTAGATCAAGCAATTATTTGATATTTAAACCAGAAAGTGATAGGGACAAACATTGGCATTAAATGGGATTTGGACATAGCTTATAATAGGGTTGAGTTGTCCTTCATCCTAATGGTGCTTGCTCGTATGGGGTTTTTAGTGCACACCACATGCATCCTTTTCAGGTGTTTTTGTTCATCTTGGATGGTTGTTTTTTTCATGGGAAGGAGATATGGTTTCATTAAATCTATCCCTGGGCTACATCAAGGGGATCCCAATTCCCCAACTCTCTTGGTTTTGCTGTAGGATTCCCTTACTAGAGTTATCAACAAGAGGCTTCAGGAAAGAAGAATATCTCTGTTTTGGAGAAGGCCTAATGTGAAAGGTCTCTCACATCTCATGTTTGTCGATGAAACTACCTTTTTATCTAGCAGATGAAAAGACAAAATAAAAGGTATCAATGAAATCATTGATGAGTACTGCTCCTAGAGCATCTAGCTAGTTAATCATTAGAAAAGTGGAGTATTTATCTCGAGTCAATTTCCAGGTAGCAGAGTGGTTGCCCTGGAAGAGATCCTGGGATTTAGATAGAGCTACTTTCCTTTGACTTATAAGGGAGTCCCGGTTTCTCCCATTATTGGTGTTATAGTGTTCCAAGTGAAAAAAGTATCTACCATCTTTTCATAGAGGGGAAGTGGCTAGTTGGTTATTGCGCGGTCTAGTTAGCTTCACAAGCATATATTCTTCTTTTAATTCATGTACTAATGTTCTAGAGATATGGTTTCATGGGGTGACAGATGGTTGTATAGAGAATATAGACATTACCATCATCTTTGTTGTAGGGTGTTCGTGTTTATGGACGGTGAGACACAATGCCCGTTTTGAGGTTATATCCTGCATGTGAATGTCTATGGTTCAATGCACAAAACTACTGTTACATAATTGGGATCATATATGAAATATTAGGCTGCCTATCCCTCTCTTCAAGTTATGAGGATAGTATGGTTGTCTGCTTCTTCTTCTTTGAGCCTTTATGTAGACCACTGGATTTAGTGTTTTCCAAACAATAGCGGGTTGAAACATAATACTGACAGATCGTGCAACTCGGGTCTCATACGGGGAGGTGTCCTGGTTCATGACAATATTGGTTATGTTTTCATCGCCTTCATAGCCTATTTTGGGTATGGGGACTCTCTGAAGGCTGAGGCTCATACAGTGGATTCTGGTTTGGCTCTTTTCTAGAGGAGCAATTCCCAACATACTCCATTGAAGACAGATTCTATTGTGATTTTAAACTCCTTGTGCAGGATCATCCACAACCTTTGGTCGATCACTTCCTAGATCTAGAAATCTACAATTCTATATGATAGTGAGGTGAAAATTTCCCACATATGGAGGGAGGGTAATAAAGCTGCTGATTTTCTTGCTTCAAAAGCCCCTGTTTATAGACATTTTCCAACCTTTACCACTTGGGGGGCCTTTCCTCTCAATGGGATGAACTTTTTAATAAACGATTCCCTTAGATTTTATTATTATAAGCCTCCATAACTTTGTAGACCCTCCTAGTCCTATCTTGGAGTAGGATTTTCAATAAAATTGATATTATTGATGTTGTTTGAAAGTTTTATTTGTAATATCTGACTCCCTAATTCTGAGTTGGTGATAAAAAACAAAAGATCAATTTTAGAAAACCACTTATCCCCTTTAAACCGATCAAATAAATCATCCATGTGATATACGGTATATTTTTTCTTAATCATTACTTGATTGAGATTCTGATAATATTTTCATAAGAGTTCTATCAGCCTTCTTGGTAAAAAGCATGGGGGATACCCAAGGTGACACAGTTGGGTGTAAAAATCCTTTAGATCTCAGCTATTACAATTTAATTTTATGTTGATTCAATTCAGATGGATCCATAAGGAATCAACATCGATTGAGTTATGAGCACTAAGTCAATCAAAGACATCACCTCCCACTCTAGAGGAAAACACAAGAAGTCACCCCGAAACACTTTAGAAAACATGTTTACTACTATAGGGAGGATACTAATACTATATTACAGTTCCAATATAGATTTATAAATGTACAAAAACTTAATATGTCTGGTAAGAGATGTGTTTTCCTGATTGGACCATGTATCTCATTCTCCTTAAAACACATGAGAGCTCCCATCGAAAGTGGTGAAGAACACCCAAATATGGTAAAAATCAATCTAATTATTATGGGTTATCAACCAATCCATTATAAAAATTACCTAAAATAGGTCTAAGTTGAGA
The DNA here is from genome assembly GCA_963277665.1 of Viscum album. Classification (NCBI taxonomy): domain Eukaryota; kingdom Viridiplantae; phylum Streptophyta; class Magnoliopsida; order Santalales; family Viscaceae; genus Viscum; species Viscum album. Next base: position 686,480,393 of record OY728126.1, on the reverse strand, counting down.
ATCGAGAATACCCAAACCAGTTCTATGTCACACATAAAGAAACAGTATGAGGGACATCCATAACCCTACCCTATCTTCTTTCCTAGAGGAATCGCCATTTCCATAAAAAAATGAAATGAGTTATATTGGATGTTTTAAAAGATTCACTACATGAGTCGATACAAATGATTAAGAGGTACTTATATCAAATAGAGAATTAATTAAGGTACAATTAATAGAAATGTTACCTCTTACTGTTGTAAGACCTACATAAACTTTAACCGGAAACTCATCTACTGTGTGTAAATGCTTTTTTCTAGTGTCTTGTGTCTAGAAATATATAGTTCATGAAGCATATGATCACATCAAATATCCTCTAGGTTCCAAGTAGGATTTACAATAGTGAAAGAGAGATAGATACTTCCAAAACATCTACATATATCCATGAATCCTACACAAGTTTCAAACTATTTGAGGCATGTAGAAAAAAAACTTTTTGTGTTCTCTATGGACACACTAGTAACATTTCAAACCATCAGCTACTAATGATGGTGAATTAAGGGACCTCTAAAAATCACCATCACCATTTTACATATGAAACCAATTTCACTTTATTTTACCCTTGAATGGAACACTAGATTTTGCACAAAAGGGAAGAGAATCTCATGTGAATCTTGTCTTAGCTTCCAGGCCAGGATTTTCCATGAAGGCATAATCCACCACATCAATATAGGTGGCCAAATTTAACGTTAAGAAATGTGAACAAATATCTGGTCAAAAACACATCTAAAACCTTTGATCCTTCACCATATCATTAGAAACAAACTCAGAAGAAACCATGTTGATCTCAGTGAAGTGATTAACATACTCCATCATAGACTGATCTATTTTCTTAATCTTGTAAAAATCCATGGATTTCACTATTTTCATAGTTTATATATATAAATTATAGTTGAAAATGGACTTGAAGTTCTTATATGTAAATACTTTATTCTTCATATCAATAAAAACTAAGTCCCAAATCCTTCTACTCAAACCATCTAGCTTAAAGATACCACACATGAAATTAACTAAGTTAGATGTATCTCAAAAATCAAAAGTCCTCTCATGATTTCCAAACCATTCATCCACCACTTGAGGATCATTCATCCATTATAAATAAGGTGGATTTTGGTGAATAATTTTTTAGGTCTGAATCATGTCCTTATACCTTATAGGTTCCACATGTCTAGTTTGAATAAGGAAAGGTTCCACAACATGTTCCATATCTCATATCATACACACTATATCATTGATCATATTCTGATTGATTGGAGGGTTTTACTACCACCTTTCTTCAAAAACAATAACCTAGGGAATATTTAGAAGTCTTTTGGGGGGCATGATAGTCTACACCAATAGAAAAATATAATCATGAACATGAGGTCCAAAATTAAATCGCAATTTAGTATACAAAAAATAAGCTAGAATAATCAAGATATGAAAAATATAAAAACTAGGATTAAAATACTCTAAGAACAAAAATAAACATTTTCCATTATCCCATGGTAACTATAGATTTCGCATGAAGATATATGTCTAGAAACTCACTAATAAGCTATGCCTTAATCCCCAAAATTCCTATCTCGTATAAAAAACATCCCAAAATGAATATAGACAATTATGATGGAAAAAATACCTTTAATACACATTTTTAATGAATCAATACTGATTACTCAAACCATCCATAACTCTAATCAATCCTGAAATGTCTTGAAGGGAATTCATGATCCCCAAATTCTGGTGATTAGTGCATGAGCATCAAGAACTATCCTTGGGAACGATTTTACCAAAAGGAACTCAAAACAAGGTGATATATATATATATAATTTATTGGTATTTTAAATACAATACAATAATATATAGGTACAATCAATAGGAAACACAGGTTTCATGATACATCTAAACAACCAAAGTACACAAAATGAGTTAAGTCCCAACTCCATGTGACATGATGTCACCACAATCTCTCACACTGTACTAATGAATAAACCCACCACCTACCTAGGGTGAAATTAACATACCTACATCAAATAAAACATGATCTACCTACCCCTAAGGGTGTATTAAGGGTGTGAGAAAAAATGGATAGTAGGATTTTCCAAGTGTTTTATAAAAAGAATTTATAAAATAAACCAACCATGTTCAGATAATTTTAAACAAGGATTAAAATTTAATATAATATAAATCATGTATAAAAAAACCTTTCACCATTTGAAAAATCATACAAATAAATATAATTTATAATAACTCTATAACACACACATACAATCACACACACCATAAAATCATTTAAATGATAACTAACATGGAAAAAATCCCATGGGCCTAAACAATTATTGGTCAATGAGGATCCTTGTTCTATTTGCACGATTATTAGGACACATGGTTTTAATATTACCCATCCAGATCATGTCTTGGGGGTAAGACTGTATTCTTGAAAGTGAATCCTTTCCAGAATTTAGAAAACTTATTGCACACATCACCTTATTAGAACTAATCTAGAAAGAAAAAGATCAGCCTTGTGGATGACTCCTAACCTCATCATCAATCACAATTGGGGTTTCCACAATAATATCATACAAGATAATTTCATCTTTTAAACTATTAATATTATTATTTAAAACAATTTCTATCAAAAACATAAATGGGATATTCAATTTTCAAAACCATATTCAAAACCAATGTATTTAATTAAATCTATTTTCATTACATAAAGAACATTCGAATTAAATTTAAAAGATTAAGTAATAAAGGTTCATAGAACATAGTCAAACCATGAAGCCACCTACCTTGAATCACATTGAATAGTAATTTCCATGGGAAAACAACAATACAAGATGAACCGAGGGCCCTAAAAATTGATAAGGGATATTAAACCAAAAACTTGTAATAAAAAATCTCTATACTGTCATGTTATATAATGATGAAAATCCAAAAAGATCACATAAAAATACAATTCCTGATGAACAATCCACAAAGAATGAATATATAATCAAGAAATCACAATTCCATAGTGATTATATAATGAAATATATTAGAAACTTGGAACAAAAAATTCTCAATAATTAAAAAGACGATCCATAGAGAGAGATGAGAGGAATTGGAAGTACATGGTGATCTAATATTAAAATGGAGATCAACATACCAAGAGAGGACCACAAATTAAATCGATGATTTGATATATTAAGGCACTTATTTGAGAGAGAAAATAATGAATCAAGAGATCCATTAAGTCTACTGAGTTGAATTTGGGTTTAAAGAGATAGAAAGAAAATCAAAACATGCATTTTGGGTGGAAAAAATACAATACTGCCTCTAACATTCCTATCCTAAAATAGTTCCATGAGAAAGTTGCTATATTTTTTAGAGATTTAGAAGCTACCATATTGCCTACTAGATAGCTGGTGGGATTCCACAAGCTAGCTAGTGGTTCTAGGTTGAATGCCTATACTACGAGACACCCCATCAGCTGACTAGTGGAATTTATATATGAATTACCTATGGCTATACTTTCATTATCTAATGTCCCTCACTAACCATACAACAGACTAAATAATGATCTTACAACTAAATGGTTATTTACACACCTATAACAACCATCTATGATTCATCCTGAATACACAAACAAGAATAAAATAGCTCACCTCTAACTCTTCATACAAACAAAAACCAATAGGAACAAAAGAAAACAAGTTGAAATAGACAAAGGAAAGAGAAATATTAGAGCATGAATTATATAGTACAGGAAAAAATAATAATATAATAGAATTATAGTTTCTATTTTTATTTTTATCCATATAAATCTATTTCAAATAAAGAGAGTCATCAAATATTTGTGGCCACTACTTCTTCATCAAAGAATCCCACTCCCAATTCCCACATGAATCAATACCCTGATTCCAAAACACTCAAACAACAACATGAACAACCCATGCAGAGCCTTTAATTTAGAATAAACAACACAATGTGGTTTTTTGAGACTAGATATTAGGTTCTATGTCAAGGTCTTCTAAATTCAGAATATGGTATTGTTATAAATGATACTTTTTGAGTGGAGACACATGGAAAATATCATGGATCAAAGAAAATTTAGGTGGTAAATCCAAGAGATACACCAAATTTTCATAATGTTCTATGATATCAAATGGTCCATCATATCTGGGAGATATATTAATAAATGTTCTAATCCATCAGTGACTCAAATAGAGATGTAATTTCAAGAAGACATGGTCACCAATAAAAAAATATAAAAGAAGACCACACCAATCCACATAATACATATAAAAGATATATACCATCACCAAACACACAAAAAAACAACTGGGTATTCAATATTTTCTCTTGAAGAAAACTCAATATATGAAAGAAGATCCTATAATTGCATACTAACAAAGGGGATATATTCAAGGAAGGCTATACAAATACTTTAATTTTTCTATTTGGATAGATGAATGGTAATTATTATTATAGGAAAATTCAACTAGCCCCAAATGTCTATCCCAAGAACCCCTTAAGATTGAGATATATGAACAAATAATATCTTCTAGAATCTAATTATCTCACTCTATATTCCCATTAATATGAGAATGATAGGATGTCTCAAACTATCCTGAGTTCTCACTTCTTCTTATAGGACCTTCTAAATCTATAAGGTAAAATGATGGTTCATATCAGAGACAATAACCATAGGAATCCCATAAAACATTATAATCTCTGGGATATATAACTTTCTCAGGTCCCCCACTTTAGTAGTGTCATGGATCCATATGAAATGAGAGGAATTAGTTAATAGATTAATCCCTTCCCAAATGGAATTATTATCTCATGGAGTTTGAGGTAACTCAATAATTAAATCCATCAAAATTTCATACCATTTCTATGATCAAATGGGAATAGGACGAAGCAAACCTAGAAGGATTCTGATTCTCTACCTTAATATGCTGGAATTTATAAAAATTAGAAACAAATTTAGCTATTTATCATTTTATACTAGGCCATTAAAAATGACATTTCATGTCACATAACATTTTTTTAGTGATAGGTTGGACAATCCAAAAAGAGCTGTAAAAAACTCCTAGAATTTTATTTTGTATAGATGAAGGTATGAAATAACATTTTTTTGAAGAAAATGATACCCTTCAAGAAAAGAGGCCACTCACTGATGGTCTCCAACCAAATAAAGAATCCATGATACGTTTTAACTCACCATCACATTGTTTCCCTTGAAGAATAATCTCAGGAAGAGAGGATGTCACATGAATCCTTTCTAGACTATTATTAGACTCTTCTTACTTAAATCCAAGGTTCATATAGGAATAAGGTCTCATCAATTTATACTCATCATTTTCCTCCTTTATTGTTGGTGAAGGTTTATTCCTACTAAGAGAATAAACCACGGTGTTACCATTTTCTTGTGTATAAAAATTATTAATGTAAAAAACTATAAATACTCTCTCTGTAACCTCTTCTAGTGGTTGAAATATTTTTGAGATAATATATAAAAAAAATTTGTTGTCCTATTATAAAACAAACTTTCCAAAAGAAATATTGATGGAAACTTTTGAGGGTGTTCAGAACCACTGGAAGTTTCATGTAATGAGTAGAATAATTACTCTATTGAGGTTAAATATAATTTTATCTATACACCACTACATGATCTCCCAATATAAGGACACAAAGAAACCCAAATTCTAAATACCCACAGTAAACCCAATAGACCTGACCAAACTCTAATAAAAATAGAATCCATTCTGAGGTCAATTGCCTCTTCAGTTCATCAAAGGTTTACTGAAACTAAAAACACCACATGAAATTCACCACCTTCTAGGAGATAGTATTCAAAGTATATGAAGTATTCAAGAAATACTTTAAAAAAAACCGTTAATATCCTTCCAAACCGAGGATGATATGTATCTTTGGTACATTCTATGGTTCTTACCATGAAATGATTGTTGTCATCTTCTCATGATCAACTGAGATACCATGTCTTAAAATTATGGGTCCTCAAAACTTATCTTCTTGGATATTGAATTAACAATTTGATAAATTTTCATTAATTTGATGATCCCTCAGAATTTCCAAAATATAAATCAAGTGGCACACATGATCTTCTTGTATCATAGATTACACCAAGATGTTATCCATGAACACTAAAAAATGTTTCATGAAACTCACATATGATTTGGTTAATTAACACCATATATACAACACGAGCATTAGTTAAGAATTTTTTTTTCGTACTTTAAATTTTCATAATTTATCTCAGTGGGGGAGGGGTATTTAAAATGTCCAACTCCTTTATTATGAGTTGGTGGTAAAAAGATCAATGATCTATTTTATAAAATCACCTAGTCTATTTTGACTACTCAAAAAAATAATCAATTTGAGTCAATTTATATTTATTCTTGATTTTTACAAGATTGATATTCTGATAAATGATGTAGAAGTGAAGAGTTCCATTGGAATTCCTAAAAAATGCAGAGTGGATGCCCAAGTCATCACAAATAGAAATATAAATCCCTTGGATATTAACCCGTCCAAAAGTTTCATATATTTTTACTTAAATAGAGCCGTATGATAGGACAAAAGCATTATAAGTTGAGTTCTGTGAAATGATTCAATCAAGAATTCCACCTCCGGTACTAGTGGAAAACCCATGAAGTCATTCGAAAACCCTTTAGAAAACTCATTGGAAACCAGAGGGAAGGTATCACTACTAGATAATAGTTCCAACATAGATGTAGATAATAACAATAGTTTACTAATCCCTAGAAAAGACGAATCCACTTAACTAGTCCTTATACACCATCCCCTATGAAACACATGGTAGATTCCATCGAAAGTAGCAAAAAAACACATGCCAATGGGAATTATCAATACGATCCTTGTTTCCAATCAACCAATATGTTGAAATGGTTAAATCAAATATTTACAATTCAAGAACAAATAAATCCCATACCATATCTACATCTCACAAAAAAGAAAGACCATGAGGGACATCCAAAACCAGACTCGTTCTTTCTAAGAGGTGTAACCAATTAATTAATGAATAAAATGAGTTACATTGGATGTTTAAAAAGACCCAAAATGTGATTTTATATGATTTAGTGTGTGGAAACTATATCAAATAGATAATTTTATAATATATAAGCAACTAAATGGTATATATCACTGTCATATGACCCACATCAACTTATGTTGGGACCTCCTCAAAATCATCTAACTGCTTCTGTAACAACCCAATGTTTTATCAATAGAATTACATTATTTTAATTATTGCATATAGTATAATAACATTAGTAATCAGAAGGAAAAATAATTATACTAAATAGTATGCAACCATTAAACATAGTGTTTCCCCTTCTATGTTTTGAATTTTGAAATTCTGACATACACGATTGTGTTCAAGATGATTTTTGCAGTCTTATAAAACAAAAATATTTTCTTTGTTAATAGTAACATAACCTTAAGAATAGTAACCTACCCTTATGAATATTAAATCTTCCAAAATAATAGTAATCTTACCCTTTAATAACTAAATAAAATTATGGTATCTTATAAGTTACAATTTAAAAATTGTAAAAGTATTGTTATTTTTTAAGTCATAAATAATTAATTGTAATTGATTAATTAATTTAAAAGAAAATTTATTTTCTAAAAATGTGTTCATAAATTAAAAAATATATGCCTTCTAGATCTAAGATAATTTTATAATACCATAAGTAATTTTTGAAAGCATTATAAAGTTAGTTATAATTTTAAAAACTATTTTTTTCAAGTAAATTATGATTTTAATTAAATAATATATTAATCATATTTATAAATTTTTTTTTTGAAAAATGGACTTCATTTTTGGATTCTAAACATCAAAAAAAATTTGGGGTGAATTTTTGGGAACTTTCTGAAACACGTGAATTTTTGATGAACAGTGAAATATCATAATTTACAAAATAAGGTAAATAAGAGAATTATAGAGTCTTGTATGATGTTATAATGATGTAATCCCACATGGTTTGGGATCACATGATACAAATAATATTCTTTTTCATTAAAGAATCACTATTCCCCGTCTTGTTTAGATATAATTAATCAATGAATTTTATATTGAGAAATCCCCTCCCCCATTCACTATAAAAACCACCCTTCGAACCCTCATTTCCTCACTCATCTCAAGCTTCAATCCTTTCCTATACTCTGAACAAGCATCTTTCCTTTCCCCTTTCTCACGTCCAAGAGATTCTGGTCTCATCAAAATCTCAAGCCTAGGTCCATTAAGGAGGATCTCAAGAGGAGGATTCATGAGGTAATTTCCCTTCCTCTTTCCTTTAATTTCCATTAAATTTCAAGTTCTTTTCTTATTCTCTCCCCACCGATCTTCATACAAATGGTTATTTAACTCTAGTATAATATATGTATTTTAATTTTATGATTCTAAAGAAATATTATACCATCCAACCCCTTTTTCTCTTTCCTTTTATTTTATACAAGAAAACGTTGTTTGTGAGGGTAAATCTATCACCTTCAAGAATGACATGTTTTCTTTTTTCCATTTATACCATAAGATAGGGTCATGAAACTATTTTTATGGTTGAACCAAAATATATTATATATATAATTTCCTATTTAATACTCTTTAACTTAAATATGTACACATTACTAAATGATTAATCAAAACAAGTTTGTTGTGGTCGAAAAACCGCCCAAATTATCCCAAACAATAACAATTTAATTATTATATAATGATTCATCCACATGCTATATAACATAATAAATTATAATATAATTTATGTTCCTTGAAGATAATTATTTATATTTAATATCAGTTATGTATTTTTACCCATGTTCAACCCGAACATCAATTTATGAATACAAGTTAACCACTCAAGAAAAACCCTAAAAACAAACATTCCCAAAAAATGTTTTTAAACTCTATAACTCATTAAAATGCACATAAAATAACTAAATAAAAACATAACAAACTATATTCATGTAAACAATATTCTTTAGTTTTTAATTAATTAATCTACTGTTGTTATACAAGACATTGAAGTGAAGAAAGCGTCCATATACAAGGTAAGAGAAAATTCTCGATCCCAAAATTAATCCTTCAGGTTCCCCCACTTTCACTATTTGTTTTTGATATGGTTACTCCTTAAAAAAAATTCCCATCATTTTCATTACTTTTCTGGGATATAAATGTTTTTCACTTATGTTTATGTCAAACAAATATTTTTCCAAAAGAACTCTTTTTTTGAGAACAAACCTTTTACTTCTCATTCAAGGTTGAGGGTTCTTAAAACATTTATGTTATTCCCTCTATCTTTTGGGAAGCCAATGTTTATAAATTTTTTCTTATGATATGAAACCCATTACTTTTAATAGTTTTATTATTTTAGTTTTTGATACATGTTCATTATGTCATGCCTAATAAATGATAATGTTATGATGTGACGGGTGCACTAGGATTTATGTAACCCAATATGAATGATTCAATATAATTGGTGTGCCTAGAATTATAGAACTCTCTAATGCATTGTGTAATGGTAGGAATCTCTTAAGTTAATTTGAAATTATGTGTGAACAAGATTCTATATTTTTCACAATTATGTTTTGTAGTAAACTACTAAGACATGATGATTCATTTTATGCATTTCCACATTTCAAGAATCTTAATAATGTTTCCTCTCAAGATCATAATTCTTTGCCTATGTTATGGTTATGCTCACCCATTGTTATATATTTTTTATCTATCCTATTATTGGGCTTTTAGCTAACCCATTTTGATGTATATCCTCAGGTGAATGCATGTACTAAGGAGAGGTCAAGTGCTAATAAGAAGCTAGAGAAGAAGGAATTAAATAAATGTTTATACTTGATGTTGTAATTGCTATGTATGGTCCTTGTTTCCCCAAGAAACTAAACCTTTTCATTCTCTATGTTTAACAAAGTTATGTTTTTTATCTTTAAAATTATGTAATAGTAATATAATAAAAGTATGGGTCACTATAGTTGGTATCAAAGGCAAGTTTTAGTTAATTTGGGAATTAGGATTAGTGAACAATAGAGAAAACCTCTAGTGTGAAACTATATACAAATATGTATATAATAGGATTTACATAAGGATAACATATGTTATTATTTTATTATAAATTGTGTGAATGCATATGTTATTTATTCATGACTTGTTGACTTATGTTTTGTTCTAACAGTTTTTACATAAGAAAATGGTGGGAACTAGGAAAAACTAGTCCAACAAATCGTGCGAGGGACAATGCAACGATTACACGAATGACATACCCAATGATTTGGGAGGTAAAGTTTAGAACTTCATAGAGATTATTACACAACTATCTCATGATATGAACAATAACCATAAAAATAGGGAACATCATCCTTCACTAAATAGGAGGAAACTAGATATCGAATGTTTTATGCAGCAACAACCACCGACGTTTAGTGGATCTTTTCATCCACTAGTTGTAGAACTGTTGGTCAACACCATGGAGAAGATTGTATCTATTCATTACTATTCTGAGACAGAGATGGTGACTCAATCCATTTTTCACCAAGATGGAGAGGCAGATCAGTGGTGGTATTTTATTAAGAACACCATGCCAAGGGAGGAAATTGAAGAGATGGAATGGAAATACTTTAAGATAATGTTTCTTAATATGTATATCCAAATAAATCTTCACACAATGATGGAGAGAGAATTCATAGATCTCAAGAAAAAGGAAGGATAATCTGTCACATCCTACGAAGCGAATTTTACAAGGCTCTAAAGTTATACTTTGGGTTTTTTTATCAAAAATGACAGAAAATTGATATATTCTATAGTGGATTTAAACCACACCTTCGAAAGGCTCTTGAAATTCAAGAATTTTGGAGTTTTTAAGAATTTTTTTGATGTTATATTATAGTGAGGATGGATTTTTTATAATGGTAACATTGACTTGGTGATCTGAAACGAAAGATTGAGTTTCAATCTGTAGGATCTAATGACAAATGTGGGAAGAAAACTCAACAACCCACATGCAAAAAATGTGGAAAGTTGCACCATTGGAACTACCTCAATGGGACCTGGATGTACTTCATGAATAGAAAAGAGGACACCATGATCAATTGTGTCTAAAATAAACAAAAATGAAGGAGAATTTGGTGGATGAAATAAGAGAACCACCCATCATAAAATGCTATAACTTTATGAAGCTAGGGAATTATGTAAGCTAGAGAACTTTTCCTTGATTTTTCAAGGGTAATTAGCATCAACAACCACTATAGAAAAAGGAACAAGGGAAGGCTTATTCCATAACTACTGCGGATGTGGAGAAAGGTAATGAAGTCATATAAGGTACACTTCCTATTCACTCAATAATTGAAAAATACTTATTTTATTCTGGTTCTACGCATTCCTTTATATCATAAAAGTTTATTTATTTGATACTGGTTCTATGCATTCCTTTATATCTTACAAGTTTACTAGAACTATATAATCAAATCCCCAAAACCCTGAAACCTTTAAGTAGAGATTTCTATAAAAACACCAAGTTGGGGAATTATCGAAACCCAACTGTTTTACTCTTCTTCTGTTAGTGTATGTAGTATGATTGTTCCAACGAATCTCATAATACATCCCTTGGTGGAATTCAACACTATAATGTGAATGGATTAGATCTCATTATATGGAACACATATCAACTGTTGGGAATAGGAAATATCTTTTCATATTATGAAACATTCCATGATCTTTTACAAATGCAAGGAAGATCGTGAATCTCAATTGAAAAATCCATCCATGGTGTGGGTTTTGATTCCATATGAAGAAGCATACCTCCCCCAATTGGTTGAGTAAAAATAAAGTTCTAACCTTGAGGAAATTCCCATAATGATGGAATATGGTGATGTATTTCCCAAAAAGTTACCTAGAATTCCCCGGATCATGTGGTAGAGATTTCAATAAAACTCATACCCAGAGAAACTCCTATCTCAAAGTGTTCCTATAGGATGGTTCTTATTGAACAAGAAGAGTGAAATAAGTAGCTGCAAGAGAATTTGGAAAAAGGGTTAATATTCCCTAATGCATCACCTTGGGGTGAACTAGTGCTCTTTTTAAAGAAGAAGGATGGAACAATGTGGCTGAGTATCGATTATCGGGAACTCAACACGATCACTATAAAGAACAAGTATACTCTTCTATGTACTGACGACTTTCTCGATTAGTTAAGAGAAGATCAATACTTCTCAATAGTGGATTTTCATTCTATATATCATTATCTAAAGTTGAAGAAGGAAGATATTTAGAATACTGCTTTCCGTATGAGGTATGATAACTATGAGTTCTTGGTGATTCCCTTTAGACTTTCTATTCCCCCAGCAATATTCATGGATTTGATGAATAGTGTCTTTTGGCATTACCTTAAAAAATTGATGGTATTTTTTATTGATGATATTTTCATCTACTCCAAGGTCAAGGAATAACATGAAGAACATCTAAGACATGTGTTGGTGACATTGAAAAAGGGAAAGTTTTACGCCAAGTTTAGCATATGTGACTTTTTTATGAAACATGTCACTTTCTTGGGACATGTGATCACATGTGAGTGAATTTCTATGGAACCTTCAAAAAAAGGAAAATGAGGAATGGCCTAGGCCCTCTAGTGTCAGAGAAATCTTGTACTTTTCTTTGATTAGATGGGTACTATCGACGTTTTGTGATAATTTTATCATGATTGTCAATCCCACTAACTAAGTTAACAAGGAATGTGGTAATGTATGTCTGGAAAAAAGAATGTGGGGGAAGCTTCATGGAGCTAAAGAGAAGGCTGATCACTACACCTATACTAAAACTATAAAAAATTGGAGAATGTTTAGTGATATACAATGATGATTCAAATAAAGTCTTGGGTTTTGTAATCATGCAAAATGTCAATGTGATAGCCTATGCCTCAGGGCTGTTGAAGATGCATGAGAAGAACTACATGACACATGATCTAGAGCTGGAAGCCATGATTTTTTCCTTGAAAATATTGTGGAACTATGTTTATGGTGAGATGTGTGAAACATACATCGACCATAGCGACCTAAAGTATATATTAAAAAAAAGCATCTCAACATGCATCAAAGGAAGTGGTAGAGCTAATCATATATTACAATTTCTCTATTTACTATCAACTAGAAAGGCGAACAAGTTAGCTTATGTTCTAAGAAGAAAAAAACCTGCTACTATATCCATGTTAAGGATTGAAAAAGACCATATCTTCTTGGATATGCAATGATTACATTTATAAATCATAAGTGCAGGAGATTCATCCTACCTTTCCCAAATGATTTTTCAACCACCCATCCAAGTGAAAATTAAGGAAGCCCAAAGGGATGATGTGGAGATAAAAATGTGGGTGAATGCAGTAATGTAAGGGAAGCTGCAAGAGTTCCATATCGATGATGATGTTGTGATTCAAATTGGAATGTGACATTGTGTTCCATCATCATCTGACATAAATAAAGAGATATTTGACAATGCACATAGCTCAAAATTTTCTATCCATCCTGGGAATACAATGATGTACTGTGATCTCTGAGAACCCTTCTGGTGGGGTAACATGAAGATGGAGACTACATAATATATCTCAAGGATCTTGGTATGCCAAAAAGTTTATGAATAGCGAAAAATGTCCAAAGGGTTGATGTAGCCATTGCCTATACGCATGTGGAAATTGGAAAATGTTACTATGGACATTGTCATAGGTCTCCTGAAGACGTCGAAGGGAAAGAATGTGATATGGGTTGTGGTTGACCGACTCACCAAGACTTCCAATTTTATCTCTATTCAAGAATATCACTCACATGAACAACTTGAATGGATATATGTGAAGTAAGTGGTGAGACTGTAATGTATTACACTATCAAATGTCTCTGATCGTCATCCAAGGTTCAGATATAAATTCAAGGGGAGCCTTCAACATTATTTGAGTACTAAATTAAATTTCAACACGTCCTATCACCCCCAAACCGATCGCCAATCTGAAAGTTATATTCAGATGCTTGAATATATTCTAAGAGCATGCTCTCTAGAATACAATGGTGGATGGGATCAACATCTCCCATTGGTTGAGTTATCATACAATAATAGCTTCCACTCGAGTATTTAGATGCCTCCATATGAATCTATGTTTGGAAAGAGATGTAGAACTCAAACCTGTTGGGATGATGTTGGAGAAAAAAAGAAACTTGGACCCGATCTTGTGCAAAAGAAGACAGATAAAGTTCATGTCATCCACAAACACGTCAAAGCTGATCAGAGTCGGAAAAATTGATATGCTGAGAACCATTGAAGAGACTTGGAGTTTTAATTTGGAATAAAGTCTTCCTTTGAATATTGCCATGGAAGATAGTCATGCAATTTGGAAATAAAGGGGTGTTAATCCCAAGGTATATTGTCTCCTTTCAGATCCTTGACTGCATAGGGGCCATGTCCTATCATCTTGAAATTCCACCGAATATGGATCATTTTTGTGAGGTTTTTCACGTATCACTCCTAAGGATGTACGTACCAGACCCCTCACATTTACAAATCTCAGAGGTGATACATCTGGAAGATGATGTATCTTATGAGGAGCAGGCAGTGGTGATTCTGGACTGGAGAGATAAGGTTCTACAGAACAAGACAACCCAGCATCTCAAATTACCATGGATGAACCATAAGTTTGAAGAACCTACATAGGAATCAGAAGAGGATATGAAGGAGAAGTACTCTCACATATTTATGTAAAACGAAATTTCGAGGGTGAAATTTCATAAGGGGGGAAGAGTGTATTGACTCAATGGTTTATAAATGGAGTTCCCTTATTATACTTATTAAGTATAGTATAATCACATTAGGAATCATAATGAGATGTGATTATACTAAATTGTATGTGACCATTAAAAATTAATTTTCCACTTCTATGTTTTGAATTTTAAAAATCTGACATTCACGGTTGTGTTCATGTTGATTTTTAGAGTTTAATAAAACAAAAAAAATGTTTAGTGAATAGTAACATACACTTATGAATTGTGACCTACCCTTATGAATAGTAAATTTTCGATAATAATTGTAACCTTACCATTGAATAATTAAATAAAATTAAGGTAACTTATAAGTGTTAATTTGAAAATAGTAAAAATACTCGTATTTGTTTAAGTCATAAATAAATAATTATAATTAATTAATTAATTTAAAAGAAAATTTATTTTCATAAAATGTGTTCATAAATTAACAAATCCAAGTCTTCTAGATTTAAAATAATTTCATAAGACCATATGTAATTTTTGAAAGAATTATAAAGTCAGTTTTAATTTTAAAAACTGTTTCTTCAAGTAAATTATGATTTTAATTAAATATTAAATTAATCATATGTAGAAATTTATTTTTGGAAAATTGACATCATTTGTGGATTATACATGTCTAAGAATGTTTTGGGTGAATTTTTTGTATTTTTTGAAATATTTGAATTTTAGATGAGTAGTGAAATAACATAATTTAAAAAATAATCTAAATAAGCTAATTATAGAGTCTTGTATGCTGTTATGCTGATGTATGCCCAACTAGTTCGTGATAACATAATAAAATTACTATTATTGATCATGGATGACTCACTATTCCTTGTCTTGTGGAGAAATAATAAATTGATAAATTTTATATTGAGAAATCCCCTCTCCCCCACTCTAAAAACCACCCTTCACACCCTCATTTCCCCACACATCTTAATATTCAAACCATTCCTAAACTCTGCCCAAGAGTCTTTCCTAGTCCCTTCCCCACGTCCAAGAGCATCTGGTCTCATAAAATATATAATCCTATATCCCTTAAGGAGGATCTCAAGAGGGGTATACAACAGGTAATTTCCCTTCATCTTTCCTTTAATTTCCTGTCGATTTCAAGTTCTTTTATTATTCTCTCCCCAACTATCATTATACACATGGTATGGTAACCCCATTATCTTACATATACTGTAATTTTATGATAATAATTGGATATAATACTATCCAAACCACTTTCCCTCTTCCTTTTATTTTATAAAAGAAAACGTTGTTCGTGAGCTGTTAATCCATCACCTTCAAGAACGACATGTTTTTTTTTCGTTTCTACTTTCAAATATTGTAATTAAACCATTTTTATGGTTGAACCAAAATATGGTATATTTATTATTTCATATTTAATGTTCTGTAACTAACTTATGTACATATTACTAAATTTTTAATCAAAACATGTTCTTTGTGGTCGAAAACCGCCCAAATTAACCCAAATAGTCTTCATTTAATTATTTTCCAATGATTCATCTGCATGGTATATAATATAATCAATAATAATATCATTTAAACTCATGTATGATAATTAATAATATTTAATATTTTGTCTGGATGTTTACCCATGTTCTACCCAAAATTCAATTTATGAATACAAGTTAACCGCTCAAGAAAAACCATAAAAACAAACATTCTAGAACAATGTTTTAAACTCTATAACTCATCCAAATGCACATAAATTAACATAATAAAACCATAATTAACTAAATTCATGTAAAAAATGTTTAATAATTGTTAATTAATGAATATAATGTGGTTATATTGGACAATAAAGTAAATGAAGCGTTCAGATAAAAGGTAAGGGGAAATTCTCAGATCCAACTTTCATCCTTCGGGTTCCCCCACTTTCACTTTTTTGTGATATGGTTACTCCATAAAAATCATTTGTTAATAATTTTATTTAATTGTATAGGATATAAATGTATGAAAATGGTGTTTATGTCAAAAAAATATTTTCCAAATGAACTCGTGTTTTGAGAACACACCATTTACCTGTCATTCAAGGTTGATGGTTCATGTAACTTCTATGTTATTCACTCTTTATTTTGGGAACCCAATGATTATAAATGTGTTCTTATGATATGAAACACATTCCTTTTCATGGGTTAGTTATTATTATTTTTGATGTATTTTCATCATGGCATGCAAGATAAATGATAATGTTATGATTTTATTGGTGTACCCAAAATTATATAGCGCAATATGAATGTTTCAATGTGACGGGTTTTACTGGAATTATACAGTGATCCAATGCATTGGGTAAAGTAATGAATCTCTTGAGTTAATGTGAAATTATGTTTGAACAAGATTATATAATTGTTCACAAGTATGTTTGGTAGTTAACCACTAATACATGATGTTTCATCTTATGCATTTCCACATTTCAAGTAGCTTATTAATATTTCCTCTCAAGTTCATAATTCATTTCATGTTTTATGGTTATGATCACACATTGTTATATTTTTATTATCTATCCTCTTACTGGACTTTTATCTCACCCCTTTTTATGTATATCATTAGGTGACTACATGTACTAAGGAGAGGTCAAGTGCCAATAATAATCAAGAAAAGAAGGAATTAAATAAATTTTCATGCTTGATTTTGTAATTATTATGTATGGTCATAGTTTTCCCAAGACACTAAAACTAAGGATACTCTATACATAATTCCATTATGTTTTTTATCTTTAACATTATGTAATAGTAATATAGAAAACGTTGGGTCATTATAACATCATTTTAGTGGCATGTGGATGGAACCCTATAATTTGTTAAGCATCTAACTATACCTATGATCATATAGGTGTTAATGAGGATATAACATAGTGAGAAATAGATAGAGCATAAAAAACTATTATATGTTTCCATGAACCAAACTAGAGTTGAAAACATTTAGAAGAAAAAGGAAAAAGAAATTCGTGAGTCCCGTATGGCCACAATGGTATGAAGTCAAGACACTACCCACTAATGATGGTATAAGGAGTGACCTATGAGGAGAAGAACCACTATTTCCCCATAGAAAATCATTCCAATTTTTTTCACCCTTGAAACGACTACTAGAGCTACCACTAGAGGGAATATAACCTATGGACAATCATGTATTACATTCCATGTCAAGATCATCCAACAAGGCCATATACACAACTTTAGTAAAGGTGTTTAGATTTATCATGAAGACCTATGATTATATAGGAGGTTAAAGACCCATCTAAAATCATAAAGCCTTTATCTTCTCCTTAGAAACCAACTCATAAGAAAACACATAGAGCTTTGGGATAAAATTAACATACTCTATCAAAGACCACTCTCCTTGATCAAAAAGGAGAAACTCCATTGATTTATCCATGGAAATAGGTTCTATATATTTTTAAAATTTCTTTTAATTTCTTCCACTATAATCCTACATACATCATAACCCTTAAAAACATGTCCCACCACCTTCTACATAGAACGTATTTCTTGAATACAATGCACTTTGTTTTGACTGAGTCATGATTCACCAAGAATTCTAAAATTAATTTCATATTTCCTAACCAATCCTCTACTTATAAAGGATCATTCAACCCTCATTAAGATGATGGATTCCTGAGAAGAAATTCATAGGACTGAATCCTATCTATATCCATTTAAGGTATCACCACTCCTTATTGTATAGGGGTAGGTTCCACACCGTGTTCCGTATATCAAACACTGTGAATCACTACTTTGATCAAATTTTGATCAACATTAGGGTTTCAAATCCACGATTCATCAACAAAACCCTCCAAAGGAATTGCTGGAATTATCTCAGGGGTAGTATACTACATATCAATATATAATGTGACACAATAACATGGTATCCATGGATAAATTCTTATTTATTATACCTAAAGTCAATTGGAATTATCAATATATGAACAATGAAACTAGGATTAAAAAAATCCAAATATAAAAAAGAAATATTTTTAATAACTCGTGGTTTGTTAAGTATCATCATGTTGAGATATGGCCATATGCTCACTCACAACCTACCATTTAAATCCCAGAATTATTAACTAATGTCTACCCAAATGTTAATAAATTCACACTGATAATGGAAATAAGAAAACCGACCATTGATACCAATTTTTCATGAACCAAACTAGGTCATCTAAACAATCTATTTCCTAAATCCATCCTAACATGGACCAAAGCTAAATCTCAATCCCAATGGTATGGGAAAGAGAACATGGAAATCACAAACTACATTTGGGACTGATATTTCCAAAATTAACATTAAAAAATTTGATAAATATATATAGTGTGTCGATATGAGAAAAAAATACAAAAAACAGTTATAATACCCTTGAAAAACTAGTTCCATGATACATTAAGAAAAAAAAAGAACTCAAAAAGTGATAAGTCCCAACTCCATGTGACATTACGAAACCTCTAAAATCTCAAAACTTGAAAACGAACAGAACCTCTACCTACATATGGTGATTTTTCCTTACCTACATCAGATAAAACAAGATCTACATACACCCAAAAGTACTTTTAGGGTTTAATGAAAATATACTAGTAGGTTACCACAAATTTTTTCATAATAAGACATTATAAAAGAAACCAATTATGCTCAGATAATTTAAAACAAGGCATATGATATTCTTTAATATAAATCATGGATAAAACACCCATTTCAAAATTTAACAAATAATTTGGATAAATAGGTTTTAAAATAATTTTAGTACTGACACAATTATATCATCTAAATGATAACCAATATAGACAACTATCCCATGAGTATAAAAAAATTCTCATTCAATGAGGATCCTTATTCTGTTATCATGATTTGTAGGCCACCTGCTGAGCACATTACCCTAGAAGAATAGGTCTTGGGATAATATTAAACTATCAATAGAAGATCCTTCGCATAATTTATGAAACCAATTGCACACATTACACTAAAATAATAGCTTTATGGGAGAGGATTTAATCCTCTAGGATAGTTCCCTACCTCATCATCGATCACATTTGAGTTTACCACAAAAATATCATTCAATGAAATATTTTATTTGAAACGATTTATATCATAATTAAAAAACATTTTCATCAAAACAATTAATGGGATATTCTATTTTCAAAATAATATTCCAAAAAACTATACTTCATCAAAACCAATTTCATACCATTAATAAACTTTACAAATACATTTAAATGATTAATAAAGCATAGTTTATATAAAAAGTCAAATTATGAATGTACCCACCTTTTACACACATAAAATATTAATTCCATCATATAAACAACAATAAATGATGATATGCGGGAATTAGTAAATTATAAGGGATCCTAAATAAAGAACTCAAAATCACGAATCTATAAATTTTCTTGTTATAGAGTGAATAGAAATCAAAAGGATCACATACCACCATAATTTATGATCAACGCTCCACAAAAACTAAAGATTCAATCCAGAACCATGAATTCCACAACGAATCTATAAATAATTATATTATAACCGTGAATCCAACAATAACCGTTATTTATGAAGAATATACATTGAGAGAAAATAGTGTAAATGGAATAATAAGACAATCCATGATGAAAATGGATCTCAACATACCAAGAGAGGACCATGACTTTGATCGGGGACTTGATCCACCAAGGAATTGAGGTGAGAGATCCATGCATGCATCAAAAAATTATTTAATTCAAATGATTCTAATTTTCATAAAATGAGATAAATTATAAATTTAAATGTTTGTTTTAGGAGATAGAAATACAATACCACCCATGGAATTCCTGACATATAACTATTCCCCTTATGATCTAGTAGAGGTCCCTAGAAGGATGATGGAATATATGGAAATAAAGAAGCTATTGGAAAACTAATCAAGTATTCGGTGGTTATAAGAACAATTCCTTCACCACTAGATGCCTCACAGGTTGGTCAATGGGAATCCACCAGTATTCTAGTGGAATCTCTGTTTGAATTTTACACAGTTGTACTTCCACTGGCTGTCTAGTGGCCCTCACTGACTAGCTAGTGGAATACCTATTGATATTCCAGACATAGGTTCTTTTAAAAATCTATACCATCCACTAAATAAATTTATTTAACATGTAAATAAAAATCAATACCCCACCTATATCCTATTATACTATGAAAAACCAACTGAAACAAAAGTAACAAACCAAAAAATGGCCAATGGAAATAGAAAGATAAGATCAGGAGCAGTATAGTACCAAAAATCCATATGAGGATGTTAAAACTAATATGTAACTTTTAGTATCAAATATGAAATCAACTTTTTATATTTAATTTCTAAAAATAATAAAATATAATTTTTAATGTATGTGCATAAAAACAATTTTTATTGTGAAATATTACTTGAGTTTCCAAAATTTTAAACAATTGTTTTATAAATTGATGATAATAATATTTTAAATTGTTTATATTACTTATTAAATATATATATTTTATAGTTAAAATGTTTAATAAACTTCTAGGTCAATCATGTATTATGATATTTTCATAAAAGTTACAGTTTGATAAAAAATCAGTATTTTCCACTATTCATCAAAGAATAATTTATTTCAGAAAAACAGAAAATATTAATTCTAATATGATATTTAAATTCT
This sequence comes from Viscum album, assembly GCA_963277665.1. Classification (NCBI taxonomy): domain Eukaryota; kingdom Viridiplantae; phylum Streptophyta; class Magnoliopsida; order Santalales; family Viscaceae; genus Viscum; species Viscum album. The sequence goes on along the minus strand of OY728126.1, from coordinate 686,458,926 downwards.
AAATAAAAAATAATTTATGTTTTTAAAATTTAAATTATGAAATCTATAGTTATTTTAAAATTGAAATATAATATAGAATGAAAAACCTACTTTTATTGAAAAATTATTATTGAATACTTTAATTGTCCTTATTCATAAATTGTATGCACTTTTAATTTATGGAAATCTTTTTATTTAATATAAATTTTATTAATAATATTAATCTATTATTTTTTGAATAATTTTAGTTTGTGGTTGTGTGTGAAATAATCTATCAAACATGATATTCCATTATATAAAATTTACCATAAAATCTTCTTTTGTTACTTTTGGTTCGGATTGGATGAGATTAGGAGAGGATAAAAAAGATTATATTATAGAAAATGACTATTAATGAGGTAAATGGACCCTAAAAATTTCCTAATGGTTTATGAATTATGTTATATAGCATCTGATATGCAGTCTCTCCACTTATGTGGGATCGAACTTGAATTAATGTTGAATTTTATCCTTTAAATTTCCATGAGTAAAAAAATGTGTTTTGGAACACAGTGGACCCTTAAACACTAATTTTGTTCCTCATTCACTGATGTTCATGGGAATGACCCTATGTATGTGATGTGGGATTTATGAAACCTTATGAGGTATAGAATAAATGGATAAACATAGTGGATCATGATTTAGTTGCCTCAACTTCCTTCAAGTAGGGAAGTGTGATAGAATAATAATGCTTGGATTATGGGTAGGCCATGTGGATTATTGAGTTACTTTATAACGTTTTTCTATGATGAGAAATGTGATGCCCTTTGGGAGATGGTATCTGACCTTAGATTAGGATGTTTGGTAATGTAACCCATATAGGATGTCCAAACCTTACTGTGACATAGTAAGCTAGATGTGGATTCCCATGGTAAAATCCTAAGATGAGATCACATGATAATTTCATTACTGGATTATGGTAGTCCATATGAATATGTGTTGGGTCCTAATAAGGGAGAGTGACCCCTTTAGAGTTGAAAAACCAAATTTTAATCATGTAAATTTATATGACCTCTATTATTAATAAAAATAAAATTCATATGATTGGTAAATGCATAAACTGTGATATTCTAAAATGGTTCAAGGTTTGGAAATGGCCCCATGGGTGATATTATAAACAGATTTAAGGAAGTATTTGTTTACTTTGAGTGATATTATAAAATGGTTATAGAGAAGGATGTGGTTCCCTGGTTCATAGTCTAAAAAGGCTTAGGGGTAGTACATGGTTTCCCAAGTTATAATCTAAAAAGGTATCTAGGAAGGACAAGATTCCCCTAGGTATTATTATAATATGTTTTTGGGGAGGAGTTCCCCATAATGTGTGTGTTATATAAAGGTTTTAGAGATTATATTATCCCTTGGTGTATGATATATAAAGGTTAATCGGAGGAGATTCCCCCGAATGTATTATAAATATATTTATATATTTATGATAGTTATAAGGAGATTATTCATATGGGTGTATGATATATTTGTTATGGTTTTTGGGAGGATATTTTTCTTAGGTGTGTGGAATTATATAATGGTATATTGGATGTGATCTATTCCCCCCAATTATATATGATGGTATATATAGCATGCTCCATTACCCTGATGTTATATAAGGGTGTATATGAGGTGATAGATAATATCCCCAGTTACTCAGTTATTATTTATAATGGTATTGAGTAAAAAAACCTCCCCCATGACATTTATGAAACCTATATTGATGGTTGTATGTGAGGGTGTTTATCGTACACTTGATATTATTATGTGATATATTTATATACATATGACACTGGTCAAAGTTGGTATGGTCAATCATAAGTGTAACCTCATAAGACAAGGATTTATGGTGTTTTATTGTATTTTTCTTCAATTGATGATATATTATTACGAAAATATGACATTATAAATACATCTATTTTATTGGTTATGTTAGGAAAACCATTCGTGGTGGTCTACTGAGATATACCCACACCCTTCTAAGGTGACCCTGACACATTGGTTCCCAAGCATACCTCATGATTGTAGGAATATATACGGTAGATGCCCAATTATGGATATTCAAAATGTATAGATTGGGAGGAGGGAAATCAGGACTAGGTTTTGGATATTTTTATATGTTTTATATTTTGATCTTTTTTGTATTTGATTCCTCTATGAGAAATTTTATTGATGTCTTCCTAACTCCTCTGGTATTTTTAATTTTTCATTTCATTATCTCATGTGGTACATTCTTCCAACAATTTTTATTTATTATGTTATGAGGGTATAGTCTCTCAACACTATAACCATATACCATTGATACTAGTTTCAAACCTATGGCATGCATGGAGGCATGCTTGAGGTTATTTAGTGCTCCAATCCATTTATAATTGAGTGAGCACATTTGGAACATTACAAAGAGTTTTCAGAGACATGATTTATTTTTATTTCCAAATGGGATATGGTATAGAAGGAATAGGACAGCTCATAACATAGGATAGATGATATGTTTTATACTTATCCCACACATACAAGAGCTAAAGTCGAAGATTCTATCAAGTTTATATCATTCTTCTCAATATTCCATGTTATATTTAGTTTATTATGGATATGAATGATATTTTTAATTTATTGATTTATTGGGTTTTTCAATTGGAATGGAGTGTAAAGAGCTGTATGTTCATACATCAAACTAAGCACATTGGTTCACATTACATCTTCATATTTATATGTGATTGCGAAAATGGTTCTAGAAAAAGAAAACATAATTAATTTTTGGTTATTTAATGTTGCAACAATAACTTATTCTGTGTTTTTTCAAAGAGCGTAGTGGTTAAATTATTCTTAACTGAACATAATTGTTTTGATTTTTTTTGATTCAAATCATTATATTGTGATGTCATTATATGAATATGGATGTAACCATGGTCCAATAGGTGTAGTCTGACATAACAATTCGTGGTGAGGAATAATACCCTATAATGGGTGGTTGGATTGAGTGTGAGATTATTTTTGTGTGTATATATATATATATATATATGAGTACCCTGGAGTAGGTGTGTTGGTCTATGTATTTCCTTATGATTTCTGAGATAAAAGAATGGATGATGATTTGTGAGTTTCGGCTTCTCTGGGATGTGAATTATGGGATTAGTGGGATAATCTAGTGAAATTGAGATATGACATAGGATATTGGTGAGTTCCGTGTAATAATTTAATATCATGACACATTCCTTTCATTTTACAGGATATGTTATGATATAAAAGGTTAACCAGATAGAGTTTTAGCACAAGCGTATGAGTTCATTCAGAGACGTGAATCATGGGTAGATGCTTTGTGTTTGAGCTTAATTCCAGAGAGGTTATATCAATTATGTGATATAGGAATATATATTCTTCAGTTATTGTGGATTTGAAATCCAAGGTGGTGCTTGTGTTACGATAAGTCTGAATTTTATGAGAAGCATCTTAGGCAGGTTAATTAAACAAGTGATCCTAGAGTTGAGAATATGAACATGTGTGTGTTGTGATGTTAGATTGAGGATTAGTCACATGATCCTAGGATTGAAGGAAATTGACTCAATATGGCCTGTGTCAAATGGTATAGTGGGGTAGCACTGATGTTTAAGTCTATTTGGGAATATTTTATTTGGGGGTAATGGTAATCCCAATCATAGTTGTATGAATTGTTTTGATGAATCCTATCTTAACAATGGTAAACATATTGAGATATTTTTTATCATCAAATCATAGCCTAAGGTAGGCATTTTTCATGTTTGATTAGGTCTGATTTCCTTAGATGACATGTAATATGTGTCGATGAGTGGATTTTGGAAAATCACTATGATGGGGAGATCTACTTGTGAAATTTATATATATATTTAGGCGAGTGAAAAATAATGGGTGATGATTCATAAAATATTACTTTAACACATTCCTAGTGTGTGCGTAGACCATTTTGGGACATACATGTTTGCTCCATTATGACCAGTTTGGTGACTAAAACATTAAGATATGAATGTGTGTTACAATGGGGTCTACCAATCCTTAGGTCTCAAAAAGTATGGAGGTATGTTTCAGATGGTGAATGATATTGTTAATTCATATATAAATTTTTATTTCAATTTATTAATATTTATACATATTATATACGATGATATTGGGATATATGGTTGGTTTGTATAGAGAGTTAGATATAATATTGGAAAAGAGGTTCTACTAAAAAATTATATAATTAAAGACATTTCAAATCATGAATATGATTAATGACAAATATTACCAGAGAATAGAACATATTCAGCTAAAGAATAAGAAGTAAAACTATTATAGGCTATGAATTCTTAGGATGAAGAAAGTTTAGGGTGTAAAAGACACTCCCAACGTGAATGACTCAACCTCCACTTTAGGTTATCCGTCTGTTATGTATTGAGGACCCCATAAACATATTTAAATCCATAAATCATGAATGATAAATAGTCATTGAAAGCACGAAATTCCCTTTCACAATGTAAAAAAGAAATTCATGGTGTGAATATTTTAAAGAATAAGAGAGCCCATGCCGACCATGACATTAAATCCACTGGCATTATGAGTTGGACAAGCCTATTTATATACGAACACATCCTACTTGTGAGAGATATAATTTGTAGATTTTTTATTCACTATTTTAATTTATTATTTTATCATATTTGTTTATTTTTCTTCTTGTGATCTTATAATAAGGAGGATTCCATTTTCCTTTTCTTATTCCAAAACTTCATCATGCTCAATTATAATTTTTATGTGTGTTATTATTCTTTATTCAAGTAAGTGGTTTGGTTTCAATTTTTTATTTGATTATTTATTTTCTAACGAACATTCCAATTATGATTCTTCTAATTCATATGTTTAATTTTTTCATCATCATGTACGGTTAATCCGCCTAGGGACATGTATTAAGGGTAGGGGTATCAGTACATAATATAAATCCGTAAATAGGACTGTGTAATCTATTATTTATGAATTAGGTTAAAAATACTAACTTATTTAGTTCCCTTGCATGAACCAGATTTGGGGAATTATAAGAGGATGACCTTGAACAAATTAGAATGGATCAAGTTAGGACCAATAACTCTATTTTGTTCCCCCCCTCATGTATTGGAACCTAAAGCACCTAGATTGATGATTGATTCTAGACCAAGGAATAATTTAAGATCTAGGTAGATCTTATTTTCATGATCAAAATAACTGGTAAAATTAAACATATTTGTGGCCTAATTAATAAAGACTTCTCATGTTAGATTTATAGATATTCTCTATACAATCTCCCCAGAATTTATCCCTAAACCTTCATTAATCAACTTACAGTCAATTCAATTTATTATATTAAAATCCAAATTCACTAAATTCATGTGAGGGATCCACTATAGGTTATAATACTTAGGTAATATCTATTATCATCACATATCTATAGGTTTTACCCCATACCTATGTTGTCCTACATACCTTCATAATAGTAATATTTGGGATAAAATATAAATTTCTAATCTGATTGACCCATGTGGAACTAACGATGTCATGAAGGAACATCAAAACATGGAACCATTTCTACTGACCATTAAGTAATGTTGAACTCAAATTTGAACATAGTATTTCATCACATCCTTTTACATTCCCATTTCCTTTTAGAACTGTTACACACAGATTAGTTTCTTCATAAATGAATAAATGATAGTTCCTAAGCTAGTACACTAAAACCCATTCATGGATCGTAGAATCTCAAGAATCTATTGCTGTCAATACTAAAATTGAAATATATTTTTATGCACTCCGTCACCCAATCATGTAAATCATCATAATATTACCCCCTTATACTTTTAATTCCCACTTTTTTCTACTCAAATAGTAGATAGTGTGACCATCTCTTCTTGGGAAAACCATTATGAATTATGTCTTTCCTTCTATCAGTGGTTCTACACCCATAATTGTATGCTCTACCATCTAGTAAAAAACCTTCAAAATCAAACATCACATGATCCAAAATATGGTTTAGTTTAGTGTACTCTATATTGAAGTCCTACATGGGAAATTTCCATATTGTCTCAAAGTCTAACCCACCATTAGGAATCATGTTGTATCCTAATATTCCATTTGGCTCATGGTATTTCTATTATCTCTATGAGATAGATCAAATGTTTGGATGAAATTAAATGTTTATAATTAATTATATCTTTTGATGACCTCACTAAAAAATTCCTAAATAATAACATTATGCCCATATAAACCCATAAGCTATGAAAAAATATCTAAAGTTTTACTTTTGTGGTTGGTGAATCAGCATGGGAGACATGGGACATATTCAAATAATTGAATTGAATGTTCCCACACTATAGAAAAAATGTTTGGCTATAATTACAAACTTTTTTTCATCTCTTACAACCCGTCGCTCTAATTTCAGTGGATGCTTCCACTGATGGTAGGCACATCTTGAAAACACTAGCAATAGGGAGATTGATTTTAGAATAATTTTCACACAATGATAGCCTTTGAAAAAGTGATTGAGGAACTCCTATATGAGGCTTTCACTAAGTAGAAAAGACTACCAACTTTTTTAACCAGGTTGAAGCTCTTACTAGAAAATTGGAAAACATTAAGTTTCCCCACCTTTAAACACCACCACCTTTTCCAGTTAAGGAAATCCAATCATGTGAAATACATTGTTCCCCACACCCATATCTAGACTATCAATCAGTAATATAGGAATATAAAAATAAATATTGTAATTATGTGAATTAAAATAAAAATATATAATAGTACTAACCAACCAACTACCATTGAAGACCAGCTCAATGTTATCAATATACAAATTATGGGTACTATCAATATATCAGTGGTCAAAATCTTATAATAAATAAGGGACCACCTAGGTACCCACCTTATAAAAAATCCCCTAAACCATAAATAAAATTACCATAATAAACATATACATCCCTAGGGGTCACCGGTTTCCACAACAATAGTAATTTAAATAGTAATATCCGCTCAGATAGCCCCAAGAATCCCCACCTCAAAAATTCAAATTCTAAAATATTCTCACGAATGTTTTTAAAAAAGAAATACTATAACTTGAAAATTAAATAAACCAAAATGAAAAATCAAATATTTGACCTACACTACCTAGGGAATCAAGTAATTTGAATTTATCAAACACTCTCAGATCGACTATCGATCACATTTAATGGTAAAATAGAAAATCATCTATGAGAGGAGGTCAAGGACACGGTCTATAGATGTATAAAATAGAGATTTTGAAACTACCCTATAAATATAATGAGATGAGAAAATAAGAACCTAATAAAACTGAGACATTAGTTTAATAAAAATAATGGAAGTATATAAAATTCTATAGATGAAAAAATTTTGGAAACCAAAAAAAATGAAAAGTTCAATAAATATAGAATCTAATTATGGAATACACTTATATTGAACAACCTTCTTATAAAAACCCTATTATATTTATATAGTGGATGTGATATATGAATATGGAAGTTTAGTATAAGATATTTTTGGACTTGTTTAAAAAAACAACACATAAATATTACCTTCACTGAATTCACTTCATAGATGCCAGTTTATGTAAATTATTAAATTAACTAACCAATAAAAAAATAAAAATGGATGACATGGGAGTAATATCATTGATTGAATAATGATATGCAGTTGTGAAACAAAAACATTCACTAAGGTTGAGATACACTACAAGATTCTCAACTCCATGCACCATTGGGATGTTCAATATAGAAAAACATTTATGCAATCTTTGAGAAATCATAAATTTCATGCCAATGAGTGTCCTATAAAGAATATGAATCAAGGACCTGCTGCCAAAATGTGAAACACTATAGCTTACTGATATATCTATCATGAATCTTTATGTACTTCTTGATGATGTTTTATTTAAGGTTAGATTGTTTATCTTTCCTGATAATTTTCTCAATATTGACATGTATGAAAAGAGATATGTCCCTAAAATTTATGTATGACCATTTATCCCAATCATTAAATCATTATTCATTGTGAACAAAGGTATAATTATCATCACAATCAGTGAATAAAAAGTATTTTTGATCTAGTAAAAGAAGCCAAGCAAAGTAAAGATTCACTTTAGAGTAAATATATTTGCCTAAATAATGAAAAAGATGATATTATGGATATTAAATATGGTAGAGAGGCATAGTTCCCTAATTAATAGTGTAGTATTTACTATTAGGATATTGCATCCAACATTTTTTTAATACAAAACAAAATTCATTACATGGTACAACACTTAATAGTACATAGAATATTTTGGGGATGACTGTCTTGGAAATTAGGAACATAATACATGAAATACATAAAAATTATTCAAATCCATTTTAAGGGATTATTCATAGTTTCATACTATGTTACTTTTACTACTTATCAATTTCTAGGGACAAACATCTAATGAAAGGGTGAACATAAATCCTAGTAAGGGAACAAACAAAGAAGACATTTAGCTTGTGATCATAAGGCATATCAATGAGATCATGAGATATAACAATATAGAATAATAAAATGAACATGAGACATATCATAATAGAAATGAAATTAATCATAACAAGGAAATGTAGCTAAAATATAAAAATGATACATTCATAATCATGTCACCAAGGTTTATTACTAAGGTTTCATAAATCATAATTACTAATGTTATTCACCAAGGTATTAAAAAAATGTCATTAATAGATATTAAATTATTCAACCAATTCATTGGATAACTATAATGATTAAAACTTAAAATGTATTAAGTAATGTGATCCATATTGAACCAAGAAATTATTTTCATCAATAACCCTTGGATAATAAATAGTGGGTTCCATATAAAATATTTTAGTACATAAGTTGTTAAAGACTTGTAAATTTCATCATTTTTAACCCACAAGAAGAGAAAGTGGATTTAAAACATGTAAATACACAATTAATAAATAATATTTACATATAGGTACATACCAATGAAAATTAACAGGTTTGGGTATTTATAACATATATATTTCTCATGAAAAAAGAGAGAAATTCAAGAAAATGATTTGGCAGCATGGTGGGTATAAAATTTTTATTTAGGACACCCTGAAGACTTAATAACACCTTGGTGGAAATATTTGAGATTATAAATGACTATAAGTTCATGTATTATGAATTTTTATTGGAGAATAATTGGAAAGTGAGGGTATTTATAGAAAAATAGAGGATAATTATTTATTAATTTATAAACATAGGTTTTAGAATCTATATAAAACATTTATCAAAACCAAAAACAGTCCTATGGTTTTTCCCATGGATTATATCAATGGAAATTGGATTTAGTTATTTTATATGAATATAAACCGAACTCATTGAAATAATACCATTATTGATGTTTATGTGTGTCCTGTTTATTAAAAATTAATTTTAAATCCTTAAAATATAATATAAGTTTTGGAGAATTCATTAAGGGTTATAAAAAGTAATCAATAAACTTCATAAATACATTATTCTAATGGGGAAACGTTATAATGGTTGTGGATAACATTTATACAATTCATTACATCACTTTTGGACTTTTATGATGTCATAATACATATACTATATTAACAACTTATTTAATTTTTATCCAAGAATTTGACTATTTTAGAAAATTATAAAAAAGTCACTATTTAATAATTTTGACCTTCTAAATTCAAGAAAAAAATATTTTAATAAAATATTTATATAAAAATGTTAATTTTAACTTATATATATATAATTATTATTTGTTATAAAATTTTAGTTTTTGAGACACAGTCATATTTCTGACACTTATAAAAATTTCCTTCGACATTAAAAATTTATATTTTTATTTATATTTTTATAAATAGTTTTTAAAATAATATTTCATGAAATGTTATTTATTTATAATACATGATATTATTATTAAATTTTATATATCTTGTTTTATTTGCTTCGAAAATTCAAATTCCTTTTATATTCATGTGTATATTTTTATCATGACACTGAAAATTGGATTAATGAAATAACTTGTCCATTTAAAGAAATGAAATTAAAATTTCAGTATAATAGAGTCTAGATATGTTACCCCTTTTTACAAAAATATATTCCCTAAGTCAATGGTGTCAAATGATGGTTGATTCATGGTGTGTCTTAGCTAACATTTCCCTAGTTGTGATCTCTAATAACTTGAAATTCTCCCATAAGAGATGTCATTAAATCCTCACTTGTTGATACATAGATTGGACTCAGTTATAGAAAAACCCCAATGAGGCTTCCTCCCTCTCAGGTTATTACTAGTGGGATTCAAAATGGATGACTCTACTAGTTGAGGACATTGTTTATCCTATCTTCATCAATCCTCATTTTTAATTACCAGTTATAAATAAAAACTCTAATAATAACATTACCACCAATGATTATAGTTTCCAATGGTCATATTGACCAGTGGTTATATAATGGTCTAAACCCCCAGTCCCATGGAACATTATACAGTATATATAATTCACCATTTATCAACATTTACAACTTCATTCCCAAATATTTTATTATAATTACTCTGATAATTTAAATTATATTCCTAAGATTTATTTCTCTCTTAATATTTATCATGGAGGTTTTAGTAATATTTTCAGAATTAAAACCTATGGAATATCCCATTACATGGTTGATATTATTTAGTCTTTATATTATTTCACTATTCTTATATATATTAATTGGTATCATTACCCAACACTTAATATCCAATTTATAATTACATTTATATATACTTTCATTGTGAGAAAATAATGAAATAAACAATATAAAATGTGGGGTTATATTATTAATATTTCATGTAATTTTTAGTCTATTAAATTCTACCCCATTAATAAATTTCATCCACAAAATTTATACATATATTCTCAGTTTAAAAATGATGAGGGAACTTAAGTCCCATAATTTACTTTTATTTCCATGTTTCCTCTTTATATTATGGTTCCAACACAACACTTTTACAAGGAGAGTAATCTTATTGTGTAGAAATTTATCTCTACAATACATGATCTTCATTGTTTGATCCTTATAAGAAATTTCATTCCCTAGTTTCACCACCATCAAATTCATTACATGTGAGGGAGTAATTTTTTTCTTGCTTATAAGTGATACACGGAACACATAATGAACATGATTCATGTTTGGTTGAAGTCCTAGCTAATAGGCCTCCAATCCAATGAGATCAATGATCTAAAAGTGGCCAATTCACCTAGAGACATGTTTTCATTTCTATCCAAACTGAATGAATCTGTTGTATACTTAAATTAGAAGGAAAATGTTTTCTCCAACAACAAACTCTATGACCCTTTAATGATTTTCACCATAGCTCTTCTGGTGGCCCTGGTCATATTTTATATGTTATTAGATTGATTGAACATTTTCTATTATCTATTACACAATATTAATTCTTAATAACTTTGGATCACCAATATCATCTAAACAAGTATGAGTTTTACGTTACTTATCATATAAATTTTCATATGGATCTATTTGAATACTATAGTGGATGAGAACTCAAATAATAGAAGATATTAACCCCCGAAACATTTAAATTCCACTAATCTGGATCTCTAAATTTTTTAAAATGCCTAAATGGTACTTTTATATTTACTATCAGTTTGGGGATGACTTGAAAAACTAAAATTCAATTTAATATTAATAGAATATTGAATAATTTTTTAGAATTTAAAAGTGAACCTTGGATCATGGTCAGAAACGATTAATAGTTGTAACCCTTTATAGCTTTCCAATTACTTTATGTATATCTTAGAATGTTGGTTAATAGAAAAATATTCCACTATAGTGATGAAGTGGGTAGTCTTTGAGTGTTAATTCATCATAACCCATATCACATTGTTTCCTTTGTATTTGTTTTAGAGACCATTGACAAAGCCCATGGAGATGTTCTCCCATTTTTATATAGGTATGGGAAATGGTTGCATCATTCCATTGGGATTATGTTGATCTACTTTGACATGATGATATACTAGTCACTTTGAGGTATACTGAGTGATATCCTTCTACATGTTCTTCCTCTATAAGTTCTCTTTAATTTCTCAGTACATCGTGGTACTTCCGAGATGGATGGAGAAAGAAGAGATATTTGAATTATCCAGTAGATATTTATTTATCTCAGGTGATAAAATCTCATAGAGTATGGTTCCAAATCAAATTAAATCCTCTTCATCGATGTGGAATTCTTATAGCTCCACCTCATTTACTGATTTAACCTTAATTTGAAGATCCAAATCATCCCTTTGTGAATCCATGATCCTCTCTTGGATATATTGCTGGGAAATCATTTGGGAAAGGTATGATGTATTCTTCTACATTATGATTTCCAAATCCATCTATTGAATGTCCATAAAGATAGGATATTTCCCTATCAGCATCATAGATATAATAGTAGGATATTTTTTTCTTAGAGCATCAACTAGTTTATTTTCTCTTGTATGATGGTTGTGAATAGATAAATCATATTCCTTGATTATCTATAAACATCTTCACAAGAACATGTTGAACTATTTTAGTGTAGATATATGCTTCATAATTTGGTGTTATATGTATATATATCATTTTACCTATAATGATACTGCCTCCATATCTTCAGGGAAAGTATGGATGTAGCTAACTCCAATTCATGAGTAGGATAGTTATGTTCATGAGTATTTAACTATCATGATGTGTTGGTAATCTCCTTTACATATTTTATAAGGAAAAACCCAATAAAATTTATATATGCATCACTATATATAAAAAATCCTTCATTTGAGATAGGGTAGAGTTATAATAGGAACACTAACAAAACTATTATTTATCTCGTGATATTTTTTCACATTTCTTTGTATAGATAAACTTAAATTATTTTCTGTGTTAAATTGGTTTGTGGAATATAAATCTATAAATAGTATTTCAAAAACCATTAATAAAACCCCACTGAACCACAGAAACTATTATTCTCAATGATTATTGTCGAATGAGTCTACTTTTCTACTAGATTTTTTGTAGAAAAATAAACTGAGATTCCTTCACCGGTTACCATGTTCCCAAATAATGTGACTTTTTATAACCACAATTCACTTTTCAAAATTTATTATACAAATTTTCTTTCCTCAGTGTTTTTGATATGACCAATGGATGATATGTGTGCTCCTCATGAATTTTGGAATATATGAAAATATCATAAATAAATACCACTGAGAGTTTCTCAAGGAAACCCTGAAATAATATATTCATCAAATTAATATATATGGGAGGATAATTAGTCAGGACAAAGGTCATAATATTAAACACGTATTGACCATATCTTGTTTGGAAATAATTCATTGTGATGTCTTACTTCATCGCCCTTAACTGATGATACCTTGATCAGAGGTCAATATTAGAAAATAAATGATCACCAGAATGATGGTAAAACAAATAATCAATCCTTGGAAGATGGTATTAGTTCTTTACCATGATTCAATTATGTTCTCTATATTCGATACAAAAAAAAACTTTGATCCATCCATATTATTTACAAAGATAATGGATTATTCCTATTGACACACACTTGGTTGAATTATATCCTTTTCCAATAGATCATGATATTTCTTCTTTAATTAATATAAATCCACATTTTATATTTGATAAAGGATATTAGATATTGTCTTGGATTCAATTATTAGTTCAGTTAATAACTCCAACAATCTTTTTGGGGGAGTTCTAATAAATTTGATAGGAAAAACATCAATGTATTCTTTAATAATGGAGAGATTTCCAATCTTCATAAATTCAAGTTATTCTACATATTCACCCATAATATCTATAATTAAGGGTTCTAGAATTTATTCTACGAAAATATCTTGTCAAGATATGTCTTCTATGAAAAAAACTCTAGGTTCTCCATTCATGATCAATGAAATTTTCAATATTCTACAGTTTATATCATCATTATTATTTGAGATCAAATCCATACCTAGTGTAGCATTTAATCCCTCCATGTAAATGACTAATAGATTTTAAACGAGACTATACTCACCAAACATGATACTAGAGTTTCTCTACACCATTGATTCTTCAGTAACACCTCCAGGAGTACTAACCAGAAACTCTCATTATATAAATCAATGATTGTATTATACATTATTTGAAAACATGGATGAATTAAAGGGATGAATAGATACATAATAAAACAATTTATTTGGTATCATTGAGATCACAGTGAGTGTACCATCCACTACATTATTCAGAACCTCTACTTCTACCATCATGATTGAGAAAACAAGAACATTCTCCCTTTTCCAAAGCTAAGGAGGACGGTTGGTTCCCTCTATTACCTTTGGATTCAGAAATTATGTTTTAATGTTCCTATTTTTCTATAATTAAAGCATTGAACTTCGGGTTGGGCTTGCACCTTCTTCCCGTAGTCTTTTTCTTTTAGATGATGGGGCTTCACCTTGTTATGAAATTTCATAGATATATGGAAATAAATTTTTCACTTGTAGCAATTTTCACTCCCATGAAAATAGTTCCTTGAATGAATAATCCCAAATTTTTTTCACGTGCAATGTTTTTTTTCTTTCCTCCTCTTTTTATATCAAAAGACTTCCTTTTTTTATTACCATTTCTCTCATATTTTAATTCATCCTATATGACAACTTAGTCTCTCCAAACTTCATTTCAATGTTTATATAACTCCTAACTAACTACTCAAATCTTTTATAGTCTCTATTTTTTAGATTCCTTTGTAGATGGTGTCTTAGTACACTAAATAATCTGTCAATATTTCATATTGGATCCATAATAAATCTATTGGTGTATCAAGAATGTCTGGTAATGTTTACTCTATAGATTCCCACCAGTTCATTTTATTTTTGATTTAGCTCCAAATTTTTTTTTCTATTTTTTCTCTCTTCGTATGAGTAAAAAATTTACTAAAAATGATTCACATGAAGTATTCCCACTGCATAACATCAATATATCATATAAGATTCGTGTTGTTAAATAGTGTCCACCACTGATCATGATGGTATCAAACACAAGTCTTGTAAATTTTACTTCATATCTTCCCACATATTCATTTTTCTCTTATTTAGCTCCAATAATTACTCCTCCATTTTTCCCTCATTGAACGATGGAATATTTACTGAAAACATTCCCCAGAAATTTTCCCACTCAATAAAATAAATCATCCCTTTTATCTTTGTGTTATTAATCAGTTTCCACCACTGATCAAATTATCCTTCTATGTAATAAAGCACCAAGATGTCATTCTCTATCCTTTAACAATAGAGTATATAAAATAAAATTTCTATATATGATTTTTTTTAAATTAATGGATCAGCATATGCAATAAAATAAGGAGTTTTTGATGCATAAAGGACTAAACTACATGTTATTTCCTTTGAGGTGAATCTAGCTGCTCAATATGGATCAGGTTATTCTTGATAACTTGATATATTATATTCATAATTCTCATGAATTTTTTCATTACAAATTACATAATGTTAGGAATATTATCAGTGCATCATCTGTTGCACTCATCATTCACACGGATCCTCCAATTTCCCAATATTTTTGAAAATAAAAAAATAATTTGGAGAAATGTGTTACATATAGTAATATTTTAATTATAAAGGATGTTTATGTTCTAAACCAACATTCATAATGATTTAATTGTTTTAATCATCTCTTATAACAGTTTCATTATCTATATATCATTTATTATGGTTCATAAAACACATGTGATTAACAAAACATATTTTTTTTGGAGTGTTAAACCGGGTGTGTAACAAATACAATTATCATGAATAAATTTACAATTGAGTTTAGATAAATGTACCATTTGTGGTGTTATTACCCCAAGGTATAACTATACCAGCACCACATCCACTTTTAATATCCATAGAGGGAAATATTTTATTCGAAACCACTATCTTAATACTTCACCAAAATTCTAATATATATTCCTATATTTATAATTATACCTTGGGTTTTTACTAAACATTACTCATCCTAATTTCCAAAAATAACTAAACCATCCTTTAGTTACTACTATTTAATTCTACATTTATTTAATACATGAAATATTCGTTACATGGTACACCACTTAATATTATTGACAATTTTTTGGGGTTTAGTGTCTTGGAAGTTTGGATTATAATATATAAAATACATAAATATTCTTCTATTAACTTGAAGGAATTTTTCAAAGGTTCATCCTATCTTAATTTTACTATATCTAAAATCATTGGTACATATATCAATGGAGATAGGTGATCATAAATCCTAGTAAGGTAACAATCAAATGAGGCATTTAACATGTTATCATGAGGCATATCAATAAGAACATGAGGTATAAAAATTAAGAATAATTATAAGAACATGAGGTGTATCAAAATATAAATAACATGATTCACATGATTGAAATGTTTAAATAACATAAAAATGAGTTATTTATAAGAATATCACCAAGGTTTATAACCATGGTTCCGTAAATCATAATTACCTTTGTTATTCACCAAGGTATCATAAAACTAGTCATCTCTAGAGATTTAATTATTTAACCAATTTATTTGAGAGCTATAGATAAAAAAAATTCATATATTTTAATTCATGAGATCTAAATTGATCATATTAATCTATTTCATCAATAACCCGTTGATAATAAACAATGTGTTTCATATAATATTTTTAGTGCATAAGATATTAAATAACTGAACATTTCTTCATTTTTAATCCATGATAAGGGGATGTGAGTTTAATACATGTAAATACCTGATCAATAAATAATATTTACATCTTGGTGAATACCAATATGTTAATTTGTTTGGGTATTCATAATATGAAAATTTCTCATGAAAAAGATATAAATTCAACAAAATAATTCCGTTGTATGATGGGTAAAAAAATGTAGTTTAAGAAAACGGAAAAATGAGAGGGAAAGAATGTGTCCAATTTTTAAAACACCATTTTTAATCTACTGTAAGATAATATGTGTAATACAAGAAATTTTATTAAAATTTATAATATGCACAAAAGAAGAGGTAATTGAATGGAAAATGGGAAGTGGATAATTCCCTTACCTTGAAGATTTTCTTCCTAAAACATGAGGATGAAACCTGGAGAACATAAGGAAACATTTCAGAAACACTTTGACAAGAATGTTGACAATAAATTCATGTTTTATGAATTTATAGGGAAGAGTAGAGGGAATGATGAGGAATTTCTATCAAAATAGTGGGTAATTCATTATTAATTTCTAAACATAGGTTTTAGAGTATATATAATAAAATAATCAAAACATCAAACCATATCATGGTTTTTTTCATGATTTCTTAAAAGGGAAGTGTATTTAATTATTTAATAATTCTAAAAACCCAACTGATTAAAATATTAACCAGGATTATGTGGAAGTGTGTTGTGTTTATAAATAATTAATTTTAAAACCATTAAATATAATATAGGGTTCAGATTATTCATTAAGGGTTTGTAAAATTAATCAAAAAAACTTAATAAATAATTTATTTTAAAATTTAAACATAATTTGGGTCATTTATAACATTTATACTATTTAATACATAAAGTTTGGTCATTTATGATTTCATAAGTCATATTGTTTATTTATACTATATTTAATTTTTATCCATAAAATAGGATGTCTGAGAAAATTATGAAAAATAATCATTGGATAAATTTGATGTGGGGATTTGAAAAATAATATTTATTTTATCAAATAATTCTATAAATATGATAATTTTTACTTTCATGAAAAAAAATCTAATTTGTTGAAAATTGGAAGTTTTTTATGGTGCAATCAAATATATGACACTTATAAAAATTTCATCGGAATTTATAAAATTATATTACCATTTATATTTAAATAAATAGTGTTTTAAAATAATATTTCTTGAAAAAAAAATTTATTTAGAATAGATTCTTTTATTATAAAAGAGTATGTATCATGGTTTATTTAAAAAAAATCACATTCATCTTATATGCATGTGTATTTCATTATCATAGAACTAAAAATGGGATTGATGAAATAAATTATTCATTTATATAAAGGACATTAAACTTTTATTACACTATGGTACAGATACATAACCCATTATTCCATCGGTGTATTCCCTAAGGCTAAGGTGTTTGGCGGTGGAAGAATCATGGGGTGACTTAAATAACATTGACCTAGTGGTCATCCCCACTTACTTGAAGATCAATCATAAGATATTTCATTCAATCCTCGTTTGTTGAAGCTCATCATGGGGTGGTTAAGGGGAATCCATTGAGATTGTACTTCCCCTACAATTTTTTGACAACTGGGATTAAAAAGGTTTGACACTGTTGGTTGGGGTCATCATTTCTCATTTCTATATCAATTATCATTTTTCATTACCCTTTATAAATAGTAATTCTAATGGTAACATTACCACAAATGGTAATGTATCCAATAGTCATATCAACCAATGATCAAATAAATGTTGAATAACAATGGTCACTTGACCCTTTATACCCTATATATACTTTTCAAATTTTCAACACTTTGTACTTAATTCCCAAATGTCTTTCTTACAACTTCATTAATAACGTCAATTATATTTCAAGAAATTGTTTTTCTCTAAATCAATTTCATGGATGGTTTATCATTATTTTTAGAGTTTGAACATATGGAGTATACCATATCTTTTTCAATATTTTCTAGTTTTTATATTCATGTACTTTTTTTGACTATAGTAATTGGTATAATTACTTGACATGTAAAATTTGTTCTGTAACAATATTTCTATATACATTCATTGTGAACAAAAACTGAAATAGGAAATATGAAAAAGGGGTTATTTTATTAATAATAGAAGTAATTTTCTAGTTGTTAGGGAGGAGGTGCAATACATAGAACCTTTGATGAGATAATCCTTCTTGTAGTTCACACCTTCAATCATTGATCCACCAATTTGGAAATAACACTCTGCTATGAATGCTTAAGTAACCAATCTTATATACTAAAGATACAATTCTGGTTATTAAAATATTTCAATTGAATCAAGATAAATAATATAAGTTGATAAAATTATATAATAGGAATAAGAATTATATTTCTTGAAATGTGGATGATATTAAGGGAATCATCCCTGTGATCTCCACTCATACAATTTTGTTTTAAGAAGGATAAAAACTAAAATGTAGACCCCAAAGTCTAGCCACCCCTCCCATGAATGAATTTGTCAAAAAGAAAGTTCTAAAACTTCAATCTACCAACATTATTTTCTCTATATCTGATAATTATTGGGTGAGCCTGACATAGGTGGATTATTTAATATAATCCATTTATCACAATATCTCAAAT
The DNA here is from genome assembly GCA_963277665.1 of Viscum album. NCBI lineage: Eukaryota > Viridiplantae > Streptophyta > Magnoliopsida > Santalales > Viscaceae > Viscum > Viscum album. Next base: position 686,439,560 of record OY728126.1, on the reverse strand, counting down.
CAAGTAGGTTGGATGTTAGTTCCATCAAACTATGTGTTTGATATATCTTTCATTTTATTTTTAGAAATAGATCTTTTCTATAGAACACCATGTAAATGGATTTATTTTGGATTTATCATTTCTATAAAATGGTTTGAGATGTCAACTTATGTTAATGAATATAAGGGAAAAATCATTTCTCACATTATTAATTAATGAAATATTGCTCATGATGCACCCAATGTAACCTACATCTCCACGAACATCTATCGTTATGGTTTTCATCAATACATCAATGTGCATGACTCATAATACTCATTAGTAATAATCATAAATTCTAAGGATCAATACACACACCCATAGATATGAACATCTAATGGCACATATAAATGTAGATTTTTTACTGGAGGCTCTAATTATCAAAATATGTAATTGGATATTACCAAAAGAATACACAATGATATGGTTCCTCAAATTAAAATGAGTATCCAACCTTAATATCATGTATAATTTGTGTCTCTAAAATGATATAATCTGACTTTATAACAAATATTTATGAATAGTTACACAGAACATCTAGGTTTTCATCATAGCCGGGAACTCCTATGAACTTTTCGTGCGAGAAATACTCTAGGAACATTATCACATACTAGGTTACATAGAAGAACAATCATGATGTGATAATAAGAATATTAATATTTAAAAGCTATTGAATACAAGTAATCATAAAGTACATAGAAGTTGGTTCTAGGGAAACAACTCCAACAGGCTCCCACTTGCACTGGATACAACTACTAACAACCTTTAGTCCACTATCTCTCAAATGATACTCATGGTTTTTTCTAAGATAGACCATTAGTCAAGGGGTCAACCAAATTCTCATTCATGTGTACTCTAATTATTATAACATCACCCCTATTAGAGAAATATCTAAATATATGATACTTTTAGAGTATATGATTTGACTGTTGGTGTGACCTTTTCTCTTTTTTAAGATCCACAACTGTAGTATTATCACAAAACTATGTGATAGGGTCTTTACTTCTGGGTACCACAAAAATATCTCGGACAATTTTCTACATCCAAATAGCTTCCTTGGATGTATCAAAAGATGCTATATACAAGGAATCCATTGTAAAATCAGTGACAACTAACTGCTTTAAACTCTTCAAGCTCATAGCTCTTCCATTGAGATAAAAAAATATATCCGGGTTGCGACATCAGATCATTCTGATCTATCTAAAAACTAGCATCAGTATAAAATATGATGACTATATCATCATATCCTCCATACAATTGGAACATATCTGTAGTTCTACTCAGATAATCAATGATATCATTAACAACATAACAATTATTTTCTCCTGGATCTTCTTGATATCAATCCACAATTATCATTGCATAGGAAATATCAAATCTAGTAAATAAAATGGCATACATGATTGATCTTATCCCCAATGAATATGTGATCTTATGCATTCTATCTTTATCATGTTGTGTATGAGGACACATTTTCTTAGAAATACATAAACCATGTGACACTGAAACCAATCCCCTCTTGGATGGTTCTGACATAAATATCTTTAGTATCTGGTCAATATATGTAATTTGACATAGTAAATTAGCCTCTTAGATCTATCATGATGGAACATGATCACAAGATTATAGTCCTTTTAACCTAAGTGCTTCTTGGAGAAACATTTGTTTAGGAATTTCTTAATAAATTGTAAGACTATAATGTATTTTCCAATAAGTAATATGTCATAAAAATATACTACTAGGAAAATGATCTCATTCCCACTAAAACATTTGTAAAGCATGACTCACATTAATTCTTAATAAAACCAAATTTTTTTATGTATTTATTAAATAATATTTTTTATAACGTGTATTCTTTCTTTAATTCATTAATAGATATATAAAACTTGAAAAATACTTTTTGAAACACCTATGGTCATAAACCAATCTATTTGTGTCATATAGACATATTTTTAAAGGTTCTTATTAATGAATTCCAATTTGATATCCATTTGAAAAATTTCATTTTCATGGTAATCTTCTATAATTATAATTCTTGGAGAAACTCATGTTAATTCATTGATGTTCGTTAACCCCTTTATCAAATATCATTATTTTATTGGTATTTACATTACATTCCATGTATAGTTTCCTATCAAATACGCATTTTCATCCTATCAGCTTTACATCAACTGGCACATCGTAAAAAACCCAAACTAGGATCAGATACATGGAATTCATTTTATAATTCATGGATTCCTTCCATTTTATAGATTATGAGCTCTATAATGCCTCTTTGTAAGATATAGGTTCATAATTGTCAACCAAAAATAATTCACCATATTTGGTGACTTGAAAACATTATCTCTTTGGTTGTCTTACCTCCCTTGACCTCCAAGGCAGTACTTGTGTTTCAGGGACTACTTATTCCATGGGGACCTGTGGAACCTATACTTATACAAACTCTTGTGTATCTTGATCATCAACTACATTAATGTGAATCTTTATCCCAATATCCTTTTTGAGGATGTGATCCTCCTCAAGAAAGGTTTATTTTATGAAATCAATCACTTTCTTGTCTTAGGGTTTTTAATGGTTGTATCCCTTTGTTTCCTTGGGATACCCTATAATGATACACATTCTGCCCCAATGATCTAGTTTGTTGCCTGAGAAGGCCTTAAAAAATTCCTCGCAACCCCATACACATGTATATGATAAAATAAGTTTATTTTAACTCTATAAATCAAAGGGAATTACATTTTCTGCTTTAGATGGTACTTATTTTAATGTTTATGCTGCAATTTATAATGCATATCCCGAAAAAGATAATGGAAGATTTGCCTGATTCATTATCGGCCTCATAGTATCTATATTTATATGTTTCATCCTTTCACTAAAACCATTATATTTTGGTGTTTAAGGTAGAGTGAGTTGAGATAGAATTCCAAACTCCCATAAAAATTCGATAATCTATTGGTTATGTTATTCAGCACATCAATCCAATCAAAGATTCTTTATCTTCTTACCATGTTGATTCTATAATTCATTCATAAATTCCATGAATTTATCAAAGGACTTTGAATTAAACCTCATCAAATAGAAATGTATATATCTACTCAATTAATTAATAAATGTTTTGAATTTTGAATATCCACCTCTATCTTCTACTATAAATGGTCCACATACATAAGTGTGCACTAATCCTAGAAGATATGTGGATCCTTAACCATATCTATAAAATGGTGGTTTGGAATGTTTTCCTTATGAACAATCATGAAATATTTCAATTGGTTTTATATTAAAAGATTCAGAATAACCATCTTGATAGATCTTTGTCAATTTCTTCTCGTTTACAAGATGAAGATGGTGATACCATAGATGGGTGTTATATGAGTCATGTGAACATGATTCATTATCAATTTAAAAAACATCTTTTTCATGATTTAACATATAAAGACTATTAATTAAATGTGACATACCATAACATATGTTTTCCTTATGGAAGAAACAACATTTATTTACAAACAATAAAATAATCCTATCTGTATCTAGGAATGATACATAAATTATGTACATGTTAACTGTCAGTACATAATAAAAATATTTTAAAACCAAAATCATTCTTGTTGGAAATAAGAGGTGGTAGTCACCAATGGATAGAGAATATATCCTCAAACCATTAGCATTTTGCAAATCCACCACTCCTCTAGCGATCATTTGGAATCTACTTTCTTCCTAAATTTGGATACAGATGTGATCACTAAAAGATGTATCTAATTCCCAATTTATAGATATTGACAGATTACACTAGATAATGATTGAAACTTTATGTTCACATATCTTTTATGTTCAGTTCCCCTTCCAATGTTACAGATTTCCACATGTAAAACATACATCCTCCTTTTCTTTTCCCTGTCCAATGATCTTCTTCTTCTTGGAATGATAATGCTTGGGAGATTTAGACTACATATAGGTATTTTACCCCTTTTAATTTTTATTATTTTTATTATTAACCATAAGGTCCTTGGGTATATCATTACCCATGCCTTTAACCACTTGGTGAATCAGTTTATGAAGTTACAAAAGACTATTCTCATTATCTCTCATATTGTTATTAGTAATAAAACCATATAATCTCTTGGACTATGATGAAATATTGAGATCCTTAAAAAACTCCTCCTAAAATTTAATTCCTAACACGTATAAGCATTTAATGTAGATAATAATCTTGAATACATGATGCCCAGTTCATTATGACTAACTAATATTTGTTGTAAACAAAAATATAGGAGATCTTATTCCTCTCTTGTCCCGCCTTCTCTTGATAGAGATCCCAAAGGTGATACATCATGCTATATGAATCCATGTCCTCATGTTGCATAAAAATTTCATTGGACAAGGATAATAAAATGAAACAATGAACATATATATCATCATTAATATGTTTCTCATAGAGAGATAACTCTTAATCAAATGCCTCATTACATGTCAAATAAATAATAATATCTTCTAGCACAAACAATTTCCTTTCAAAGTGAACGATAACACATTAGTTCCTTTTCCACTCATAGAAATTAGTACTAGTGATAAGGTTATCCTTATCAAGTATGGATTACAATAATATGATTTAATTCATTTAAATTTCGTTTATACAATATAAGATGATAATAATTTTAGAACATTATCTTATTAAATCTAGAAAAAAATATTATATTTATTAGTATCCCACTATTTTATTAAAACCCAATATCCCACACCATTGGATTCCAAATATCATTTTTCTTGGGTATCCAAATTTAAGGGATATAATTTTTTTTTCTCATTACCCCAAATTTGGTTGGTCGAGAAACTTGAAGGGATTAAGGAAGGCATTCTAAATTCCAACTGCATTAACTCATAGTTCCTTGATACGCTGAGTGGACTCCCCAATCCTAAAACCCTTAAAATGGATTTCCTCAATATTTTACTTGAAAATACACCAATTCCTACTTTGGAAGTCAACCTTTGATTTGAAAAAAAAATAATTCAACCCAAAACATCAAGTTAGTACTACATGATAATTAAAAGCACCCAAAAATTGGTTGGTCAAACACATTGAACTATGATTCAATTTTAACTAATGTTGTGGAAGGATATAAAGATTTAATATATATAATTGATGGATTTTATCCTTTTATGTGTGAACTCCCAATTAATTAATTTATTACATGCTTTTTAATATTAAGTTAATTTACTTAAGAGATTAACCATGCCTTAGATAATATTTAAACATAAGACAATTTATTTTAGTTCTATCTTGAATGGTTATTAATTTCATTAAATCAAGAGATAGTGATAAAATATCTACACTTAAATGACAATTAATGTTGATAGAAATAAAATAATAAAGCGGGATGATCATGATCTTTTACCAATGTTTAGTTTATCTAGCTGTTGCTAAAAATTTTTGGGAATGTATTGTCTAAACGATAATCTATAAATCTTATTGATTTTGATTCCAAAAACACCTTTGTTTATATTACTGATGATTTTAATTTATCTAAATTTTACAAAATTAATATTCATTACAATATTTATTTTTGAATTTTTTTCATGTTATTAATCCCCAATGATATTTTATTAAAGTGCTCTAAATGAATTTTAACATATTCTAGATATATTCTTTATACCATACTTTGGTACATGTATCATAAAGAACAAACCCTATATTGGATAGGGAATCATATAGAATGAAACCTATGTTTATAATAGTGTGTATGGATTATATACCCTATGTTGTTAGAATTTATGGTTCACCAACCATTCATTTGGATGGAACATTACGTTTTTATGAAGGGAATGTATGGTGAAACAACCCTATGTTAGTAAGAAACCCTACGTTTGTAGGAACAAAAATATATTATATAAAACCAATTTTTTATTCATATCTTCATTTTAAACCCTACATTTGGTATTTTTTTCATCACATTAACGAACCATACGTATGACTATTCAATTATGGAGTTTTTAAATACACATTTTTAACAACGATTTATTCAACAGTCTTAATAATATTAAATATATTTTATAAGTTTCTCTATGACCAATTAAAAGGATCATTATGATCAATTCAAATTATTATATTCAAAATATTAAATCATTAATATTTCAAAGGGAAGTTATTACTCTTTTGGATGATTTTAATTTGAATATTTGTGATCTACGAGGCGATATTTGCGGATCTACTAAACTGAATAAAATATGTCTGTTCTATATATATATATATATATGAGAGGATTATTTTATCCAAACATATGTGTGTGATATGTGTTTTGTGAATATATTTATACAGACCTACTACAATGATCGAATGACTTTGTTTTCTTCTAAAGAGGTTACACATCGAAGTCCTACATTTCTACTTCTTTCTTCTGTAACTACAGATATATATTTATTTATAATTTTATTAAAGATCATTTGCAACCAAAATATCTTTTAATCTATTTCTTTTTTGAGAAAATCATTTTCGAAAAAGAAGATCCGTATTTTCTTATTTGTTTCTGCAACTATAATGTTTTTTTATTCCATTCAACAAATCAAACTCTTTTGATTTATTGGATTGTAAACTTCTCAGACATAGTGGTGGACTATGTTTTAGATTCATACTCTATGCTGTGGAAAAATGATAAACTATAAAAGAACCATAAGGCTCTATTTTATCCTTATTTTAAAGGCTTCAAAATCATGCACTCTGTTGTAGATTTAATGGTCCTTTGGTAAGAAGACCGTTCTAGTGAAAATAACCAGGCTCATAGGGAGTTTTCGTGAAGTGGACTTGGGGATATTTTTAACCAAAACCACTATAACAATTGATGTGTTGATTCTTTTTATTTATATGATTCTCATATTAATTATAGAAGAAAACACTACATATCAATATAAATCACAAAGAGAGATAAAAGATAGAATCTGTGAGGATTATCGAACAGACACAAATCACCATATCTTTTGTAGTTTTTTATTATTCTGAACTAAATATTTATATCAATGTAGAGATTTATGATAAAGAAGTTAAATATCTAATAATATTATAAGACTAAGGCCTATACAATGAATATGTCATGTAATTATCGAGAAGAAGGCATGTCTATGATTCATGCTCTATATTTTAATGGAAAAAACTATGGATGTTTGAAATCATGAATTATCATCTATTTGAAGAATATTGGATTCAATGTTTATTCAAATATCATAACTCCTTATGTGATTCTTTTGAAACGAAAATATTGGGATACTACAATAGAATATGATTATGATATCAACACAAAGGCAAAAAATTCCATAATATGTGTACATGGTCATGATGAATTCAATAGAGTATCACAATTCACTACTACCTATGAAATCTGGTGGACAATCATTTTTTTCTTTATTAAAGAACTGATAATATCATACAAATTAGGTATTATGCCAAAAAAATAATGTTTGACACATTCAGAAGGATTGAAGTTTAAATTATTAATCAAATGAACATATTATTAATAGAAATTGTAAAAAATAAAACTACCTTGGGGGATATAATTTAACAATTAGATAAAGTGTTGAAAGTACATAGATTATTAACTAAAAAACGGAATGTCTTATCTATAGCTGTTAGAAAATCATCACTTATCAAGAATTTGATTGTGAATTAATTAATTGGAACATTGATGATGTATAAAGCATAAATGAAAGATGAATTTTAAGATCATAAGATTGTAGTTAAAATGGAAAACACATCCCTTAACGTGTCACCTCTAAACCATAAAAGATAATAAAAACAATACATCAAAATAGACAAAACTTCAGATTCCTCAAACACTAAAATAGAACTTGCTCAGCTAGATAGAAATTTTAGTAATTTTTGTAAGAAAAAAAGCTAATTAAAAATCCTTAATAAGGATGAAAAGAAACTAAGGGAATAAGATGTTATAAATGAAAAAACATGGGTCACATCAGACCTGATTTCCCCCAATTTGAAGATGAAAAAAGAAGAATAAAAAATGAAATATAATAGGAAAGTTAATTATGAGAATAAAGAAAAATGATGTATGAAAGATTCATAAATTATTTATCAAAACTCTATAATCTATTCAAAGTCTAATTCAGAGAAAGGAAAAAAAATTTCAAATCCAATATGTGGTTTATGGATGAGGAATAAGAAGAGGTACACTCTTATGACTCTTCATCCATTGGATTTAATAGCTAATAAAATAGTAAATTGGATGATTATAGTTCAATGAACTAAGAGAAATATGATTCTTTAATTAATAAACCCAAGTCACTAAAAATCATTCACAATACTATTTTAGGTGAAAGAGACATCGTTCTAAAACAACTTCAACAACTAATTGAAAAAATTAATTCATCTACCTCTGACTATATTATTCATGAAATAAGTATAGAAGATTTATAGGATGAAATAGAATCTTATAAAAGTGAATATAGTATTTTAACTGAAGTAGAAAAATATATGAATGGTATTTTTGGAAAAAATGTTATTAAAAAAGAAAATTATGGAATATAAAGAAAGGGTGAAAAATAAAAAATATACATAAATTATTTTTCTCACAATTCTTAATGTGAAACTTACTATTACTGAGTAGTAAAACAGACATTACACTAATAAAAATTACATAATAAATCCTCAAATAAGTGGTTTTAAAAAAATTATTTCAATAAACATGTCTAAATACAGTAATATAATTTTTTTTTGAAAATATGAGGCAGATCTGGATTCCAAAATCATTTCATGCTTACATAGCTGGAACCAGAAAAATATGGGTACCAAAAAAAATAAAATTTTAAATAATTTTTAAAGGAATTGACAATAGTAATAAGAATTTTATATGGTATATGGATAGTGGCTTCTCCAGACACATCAGTAGAGTCTCTTTCCAACTTTCATACACTCACAAAAATGGATGGATGACTAGTCACTTTTGTGGACAATTCAAAAGGAAATATTGTTAGAATTGGATTAGTCAGAGATCCAAAGTCAATATTAATAAAAAAGAATTTTATATACAAGGGATAAAGAAAAAATTTATAAGTATTTCTCATATTTGTGATGATTTATTTTATGTTTATTTCATTAACACTTTATGATTAGTATTTAAAGATAAAATCATAAAATTTAGATCACCAAGAAATAAAAAAGATTATACTTTGGATCCCAATTCATTATGTAAACAAAAAATGAATTGTTTAGCTGCTAAAAAAAGATTCCAGGATATGGAATAAGAGACTTGGAAATTTTAATATTTTTTGCCTCAATTATCTAAGAAACATTTATTTTCTGATTTTACTAGCCGTGTGTTTGATAGTGATAGATTTTTTATGCATGTAAAATTAGAAAAAATCAAATAATTTATTTCAAATCGATTAACAAAATTGCATCATCTAAACAGTTAGAAATTATCCATATGGATCTATTTGGACCCTTAAGAGTAGCAAGTTCGGCTGAAAACTATATTTTTATGTTTTAGTTGATGATTTTTCACGATTTATTTGGGTCTATTTTCTAAAAATAAAAAATGATGTTTTCAAATGGTTAAAATGTTTTTTTAATATTGTTCAAAATAAAAAATATTTTAAAATAATTTAATTAAGAATTGATAATGGTGGAGAATTTGAGAATCAATAATTTCATTATTTTTTCATTAATATAGGTATTAAACACACCTTTTCCACACCAAGAACACCTTAAAAAAATAGAATTATTGAAATAAAAAATTAAAGTATTCAATAAATGTAAAGGAGTATCCTGAATGAATATTGTCTTCCTATCTATTTTTTGGAACAACCTTTAAGAAAAACATTTTATATTATGAATAAAGTTTTAATAAGGAAAATTTTCAAAAATATAATCTATGAACTTTGAAATAATATAAAACCTAATGTAATGTAATTTGATATTTTTGGATGCAAGGTATACAACTTGAATAATAATAAAAACCTTGGTAAATTCAATCCAATAGATGATGAAAGAATATATCTAGGATATTTTTCAACTTTTAAACCCTAAAATGTGTTTAAAAACAACTCAAGGGTTGTTTGAGAATTAGTTCATGGGATGCTTGATAAAAAAAGAACATTATTTAAAAGATAATGATCAAATAGATGAGATTAATGACTCTTTAAACAACATGAGGCTTGATTAACCTGAAACTATTTTTGAAAAATAAGTAAATGAAATCTAGTATAGTTCAAATGAACATAAAGCTGAAGAACATAAATGATTATTACCTAGAAAGTATTGAACATTAAAGTTACATCCTTTAGAAACTGTTATAGGAAACCTATACACACTAATTATAATAAGAAGAAATATAGGAAACCTAGATGAATTTTCTACTTTTCTACCCCAGTTAAAACTTATTTCTATTGAAGAAGATTTATAAGATGAGAGTTTTGTTATTAGACATGCAAGAAAAACTAAATAAATAGAGTAGAAAAAATGATTTAAAATTATTTGATAGACCATCATATTTTCCAATGATAGGAACCAAATGGATATTTATAAATAAAAATGATGATCAAGGGGTCATAAACAGAAAAAGATCTAAATTTGTAGAAAAAGGTCACAAATAGGAAGAAGGAATACATTAGGATTAAATCTTTTCACTTTTTGCTCGATTAGAGGCCATTAGAATCCTACTAGCCTATGCAACTAAAAGTAATTAAAATTTTATCACACGAATGACAAATCTTCCTCTTTTATTTGATATTTAATATAGGAAGTATATATTGAAAACCACCAAGTTTTGAAAATCCTCATTTACCAAATTCATTTTTTAAACATACTAAATATCTTCGTGGCCTTAAAAAAGAACCTAGAGCTTTGTATGAAATTTTAAGATCTTTTTCCATGAAAAATGATTTCCAATGGGATTAATAGATCCTAATATTTTTATGAAATTTTTTTGTTTTAGTATTTTTTTAATATGAATATATGTTGATGATTTTATTTTCAGATCAACAAATAAAAATCTCTATAATTATTTCTCAAAAACTAATGCAAAAATAATTTGAAATGAGAATGATAAGAGAATTTAATTTATTTCTAGTATTTCAAATTTATCAAAAAGATTATGGAAATGTTTTAAATCAAAGTAAATTTATTATTTATTTATTTGAAATGTTTGGTCTATAAAAAAGTAAGATATATAAAAAGCCCAAGTTTCATAATGTAAAACATGATTTGGATGAAGCTGGTAACCTAGTTGACAACCATCTATACATTGGAATTATTTGTAGTGTACTGTATCTCACTGATAGAAAATCAGACATAATGTTTTGTGTATGTTTATGTGCTATATTTCATTCAAACCCCAAACAATACCATATTAATATAGTTAAAAAGATTTTTCGATATTTAAAAGGTACTATTTTCCAATATCTACATTACCAAAAAACAACAGATTTAAACTTATGTTCATATTTAAATATTGATTTTGGAAGATCTAGAATAGATAGAAAATGAACATCCGAAACCTATCACTTTTAGTAAAATATTTAATATAATGGTTGAGTAATAAAATAAATTCAAATTTCTCAATCAATAGCTGAGAAAGATTATATTATCGTTGGCAGTTCTTGTGCACAAGTGTTGTGAATGAAACACACCTTATTGGACTTCATACATAATTATGATAATACAACTATTTTATGTGATAACACTAATGCTATTAGTATTTATAAAAATACTATAAGTAATTCTTTGACTAATCATATTGATATAAGGCATCACTTTCTAGGATATCATGTTCTCATAAAGGATATATCTTTAGAATTTTTCAATATCGAATATTAACTAGCTGATATTTTTACTAATGAACTTCCAACAAAAAGTTTTGATTTACTAAGGGGTAGTTTGGGAAATATAATTTCAAATAAGAAGTGTATTATTTTTTCTTTATAATTTATCTGTTATTTGTTTTATTTTAGTCTATTTAGTTTTGGTTTATTTAATTTTTTCTTCAAATATATTTTATCTCATTTTTTGAAAAAACACAATTTTCAAAATTCAAAATTTAATTATTACCCTACGTAATCGGCAAGAGAAATGACCATATCACCAACCCATCATAAAAATCTTCCTCATTCATTACCCTTTGATTTCAAGCCATTTCATCTGATAGATCTTATATCTTCTCATAAAACCATATAATCTGGAAAGCTTCAACGTTCAAATTCTCAGAAATGGAGAAGAAAAAATGAATTGATGATGGTGAAGCAAGAGATCTGAAGCATCAATACGTCCCATTTTGGAATATTCTTCATGGAAATATTTTTGATTTAGAATGGATGTATCATATGAATCCAATTCTTATGTAAGATCTTGTGTTTCAAGGTATAGAGTTCTGTTTAATGAAGAAAATAAAGAATTTCGTTTTCAGATAGAATTGAAGTAGCATTATGGGAATGTTGAGTTCAACATTGGGGAAATAGAGGAAATAATGTGTTCATTAGTAGATGATAAGGTTTTTCAATATCCCTTTTAGAAATTAAACTGATTTTAGAATTCTCTCATAAAGTAGTATTTTATTTTGATCTTTAATCAATTGGAAACAAGGATCATAAGTTAGAAGATATCATTTAATTTATTTTTAGTTTAACCAATATCAGGAAAATGACTGTAAAATATATTGAGGCTTACCAGAATGTAGTTGTAAATTTTATTTATAAAAAAATATTTATAAGGACATTAAAATTAGAAATGATTTTGTACCCTGACATGTATATCATGTTTTTGTTTATCAGTGATATTAAGTTGAACTTTACTATATATATAATAAAATATTTGATTCCTTACTGCCTATGAAAGGATAGAATGTCTTTATACTCCTATGGTCAGATCATTTCTGTTCCTCAACATAGAAATAATGATATTTTAAATTTTGAATATGAAACTATTTTTCATCACAGTAATTTATTTAATGCTGGTACCATAAGAAAAATTAGGTTTGTTTTGGAGTACAATTAATGTAAAATAGTTACAATTTAGTGAAACTGATAAATAAGAATTCAGACAATTTTCTTAGGGGGATAAAGGAAATATAAAGTCTTCATGATTACTTCATTTGATAAATGAAGAATTTGGAGAATCAATAATTGAATATGTTTCCCAACCAACAAAAATAATTCTCCTTTATGATACTACATGTAAAAATGAGAAATATTAATAAAAAGTTACCAATGAGGAACTTAATATAAGGCCGAGAATCATAATAGAGCCTCAGTCTGAGAATCCAGAAGAAGAAACAATTGTACCAGGAGATGCACCTCTATCAATACCTTTGGATGTAACAGATCAACCTAAGGAACAACATGATTAAAGAAATGTCCAAGAATAACGTGTTTCCTCTCAACCAGATCAATAGAAAGAAACTAATCAAAAATATGAGAATTTATATACTCGAGTAATAGAACCATTGAAATTATTAAAAATCAGGAAGTCTCTAATATTATAAATTCCATGGAAAGAACATCTTTTGTATTTAGAGAAATGAAAAAAATTCCTTGATGGTATTTGTTTTTCAAGTAAAAAGACATTAGTTAATTGTTTAGCTATTGTGAAATAAGCTCCTTAGTGAAAAAACCAAGATGAAGGAATATCTGATTCTAAGAAAAATCAGATATAAGAATTTTTTATAAAGTTTAACAAGGTACAAGAGGAGAACTCCAGTCATATAAAATAAATTGAATCTATAAAAAAGTATTTTGATGTTTTGAGAAACACATAAATTCTAATATTGGAATTCGATTATGTTTAGACTCAGTATCTAGAGATTAAAAAAGTTCTATGTTAAAAAGTGATTTTGATGCATTCAAGAGGGATAGATTGAATAAGTTAGAAAAACTAAAATAAGAATATTCTTCTAAAAAAGATTTTTCTAATTTTAAATAGTACTTGGGAATCCAATTTGAATAAAAAAAATAAGTATCAATAAATCTAAATATTCGACTTATGCACCAACAACAACACTAGATTCGATCATAAGGATTCTTGAAATAACTTCAGTGATGAATGATATGAATGAAATAATTCAATATCTTTAATATAATAGTGGAACTTTGTATGTGATATTGGACAATCAAAAGAATATTATAATGAAGTTGAGTTCATGTAAACCTGGAATCAAATTTCTTCTCAATCAGTTCAGTGATAAGATTACCAAGCTTCAGCTGACTTGGGAAAATCGTTATTTATTTTTAAATGTCAGTATAATGGAAAATTTTAAAGAAGGAAAATATTTAAGAAATTTGATATGGTAGTTGTTTTAAAATCCTTTGAAAAGTTTACAATGATATTTGGTAGAGTATAAAGATGTTTCTCAGGATACTCAAGATTCACTAGAACCATAAACCTCTTCTAATAAAAAACATTTCCACATCCACCAACCCTCTTGTCTAAAAATTATTTTTTCCTCAACCACTAATGTATTTATAAAGTTTTATAATAGAAATTACATTGATTATTGATATTCTTCGTATAATTTATATTTTTTTGACTATTCATCTACAAATCCAAAACACGTGGTTATTTCACTATATAGTAGAATGTATCATTGAATTAAAATTATGTGCTACATTGAATGTGTTTTAATCCATTTTTATATTATTTCTTTTTAATAACATTAAAATGGGGAGAGAATTAGGTAAACACCAAATTATCAATTTAAAATAATATTTATTTTTAAATAATCAAAATTATATTGTGAAATCGAAATAATACCTTGAAAGATTAAATTTTTTTAAAAAATATATTCTTTAACTTATTATTTCATTAGTGTTTAAAAATACTATATTTTTTAAATTAATTTATAGGTTTTACGACCAGAAAATAGGTGGATATTGTTGAGAATTTATTATCTCATCAATACTCAAAAAATATTATTGATTTTGATGCTCAAAATTACCCTTTTCAGTTTTATGGATGATATTACATTAAGTGGAATTTAGGAAATTAATATCCATTGTAATTTTTATCGTGAAATTATTTCCATTTTATTAATCACCAAGGAATATTCGTTAATGTGTTTGGAAGGAATTTTACCATATTATGGAAACACAGTTCATTCCATACATTGGTAATAAAAGCATATGCAATGAACCCTACATTTGTAAGTATAGCATAAGGAATGAACCATACATTTAGAATAGCACGTATGGATCATATACCCTATATTGATAAAATGTATGGTTCATCAACTCTATGATTGGATGGAATATTATGTTTGTAAGAAGGGAAATTGTGGTTAAGAAACTCTAAATAAGCAGGGAACCTTATGTTTGAGGAAGAAAAAGTATGGTTCATAAACCCTACTTTTATATTAAACCCTATGTTGTAAACCCTAGGTTTGGTAATTTTTAGCACATAGAGGAACCCTACATTTGACTATTCAATGATGGAGTTTTAGAATACACATATTTAACAAATATTTATGCAACAGTCCTTAAAAAAGGGAATATCTTTTCCAAGAATTCCAAAAACCAAATCAATGGATCGTTAAGATTGAATCAAAGACTCATATTCAATACAGTAAATCATTCATATTTTAAAGGAATGTTATTAATATTTAAGATGATTTTAATTTAAATATTTATGATCTGTCAGGTGATATTTCTTGATCTACCCAATCAAATGAAATATATCTATTATATATATATATATATATATGAATAGAGTATTTTTAAAAAACATATTTGTTTGTTACTTGATTCATATTCAACTATGCATTTTTTGAATATCATTCTATAGAACGGCTTCAAAGATCAAAATAATCTATTGCCTTCTAAAGAGGCTATGATTTGAAGTTCTACATTTCATCTTTTTTCTACTTTAACAACTACTTTTATTTTGTTGTTACTTTTATTAAAGATAATTTGAAATCAGTATCACATTTATGATATTATTTCTTTCAGATAATCATCTTTGAAGAGAATATCAGTATTATGTGAGTTTCTACTGTAACATTGATGTTATACCTATTCCATTCAAAAAAGAAATCTATTTTGATTTATTGGAGTTTTGACTGCTTAGACATAGTCATGGATTAAGTGTCAGACTATTACACTAAGTTGTGGAAAATTTAATCCCTATAAAAGAACCACAAGGATCTATTTTAGCCTTATTGTAAATTTTCCAACTGCCTTCACTCATTTGTGGATTCGATGGTCTTTTGATAAGAGTATATTTGTACTGAAAATTACCAAGGTCACATAGAGAGAGTTGGTAGAGTGTACTAGGGGATCTTTGTTCCCTAAACCTCTATAAAAATTATTGTTTTCATTCATTCTATTTATCCACTACTCATATTAATTATAGAAGAGAAAAATTCATATATGTATAAATAACCAATATAGTTAAAAGAATGAATCTATAAATATTATAAAAAATACAAAATTTACCCCTTATTGTGTATTTTTGTATTATTCCAACCTAACAAAACTAACATGTATCATATGGGGAAAGCCAATTGAACCAATTTGGGTTTGTGTTAAATCATTATACATGTCCCCCAATATATCTCTCTCATATTTGTTTCTCCTTGCCTCTAAACATGGACTGCAACCACTAGCATGAGAGATCCATTAATTACATATGATTTTTCTCACACATATGTGAGGAGAGAAGGGGTTATATAAAAGAAAACATGGGCATGCAGGCATTTACATAATTAGAGGAGAGAAGGAACCCATACCAATGATTTAATTTAAGAATAAATTACGTGAAACGAGTCACATACAAAGGTATGGTCTATGCTCATGATCATCGACATACAAGAAAAATATTGTGAATTTAAAAAAACAAGAATTCAATTATTAATCATTCTTATTTAAGAAAATTCACCGTCGAATAAATTAATTATCTTATTTAATTAATCTATTCTATTATTTTAATTCTCATCGAATATTCCTTGAGATTTTTATCCATCATAATTTTAGACAAATTAAATAAATTTAATTAAAATTAACTTTCTACATTAATGTACATTGGGAGAAAAATGGTGAATACTCATCTGATTCTACCACACATGTATTTTACTTGTATACGATTTCCCTATTGTGATATATGGAAAACACGTCTAATCATGTACTTTCATGATGTGTACTTCATGAATGATTACACAAATTACATGATTTTTGTTCACATATTATAAATCAAAGCATGTAGAGTAACACCTTGTAATATGACTCATACATGATATAAAAATATGAACATTACAGAGATATTAATTAAACACACACACACACACGCACATATTAAAATATATCACATGTGGTGTCTTATATTTATTACCAAACACAAGTATATGTATCACATTTTACAAAGTATAATAAATAAATTTTAAATCTGTATAATTTGGTATAAGTACACATCATGTACATGTGAGCTACATGGTGTGTACATATCTCATAGTGTATCTGAGGAACACGCCTAGTGACTTGGTCTGTAAAGTCTTCCTTTAAAATTGGAGTACATGGAATGTATAAACAACTACATGATGTTTGGACTTTGAGTTACATAGTCACCATTCATGTAGTCCATGTATGGTATTATATGGTGTATCTGTGACCCAAAGGGACTAAACACTGTGTACATGGGCTACACAACATGTACACTAGTTGACTGTGCACCACCATGGCCTAGTAATCATACAATGCAAGTTATTTAACACACCTCATGGAATCAATTAACATGTTTAGAATTAATTGCTAAATTAGTTCCTGAAGCATTGGACACAAGTACACAGAGTGTAATTACGATTACTTGTTGTGAACATTTTTGTTATCCATCTAGAATCCTTGGAAACACTAAATGAGAACCGCAAATTTATTTCATTCATACAATTAATCTTAACTATTAGATCTATGAGAAATGAAGGGGGAATAATTTTATATCACAATTAGGATTAAAATAATGATTAAACATGAATT
Organism: Viscum album; assembly: GCA_963277665.1. Classification (NCBI taxonomy): domain Eukaryota; kingdom Viridiplantae; phylum Streptophyta; class Magnoliopsida; order Santalales; family Viscaceae; genus Viscum; species Viscum album. The sequence goes on along the minus strand of OY728126.1, from coordinate 686,421,599 downwards.
GAAAACTAAATAAAAAATCCTTAAATCAATCAATGATTTTTAAATAATTATAAATAATTATTCGACCGTTCTGATACCACTTTCCATTTTCGAGCACAGTGGAAGAGTGTGATGGGTCATGCACAACATTATTTTTTTCCATGATTTATGATCAATCCAATATGTAAACAAATTTGAACATTATGATCAATGGAATTGAATTAATTAATATATAAAAGATATAGATTTCATGAAACAAGAGGGGATCATCAAATATTATTTATAATCAATTTAATTAAATAAATAATTACCGTGGTGGAATTCGTTCTTGATGGATGAATCTGACAGTATATTTGTGTTTTAATGTCATCTCATTGTAGGAATCAAATCATATTCCCTCTATTAGTTATCCGTATATATTCCAAAAATATCCAAACATTATTATTGGAATCTCTCGGTTCCAGCATGATAAATCCAATTGCTTACATATTCCACCTTTTATCACCTCAAGAACTTCTTCCAAGGTGTTCTCTTGGATCTCTATTGACTAGAGAGTGGGAGGTGGAGAAAGATAACTCAATATTTTTTATAGTGTTCTTGGATAAGGGATATCTCTAGAGATTGAGAGGAATCTCCAAATTTGTTGTGCACAAAAAAATTGTATTGGCTCTATGAGAAAATAATATAATTGTTTTAATATATTTCTAGGGTTAAAATAAAATAATTTCACTTGTTTGATATTATTTATTTAATCCCTACAAAACTCCATGTCAAAAACAATTTTTTATTATTTTTCTTATTTCTCGACAAGCCCTAAACTCAGGAATAAAAATAAATAATATTCAATATTTATTATTTATCACCAAACTATTAAACTCAGTCACCTATTCGTTTATAGTATTTATCAGACCATTAATAATAAATATATATTTATTAAATAAATACCACTAAATTATTGGCTAATAAATAAATAAATATTATATTCACTAATTTGAAAATAAATATTTATTAAATATTCATCCCATATTATATTCTCTCGAATAATTCATTATGGAATACATGTGATCAATAAATAATGAATAATTATTAAACCACACACAAGAATAATATTTATTAAACTTTTAAATAATAATATATTACTTAAAGTAGATTGTGGATACACTTAATGTGTGATCCTCTTGGCCTCTTTCTCTGTGGCATTAGTCAAAACAGCCTAAAGTCCATGTTTTGTGTCTATAAACATGGAATGGAGCCCATAGAGGAAAAAGTTAATGCTGAAATGATATAATACCACATAGGGATGCTCATTGTGTAATATAATTCCTTTATCTTGATATCTCAAATCAAGGAGGATGCATGTTAGAACCATCAACCTATGTGCTTGATTTATCATTATTTGACTTTTTGGAAATAAAAATTACATATATAACACCATGGATATGGATTTATTTTGTCTATATCATTTCAATCAATGGTAATGAGATATCAACTTTCATTAAATAATTGAAGAGACAAATCCATTCTCACATTATTCATTAATTCAATATAACCCTCGAAACACCCAGCATATCCTACTTCATCACAAACATGTATTCATTTTGTTTTTCAAAATATTAAAGTAAATGACTTCTAATAATAATTAATAATAATATTAGAGTATAATGATCAATACATACATCCATATTTAGGAACATCAAATGACACAAATAAATGTGGATTTCCTAAAAACATGTCTCATTCTCCTAACATCCTACTAGATATTACCAATGAAGTTCACCATGAGAAGGTTCTTAAATGTCATATGAGTCTCCACCCATAATATCTTGTATCATGTGTGTCCCTATAATGATATCATTCAAATATAGAAAACATATTTAAGAATAATTTTGTAGCACTTTTGGGTTCTCATCATAGTGGGGAGCTTCTATGACCTTTTAGTGAAACAACTACCCTAGGGATATTATCAAATATTATGTTACTTAAAAAAATATAATTACATGAAAATGATTTTATTAATATTGAAAAACTATGAATACATGTTCTCATAGAGTACATAGAAGATGGTTCTAGGGAACCAACTCCAACACATACACACCCCTACCACCATGTCACCAACAACCACCCTAGAAGGGATTCTTATGGAGATTATAAACCATGTTGATCAGATGTTATTTTGAGCTAAGAATTATCAATAAGGAATGAGATGTTCTTTGGAGACTCCTTTCAATGTTCATTTTATAGACCCATATTCTAGACACATGTTATCATAACAGATCTACACCCCACCTCCCCAACCTTTTGATTTAGTTCATACAATGATGACTGAGCCTATTCAGGAATTCAATCATACCTCCCTTTCCACTATTAATGACATAGAAATGGAAGTGAATATCCATCCACCCAACATAGTGGCGTGGACTACAAATTCTGATCAAATATATTCTTCCAGATCTTCTTTGATTTTCCCCATCTTCACCCCATGTTTTTCTATTTATGGGTGTATTTTTTCACTATAGTCTCTATACCAGATTTTTATCATTTATTTTACATAATGGATGAGATAATATTTTTTCACGATACTTTTCTTATTAGTCATTTAATATTTACCTTGCATCCTATTGTTATATCACTTGTGTAATGTCTTGAATTTTACATTCTATTTTTTTTAAATATTATATGGAATTATTATGAGACAATAATTATTGATGGTGTGTGATTCTGAGGCTCAGTGAGCCTGAAATGATGGTTTGAACGTTTTTTAGGTTATGTGAGTTGGCGGCTTCGCGTGGTTGTGTCAGTTTCCGAATGGATTCCCAGATTAAAATTTCAAGGGAACCATTGTGTCTGAGGTGACAACTTTACCTAAGAACATGCCTAACCTTGACCGGTGCTGGTCGAGGGAAAAGTTTATTTTTCAGACGTTTTTATTAAAATAAAATAAAATAAAGAAAAGATTATTTTCTTGTATTTGGAAATATTTGCTGCAACACAATGTCGAGGTAACTATTTTGATAATTAATGCAACTCCATAATGACTTAGAAACAGAAACTCTAACTCATTAATGTTGCATCATGATGGAATGTGGAAACACGTTCCCTTTTTTAATAGGTTAATCGTATGTCGGTTGTTAGTAGAATATTGAGGGGAACACTAGAGAATTCTTGTAGCTCTGGGGGAGAACTCATTGGAAGAATATGACAATGCAATCAATCAATGCATATCAGAATCAATGAACCTCTCCAACATGCATGATGCGATGATTTTTCATCAACAAAATCAAGTTAGGGGTTTATATTTTGATTCTTCATTTCCCATTCTTGGATTAAACATCGAACAAAGATCAACCCACAAATAGGTTGATCCACGGATTGTACATTCTTGAAGGAGGTTTTTTAGTGGTTGATTTTGGGTATTATTCCTTGATGGTCAAATCCCTGTTTCGTTTTGCTCGGTTTAGTCCTTTTAATGGGAGCGAGTCGACTCCACGACGAATGACGGTGGAGGTGCATTCCTCTTTTGTTTACTATTTTTTTCTTCCTCCTCTTAACCCCACATTCTTAATGTTCTTCATAGGGTTAGGAACAATAGATTGTTGCACATCCTTTTATCAATGCAACGATCCCGTATTATAGATCTGACATCACGACGACTCAATAGAGGTGGGACGATGATAGAGAGAGACAAATTGAGCCAGTTTGGGAGAAAAAGTTTTTTGACCGTTCTTCACCCGGATGAGTGAAACATGTTTTTGAGGCCGGTCGAATGATAGAAACCTCTCGAAACATCAATTTAATGGTAGGGTGACCTGGGATATTGAGTTTCATTGTGATCGAATGACTAGATTGAAGACCGGAGGAGTACCCGAGGTGTGGTAGAGTAGGTTCGCGATTCTAGAAATTTCCTGAACACACAACGTGTATCCAGATAAACATGACGTGTGGAACAATGGTGGAAGCTAGGGTTTGCGAACTGCATGCAATGATAAAAACGACATTCCTTTGGTGAGACACGGTGTGTGGACCCCACCCAGCGGTGGCAGGAGTCCCAAGCGATAGGATGTGTAGACACGACATGTGACCACTATCACATGACATGTGGGTACTTACATGGGGATCAACATATATCAGGGATGATAAATGAAAACAACGTGGACTAAACGCTATGTACTTTACCACACTACCATACGAGGCCTTTAATGTGGTTCACCCCGTGTGTCGATTACACAGGTTGGCATACATGGTTTGAGGTCATGTACGGGCACATGGACAACACACAAAGAGCTGGCCTCGATACTTTGACATGGAATTTTATTCTTTCTATACCCCATGTAGTTGCGTTTTACTAGACAAGACTTATGATAAGGGTCGTTGTACACGAGCAGAACCCGGGGTCATAAGACACAACACGTGACAATTATACACGCTATGAACTTCTTAGTACATGGATTGATTTTTTGTCCACTATTTCGTGGACATGTTTCATTTGGGTTAGTATACCATTTCCCCATTCCTATGAAGGTCAGGTAACATTCCCATTCACATGATTATGATCCCTTCAGCAGGACATTCTAAGATAAAGTTAGGTATCCATTTGAGAGGCATAGAGTGTGATCCCCTTTATATTCTTGACCCTAGGTGTAGTAAGGTATCGACGTGACTATTACTATAGGATGGTGATACTCTACGTAGCCAGTGAATCTGGATGAGTAGGAGTATCTTCCAAGGCCTTGGAAGGGATCCTCATATATGTATCATGAGATTTTCCCCCTCAATAGTGTGTTATCCCAGAATGAGCATATCTATCTCTCATGACCTTTCCCAACAAACAGTACATCTTGGACGGATGTCATTAGGACCATCAGACTCATGGGGTGAGTTCTCCCAGGCGAGTGATTCTTGGAATCATTAAACTGAATCCCTAACGATGGTATGCCATTGTGTGACTTGTCTCTAAACATCAGGTCTAAGTTTTGAGTATATCTGGAGTGTGTTTCTATTGCTATAAGTTTAGTGGAAATATTCTATTGAGAGATAATTGTACATTTATTATATGTATTTCTTTGTGATTTTCAGGGTCCTCTACAGAGAATTGTTATAATAACCCGTGTATGATATTTTCCCATTTGTGTCATGTCTTGTGTAGATGAGTGACCTTTTGATGGAGTCTAGGGAGGACTAGGACCGGACCAGGCTTTCTAAGTTCCCCAAAGGACGTGGTGTTTCTATGAATATGAGAAGTATTCCCAGCACATCAATATTCTTACTTGTTGGAATTTGTAGATTGCAGACTCTTTTTTTGTGGGATTTTATTTTGGAGTTGTTTTACTTTTGGCACTTTACTTCCGTTGTACTATGTTGGTTGGTTTTAGTTGTATGCATGCTTTTTGATCCTTAGTGGTTTTTACATTTCATCATATGTGGGATATGAATTGTGTGTGTGTGCAGGTACTTAGCAAATGCATCCCATGTTAGTAATATTCCCACTCGGTGCTAGTAACTAGCCTATGGACTATTGGAGGCGGGTTTGGGGTAGCGGCGTGGGCCCCACTGGGATGGGTCATGACATAGTGGCATCAAAGGTGCTTAGTTCTACCTTAGAACCAAGAGTCTGTGAGTTTGGATTGGGGAAACACTATTAAGTGTTTTGATCTTGTCTTTCATACCATAGTCTCCAGTGTTGGTGCGAGCAGCCGACGTATCCATACAACAGAACTCTGATAATCCACTTTTCAACTCATTACATGAAAAGACTTGTTCAGGGGAATTAAAATAATGGCTCATGCATCATATATGAGTGAGTTTTCTTTTCCATTTCCATTGTTTCAACTACCCAGATATTCTCGTAGACCATGGTATATATTTTTTCATTATAGGAAGCCTCCATGATGCATACCCATTAGAATTCAGTAGCTCAATCACGAGGATGACCCCATCAGTGATGAGGTGTTGATACTGGGACCATTTTTCCAAGAGTTACCTATAGAAGGTGAAATTGTTATCCAACCACTATTGGAGCAGCTCATGGTAGTTTTAGTACCAACCGACGAGGGTCGCAGGACGAGCACTCTCCAAGTGTTCCAGAGAAAGAGACCCCTCAGGTTTCATGGTGAGTCCGACCCTCCGGCAGTGGAGGACTGGCATGAGGTGGCGACCCGAGTTTTCCATCTAGTGAGGACATCGATGGACAAGATGGCGATCCAATGGGTGAGCCTTCTTCAGGTTTCAGTAGGATTATGGTGGGGTCTGACCAATAAAACTCACGAAGAGGACACAGTTTCATTGATGGAGTTAGAGCGACTGTTTATGGGGGAGTTATCCCCAGTTAAACTAAGAGAATTACGTATCCAATAGATTCTTTTGCTCTTGTAGGGTAGTCTAAAGGTAAGTGATTATTCATAGAGGTTCACCAAAATCAACAGGTACTCGATGGATATTGTCATTGATCAGTACATCAGAGCATGGTCCTTCGAGTGAGGTCTACGATAGAATATCTGAGATAGCTTTGTGCCTCTATGCATTTAAACTTATGCAGGAGTGCTCAATAAGGACTTGGAAATATAGAGCTTCTTGGCAGAGTAGAGAATGTAGACAACAGTCAGCAGCATGAAGACTGATGCAGAGACCTCACTAGTAGGGATTCAACATTAGGCATAGGGATCTAGATGTAGAAGATGTCACAGGAGGACCCGGGACAAGGGATCGAGAGTCTAGATCCCTCAGGCTAAATCCAGTCAGCCTAGGGAGAGACAATGTTTCTCGCATGACAGTAGGGGACATCTCTCTAGAGATTGTCCGTCCCATCGAGCTGATGACCAATAAGCGGTGGATGGACCATTGAGTAAAATGCAGAGAGTGGAACTAACAGACCCACCAGGTGGTGTATGTGGAAGACGAGCTGGGAGAGATGCAGGCGGTGGCTTGCGCTTTGATCTAATCCCACCACCACCCTAGGAGGTCCACACCAAGATCAGGGAGCTGGGGGACAGGGGCTGGGATAACTACATGTGGTAGAGGAATACGACCTAGGGACTCCAGGGATAATCCGAGGTACGATCTATGACTTTTCTACATTAGTTTCCATACTTATAGACATAGGTTCTAGACATTACTCAATCACTACATGTCTTGTGTGAATTATTGATAATATAGTAAAGACTTTGAATTAACCCTTACGCTTAGAGAAAACTAAGGTATGGGATTCGATGATCACGTACCTTTGCAGACAGTTTGATCTTACCCTTGGAGGTGAGAGTTTCAGTTGGAACCACTTGTTGTCAGCATCAGGGACTGACGATGCCATTCTCGGTATGGACTGGATATCTTCTGTCCATGCCCATATTTACTGATTTAGGCGAAGAGTGTGTCATTTCGACAATGATGGGATGATATATTCCATTGTTGATGAAAACGAGACCTGGGCAACACAGAATGGGCTCATGCATAAAAAGGTGTAGCAGATCACTCATGAGTTGTCTAGACTTACCCTCAGTGTAGTAGATGTCGTGAGCTTCTAGTTACCAGAAGTTGTGGCAGAATATGAGGATGAATTTACTAACGATGTTCCAAGACTACCTCCCCATTGCAGATCAACTTCTGCATTAACATGTAGCCTGGGACGGTACCGATATCCTCACTAGCATATAAGATGGCTCCCACAGAGCTGTGTGAGCTGAGGGTGCAACTAAAGTATTTTCAGAGGAAGGGATTTGTGAGACCCATCATTTTACCCTGGGCGGCCCCATTTTTGTTGTTAATAAAGAATATGGGAGTTTGAAGTTGTGCATGGATTCCTGGCACCTAAATCAGGAAACAGTGAAGAACATGTATCCACTACTGAGGAACGATGACCTCTTTGATCACCTGAGAGTGGCATAATGCTTCTCGAAGGATGATATTTGGTTGGGTTACCACCAGTTACGAGTATGGGATGAGGATATACTAAAGAATGAATTCAGATTCCGCTATAGTCACTATGAGTACTCGGTGATGCCTTTTGATGTGATGAACTCCACCTTAGTGTTCATGGGAATTATGAACCATCCCTTCCAACTGTACATTGACTGGTTCATAGTGGTCTTCATCGACAACATACATATGTACTCGGCATCATAAGAGTAGCACATGATACACATGTGGATTTTTTCTAGACATACTCTAAGAGAACGAGATTTATGGGATGATTTTTAAGTTCCAGTTTTGGATTCAAGTGGTCCACTGGTTTCACCCAAATTTATCCATGTTTTAAGGGTTAAGCGGTCTCTTGAAGTGTAGTTTGGGTTGTCGAATCCTCGGAGACCTAAGAAGATCCATAGACACAATAAAAAGAGATGGGTTTTTTCTATGAAGTGGCCAACATAGGTTGATTTTAGATGGTTTAAAAAGGGCACTAAACGTTCATTGTGAATTCGAATTATGATAAAATGATTTGATCTAAGGTTATTGCTCGTGGTGGATTGGATGAATTATTTTTTTCTTTTACAATTTCAATTTCATTATCTTGAGAAGGATTAATACAATGAATTCAAACTAACATCCTCACTTATTGAATCATAACCCTCAAAAACACATGCTAACAATCTATACACTTTTAGGATCACATTCATGATCTCTCCAAGTTAAATGATCTACTTAGTACATAAAAGTGGGGTGAATAAAGTCAATAAGGAAGAGGAAGAGAGAAAATAATTGAATGAAAGAAACTCAGATAAAAGAAATTAATAACCAATAGAGAGTGATAAATAACATCCAATTCTGCCCCTTTCTACTCCCTTAGATCAACCCATAAAAGAGTTATCCCTCCATTGATGACGTTTTGTCAACGGAAGTGGGAAATAGACTTACGAGGGTGGAATTGAAGAAGTAAAAACAATAAAATAAAAAAACTCCACTGTTGTGCGAACAAAATCACAAGGATTGGTGTGAACAAATTCACACCATGAGGCAACAGTATCAAATTGATATTAATAAGAACAAAATAAGAGAAGAAGAAGAACTTTTATGAAAAACAAAGTTGATTTGAAGAACTTACATGGGAAGGAAGAACATTACAATGACAAATTGTCATAATAAAATTACAATGAAAACAAAGCTCCAATATCCCCCAAATACTCCACCACTACTGCCTTAAAAATCATTTTGAATGTCTTTGGCCGAGCCACCATCACCCCATATGCCTTTAATTAATTGTTTTGGGGAATGGTGGGTGGAAAATTAATGGATATCTGACTTTTCCACTCTTCCCCTGAAATGGAATCCAGATTGCATCTACTGAAAAGACATGACGAAAGGACCTTCTATAAGAACAAATTATAGTGGGACATAGAAGGCTTAAATGTATCCCCATATGTTCCCTAAAATACTGTAAAATTTAATCCCAAAATAATATGTGGTTCGCGAGATATGATATAAATAGTGAGATGTTTTGCTGGGCCTCATAATCTGGCCCATGATTTCATCATCAAATTGGGCCGCCTGGAACACTATTCAGATCTCCGAATTATCTTGGGCTAATGTTAAATGAAATGTTCCTAATAATATCCTCTAACTTTATTTATGGTATATACGTCATCAGGATGTAATTATTTCCTCAAAAATACTTTTATTGGGCTGCTATCCAAATAACTTCCTCCAGAATGTGGTTGGTTCAAAGCCCACTTTGGTGGTTTTCCAAATTGAATGTCCAAGTGATCTGAAAGAATGAATTGTTCCTTATGTCATGGGATACCTAAAACTAAAATATAAACATAAAATCATTACCATTATGTGTTTTATGAGATGTTCAAGAAGGTACCATGTAATAGTGCATTCTAAGAAGGAATTAAAATCATAATGTGAAATAATGTTCAAAGTATAAAATGCACTAATAATGGTGTATATGATTAATAAATAACATGAATATTATATTATAAACTATGAATATTATCATCTTTTAGGGTATAATCACTCCCCACAACATTAGTTGTGATATTCCCAATCAATATATTTCTAAAAAATATTAAAGTTGAATTCCCTTTTCCAGAAACATTGTAATACACATTGCTCACCCAAAGACCTTATACCAAAAATATGAAACCCAATAAAATAATTTAAAGAAGCTAGTTCCATAGGCATATATCAAACCCAAGCTCATTCCTTTGTTCAAATTCATCTCCATATTTCATCCAAATTCAATTAAGCATGATGAAGTGTTGTGCATCATAATAGACAAGGGGGTTCATTTTCATTCGATGGAGAAAATATGGAAGCACATGGAGAAATAAACTTTTAATATTAAGATGAATACTCATGTTTTTAATTTTTTTTGTTTTTTTTAATTTTCCCATGGTAGTTGAAATTGAACTTAATTGAGTTAACCCATGTAGCAAGACTATGTCGATGACTCCCAGGGAAAAAAGACCTTAGGGCACCAAGTGAAACTCACATACTCGGGCATCATCTCGAGTTAACTCAATCAAAAAAATTCTAATTACCAAAAATAGAGATAAAATTCCCAACTTCGGACCAGAAATCTATGGAGTCATGATCCCCAAGTGTCGAGAGCCACACATTAGGTTAATTCATTGATCTACGTGCAACTGATTTTTTTGAAAACTCATGTTAAAATTAAAATGATCACAAACCCTATGCCATTTATTATGTAACACAATAATTCAAACTAATACCTCACAATATAATGAATGTGTATTGTGTTTTTTTAAATAAATGGATGAAAATATAAATGGTGAAAAATCACATCAGTCAACCGCACTTTCCAAAATCTATGCATATGAAATTTAACTTGTATTAAAATCAGAATCAAGGCATTCAAAATTATTTTATATCAAATTTCAAAGTTTGCAATGTCTGTTATCATGTTCAAGGTTAATGAAATTTTTCATTCCACACATTTTTTTTTCACACAAGATCAAAATTTTTATTTCATCTCCCCACAAAATAGAATAACATTGTCCCCAGTGTTTAAAGAAAAGAAAAGTTATAAGGGGGTTGGAGAGGAGTTCAAAGAGGAAATTGGAAATGATAAACATGGAATGAATTCGCCTAGTTTTTTATGTTGAAGTTCATGATGCTCCAGATTACTCCATTGATCTCTTTGGTAATGTAGTCACCTCGTTGATTGAACATGTATCACCCAAAATAGTCTCTTAACCATACAAATAAGAACAAACCAGGAAAAAAAACAACACAATGATTTATTTAATTCAATGTATCATCATTTATATGGTTTTCCCTAATTTGTATTGATTGTATTAAATCAAACCAATGATACATTGTCTTCTTTTAAATTTTTGGGTAAGGTATTTCTCAGGGATCACACCACGTGACACAAATGAATACGGTTCTCCCCTTTCATACCCATCCATACTCATAAAATAAGAACATGTCAACAGTATAATTTTTTTTAACCTTAAAAAAACTGATGATACATTGACTTATTTTAAATTTTTGGGAAATGTATTACTCAGGGATCACACTGCGTGACATGAATGAATACGGTGCTCCCATTTCATACCAAACCATACTAATAAAAGAAGAACATGTCAATAGTATATTTTTTTTAACATACAAAAACATAAATAAAATAAAATAAACTAATGATACATTGTCTTCTTTTAAATTTATGGGTAAGGTATTACTCAGGGATCACACCACATGAAACTGATGAATACGATACGCCCATTTCATACCCATCCTTACTCATTAAAAAAGAACAAGTAAATAGTCTAAAGATATAATTAAATAAAATAAAACATGAAAACCGTGAGTTTCCTCCCGTTTAATGCTTTTTTTGACATCGCTAGATCGACTTAAACCCCCAATTGTTTAAGTATTTTCCACCTTGAAGATTGGTTCACACAAGTATTCAATAACTTCATATTTTTTAAATTGTTTAATGAATGGTTTGACTCTATGGCCATTAATAATAATGGTTTGACTATTCGTGGGATCTTGAATTTCTACATCCCAATGGGGGTACACCATATGCACTATGTATGGGCCTGACCATCTGGACCTTAACTTTCCCTGGTTTAGATGAAATTTATAACTATAAAATAGAATTGTTTAACCCGATAGTATTTATTTTTCGTTAGGATTTAAAGATTGGTAGTCTTGTACTTTAGCCTTTTTGATCCTTGAATTCTCATAAGCCTCCATCCTAGGATCCTCATGTTCATTGAGTTCTAATTTCATTTTTTTCGTCCAATGAGAGGTCATAATTCATTTTCTTAATTTCCCAAAATGACTAGTGTTCAAAATCCATTGGAAAATTGAATGCTTTACGATAAAAAAACCTATACGGGAACATTCCTAAAATGGTTTTAAATTCAGTTTGATAGGCCCAAAGAGCATATAACAGTTTTTTGACATATATTTCCTGGATGGGATAACTTTTTTTTCAAGAATTTGTTTGATTTCTCAATTGGATAACTTTTCTTGAGGATTGGTTTGTGGGTTGTAAGAAGTTGAAACATTGTGAAAAATACCATACTTATCAATGTGTGCTTTTAATGGACGACTACAAAAATGAGTTCCATGATCACTAATGATAGCCCAAGGAATTCCAAATCAAGAGAGGATGTTTTCCTTGAGAAATATAATCACAGTTTGATGATTATTAGATTTTGTAAGAATTGACTCAACCCATTTTGAGACATAGTCGACAGACAAAAGAATGTAAAAAAATTCCCTAGATTTTGGGAAGAGACACATGGAATATATTCCCGAGCAGTCAATGTTTTCAATCACTAAGATGGGAGTGAGGGGCATTTGATTTCTTTTTGTGATGGGCCCTACATGTTGACACCTAGGAAAATATAGACAAATTGAGTATGAGTCCCTTTAGAGGGTGGTCCATAAGAGACCAATATGATGAACCTTAGCAGAAGTTTTCTTAGAAGAATGGTCACTTCCACTTGCCTCATTATGATAGAATTTAAGGATAGACTCTTGTTCAAATTTTGGGACACATCTCTTAATGACTTGGTCAGGGCAGAACTTATAGAGGTATGGATCATAAAACACATACTGTCTAACATCATAAAGTAATTTCCTTCGAGCATGATTATTTATGAATTTTGGAATGACTCTTGTAACTATTAAATTGGCTATGTCGGCATACCAAGGGCTGTCACGCACAGAGTATAGCTGTTCATCAGGAAACGAGCCAGACACAGAAAGGTGATTTGAATTGTATTTGAGTTCCACCCTAGAGAGGTGATCAGCTGAAAAAATTTCAACACCCTTTTTATCATTGATTGTGAGGAAAAATTCTTGTAAGGGAAGGACCCACCTAATCAGTCTAGCCTTAGCATCTTGTTTTTGGAAGAGGTATTTTTTTGCAGAATGGTCAGTGAACACAATGATGGGGGATCCTAAGAGGTAGGACCTGAACTTCTCTAAGGAAAACAAAACAGCATGTAAATTTATTTCAGTAGTGGTGTGGCGGATTTGGGCATCAATTAAGGATTTACTTCTATAAACAATGACATAAGGAGTTTTATCACATCTTTGTCCTAATGAATCTCCTACAGAAAAAGTCACTGGCATAAAAAATAAGTTATAAAATAAGGTCCCAATTTGGATATTTCATAATGGGGGTAGAGGTGTGAGAGGAATTGAGGATTGAGAATGAACCCTCACAGCATTTTGTCCAGACAAATGGAGCATCCTTTATTAAGAGAGCACAAAGGGGATGAGAGATTGAAATGAAGTCCTTGATGAATCTCCTCTAGAAACTAGCATCTCCTAAGAAATACTTCATTTCCTTGACAGTTTTTGGTGAAGGAATGTAATGAATGATTTCATCCTTGGCTTAATCAACTTCAATCCCCCTACCCGAGACCAGATATCCTAGAACTAATCCCTCTTTAACAATGAAATAGTTTTTTTCCCATTTTAGGACCAGATTCCTTTCTTAAAATCTTGACAAGGCTCTCTCAACATTTCTCAGACATTTCTCAAATGTATCCCCAAACACAGATAAGTAATCCATGAAGACCTCAATAAAATATCCTACCATGTTTGAAAATATTCCCATCGTGCACCGCTGAAAGGTTCCAGGGGAATTGCATAACCAGAAGGGCATGAGTTTGAAAGAAAAGGTGCTGAATGGACATGTGAATGTAGTCTTCCCTTGATCCTCTCGGGAGACCTCAATTTGATTATACCCTGAGTACCCATATAAGAAACAGTAGAAGGAATGACCTGCCACTCTCTCAAGGACTTGGTTTATGAATGGTAAGGGTAAATGATCCTTCATGGTGAATGAATTTAGATTAATATAGTCAATGAAGACCCTACATCCACTACTCACCCTATTTGAAATAATCTCTCCATCCTTATTGGTTATCACTGCAATTCCTACCTTCTTAGTAACCACTAGGATTGGGCAGACCCACTCACTCTCAACTAGGAGATATATGATACCAGCTTTTAACAATTTTAGAAGTTCCTTCCTTACTACCTCAATGAGATTATGATTGAGTCACTGTTGAGGTTCACGACATGGCTTTGAATCAGATTCCAGAACAATCCTATGAGTCCCAATAAGTGGGCTAATCACAGGAATATCAGACAGGGTCCAACCAATGGATTTCTTATTTTTCCTGAGGACATCTAGAAGCATCCACTCATTATTGGCTTCAAAATAATAATAAATGACAATATGATGTGTTTGATTGTCCCCTAGGAAGGCATACTTGAGTACAGTAGGATGTTCCTTCAATTCATGATTAGGTTGTGTCATAATTTCAGCAGAATATTTGGACATTGGATCAATATCAATTTCTTTTTTTAGTGTTTTAAAGAGGATTAATTCCCCACATATAGACGTTTCAGCTACAAGATTGGTTTGATCAGATTTAGGGAAGGAAGTTTGATTAGTATCTATGAATGTGTCTTCCTGAAAGGTTTCACGGGTTTTTGGACCTAAGACTTCATCATAAGAGTAATTTGAAAACGATTCAATCCAAGGAGATAATTGTCCTTCATGTAAACAAAAGAAATAAATCTCATACTGACTTAAACATCTATCAATTATTACTTTATGTTCTATGGATTCATTATCATTTCTTTGTATCATGTTTACTTCATGAAAGTCCTCATTATCCCCTATTTTTGAGCTTTCATTATAGATGTTCAAGTCTAGACTCATGTTTCCAAAGGTGATGTTCATGTTCCCATTTTGTAATTAGATAACAGAGTTTATTGTTGCATGTAAAGGACGACCAAGGATGATTGGTGTTTGTTCCTTATTTCCTATGTTTGGATGGTTGTCAAGGACAATAAAGTCAGTAGAGTATATGAAGTTTTCAACCTTTACCAGAATGTCCTTTAAAATCCCCTTTGGAACCCTAAAGCTATGATCATAAAGTTGAAATGTGACAAATGTGGGTTAGAGCTCTTATAGGCCTAATTGGTAGTACACAACATATGGGATGAGATTGACACTAGCACCTAGGTCACACAAGGCTTTGACAACTTTTCACTCTCTTAGTTCAACCTTGATGTAAGGGCATCCCGGGTCATTCAACTTAGGAGGAATGGTCCCTTAAATGGTGGTACACAGATTAACAACCAAAATGACTTGGTTTTTATGAGAAAATTTTCTTTTAAAAGTGCACAATTCCTTAAGGTACTTTGAGTTGGAAGGTATGGCTTGGATGTCATCGAAAAGGGGAATGTTCAACTTGACTTGTGAGAAGATTTCCATCAATGTTTCACTCAATTCAGGCTTGGTTTTCCCCCCAATGCCTTGAGGAAATTGTGCAAGAAGTGGGGTTGTTTGTTGAAGAGTTGTTTCTTTCACATTTTTATCAGTTTGATAAGTTTTATCTTGTGGTTCATTTGAATTTTCATTAGATTTTGAAGCTTCACATGGTTTCTGGCTTATTTGTTTGGGTTTTTAAATTGATTTTCGACTTCTTAAAATAGTCACAAACATTAGTTTCTCATGAGTTGTTTGAGTACAGATTGACTCTCCCCATGATGTTGAGGATGGTAACACCTGAGTAGGTATGTAGGCCTTTCCAGTTTTGATGGTTTTACGTTCTTGTTTATGGTAAGAGACATCTGCGTTCATCCTATCCATTTTTTTTCATAGTTGTTCTAGTAGGATTTGTGGAACAGTTTGGGTTGGTGCTTGAGAAGAATTTTTTATCCCGAGGGGAAATTTTAAAGGTGGGATGGTTTGTTGAATATGGATGGGTGGTTGTTGGTATTGGATAATTTGGGTTTGGAACTAGTTATGGGTTTCGTAGTTCTGATGGGGGTACAAGTTTTTTCAATGGGATTGTCTAGGTTGTTGGTTATCTCTCCACCAGAGACCAGGGTGGTCATTATACATTGGGTTGAATGTGTTTTGGTATTGACTCTTTTGAATGTATAGGGCATTGACTTCATCATGTGGTCCTCATAGAAGAACATCCTTGATGGATGGAATGGTTGGGAAGTTGTCTGTTTTGGGGTCATGTTTGTCACAAATTGTGCAAACGAGTTCTATAGTTTATATTTCATGGATTTTTCTAAGGTCTATGTCTTCAACCTTCCTAGTGAGTGATGAGAGTTTATACCTGAGGATTTCATTTTAACTAATTGTATGCATTCCATTAGTTCTTTATGGCTATTCATAATAAAGTTATGTTCCCCATGTTTGG
Organism: Viscum album; assembly: GCA_963277665.1. Taxonomy (NCBI): domain Eukaryota; kingdom Viridiplantae; phylum Streptophyta; class Magnoliopsida; order Santalales; family Viscaceae; genus Viscum; species Viscum album. Next base: position 686,404,968 of record OY728126.1, on the reverse strand, counting down.
TTTTGTTTAGAAATGATTTCTAGATACTTATAAGCATCATTTGGGGATTTGTTTTTAAAGGTCCCATTACACATCATGTCAATGGATTTTTTGTTCCCTGAGCGCAACCCTTCATAGAAAATTCTCACATGTTCAGGAATAGGAAAACCATGATGTGGTAGCATGTTTATGGTGTCTCTGAATCTATCCCATGTTTCATAGAATGACTCTTCCTATTTTTCAAAGAAGTTTTGGATGGAATTTTTAAGTGATTTTGTTTTTTGGTGGGGAATGTATTTTATGTATAATTACTTTTATAATTGGTTCCAAGAGTTTATGGATGATGATCTCAAATTGTTTAGCCAATTTTTAGGTCAATCCTTTAATAAAAAAGTAAATTTCCTCATTTTAGCTGATTCAAGTTGATGTGGGGGACACATGGTTTCTATAATATCGTTGAACTCCTTAATGTGAAGGTAGGGCATCTTAGACTCCATTCCATGGAATGTTGGATGGTGGTTTAGAACATGGGGTTTAAAGATGTAGTTGGAATTTTCATAGGGAATTGTGTCTAATGCATGAGGGGTAATTGGTCCATGCTGGAGTGAGGTAGTCATTCATGGTTTGATCAACCACATTACCTGTATTTGGAGCTTCTTGGTTTGGGTTTCCTATTTGATCACCCACATGGTTTACCATTTTATTTATTTGAAGTCCCTCTATTGGACTTGTTTTAATTAGTGAATTTGGATTTTCAATAATTTTTTGATCAAATGTTAAAAATCCCTTAGATGAACTTTACTCCCCTATCCCAGGATTTTCCACCCTACTAATCAGTTTGAGTTATCGCGGGTGTAGGAGGACATGCCCTGAATGAAAAAAAGTGAGAAAGGGAAAAGATAAGAGAATTTGGGAGAGAATAGAATAATGGGTGTAAGAAAAGAAGATTTTTGGTCTAAGGAAGTTAATTGGTCCCCATCAACGGTGCCAAAATTTTGTTTCTCCCAAATTTACCCAAGTTCTATGGGTTAAGCGGTCGACTGCATTGTAGCTTGGGTTTTCGAATCCTCAAAGACCTATGAAAATAATTTAACACACAATAAAATGAGATGAGTTTTTGGCTATTCGGTGGTTAAATTTTTTTGATTTTATATTGTTTTAAAAGAGCACTAAAAGATCTATGTGAATTCGAATTATTAGAAAATGATTTGATCCAAGGTTATCGCATGATGTGGATTGGATGAATTATTTTTTTCTTTTACAATTTCAAATCCATTATCTTCAGAAGGATTCATACAATGAATTAAAACTAACCTCCTCATTTATTGATTAATAAACTTCACAAACACATGCTAATAATTCAAACAATTGTAGGATCATTTTCCTTTTCACTCCAAGGTAAAGGATCTACGTAGTACATAAAAGTGGGGTGAATAAATTCAATAAGGAAGAGGAAGAGAAAAAATCAATGAATGAAAGAAACTCAAACAAAAGAAATTAATAAACTTTAGAGAGTGATAAATAACCTCCAATCCATCCCCTTTTACTCCCTTGGATCAACCAATAAAATAGTAATGTAACACCCAATGCTTCCACGGTACGTTTCCCTTTGAATAATGCAATGACGTGCATTGTACGCAACTTCGAGATTCTAACACACCACAACCAATCAAACTAGTCGTTATAAATAGTAATACCTAATTTTTGAACTTTATAAATTTTATCTTTCGAAATGGATTTCAGTTTTGGATTCATAATATCGAAATTAGCTCAGGGTGAAATTTTGGTACTTTTCGGATAACTTTCATATTTTGATGAATTGTGAAAATTACTAAACTTTAATTAAAATCAACTTTTTAATCGAAATAATTAATTGTGGTAAATTATTAATTTGAGTGGTTTTAAATTATATTTAAAATATATTTTTACCATTTAATACAATGTTTTTCATTGGATGAAATTTCACATTTAAACCAGACATAAACAAGTGTCAATCTTTTGATATTTATTATCTCTTAAAAAAACGCTATTTATTTTGACGAAGGGAATTAATTTTTAAATTGATTAATGAAACTGATTTGTTTTGAATTTGGTAAAATAGACATAATTTTTGAATTCATAATATCAAATACAACTTAGGCCTAATTTTTTGTATTTTTCTGGAAAATTTCATTTTTTGATGAATAGTAAAACCACTAAGTGGTAGTTCAAAAACTGAATTTTTCATAAAACATAATTTTACCACTTCTGTGAGTGGAATTTGGAAAATCTAAGAGACATGGTTAATATCAAGGAGTAAAATTTGGTTCATTGAGATGAAAATAATTTTTGGTAAATAGTAACTTTTAACTTTTATTTACCACGGTTAAAAGTAAATAGGGTAATTAAGGGTAAAAATGATATTCATATTACCCCAACACATGTCATAATTCTATTGGACAAGTTTATCTCGACCAAAAAAAACATTAGTAATAAAATATTATCATTTAGGTACACTTGGATTAGATTATAACATTTATTATTATTTAATTCAAAGAAGATTAAAAGAGTTAAAATCAATGTTTATTTACTAAACCATTTATAATATAGGGATAAACATAAGATAAATTTGATTATAAATATTAATTATAAATATAAAAAGATTTCCTACATAATGGTCTTTTATTTATAATTTTTAGACATTAAATAATTTAATTTCATTATGAGACAATGATGATGCAGTAATTACAATATTAATTAACAATTAAAATAATTGATATTATAAATACCCAAATAAATATAATTGGAGACTTTTATTTATTTACACTAATTTTCTAGGTTAATATGACGTATTAGGATTGATTTAATTTACTTTGGTCGAAGTAATTATTCTGTTATGAGTTTCATAAAAATCAATTATTGAATAGTGTCAAAATTGACATAAATTAGTTTGTAAAACAATTATTATATTATTAATTGATATTAAATTCCTAAATATCTATGATTCCTCCAAGAGACTTATATCATGATAGGTGTATCATTAATGGACCACTTGGGGGTCTCTTGAATGTATATAGTATGTTTATTAACAATATAATATAAAAATACAAAGAGACATTGTAAAAGTGAAACTAATTAACTAAGAGTTAATACTTAAATATTTTGTTAATATAATTACCCAAACCTGTCTAAATTCTATTGTCTGAGTGGTTTTCGACCTATCCCCACCTTAACCTTTAAATAATCCACTTTGGAGCCATTATAAACCGAATATGAATTTATTATAAAATAATATTTCTAGCTTTTCCAAAGGTGCCCCTTACCCCTCTTATAAAAGGGCACTCCCCCTTCTCCTTACTTCACACCTTCAAATCCTTTTGGTTCTGCCAACCCCTACCCAAATAATCTCTCAACATCCCTCACTACAACCTAGAGGCATTATTTTGATCAGAAAGCCAACCTAAATAGCCCTTTTGATCAAATCAAAAGGAAGAACCCGAAGAAGAGGTAATGTTTTTACCACCCTTTTTCAAATTCTTTTCTTCTTCATCTTCTTATTTCTTTGTTATTCCCATTTTAAAATAATGTATCCAGTATCTCCTATATACAATAATATTATTATAAATATGGTACAACCATATTTAGTACTCTATCCATCCTTTGAATGACATGTCACCATACGTGCGTACGTACGAATTACCGTCTCCACGTCGTGGTGTAATTGTCATTCAATAAATTATTATTTGGATGGGTATAATAATGATGTGTAATTCATGTAAATAATAAATATAAAATGATAATAATTCTTTCTATATGACATACCATCCAATTAAAAATTATTTTAATATCTAAATAATGATATTGTCGCTCGTGCATACGTACGGACTACCGTCTCCACGAACGCGATGAGATTAATTCTCCATCGTATCCATTCAAGACTAATTCTCATTTAATTATTAAAAATACGGTTTAAATATTAGACATAATTCTGGATAAGAATAATATACATCCCATTAGTAACAAATATGTCTCAAATAACAAATAATATAAAGGAAAATGAACTCATTAACACCCAAAACGATGATAATTCAAAGATATTATTAACAAATCAATGTTAAAAGATCATATATGATATAATATTAATGCATATGATTCTTGTATAATTCAATAAAAATTATTTAACCATTATACATGAGGTTAACCTACCCTCGACCAAAGAAAAAGTACAAAGTAAGGGGTTTCTTATCTCACTTTTAATTCCGTGAGAATTCCATTGTTCACCACTTATTTATTACATGTGGTGTGTGTACTTCCCATGTTTGTATCATTGTGTAATATACATTAATTCATGTATATTTACATCACAAATGTATGATCCTTCTTTCATGGGTGTATTTTTTTTATGTTACCAAATCAATAAGGGAATTTGAAATTTCAATTTCCACTCATTCGACTTTACGCATACATCATTGATTATTTTACTCCAAGATTACATGTAGAATCACTATTCATTTGATTATGTCATAATTTCCACTCCCATTTCTGTGGATATAATTTTTATACACATAATCACTCCATTGATAAATTCTTAAGTCATCGGTGTGAACTTGATAAGAGTAATTTTAACTCAATATTCATTTGTTGAGTTAAATATCCAATTCATTGGTGTTGTTTTTACAAGAATATGTGTGAATGTCATCTGATTGATTTACATTAAATATCAAATCATATTTAGTGTATTTATATTTTTCACACATAATTATGTCGTTGATTTATCCTTAACCAAAGGATATGATCTTTATAAGAGAATTAATCTCAATTTACATTCCATTGAGACTTCATTGTTGTTATACACCAAATCACTTTTATATGGTGTATATAATGTACTTTGACATAGTATATCATAAATACCTTTATTCTTATGATATTAAAATGTTTTTATTACCTCAATTATTTGTATTTAAGTGTCTCTTTTTTGGTTAGAAATTGAAACTAAAATACATTTTTAAGTGTTTAAAATATTGATTATTCTAAATCATTCTCATTAATGTCCATGTTTTAAAAATGGTATTAAGGATTTCTTTATATGGACATTAATGTTTTAAAATCAAAATTACTTTTAAAAGTTTCAAAGTGGTATGGGACACTTTTACTCTAAAATCTATTTTAAATGGATTCTTGACAAATAGTGTGACTTTTAAAAGATTTCAAGAAAAAGGGGGATATTTCACTCTAATTGTTTTGATGATTATTGTCATCTATGTAAATATCCTTAATCATTCTCAATTGAGGTTAATATGACACAATAAAATCTTCTATATTGTATAAAATTAGTTATGTTTGACTGTGGATGTGTTATTTTTATACCATTCATGGTTTGTGGATAAAGTATTGACATTTCGTATTCTAGTTTTAATACGAATGTTTATGTAATGATTAAAACTTTTCATATGAGGAATGCATTGGACTTAGTAAGCGACAGGTGGAGCCCGCTATAGCTCATCGATGCATCGGTAGGTCTCATGAGACCAACTAGTGTCTTGGAACAAGGCTTTGGAAAAATCTTATTTGTAGTCTTGGCACGAGGCCTTGGATATGTGGTTATGATAGTCTGGCATTATGCATTCCATCATTATGAAAGTGGATATTGATATTTCATTTGATTGTTCGACTAGTAGAATATCCATGTGAATTAGTAAATGGAATTATTTCATTTAATCTTTGCCATATTACGCTGAAGTTAAAGTTTAAAAGGCGTTTGTTTTAGTTATAAATTGCATTATGTTTTTATGCTTATCTATGAAAGCTTCTGCTATATTGTTATCTTTACTGAGCATCTGAGCTCACCCCTTTCAATGTTTTATTTTTTTCAGGATGTGAAGAAGTAATTTATGAATGACCTGCAGGGATAGTATGAGGGTATATGAAGACAAGATGTTGTTGTAGTTTTTTTACCTTATGATGTAATGTATGACTGATGAATATATCTAGTGTTTCCAAGACTACTAAACTAATCGGTCTTTCGAGACTTGATCCTTTGTGATCATGACAATGTTATGAAATAATGCACCGACTCTGGGTAACTGGGGTCGGGGAATTACAATTGGTATTAGAGGGAGGTTTATTACAACCCTTGGAAGCTAGATTTAGATAAACTCTGATTAGAGCACGTAGACCTATGATGAACTTTGATTATTAGTAAAGAAGAACTTTCTAGAATTTTGGTATTGTAGATATTTTGTGAGTTTTCTGAGCAATAAATCCCTGTCTGGATACGAGCTGGCAGAGGCGGCTCTGGCACAAATGTACCTATGGGTAAAACCCGAAACCACTGCTTTAATCTAGACTCGAACGAGAACTGGTGCACGACAACGGGCCTTGTTGCACTCTTGGTTACGACACTCCCAGGGGATATGCTTAGGATAATTTACATTTTCTTTACAAACCAATTTGAGGTATTATATATATAATATGAGAGTAAATGACATCGGTTAATCCTAATGTGTTTCAAATTGAGAATATGGTGACATGTTAATCTCTAATTGATTTTATGACTACTGTTACTCACACAATGCTTTCTGGTTTTAGTCAATGGCTGGATTTCAAGGAATTCATAGTGACTTTGAGAATGATGTACAAGGTGGGAATGGTGGTGTCAATGAGCAACAAAATGGAATGTTGATAGCCGTAAAAGATATCATCTTTATTCCAAATCAATTTTCCAATAATATGATCAACAATATATATATTAACAAATTCTCGGACTCAACAAATAAAAGAAAGGTGGTGAATGATAAGAGCTCCAGCTGTGGAGACCATGGTAAAGGAATCCTCAATTTCCATCATGCAGGAAATGTGGAAGGAGACACCCAGGAATGTGTCTCAATGGGACAAGGAAATTCTTTACGTGCGGGAAGGAAGGACATAAAGTGAAGAATTGCCGAAGAAAAATGAAGAGTACTATGGATGAAGATAAAAATGGTCCCAAGAATCCATATACAGTCATTTGTTGTAAATGTAGGGGACCTGGCCATTAACCGAGTGAATACCATATTCTATAGGATATTTTTGTGGTCAACGAAGAAGCTATGTGGAAATAAATGGTTGAAGAAATGTTTAAAAAGTGTTAGTGCTCCGTGTTGATGGGTTTACTTTGGAACAGTTTTTTCTTGTATTTGTAACCCTGCAGTTTTCCATGTGAGAAGGATATTTGAGGAATAATTATCTTTTCTCTTGTGGATATAGTTATGGATAACCATTTGGTTTTATATGATCATAGGGTTTGAGGCAATTATAAGTTATTATAATTTGGGATGAAAATGCAAGGTATGACATAAAATTTGGGGTTAAATTATTTTATGGTTATTTTGAGGAATTTATCTCATTTTGATAATGTTATAAAATATAGTTTTTGAAAAGGGACAACACGCAGACCGTGTGATAACCTGTCGCATCGGACAAAGCTGTGCGAATTAAACCCACAACCAATGTGTGATTGGGATTTATCGCCTACCACTGGACTACGTGAAGTCCCTGGTTAGTGTGACTATTATTTTTAGTTAAATGATTTTATTGATCATTAATAATTTGATTTGGGATATTATGTCTTATCAAATGAAGACCCTTCGTATAGTAAAATGATTTGGTAATTAAGTGATAAATGTTATTTTGGAAGTTGTTCACTCTGTTTAATGGAAAATAGAATAGTATGGGATTTCATTTGAGGAGTAATGGTGGATTTTTATGTATTTATTGTGGATTTATAGTGATTTGGGTTGTTTATGATAATTATTAGGTTAATTACTTTTAAGTATGTGACTTTAAGAGTAATTAATGTCATTTGGAGATACAATTTAACGTGGAAGACTACATTCTTATATGATTTGAGTTTCAATATTAGTTTGGATTATATTGAAGGATTTTAAGGGAAATTGATTATTGAATGATATTTATTTAACTTTGGGGTGTTGATGGTTTAATTTTAGAAATTAAGATTATTTTTTTTCTAATGGAATATCCATTTGGGGGATCATCAGATATTATACTAAACATTTTGGTTTTGATTAATCTCTAAAGACAAGGTAAATATATAGTTTATCCTATGTGGATCATGTATTTCTATAGAAGTTTATTTTTGCTCTTCCATTGTGACCAAGTCTTCTTGAATACTCATTTTTCAAAAAAATGAGTTAGTGGTAAAATTTTATTAAAGAATGAAACTCTAATTAAAAATTAAGTATATCTCTTTATGTTCTTAGTCAATATCATAAATGAATTCCTCGTCCTTATGTAATGTAACTTAAAACAAAAAAATGTTGTCCGTTGACTTTTCCTACTGGGAGACTAATGACCGTTTGTCCCAACACAAGTTTGTGATTTTCATATTATTAACGTTCTCCTGATCATGTTTTCTATCACTCTCCATCAGAACTTAACACTTATTTTATCGTATATATCCATGTTTTCCTACATGGAATCCTAGAATGGGTTATCTTGGGTGACCTTTTACCTCTCTTCCTTTCTATTAAAGTGATAGTTTTATTAACTCTTTTTCCGATGTGAGACTTTCCATTATATTCTCAAGCCCAATTTTAAAAAAAATTGCGAGGACGCAATTTATTGAAGGAGGGGAGAATGTAACACTGCAAGATTCCACGGTACGTTTCCCTTTGAATAATGCAACGACGTGCATTGTACACAACTTTGAGATTCTAACACACCACAACCAATCAAACTAGCCGTTATGAATAGTAATACCTAATTTTTTAAATTTTATAAATTGTATCTTTCGAAATGGACTTCATTTTTGGATTCGTAAAATCAAAATTAGCTTTGGGTGAAATTTTGGTACTATTCGGATAACTTTCATATTTTGATGAATAGTGAAAATTACTAAATTTTAATTAAAAACAAATTTTTAATCAAAATAAATAATTGTAATAAATTATTAATTTGAGTGCTTTTAAATTATATTTAGAATATATTTTTACCATTTAAAACAATTCTGTTCATTGGATGATATTTCACATTTAAACAAGACATAAATAAGTGTCAATCTTTTGATATTTATTATCTCTTAAAAACATGCTATTTATTTTGACGATGGGAATTAATTTTTAAATTAATTAATGCAACTGATTTGTTTTGAATTTTTTAAAATAGAAATCATTTTTGAATTCAGAATATCACATATATCTTAGGCCTAATTTTTTGTATTTTTCTGGAAACTTTCATTTTTTGATGAATAGTAAAACCACTAAGTGGTAGTTAAAAAACTGATTTTTTCATAAAAATTAATTTTACCACTTATGTGAGTGGAATTTTGAAAATCTGAGAGACATGGTTAATATCAAGGAGTAAAATGTGGTTCATTGAGATGAAAATAATTTTTAGTGAATAGTAACTTTTTACTTTTATTTACCACTGTTAAAAGTAAATAGGGTAATTAAGGGTAAAAATGATATTAATATTACCCTAACACATGTCCTAATTATATTGGACAAGTGTATCTCAACCGAAAACAACATTAGGAATAAAATATTATCATTTAGGTCCACTTGGATTAGATTAGGACATTTATTATTATTTAATTCAAAGAAGAGTTAAAAGAGTTAAAATCAATGTTTATTTACTAAAAAAAAATTTATATAGGGAAACACATAAGATAAATTAGATTATAAAAATTCATTAGAAAGATAAGAATATTTCTTATATAATGATATTTTATTTATAATTTTTAAACATTAAATAATTTAATTTATTTATGACACAATGATGATGCAGTAATTACATTATTGGATATCAATTAAAATAATTGATATTATAAATTCCAAAAATAAATATAATTGGAGACTTTTATGGAATTACAATAATTTTCTAGGTTAATATGACATATTAGGATTGATTTAATTGACTTTTTTTGAAGTAATCATTCTGTTATGAGTTTCATAAAAATCAATTATTGAATAGTGTCAAAATTGACATAAATGAGTTTTAAAACAAATATTATATTATTAATTGATATTAAATTCCTAAAAATCTAATTTTCGGCCAAGAGACTTATATAATGATAGGTGTATCATTAATGGACCCCTTTGGGGTCTATTGGATGTATATAGTATGTTTATTAACCATATAATATAAAAATACAAAGAGACATTGTAAAAGTGAAACTAATTAACTAAGAGTTAATACTTAAAGATAAGGTTAATATAATGACCCAACCTGTCTAAATTCTATTGGATGAGTGATTTTATACCTATACCCATCTTAACCTTTAAATAATCCACTTTGGAGCCATTAGAAACTAAATATGAAGTTTTTATAAAATAACATTTCTAGCTTTTCCAAAGGTGCCCCTCACCCCTCTTATAAAAGGGCACTCCCCCATCTCATTACTTCACACATTAAAATCCTTTTGGTTATGCCAATCCCTGCCCAAATAATCTCTCAACTTCCATAACTACAACCTTGAGGCCTTATTTTGATCAGAAAGCCAACCTATGGAGCCATTTTGATCAAATCAAAAGGAAGAACCCGAAGAAGAGGTGATGTTTTTACCACCCTTTTTCAAATTCTTCTTTCTTTGTTATTCCCATTCTAAAATAATGAATCCTGTATCTCCTATATACTATAATATTATTCTAAATATGGTACAACCATATTCAGTATTCTATCCATCCTTTGAATGACATGTCACCATACGTGCGTATGTACGGCTTACCATCTCCACATCATGGTGTAATTGTCATTCAATAAATTATTATTTGGATGGGTATAATAATGATGTTTAATTCATCTAAATAATAAATATAACATGATAATTATTCTTTCTATATGATATACCATCCAATTAAAAATTATTTTAATATCAATAGAATGATATTGTCGCTCGTGCGTACGTACGGACTACCGTCTCTACGAACGTGATGATATTCATTCTCCATCGTATCCATTCAAGACTAATTCTCATTGAATGAATAAAAATAAGGTTTAATGATTTGACATAATTCTGGATATGAAATATATACATCCCATTAGTAACAAATATGGCTCAAATAACAAAGAATATAAAGGAAAATGAACCCGTTAACTCCCGAAACGACGATAATTCTAAGATATTATTAACAAATCAATGTTAAAAGAACATATATTATATCATATTAATGAATATGATTCTTGAATAATTCAATAAAAATTATTTCACCACTATACATGAGTTTAACCTACCCTAGACCAAGGAAAAAGTACAAAGTAAGGGGTTTCTTATCTCACTTTTAATTCCGTGAGAATTCCATTGTTCACCACTTATTTATTACATGTGGTGTGTGTACTGCCCATGTTTGTATTCATTGTGTAATATACATTAATTCATGCATATTTAAATAATAATTTTATGATCCTTCTTTCATGGGTGTATGTTTTGTATGTTACCAAACCAATAAGGGAATTTGAAATTTCGATTTCCACTCATTTGGCTTTACGCATACTCCATTGATTATTTTACTCCAAGATTATGTGTAGAATCACTATTAATTTTATTATTTCATAATTTCCACTCCCCTTTATGTGGATATAATTTTTATACACATAATCACTCCATTTATAAATTCTCATGTCGTCGGTATGAACTTGATAAGAGTAATTTTAACTCAATCTCTATTTGTTGAGTTAAATATCCAATTCATTGGTGTTGTTTTTACATGAATATGTGTGAATGTCATCTGGTTGATTTACACTAAATATCCAATCATATTGAGTTTATTTATATTTTTCACACATAAATATATCGTTGATTTATCCTTAACCACAGGATATGGTCTTTATAAGAGAATTCATCGCAATTTACATTCCATTGAGACCTCATTGATGTTATACACCAAATCACTTTTATATGGTGTATATAATGTACTTTGACATAGTATATCATGAATTCCTTTATTCTCATGATATTAAAAAGTTTTTATTACCTCCATTATTTGTATTCAAGTGTCTCTCTTTTTGTTATAAACACTAACTGAAATACATTTTTAAGTGTTTTAAATATTGATTATTCTAAATATTTAACATTAATGTCCATGATTTAAAAATAGTTTTAAGGATTTATTTATATGGACCTTAATGTTTTAAAATCAAAATTCCTTTTAAAAGTTTCAATGTGGTATGGGACATTGTGATTCTAAAATCTATTTTAAATGGATTCTTGACAAATAGTGTGACTTTTAAAAGATATCAAGAAAAAGGGAAATATTTCACTCTAATTGTTTTGATGATTATTTTAATCTATGTCAATATCCTTCATCATTCTCGATTGAGGTTAATATGATACAATAAAATCTTCTATATCATATAAAATGAGTTATGTTTGACTGTAGATGTGCTATTTTTATACCATTCATGGTTTGTGGATAAAGTATTGACATTTCGTATTCTAGTTTTAATACGAATATTTAGGTTATGTTTAAAAATATTCATATGAGGAATGCATTTGACTTAGTAAGTGATGGGTGGAGCCCACTATAGCTCCTTGATGCATCAGTAAGTCTCATGAGACAAACTAGTGTCTTGGCACAAGGCCTTGGAAAAATCATATTTGTAGTCTTGGCACGAGGCCTTGGCTATGTTGTTATGATAGTCTGGCATTACGCATTCCATTATTATGAAAGTGGTTTTTGATGTTTCATGTGATTGTTTGACAAGTAGAATATCCATGTGAATAAGTAAATGGAATTATTTCATTTTATCTTTGCCATATTATGTAGAAGTTCAAGTTTAAAAGGATTTTGTTTTAGTTATAAATTGCATTAAGTGTTTATGCTTATCTATGAAAGCTTCTGCTATATTGTTATCCTTACTGAGCATCTGAGCTCACCCCATTCAATGTTTTATTTTTTTCAGGATGTGAAGAAGTAATTTATGAATGACCTGCAGGGATAGTATGAGGGGATATGAAGAGAAGATGTTGTTATAGTTTTTTTACCTTATGATGTAATGTATGACTCATGAATATATCTATTGTTTCCAAGACTACTAAACTAATCAGTCTTTTGAGACTTGATCCTTTGTGATCATGCCAATGTTTTGTAATAATGCACCGACTCTGGGTAACTGGGGTCGGGGTGTTACATGTTAGCCCTCCATTGTTGATTTTTTGTCAACGGAAGCTGGAAATAGACTTATGAGGGTGGAATTGATGAAGTAAAAACAACAAAATAACAAACACTCCACCATTGTGTGAACAAAATCACAAGGGTTGGTGTTAAGACGTTCACACCTTGAGGAAACAGTATCAAGGTGACATTAAAAATAACATAATAAGAGAATAAGAAGAAATTTTATTAAAAAATAAGGTTATATGAACAACTTACATGAGAAGGAAGAACATTACAAAGACAAATTGGCATAATAACATTACAATGAAAACAAAGCTCAATGATCTCCCAAATACTCCACCACTACTACCTCAAATAGTAATTTTGGAAGTCTTTGGCCAATCCCCCATCATAACCTATGCCTTTTATTATTTTTGTTGGGTAAATGTGGGTGGAAAATTAATTGAGATGTCACTTTTCCACTCTTCCCTCGAAATAGAATCCATCTGGAATACACCGAAAAGACGCACCTAAAGTACGTTCTAGATGAACGAATTAGAGTGGTCCATAGAAGGATAAAAATTATCTCTAGAGGTCCTCTAAAGTTTTGTAAAATTTCAGCCCAAAATAATATTCGGTTCGCGAGATATGATATAAATGGTGTGATGTTTTTCTGGGCCTCATAATCTGGCTCAGAATTTCATCATCAATTTGGGCTGCCTGGAACACCATTAAAAACACAGAACTAGCTTGGGCCACTATTAAATGAAATGTTCCCAATAATATCCTCTATATTCATTTAATGTTTCAGCATCATCGGGCTTCAATTCTGTCCTCTATAGAACGTTTATTGGGCTGGTATCCAAATCACTTCACCCAGAATGTGGTTGGTTCAAATCCCACTTTGGTGGACATCCAAATTGAATCTCCAAGTGCTAAAAAAGAATAAATTGTCCCTTATATCATTAATGACCTGAAAGTAAAATCTAAACATAAAATCAATACCACTATGTGTATTATGAAATGTTAAAGAAGGTACCATGTAATAGTGAATTTTAGGAAAGAATTACTATCATAATGTGAAATAATGCTCAAAGTATAAAATGCACTAATAATGGAGTATATGATTAATAAAGAAAAATATTATAAATGATTAATATTACCCACTTTCTGAGGCTAATCATCCACTTTCTAGGACATGACATCTCTATATATGGAGTATATGTAGACCAAACTAAGGTGGAGGTAGTGTTATCATGGCGGCCCCCACAGAGCGTAATGGAGGTGCAGAGCTTCCTTGGGTTGGTAGGATATATCTGGAGATTCATTCATGATTTCACATGGATATTAGCACTGATGATAGACTTGACCAAGAAGGGGAAACCCTTTATGTGTATGGAGCAGTGCCAACAACCTTTCAAAAAGTTGAGACAGAGTTTGACGAGCTCCCCGGTCATGAGATTGCCGGAGGAGGGCATCGAGTAAATATTTTTCTATGATGCATTAGGGCCTGGTCATGGTTGTTCCCAGATGTAAGGAAAGGTGATGATTCATTATGGTTCTCTACAACTATGATCACATGAACAGAACTATGAAACCCATGATCTTGAGTTGGCGGAGGTAGTCTTTGCGTTGATGATGTGGTGACACTACCATATGGGAGAGCGATTTATCATCCACTCTGACCAAAAGAGCCCCAAATACATATTCTTTCAAAAGGATCTAAATCTGAGATAAAGGTGTTGGCTAGTGATCATCTAGGGATATTATATTGAGATCATCTATACTCTTGGGTAGGGAAACAATGTGGGAGATGATCTTAATAGGAAATCATGCTCACAACTATTGAGTTAGGAGATTGAACTGGTGGCCTTATTAATGTTATCTCTCTTGGATAGAGAGGATACATCTTACTTTCAGTTGATGGTTGTCACACCTCCACTCTTACAGTGAGTTAGGGAGAAAAAACATGGGGATACCGACTATGAGACTTTATATGCTCAGTTATCCACATGACATTCTACTAATGGATTTTCTCATGGTAGGTAGAACATTTTTCTTTTCAGAGGAAACGTTGTTGTACCCATTGAATTGAGGGAAGAGGTCATGAGGGAGTTTCATAAATCCCCCTTGGCAGTACACCTTGGCATGGAAAAGATGTACCAGGATCTCAAATGCCATTTCTGGTGGTCAAGTATGATGAAGGCAGTAGTAGTGGTCATTTCTTGATGCCTTATTTGCCAGTAGGTGGAGGTTATCCACCAGGTTCCAGTATGGTTAGTTCACCCCTTGGAAGTTCCATAGTTTAAGTGAGATGGAATATCGTTGGACTTCATGACGGGCTTACCATGAACATCTAAGGGGAATGATTCCATCTGGGTTATCATTGATAGACTCACCAAGTCGGCCGACATTCTAGCCATCAGGGTGCAGAGTTCGTAGAGAGCGTAGGATTCCACTAAGTGAAATAGATATTTTAGATTCATGGTTTCCCTTCAAAAATCGTCTCGTATCGAGATGCATGCTTCACATCCTGATTATGGAAGGGATTTCAGGAGGCTTTTGGGACTTAGCTACGCTTGAGTAGAGCATTCCACCGCCAGACATATGGTTAGACAGAGAGGACCATTAAGGTTCAGGATGATATATTGTAAGCATGTATCTTTGACTTTGGTTTAATTTTGAAGGACCACATACCACTTGTGGAGTTTGTGTACAATAATAGCTACCACTCCACCATTGGTATGGCACTACTTGAGAATTTATATGGGAGACCCTATCGGTCACCTCATTACTGGACCGACCCCAGAGAGTTAGCACTCATGGGTCCAGAATTGGTGAGGGCTACTGTTAAAAAGGTGTAGATAATATAGGAGTGGATAAAGACTGCATAGAGCTGGCAGAGGTGTTATGAAGAAAGGCGATGAAGAACTTTGGAGTTCATGGAGGGAGACCATGTCTTACTTCAAGTCTCACCCTGATGAGGGTTATGAAAATTTAGTTGGAGTGAAAAGCTATCTCCAAGGTTCATTGGACCTCTCCAGATACTGTGAGTAGTTGGGG
This sequence comes from Viscum album, assembly GCA_963277665.1. Lineage (NCBI taxonomy): Eukaryota > Viridiplantae > Streptophyta > Magnoliopsida > Santalales > Viscaceae > Viscum > Viscum album. The sequence goes on along the minus strand of OY728126.1, from coordinate 686,388,856 downwards.
AGGTGGTGTACTACATAGCTCTACCACAGAAGATGCACCAGGTATATGATGTATTCTACGTGTTGTAGCTGAGTAGGTACGTGCATGACCTATCGCGTGGCATCGACTAGGGTGAGATGGTCATCAAGGATGGAGAGGCCTTTGATGAGTACCCAGTGGAGGACAAGGATCAATAATAGAGGATCCTTTGTGGGATACAAATTACCTTAGTGTGAATCTAGTGGCAGCATGAGAATCGTCATGAGAGGACGTGGGAGCGGGAGGCTCAGATCCATGCCCAGTACCAACATCTTTTTGAGTAGCTCTAGTTTTGGATTTTTGAGGATGCAAATCCATAAGGTGGGTCTAATATAATGTTTCATATTTTTCCATGTAATTTTTTAAATATTTTATGGAATTATTACGAGACCATACTCTTTGACGACGTGTGATTCCCAAAACCAGTGAGCCTAGAATGATGGTTTGAACTTTTTTTAAGTTATGTGAGTTGGTGGGTGTGCATAGTTGTGGGTGTTTCCAAACGGATGCCTGGATTCAATATCGGAGGGCACCGTTTCCTGCAAAAGTATGACTTTACCTAAGAACGTAGCTAACCTCAACCATAAAAAGTTGTGGGAAAAAGTTAATCTTTCAGAAATTTTTAGTAAAATAAAATAAAATAAAATAAAATAAAGAAATGATTATTTTATTTTATTTGGAAACATTCACTGCAACGTAACGATGGGGAATCTATTTTGATATTTAATGACATGTCATAATGACTTAGAAACAGTATCACTGAATCATTAATGCGGAAACATGGTGGAAAGATGAAATGTGATCCCTTCATTCAATGGGTTAATCGTGTGTTGGTCGTTAGCAGAAAATTGAGAGGAACTGTGGAAAAGTTTTGGTGTTTTGGGGGAGATCCCATGGGCAGACGATGATGACAGGACTGATAGATGCATCTTATATTCAACGAATCTCAACAATGAGTGTGACACAACGATTGTTCTTCAATCAATTCCAGGTCGGGGTTGTTATTTCGATTCTTATTTTTCTGTTCTTCGATTAAATGTTGAACACAAATCAACCCACAAATATGTTAATCCATAGATCATGCTTCCTTGCAAGAGGGTTCATTATGGGATTATTATAGGGATTAAACAACATTGTTAAAATCCATGTTTCAATTCACTCTCTTTAATCCTTCTAAAAATATCTAGTTGACTCCATGACGAACGACGACGAATGTGCATTCCTCTTTTGTTTATTGATTTTTTCTTCACTCTTCTTAATCACATGTCCATTGTGTTCTTCTTGGTGTTATGAAAATTGGATAATTACATGTCTAGTTCAAAACTAAATGATCACAAATTGGAGATCCAACACTGCAATGACTCAATGGATGTGTGACAATGATGGTGACTGATGAATCAACCCGATTCGAGAGAAGTTGTTCTTAAATTGTTCTTTGCGTGGATGACTGAAATGAGTGTTTGAGGCTGATCGAATGCCTAATACCTCTTGAAACATAGATGGAATGGTAGGGAGACCTTGGATATAGAGTTTCATTGTGATCGGATGGCCGGATTGAATCCCGGAGGAGTACCCGAGGGGAGGAAGACAAGGTTCGTGATTCTGAAAATTTTCGGAACACATGGGGTGTATCCCAATGAACACTCCACATGGACTGGTGACAGCTAGGGACTGCACGCTACACGCAAGGAAGAACACGATATGCCTCTGAGGAGACACAATGTGTATACCCCACCCAGTGATGGCTGGAATCTCGGGAAACATGAAGTGTAGAAACGACATGTGACCACTGTCACAAGGTGTGTGGGTCCTTACATGGGGCTTGGCGTGTATCATAGGTGATACACGGACAAGGGGGTGGAGTACACGCCTTGTAATCCAACACAAAACCATACAAGGCTAGTATGGTGGTTCACCCCATGTGCCGATTACATGGCTTTTCATACATGGATTGAGGCTGTTTAGAGGCACATGGCTAGCGTATATGGAGTGCACACCAAATACTTCTACATGACATGTGATCCTTTCTACACACTGTGTAGTTTCTTTTTACATGAAAAGCCTTATGACACAGATTATTCTACATGGGAAGTATTCTGGGTCAGAAGACATGGAGTGTGACAATTATACATGCCATGTACATCCCTGTACATGGATTGATCTTCATGTCCCCCATTTCTTGGAGATGTTTAATTTGGGTTAGTGCCTCTTTTTCTCATTCATCTGAAGGTCAGGTATCATGTCCATTCAAAGAAGTATTATCCCTTTAGCAGGCCTTTCTATGATAGATTCAAGTATCCCTTCAAGAGTCCTAGAAAATGATTATCTATCCATGATTGACCTCATGTAGAGTAAGGTATCCACATGACTATTCCTACAAAACATTGATCCTCTACCTAGAAGGTGAATCCTGATGAGTCGCTGTATCCGCCAAGGCCCTGTCAGTGATCCTCATTTCTGTGTCGTGATATTTTCCTAGTTATGACTATGTTCTCCCAGAATGAGCGTATCAATCTCTTATTACTTTTCCAGATGAACATTATTTCTCGCACGAACATCATCACGACCATCAAACATGTGTAGTGAGTTATCCCATTTGATTACTTCATAGAACCTTCAAACTAAATCCCTAACATCAGTTTGCAGTTTTGTGAGTTGTCTATAGACTTCGGGTTACAGTTTTGAGTATATCTGGATTCTATTTCTCTTGTTATATGTTTAGTGTACATATATTGTGTAGAGATGACTGAATCTTTATTTGTGTAAATCTTTGTGGTTTCAGGGTCTTTTACAGAGTATTTTTATACTCACCCCTACAACAGATTTTCATGCACATGTCATGTCATGCACAAATGACCAAACTATTGAAAGAGTTCTAATATGACTAGGACATGACTATAATTTATGACTTACCTACAGGATGAGGTGTTCCTACAGCTACAAGTAGTAGGTTCAGTACCACATTGTGCTTACAGGTTGGAATTTTTAGTTTGTAGACTATTGTTTTTGTGGGCTTGTATTCCGGCTCCATTTTACTTTCTACACTTTACTTCCATCGTAATATGTTGGTTGGGTTTAGTTTTATGCATGCCATTTGTTACATAATGGTTTTTACATTTTAGCATTTGTGGGTTTGGAAATGTGTGTGTGTGTACTTGTACTTAGTCAATGGATCCCATGATAGTAATATGCATACTCGGTTCTAGTCACTAGTGCCTGGATTTTTGGAGGCGGGCTTGGGGAGTCACGACATGGGCCCAACTGGGATGGGTAATTACAACTTGATCCAATTATTCTCCTATCACTTTTGATGCACCTACAAGGATACAATTTGGCATCCATCATGAGGTATTTACTTATGCTGGTGCGATTTAAAGATCCCCCTATAAGATCAATTTTTGAGGTGCATGAATGCTCTGTTTTACACATGAGAGGTTCAGTCTGACCATTTTTAAGTTAGTAAATTCGATGAAGTGACCATTAGTGTTGGATGAAACTTCCTAAAGTACTATATTAAGGTTTAGTACCTCTGAGATGATGGATTTTTTGTTTGATATTTTCTCATCCATCTAGATAACAATGTTATAGTTATCTCTTTAAGGTAGACAACCCATAGTCCATTATTTTGAGTCTTATTTGTGTCTATTTTGGGTAATTTTATTTTATTTTCTAGTTCTTGTTTCTTAGTTACTTCCTTTTGAAAATCATTTTTTAATTTGAGATATGTATAAATATGAAATGGCATTCATTTGGACTCATGTGTGATTCTACCATTTACTAATTTAATATTTCTTATATGTTGTGGTCTAAATATTTCTCTAATACATGTACTCTTTTTCTTTAACATTATTACAGGTAGTATGGTTTCACAGAATCAGCGGAAAATTTCCACCATGGAATGAAAATACATTAATGGATCTATTGATTCCCTTCACTTATTTCTTTTTTTATTAAATTTCATTATCTAAATCCATTTCTATATCTATAGTACCACTTGCAAAATAGTGTAGACACTATTTCATTTTATGTGTGTGTGGGGATTTTTGGGATTTATTTCATTAACAGTTGGAATTTTTTTCCTATTATTACTACTCTATGATACATTTATATTTGGAAACATGATTTAACATAAAATATAAATGCACCCATGTAAATAAAATATAATCATTAGATGGAAATTTTTAAAATTTACAATATATTACTATTTAGAATTTTATCATGATTACGGAGTTGAGTATTTTAATTTCGATTATAAATTTATAAAATTATTTATTGATTTAATTATTACATGTAATTATTCCTTGAGTGATTTCCCTTTTTATTCCCATTATCTAGAGCATTCAGTGCCTAAATTTTCTATTTCTTTTATAACAATATTTATCGAGAGACAATTGGGATATGTAAACTAATTAGAACATGTATTAGTATCATATCTAGGATATAACTAAACAAATTCACTTTTAAAATGATTGCAGAATTTTTATTGTTGATCCTTATTGCTTGAAACATAAATATATGTTATCCCGACTTTTCCTATAGTTTCCATGAATGAAGTTTTTAGGAATGATCTGCATTTCAAGTCATTTTATTACTTCCAAACATACAATTTGGTATGTTGCATGATTTTCACTTAAATACGTATAAGGTGATGGTCATTTCTTTTGGAAAAATAATACTTACTATTGAGGGGTAGTGTGGTGGTATTTTCACTAGATCTGTGGGACATGGTTCATAATTACATATCCCACTCTTTTAGGATTATCCTGTGTTATTTAAAATTAGAGATAGAAAAATATGGGTTTTGTATTAGGAGGGTAAAAATCACCATTATTAGAGTAATGAATCTCATTGAGGATGATATGGGGTTAGGTGGTTGAAGTGAAATTGTTCTTAAAAATGACATCTAAAAAAATAATAACGGAATGAAATATGGTACCTTATTTATGATTTCATGATACATTAATGGACCATATTTTAGATTTTTTAAGTGTACAGACAATACTTTATGGATTATATTATTCATTAAAATATTAAATATTATAATTCATTATTCTTTAGAGTTTAACCGCCTTTTGATATTTATTTTTTATCATCTACGCATCAATCCATAGCCTAAAAGTCATTTGAACTATAATTATTAGTTCTCATTATTAGTAATGTTGTTTTTATTTATGGAGTGAAGATAGTAAATTTGATGTAGGCCTATGGTTTGGAATTTGTATTTAAGGTATGACCATAATTAAAATAATACATTACCTTGAGTGATGGGAGAAAATTTACAATAAGGTAAATCACATAATCGGAATGACCAAATAAGGAACAATTGATAAATATAAATTAAAGGAAGTAGGGGTTTTAATAAAGAACTTGACCACGAGGCATGACTGATTTTATTCTATATGGATGATTTGGGAGGACTAGAACCTTTCTGATAACACATGGTTTCATTTTTATGGATGTAATTCTTATTTCCTATTAAAAATTATTCCCTTTAAGATTCATATTATGATTATTTTTTATCAAGGAAATGAAATAGTTCATGTATGGGGGAAATTGATATCCTTAATTAATAAAAAAAAATTTAATTAATTTCATTGATCTTTATACATGATTTATACATGATACTATGATGTATAGTTAGTTTATCCATAAAAATTGATCTCATAATGAAAAGGATGTGTTGATAAAAAATTCTGAATTTATAGATTTTTAACTTCATTAATATGATACATGATGTGTATTCTCAAAAACTATACCCCATAATGTGAAACGTGTAAATAAGATGGGATACTAAGAAAACTCACGACCTTAAATCCATTCACGTCATGGGTTGGGCCTATCTATTCATTTTTAGGTTCATATGACTTGTGAGCTACATAATTCGTATACAATTTTTTAGGATGTTTTATTTTTTACTTTCTATTATATTTTATTGGTTTTACTACTATTCTCTTATAATTAGGATGATTTTATTCATATATCTTTAGGTCAAACACTTTTCATGTTCTATTAAAATTTCTATTTGTATTATTCTTCATATAATTCATTCATGTATGTTTTTTGTTTTGAATTATTTTCATTGTTCATTAAAATTTTTGATGAACCTATCAATTATGATTCAACTATTTCATATGTTTAATTATATCATATCCATGTGTGACTAGTCATCCTATTGTTATGGATTGAGAGTAGGTGTAGTGACACTTAAAATAAATCTGTAACATAAATTGGGTAATTCATTGGCTAGGATTTATGTTGAGAATTAAATATTATTTCATTCTATTAAATGTTCTAGATTTTAGGTATTGTAAGAGTGTATACCATACCTAATTATAATGAATTGATTCTGGACCAATGGATCTATTTCTTTTATACCCTTTAAGTGGAACCAAAATCACCTAGATTGATGACTGCTTCTAAACTAAAGCACGATTTCCAATATAGGAATATTCAATTTTTTGGACAAATGAAAATTGGTGACATTTAATAGATTTATGGACTAATCTATAAGACATAAAGAAGTTATATTTAGGTATATCATTTTCACAAGATCCAAAAAATTTATCATGAACCCAAATTTAATCAAATTCTAATAAATCTAATTATTTATATTAAAATACATCTCTACTAAATTCATGTGAGAAATCTACGTTAGGTTCTAATCCCAAAGTCACATCTCTTGTATTCACATCTTGGTGGGTGTAACCCCATACTTGAACATTACTACATACCTTCACAATAGTGATAGTTTGGATAAAATATAAATTTATAGTATGATAGAACCATGTGGAACTAATAAATCCATGAAAGTGAATTAGTGAATGAATGTGAGATAATGGTAGAGACGTGTGAGATAAACTGTAATGAATAAAAAATGGGTAAAATTATATGGGCCATTGATCCTATGGAATGGGTTGAATAGATCAAGGGATTCTTAGTGGAATATTAAGGTGTTATTGACCAGTGGAAACTGATGGATAAAAAATATAACCAGTGTAGAGAACAGTAGTTCCACACTACAATAGATGAATTTTCAAGTGGTAATGAGTATTTTGTCCATTAAAAGACAATCATATAATATGATAGATGGGTTGAGAACTTTTTTTATGCATGTAATATGATGAGGTGACTATTGGGTATTATAAAATTCCAAAGGGCTTAGTGGCTCAGTGTGATGGATAAGGAAATAAAAGACAACAATTATTATGGTAATTTGGGAACCATACTGATTTTGAAATTATAGAATGACTAGGAATGGATATAGAGGGATGATAATTGAGTGTTGAATGGTAATGATCGTGGTCATGGTCCCTGAGTTTGATCCATTAGGACCAAGTTTATGATGGTATATTCAAGAAATAATTATAGAGTGATTATGTAGGGCCCCACAATATCATTGGAACATAGAGTAGGATTTGGATGTGGGCCTATTTATGGAGCATGAGTGGAGATTATGAATATTAGTGTTTGTTAGATAGTGGTTGTTAAGAATGATGATTCTTGTGGATTCGTTATGAAGATTGTCTTATATATGGGTTAATTCTATATATTATGTAAGAACATGGTTCTTGTTTTGAACATTTTTGGTCGAATGTTGAGAGTGACGTGTTAATGAAACCAACCAAGAGGGGGTTTCAGTTTTTTGAAGGTTCTTGAATGATAGAGGTTGGTTTATGTGTATTAAATGAAAAATGCCATGATACAGGTGTCAATCGATGGTAATTGAAAAAATTCAATAAAATTAAAAACAAAAAATCACCATATATAAGATGATGATCATGTGGTATAATTAGAGGGGGATTTTTTTGAAAAAATAGGCTGGTGGAGTGATCAGGTCTATGGAATGTCCATGATATTGGATAACATATCAACATGTGAAATGAGGTCAGATTTTTTTATGTATATATTCTCAGATGTGGGACTTCATATTATATTGAGATACTCAGTGATGCTTGGATGATATATTAGGTTAGAGTTGATCTGGAGCAGACCACTAACATCAAATAATGGGGTGTTATGTTTGTAAATTTGGAATTCATGAATTCCTTCAGTCAAGGAGAATCATTATGTAATTAGTAGAAATAATTATCATTTCAATTTGTGAGATGGTAGGGGTTTTTATTGGTGGGTCTCATTTGGGTGTGGTGTCAGTAAGAACAAGACCAGGGAAATACAAGGGATCGAAGCTATTAATCACATCTTGGGGACTTATATAGTTTATAGAGTATAAATGAAGAGACTTATCAGGGATGAGATTATTTATGGTCATATATTTTTATAACCCATATCATTATGAGTTAGTGAAAAACAATTGAAAATTTGAATTTATTTGTATCGAATAAAGGGATTTTTTGAGAATTGGGATTCTGATCGGCCGTCTGAGTGTTGTAACCTATCAAGGAGGTGTTTTTTGGAAGTTTTAAGGGTCCATATATGTGTTTTGTGTGTTTGTGTGAGTGTTAGAGTAGGGTTGGGGTGGAATTTCCATGAAATGGGTTCTAAAATAGGTTCTTACATAAGGGGAGTGGGAGGTAATACATTATGTGAGAAAAAATAGTGAAATAATCATACATAAAAAAGTGATTATATTTTTATATAGTTTGATATTCGAATTATTTAGAAATTGAAATGGTAGGATTTTTAATTGCTGAATATATTTATAGAGTTATTTGAGTTGTTTCTAAACTATTTAAAGTGTTTGAGATTCATGAAAATTAATATTGGGTTTTTATAGATTTTTAGTAGGTTAATAAAAAATTTGGGTTCTTTGTCATAGGGTATAATTATTGTGAGTCATAGGCTATGAATGGCCAATGGTTATATTTTTTTGGGATGAAATTTTAATATTTCTCTATATGTAAGTGTCTCTATATAAAATGGTTACTCTTATGTAAGGTTACCCCTCATTGAAAGAGCTATGTAAAATCGATAAGGGTTTCATACATAAGGGTATCCTATGATGGGTTAAAAAAATGGATAAGTCATAGAAAAAACATGTGTTAATGTTACTATAATGTAATTCTATCTCATACATATGATTACTCTTCATGATTATAAATTGGTAAACTATTGGAAGTCATGTGATATATTATAGTTAATATGGGTCACCATATAACATATAATATTAACTCTTCTATATGTATGATTAATTATATGAAGAGTTTTAATAATTATAAATAATCCATATAAGATGATTGATATATAAGAGTAACTCAGATAATATATATGAATAATTTTGGAGTTTCTATACATATATAACTCTATATAAAAGGAAATACATAAGATTGATTTCCGATATATGTAAAGGCCTTTCCTATTACTAAGGGTGATATGTAAGTTTCTTTTCCCTAACACATAATGTTTATTTCCATAACTATGAAAGATATGTATGATTTATTTCCTTGGATACATAAGGATCATCAAAAATTGGAATTTAAAAAAGTGTTGGGGAATTCCTTATAATATATAATTTTAATTCCTGGGTATGTGAGATTCATTTGATACGTAATGTTTAGAAAATAGTAAAGTGTTAGAGATAAACTATTATATGTAAGGGTCATGATACATATGTTTTATCGCATTATTAAACATTCTGAAAATTGTGAATTTTCATGGATGATGTGAAATGGTTTTCTCGAGGAGATACATTAGGGTCCATAGGGGTGATACAAAAGGGTCCCATAGTTTTTCAAATATTTAGTTTGTGGAACATAATTTTTTTCTAAAATATTAATAAATGGGTTAAATGAAGGATAAAAATTAATGGAAGATCTATTTCCTTTTTAAATTGGAAATTCCTTTCAATATTTTACATTTTTTAGACTTCTGAACAATGGTAAGTTAATCAAATATTCCCAAAAACTTCTCTATTTCTAATTTCCTTAACCCATGATGAAAAATGTGATTTTCCACATCGTTTAAGGAGAAATTATTTTCATATCTTTTGATATGTGTCACCAATTAATTCCCATTAATTTTATCATCTAATGGATATGTCTTTTAAATTATCCCACCAAGTTATGGTGGAATCATCATTATTTAACCAGGGCTTATTGTTTCATGGACAAAGGGAATCCTAGGATGATACAAATGTTGGGTTTCATGGGGTTTTTTTGAAATATATTTCTTCTTTTAATTGTTATGAAATTCAATCTATTTGGGTACAAATGATGGATTATGATAAATGAGAAATTGGGGATTTTTTATATTAGAGGACCAAGTGTATAACAGTGGTGGTAAACACGCCATTTATTAGGTATTATACCACAGATGATGACTAGTGAGTAATTTTTTAATTATTGACTAATTACTAATTATGTGATTTATATTAGCTTAATGTGTGAATTGATTATAAGTGTTTTTTATTTAATTAAATTGAATATTATGATGTCAGGGCCTCATGTGGTACGGAGATGACCAGTTAGGCTTGGAAAAACATTGTAAAGGGTGGATAAGCTGAGATTAAAGTAAATGACTTTAAATTATGTAGTTTATCTCTAAATATTAGGCTAATATTTATGAATTATGTTATGTTTTATGTGATATATGGTCTCAACACTTCTATGTGTTTAACATTAATAAAAAAAATACATTATAAATACTCATGAGTATAAGAAATGTGCCTTAGTCTATGATGGACCCTTGAATGGTAGTTTTGTTCCACGGTCACTGATGGTCGTGGGGTTGTCCATAAGTTTGTTTTATGGTATATAAGAACCCTATAGAGGTTCAAACATAATGTATGACCTTAGTAGACCTTGCGTTAGGTTCCCCAGTTCCATCCATGTAGGGAAGTGTAATGGATTGAAAATGGCTAGCTTAAGGGTATGAAATTTGGATCCTTGGGTTACCATATAACCTCTTGGATATGTTGAGAGAAGAGACTCCCTTTGAGTGATGGGATTTGAACCTTGAATTAGAAACAATATAAATTATAAAATATGGGTTTTTTGGAGTTTTTTTAAAACAATCAACTGAACATGGATTCCTTAGGCTGAGCCCCAAAATGAAATCATGTGATAAGTGTGGGATAAGATAACAATATCACAAATGATAATGGGTTGAGTCCTTATATGGGAAACTGGACCTCTAGTGTAAAAAAATAAAATACTAGTCTTGGAAATTTACATGACTTGACTTATTTATAGACTCATAAAATCAAATTATAGGTAAATTATTAATATATGATATTCTAAAAAGGATCTCGTGTTGAACATGATCCCATAAGTGATATTATAAAACGTTTTTGGGGGTTAATTTTTTCCCCTAGGAAATATTCTAAAAAGTTTATTGGGTAGGTCATGGTCTTCCTGAGTTATGTTCACAAAAGTTTTCTAGGAAGGACATTGTCCCCCTAGGTGATATTATAAATGTTTTTAAGGGATGGATGTGTTTCCCCTATGTGAGTTTCGAGAAAATTTTCTGGGAGTCTGTTGCCCCTACTTATATATTATATAAAGGTTCTAGGGAGTATATTTACCTGAATGTAGGATTAATATTATATATATATATATATATGTATGTAAAATGGTTATGGGGAGGATATTCCCCTAGATGAATGATATAATAATGATGGTTCTGATTCCAAGTAGGAGATTGACCAAGTGAGTATGATGCTATGTGATGGAATATGGGGCGAGAGCCATTCCCCATAATTATATATGATGGTACACTAGGCATGTTCTTTTCCCCATGATGTTATATGATTGTTATATGGGGTGGGTGGTAATACCCCCAATAATGATATATGATAGTATTATAGGGTGGGAGCTCTTCCACATGATTTTTATAATAAATATATTTATGGTATTATGGGTGGGTATTTATCTGACACATTATATGATTATGTGACATGTTCTAAGGAATCCATTACTAGAAAAAATTAGTATAGTTTCTATTTAGTGGCCGCTTAGGTCCCAAAGAATAATTTATTTATTTTATTACATTTCAACTTATTATTTATTATTTAGATTAAATCATGTTATACATGTACTATGTTTACTATTTATGTTGGGGACACCTTTGGTGGTGGCCTATTGAGTTATACTCACACCCTACCCAGGTGACTCTATAACATTGCTACCCATGTATAACACATGATTGTAGGTATAAGTAGAGAAGGTACTATATATTGAATGGTTAATAAAGATAGCTTGGGGAATTTCATGAGTTTGGATTAGGTGGGGATCCAAGACTAGGTTATTCTGTATTGTTGTTTTCTATATATTGTTCATGGTTGTATCTGATCTTCCAAAGGGATATATTATTAATTTCTCCCTGAATCATGTGAAATTTTGGATATTTAATTTCATGATATCATGTGGTATGTAATTTTTTCTATTTTTCTATACTTTAGAAGGAGGGTATAATCTCCCCACGGTATCACCATAGGCGATCACAACTAGTTGACAACCTGTAGAGTTTAAGAAGACATGTCGTGGGTAACATGAAAATATGAATTGGTTAATGTAGAGTGGGATGGGTTGAGACAATAGGAAGTGGAATTAGAGCTTTATATTATTTAAATTACTATTTTTGATATGGAAGATGGGAGATATGACTTGTTGGAGCATGGTAAGGATGATATGTCGTGTGCCAAACCCACAACTACATGAGCCTAAGTCTATGTTTCCAAGGAGTTGAGAATATTTTTTTCAATTTTTGATGTTACAATAGAGTTTATTCATTCGAAGAATTATGTTTTGGATTTATTTATTTGTTGGTTTTTTCCTAGGGTGGTAATAGGTATAAGTTCATGAATCATATCAAGAATATAGTTTCATATGAATTATTCATGATTATATGTGATTTTCATAATGATATTGGAAAAAATAAAAAAATATAGGTTTTAGTTATTTAATGTGTTAAAAATAACATATTTTTTATTTTCCAAAATAAATTATTTTCTAAATTATACTTAACTGAACCAAATGAGTATGATTTTACTGATACAAATCATCATAGGTAAATTTTTTTATATACACAAGGATATGACCTTGACACTCGATGGGGTATTATGGTATTTAGATTCTTAATGAGGATTAATAATATAGAGTGGGGTATTGGAATGAGTATGAGAATAATAATGATTTTATATATATGAAAAACCTAGAGTGGGTGTGTTCATTTTTGAGTTTCTTTGTGATATCTGATGTGAGAGTGTGGATGACACTTCATGATCTATGGATTATATGGGATGTGATATATAGTTTGAACTAGAGAGTATAGTGATGTGGAGATGAAACCTAGGATATTGGTGACTTAGGTGTTATAATTGAATATCAATATGATTTCAAATCATTTGTTAAGAAGATATTTTATGTATAAGGATAACCTTTGATAGGTTTTATCATAGGATTATGACTTCCTTTAGAGATTAGATACATGTTTTGATACTTTTTGTTTAACTATATTACATGAGAGGTGATATCAAGTTTGTGATATAGATATAAAAATTCCTTAGGTTTTATAGATGTGAAATCAAGGATAGTGATTTTTTTGTCATAGTTTTGACAAGAATGAGAAGTATCATTAGTTCATTAATTATGTATTCGATCCTATAATTTAGGATATGAACACATGTGAGATGTGTGATTAACTAGTGGATTGGGAACATGATCCTAATATTGATATAATATGACTTCTTATGTCATGTGTCGAATGGTATTGTTGGGTAACAGTAAAGATTATTATCATTTGTGTATATTGGGTTTGGGTTAGTAAGGTCTCTTGAACAAAATTGTGAGAATTTTCTTGATGGATAACTTATTATAAAGGCTATATATAGTGAGTTTTGATTTATTATATGTGTTAGATGGATTCGTGTGACATATTATTATCCTAAGGTTAGAAATATTAATGTTTTATTAGGAATGATTGGACTTGGATGTAAATTGGTATGTGGATATTAGTGTATTTTGGAAAATATATGGCATTTAGAGATGAATTTTGGTAATTTACATGTCTCATATGGTGATAGCACTAAAGAACCACATACATGAACTCCCAACTCTAGTGTAAGAAATAATAACATTACATATATTAGTTGGTACCGAGTGAGTTGAATTGAGCATAAAATGAATTTATTATATATCATTTACATATATTTTAGAGGGATATGGATTTGTGTAAGTTATGTGGCTGATGAGGTGAGATCCCTGAAGCACCCCAAAACCAACTCTGGGATCTTGAAACACCACAAGGATTTATGATATATAATCCTTTTAATTTCTTTGATGTCTTGTGTTGTACGCTAGACCAAAATTATCTTGCGCTATACACAACACCACATATAGATATTGATAAATGTATAAATGAACTCTATTTTGATTATATTATACGCAAAACCAAAGGAATTTTGCACTACATGCAACCCTGACTTGGCATTTATTACACACAATAGTGATCTTCCTCGATAGCGTGTGTTGTACGCAATAATGAGTTTCACAAAACAACAATATATTCTTATAAAATTTTTATGAACTAGATGTTATGAATAGTAGTAACTATAATTCAAATTTTATGACATTATAATTCATCTTACACATTTTATAGAACATTGTATGATAACAAAATAATTTTTTTCAGGTAAAATAAGTGTTTTTCAAAAATGCATTTTTGCCGCCTTTTGATGGAACACCCACATTAAATCTAGTTTTTGAAATATTTATAACTTAGATTTGACAAATAATACTTTTTCTTTGGAATCAAGATATAAAAATTGACTTTCGATAAATTTTTGAGATTATTTTGACAACTTTCATATTTTGATGAATAGTAAAAATATGCTAAATTTTAATTACAAACAATGTTTTTTCATCAAAATAATTTATATGGTTAAATTATAATTTTTAATGGTTTTAAATTAAAAATATAATATATTTTTACAATTTAATATAATTTAAGTCATTATCATTAATTTTATATTGAATTCATATGTAAAAACATGTCAATCTTTTGCAACGTTTTAACTTTTAAAACCAATTTTCTCAACAGTGAGATTATTTTTAAATTAAATAATACCGCTTCTGTGTTTTGAATTTGGAGAAATGGATTCAATATTTGGAATCAATAGGTCCAAATTATTTTAATAGGATACTTTTTATTTTTAGGATTTATAAATAGTAACTATGGTACATTTTATTTACAACAGTTAAAGTTAAATCATTTAATTTAGAGAAAAAAAAAAGATTATAAAATTACTGTAACACCTGAAAAATTTCTATTGGATAAGTAAAAGTCTACCCATATCACCTAAAGGTTGGAATATATTCATTTAATGGACTTTTAACAATGAAAAGAATGTAATTATTTTTAGAACCAAAGAAAGTGACAACATATCACTCTCTTATATCTTATAAGTGTAATAATTTTAATTTAGTGATAAACTAAATACAATTTGAAAAATAAAAAGTCAACAGAAATCTAATAAAAATATCTACATCATGTAAATTTATTTATAATTTTTAGAGATTAAATAATTATCATTAATGATGACACAATAATGATGCAGAAATTGTTTATTTAGTGAAAAATCAATAATACAATTTTTATTAAACTAATAGTGACCATAAAAGACACAAAAACCATACCAAAACATACTTTTCGTGTACATGTAATCCATAAGAATCCAATGGTAGAATATCTGACCATTTAGATCCTTATTAAAGTGATTATGACACTTATATTATATTATTTTAAATGATGTCAAAGTTGTCACCTTTATAATTTAATAAATATAATAATTTAAATGTTGTCATTTTAAGATGATAAATTAGAGTAAAAGTATTTTTATGTAAGATATTTTATATATATACATCATAATATTTTGTTTTTAATTTTTATGCAATAAATATGTATATTAAATAATTATACAAAAATGTTGTAGTAATTATTTTATGAAGAGAAATATCAAATAAATGGTTTTAAAAATATTAAAATTAATATTATATGAATTAATTAATATTCTACACATACATTCTAGATTAATATGACATTTTAGGAGTGTATTAAATATTTTTTAGAATATATTTCTGTTAGGATTTAATTTAAATTCAAATTAATGAATAGTTTCAAAATTGACACTATTATTATTTTATAGAAATAACGTATTATAAAAATGTTTAAAAATCACAAAAATAGTTAAAAATTTTAAATTAAAATTTATATGGTCTAAAATGTCATAAATTATCTAATTATAGACAATTCATAACACATAAGTAATTATTTATAACAAAATAAAATTTAGAATATTTTTACCACATATAAAATTAAATAGATTATATATGGATAAATCAAGTTGATATGGTTTAAAATAAATTACCAACATGTCTAAATCTTATTAAATTAGGATATTACATCCCTATATCATTTAATATTATTATTTGAGTAATTTTTTGAGGCTTTTAAGTGGGTTTTGAGTTTATTAAAAATTAATATTTTAAAGGTTTCCAAAAGTGCCCCTCTCCCCTCTTATAAAAAGGCACCTCCACCCTCTCCACATCACACCACATTGATCTTTCAATCACGTCCAACCCCTGAATATTTCTCTTCTCCACTTCCCTAGAAACATACTAGAGGTCATGGTCATCTTCAAAGACCAACTTTCGTGCCCTTAGTGAAGGTTTAGAAGAGGCGCATCGAAAAGAGGTAATATCCTTTACCGATTCAATCAAATTTATTTCTTCTTCTACCTAATATTGTTCATTTTTATTGTTATAAAGTAATAAAATCAGTATCACTCATATACCGATTTGTTATTATAAATATGAAACAACCCTATTTCACCTTATATCCATCCTACGAAGAAAGAAGTCACTGCGCGTGCGCATGTACGTAATACTGTCTCCACGCCGTGGTGTAATCTTTTATTTCATCACAAACATATATGGATGGTTATAAAGATGGAAGAAATAAATATATATAATTAGTGTAAAGTGATATTTATTATGATATATTATAAACAATACACTTCAATAGAATTCCACAATCATGGGAATGATATCATCGCTCGTGCATACGTACGACCTATCGTCTCCATGATGTAATGCAACTAGTTCTACATGATCTTCATTGAATAAAGGTTATATAAATGAATTTAATGAATAAATATAATAAATATTACAGTAATACCATTTGTAAATGATATATATATAACCTAAAAAGAGTAATAAGTATTTATTCTACAAAACACGCATAAGAATATAAAGCAATGAACACCCGGATAACAAGTAGTAGTGAAATATTACTAATTAGAAGATAAGAATATGAACATATATGATATCATAATAGTGAATACGATTCTGGAATAAGTCAATGTCAATATTAAAATCATTATATAATAGTATTGGATACATACAAAGCATATAAGACCTAAGGTAAGGGATAATTATTCCAATCTCATTTTTATCTGAGATTGTATATTCATAAGTATTTATTGGGGTTATATTTATCTTCCATGTCCCTATTTTATAAAAATGTTTTCAAAACGTTTTTACTATTATTATATGTATTTTTAAAGTCATTTTTACCCTTTTTTTACTTTTACAACATTGTATGGAAGGAATCTTTCTTTTGTTTACCATACGAGGTACTATTTGACTTTTCTAGAAAAAGTTCAAGAAGAATGTTTTTTAACATATATGGCATGAACAGAATTTTATAGTTTCATAAAACCTTATTTTATTGAAGCTTCCTGAAAAATATTTCATGATTATTTTAAAAAATGTTCCTTTATTATAAAATTGCACGACATTTTGGGAAAAGAAAATGATTTTGAAGAAGAATTGATATTTTCCTCCAGAACTCATTTAAAGTATTTTATCCAAAATATTTTACATCTAAGATGACTTTATTTAATATGGATATGATTCATGTATATTGTCCCTATTATTTACATGGTTTTATGATGAAGTTACATCTATTGTTTTCTATAGATTACGTAATGATAGGATGATGTATATGAAACACATTTTATTCATTGAGTTTTGATGAATGATATATATTTATTTAGTGTCACACATAAGAAAGGTATCATTAAGAGATGGTTGAGAAGCTATACCTCCCTCCAATGCATTAGGTAATTATTTATATCTCATGAGATAGACATGGTTGGAATGACATGTAATCCCGGTTCAGTAACGAACATTGTCCAATATGATGGTCTTGGTAGAAATGCCTTGGCTAATATGTAAATCATATCATGTGCTTAATGGTTTTCTATAATTACATGTTTTATCCCATGCTATTTTATCACGATTAATGTGCCTTTATGCTCTATGCCTTACATAGTGGAATGATTTATTTCACAACTCAGGATTTTAATGTTTAAACACTATGTTCATGTTTTTATGTTCAAACGTGTATGGTTTGATTTATTTTATCCATGCCTACCAGTACTGAGCATTTGATCTCACCCTTTTTAGGTTTTATTTTCCCCAGGATATAAAGAATGGATTTAGGTAAGAAAAAAATGGAAGATATTTATGGGAGATATTGAAGATCTTTCAACATGATTAGAAGATTATGTTCCGAGATTCCAAAGTCCCTAAACTATTACGATCCCTGGGAGTCTGTTTTTGTTATGTATAAAGTATTCCACAAAAATAATGTAATGTCCATGTATGTCATGATTTGAGTCTCTACAGTTGGTATCAGAGGAAAGGTTTAATTAACCTTTGGTAACTAGGATGCGAAAATTTTAGTGAGATCCCTAGAGATATTTTAAAAGGTATGTCTAGGAATGTTCCAAAGTTAAGTATAAGTATAGGTTACAGTCCTAGAATTATGATAACGATCATGAATAACCTAGGATTAAACCTAAGATGTTAGAGATTTAATGTAATCCACTTTATTATGTTATTTTCCATGCAAGAATTTTTCATCTCACACTATTCGTTTTGGGTTTTAGACAATGGCTGGAACCCGAAGGAACCATATTGATCAATGTAATGGACAATGTAATGATTGTCCTCATGAACAATCCAATGTTATAAGAGATGGAGTGAAAAATATTATTGCTATACTTACACAATCTATGAATCATTCTGGACTTCCAAATGAGCTGCGAATGGAACAATATTCTATTGATTCCTTCATAAGGAAATTTCCACCTTCTTTCAGTGGGTCTTCTGATCCACTTGTTGCTGAACAATGGATCATTACCATTGAAAATATATTTTCCATAAATCTCTATTCGGAACATGAAAAATTCATTCGGGATATTTACTATTTAGAAGGTGAAGCAAACCAATGGTGGACTCTAATTAAGAATACAAGGCCCCAAGATGAAATTGAATCCATGGAATGAGATGAGTACAAGAACTTATTTTTCAACATGTACTTTCCCCGTATTCATCGAACTAAGATGGAATAGGAGTTCCTTGAGCCTAAGAAAAAGGATGATGAATCTGTTGGTATATATGAAGAAAATTTTACAAGGATTGCAAAGTATGCATCTGGATTTATCATCCAACCTAAAAGTAAAGATGATCGATTTTTCATTTTCTGGAAACCAAGTCTTAGAAAAGAATTTGCTATAAGAGACTTCAGTAGCTATGATGATATTGTGCATTGTGCTATCAAGGTAGAACTAGATTTTGGTGTAACATATCCATCTCATGGTATTGAAATGAAATGAAAGACGGAGTTCAAGTAAAAATATCAAAACAATGGTGAAAAGAAGAAGAATGTTTCATTATGCCCAAAGTGTGGAAAGAAGCATGGTAGAGATTGTCTTAAGGGGACTAGAAAATGTTTTAAGTGTGGAAAATAAGGTCATTGAGTATCTGAGTGTCGAAGTAATGGGAAAAAGGTAGTTATGATGTGAATGGAGGAAAGACTACAGGGAATGCACCACAAAAACTTCAATGATACAAGTGTAGGGAAATGGGGAATTATGCTAACCAGTGCCCAAATACAGGGGTTTATGATGATCGACATCAACAACCTCTTAAGGAAAAGGAAAATGGGAAGTCACATGAGATCCCTATTGGAAATTGAGAATATTACAATGAAGTGGTGGAATGATTTTGTGTTTATGTAACGGGATTCCAAAATAGTGTTGGGGAATCTCATTTATAGTATCATTGAATATTGGAATATCTATTTATTGGTTTTTTGTGGCTTTCAATAATTATATGGTACCAGTAACCATGAAAAGTGATTGATTTTTTTTTGGAAATCACCTAATATATGCATAATGAAGGGATAAGGAGATAATGAAAAGTTTGATAGTATTAATGATCTCATGACTGATATAAGGACCAAGTGATATCATGGTTTGAGTATATAGATTTTTTGGGATTTTGGAATGTGGAAAAGTTAACTTTTGACAGAATTCATGTTTTCACTAAGGTTCTATGGTAACTCATGTTTCAAGAGAATACATGATTAAGGTATTCACATGTTTGGAATATGACCAACACGATATATCTTATGATATATGGGGTATAAATGATGGTAATAACATGCTTTGTATATGACCTATATAGTAACCGTTTTCTTTATACTATGATATTGGGTAGATGTATTTTGGATAAGCCTAGAGATTTGAATTGGATTATGTTTGACATAAGATAAAAATGTTTAAGGATATAACATTTTTTAAATATTATTTTTGGAATGTTATAACAGTGTAGTTTTAGAAAATGGACAACCCATAGGATGTGTGACAACTCATCGTGTCAGACAAGGTTGCAGGAATAGAAGCCACAAATTAAGTGCGATAGGCCTTTATTGCCTACCACTGGCCTAGAAGAAGTCCCTGGTATGTAGAAACTAGTTTTATTTTATTAAGCGGTATGATAGAAGAAGTTTAAGTTGATTTTGGGAACCATATACGATTAATCTCAACATAATATGGACTTATGTATATAACGTTTGCTAACAATATGTTTGAGACAGATGGAATGACCTATCATTCTATCACATGATCTGCTAACACTTCACGAGAGTGAAATTCAACTTCATTTCATTAAGAAATGAAGTGGAAATTGTTCAAGGCACAAACAATAGTAAGATTTTACCAAAATCAATTAATTGTATCGTTTAAATCAAAAATTATTTAACATTAGAGAAATTATATTCAAAACCAAAAATGTTGTTTTAGCGCCCTCATATATGATGACTCAGATGGTACCATATATCATCTCAAATTTATGGCTTTGTAATTGTTGGATTTTTCATAGCCATGTTCTCTACCACTCTTCATCCAAACATGAAGGTTAGATTTCACTTCCATATACATATTATCACCTATATTCTCTTATGTGGAAACCCAGTTCTGAGTTACTTTGGGTGACCATTATATTTCTTACATTCCTTCCTAAAATTCATTTTCAGTATTTTTTTTACAACGTAGGGTTCTATGAAAGAAATTGTCACGTTGTAAAAGATTTATAACCGTGATGAATTTCGAGGGTGAAATTCATTTAATGGGGGGGTAGAATGTAACACCCAAAGATTTTATGAGGAATACTCTTTTTAATTTCATTGATTTCTTATGTTGTACGCTACACCAAAATTATCTTTCGCTATACAGAACAGAAAGTATAGATTCTGATCAATGTATAAATGAACTATATTTTGATTATGATATATGCAACACCAAAGGAACCATGCACTACACGCAACCCTGACTTGGCCTACATTACATGCAATAGTGACATTCCTCGATAGTGTGTGTTGTACGCAATACTGAGATTCACTAAACAATGATATATTGTTATAATATTATTATGAAGTAGATGTTATGAATAGTAGTTACTAAATTTTTAATTTTATGACATTATAATTCATTATATACATTTTATAGAACATGGTATGAGAACAAAATAAATATATTCATGTAAAATAATTATTTTTAAAAATATGCTGTTTTTCCTCCTTTTGATGGCGCACCCACTTTCAATATAGTTATTGACATGTTATCCATAATCATCCAATGGTCTAATATTTTACCATTTAGAGCCTTATAAAAGCGATTATGACACTTCTATTATTTTATTTTAAATGATTTCAAAGTTGTCACCTTCATAAGTTTATAAATATAACAATTTAAATGTTGTGATTTTAAGATGGAAAATTCTAGTAAAAGTATTTTTATGGAAGATATTATATTTATATACATCATAGTTTATTAATTTTTAGATTTTATGCTACAAATAAGTATATTAAATAATTATACAAAAATGATTTAGTAATTACTTTATGAAGAGAAATATCAAATAAATGGGTTTAAAAATATTAAAATAAATATTATATGAACTAATTAATGTTATCCACAAATTTTCTAGATTAATATGACATGTTAAGAGTCTATTAAATATTTATTGTCGAATATATCCTCTATTTGGATTTTATTTAAATTCAAATAATTGAATAGTTTCAAAATTGACAATATTCTTATTTTATAAAAATAACAAATTATAAAATAGTTTAAAAATCAGAAAAATATTTAAAAATTATAATATTAAATTTATATGGTCTAGAATGTCATAAAGTATCCAATTATATAAAATTCACAACACATAAGTAATTATTTATAACAATTTACAATTTATAATATTATTACCACAAATAAAATTAAATAGATTAAATAAGAATAAATCAAATAGATAAGGTTTAAAATAAATTACCAATATGTGTAAATCTTATTGGTTTATGAGATTAAAACCCTATATCATCTAATATTCAGATTGGAGTCATTTTTGTAGGTTTTTATGTGGGGTTTGTGTTTATTATATATTAATATTTTAGAGGTTTCCAAAAGTGCCCCTCTCCCCTCTTATAAAAAGGCCCCACCTACCTCTCCACATCACACCACATTGAGCCTTCATGGTCGAAAAAATCCTGCCAATTTATCTTCTCAACTTATCTAGAAACATAATAGTGGTATTGGGATTCTTCAAAGACCATAATTATTTCCCTTAGTGGTGGTTTAGAAGAGGCGCGTCGAAGATGAGGTAATATCCTTTACCGATTCTTTCAAATTTATTTCTTCTTATACCTACTCTTGTTTATTTAATTCATTATAAAGTAATAACATCAGTATCACTAATATAATGATATGTTAATAAAATATGAAACAACCCTATTTCATCTTCAATCCATCCTACGAAGAACAAAATCACCATGTGTGAGTACATACGGAATACCGTCTCCACGCCGTGGTGTAATATTTTATTTCATCACTAACATAGTTGGATGGGTATAAGGATGGAAGAAATAACTATATATGATTATTTTAATGTGATATTTATTCTGAAATATTATACTCCATACAATTTAATATAATTCCACAATCATGGGAAGGATATCATTTCTCGTGCGTACATACGGCGTACCGCCTCCACGTTGTTATGCGACTCGTTCTACATGATATTCATTGAATAATGGGTAAATGAATGAATTTAATGAATAAATATAAAACATATTACACTAATACCATCTACATATGATGTATATACATCTTAAAAAGAGTAAAATGAATTTATTATACAAAACACACATAAGAACATAAAGCAATGAACACCCGAATAACAAGTAGTAATGGAATATTACAAATAAGAAGATGAGAGTATGACAATATATGATATCATAACAATGAATACGATTCTAGAATAATTCAATGACATTATTTAAATCATTATACAGGAGTATTAGATATGTATAAAGAATATCAGACCTAAGGTAAGGGATAATTATTCCAATCTCATTCTTATCCGAGACTGTTTATTCGTAAGTATTTATTGGGGTTATATTTATCATCCATTTCCATGTTTTATAAAAATGATTTCATAAAGTTTTTACTATTCTTACATGTATTTTTAAATTCATTTTTTCCCTTTTTTTACTTTTAACATATTTGAATGGAAGTATTCTGTCTTTTTATTACAATACGAGGTACTTTTTGACTTTTCCGGAAAAAGTTCTAGAAGAATGTTTTTTTCACTTATATGGAATGAATGGATTTTTACAGTTTCATAACGCCTTATTTTCATGAAGCTTCCTGTACAATATTTCATTATTATTTTTAATTAAAAAATCTTCCTTTAAAATCATATGGAATTTTCTAAAAATAAAACGATTTTGAAGAAGAAATGATATTTTCCTCAAGAATTCATTTCAAGTGTTTTTTCCAAAATAATTTCCATCTAAGATGAAATTCTTTAATATGGATATGCTTCATGTATAATATCACTATTATTTTCATGGTTTTATGAAAAAGTTACATCCATTGTTTTATATGTATTGTGTTATAATGGGATGATGTATATCAAACCCATTTTATTCATTGGGTTATGATGAATGATTTATGTTTATTTTGTGGAACACAAAATAATGGAATCATTAAGAGATGGGTGGGACATATACCTACCTCCATTACATTGGGTAATTATTTATATCTCATGATATAGACATGGCTGGATTGGCATGTAAATCTAGTTCAGTAAAACTGGGCTGGAACGACAAGTAAAACCGGTTCAGTAATGGACATTGTCCACTAGGATAGTCTTGGTAGAAATGTCTTGGCTTCTATGGAAATAATATCAAGTGCTTAATTGTTTTCCGCATTTACATGTTTTATTCCCATGCTATTTTATCATGATTAATGTTCCTTTATGATCAATGACTTATTTACTTCCAAGATTTATTTAACAACTCAAGATTTTAACGTCTAAACATTATGTTCATGTTTATGAGTTTGAAAATATATGGTTTGTTTTATTTTTCCCATGTTTTCCCTTACTGAGCATTTTAGCTCACACTTTTTATGTTTTCTTTTCCCCAGGATATAATGAAAGGTTTTAGGTAAGAAAACTGAAGTGGATGATCTTTAAGGGAGATATTGAATACCTTTCAACATGATTGGAATATTATGTTCGAGTTTCCAAAGACACTAAACTATTACAGTCCTTGGGTGTCTATTTATTTATGAATTAAGTATTCTGAAATAATATTTTAATATCCATGTACTTCATGCTTTGGGTCTTTACAGATCTGTACGCAAGAAATAACAAATTTACACATATTCTTTGATAGCAAGTTATATGACTTGAACATAACATGTATATATTTTATATAATTTCTCTAAAGTAAAAATTTCATCTTAAAAAATAAACAAACAATATCATAACCTAAAGGTTTAATGACGTCATAGATTAGCTACATGATCTTTTTATTTACAAGAAGTCTTCAATAATTCCAAAAAATAGGCTTTTCACATGATTACATTTTAGAAACATCCTATCTAATACACTTCTTTATAAAAAGCTAAATGTAAACATAATAAAAATGATGACATTAGATTATCATTAATGTTAAGTGTTGGTCAGAGTGGAACACTCTAGAGGGGGATGGGGTTAATTGAGTTTCCAACTAAAAATCTATATTTAAAAATTATTTAAAATGAAAATCCCTTAATTTAATAAAAATTCACAGTTTATTAAAATTGTAGAATTATATAATTTCATCTTTAGAAAAGTTTATCAAAATATTGATAACATCTGAGTTAAAATAATTATGAAAATATTTTAACAATGAGAACTCACATACATAAACCAAACACCGTATATAAAACACTAATTAAATTCAACTCTCAATGTAATGTTTTATTTGTATTTTTAAAACTGAAAGTGGTTTGTTTTAAAATAGGGATGAAAAACAAAAACAAACATAGAGGAATAAAATAAGGGGTTTATTCTTAAGACAAGACACAATCCCCTCCACCTAAAAATATTCTCCATCCAAGGAGTTTGTTAAATAATGAACTGATCCACAACCTAGATTAGGTCTATATAAACAATAACTCTTAGATATTCCAGGCTATATAGAATCCACTTCCACTATTCTTCATGGGATAAAAATGAGTCCACGTCACAAAACACCTCTTACATAGTTACTCATTGTATTACATATGTAAAATAATACAAGAGAGAGTTTATAACTCTCTAATATAGATTAAAATTCTATGTTTATTGATAAATATAGTTTAATGAAGCACATCTCAAAAGTGAAGTTAAAAATTAATGAAAAAATTAATAGGGATATGAATATTTGATGAAACTATGTTTGATCAATGTCAATTGATTTGAAACCCTTCATTTTTCTTTGAAATGGCTGAACTGAGTTTTAATAGAAGGTTTATAAAACCAGTGTATCATGTAGATTTATAAATGAGTCTTATTTATATCACCAATGAACTTGTGTTTTCCTCTTTTATTATCTATATGAGTCATCACACTTGTCTAAAAGAAGTACTTATTCTTAATGGTAACTCAATCTCAAAGTATCCATCAGAGAACATTCATTGCAACCATAATTTCACTAACTCTTCAATTAATGCTCAAAAATTAGACTCTAGAGATTTGAAGATATTACACTATTTATGTTGGACATCGTAGGTTGTCTTCACATTGGAATTGTCACTATTGATCAAAATATATAGTAATGGTTTGTTGGAATAACAAGGAGTCAGAAAAACTATAAAAAACATGGTATGGAACTCGGAATTGAAACTAGTCACGTTCACTTCATTCATTTACGTGGTGGTATATCGAAGCTTGTAGTATGTATATATATTATTGAGTATGGTATATTTATTTATGATTCTGGTTCTCTTCTTCTCACGGTAGGTACATTTCTTCTCATGACATCCAATCTTATAATAAAGTAACGACAATAACACATACGCTTCGTATATTACATATAGAAATTTTACTTACCTTCATATGAAAACATGATTTCTTCAAGAGTTAGGAAATTTTCTTCATGTGGACACAATAAATTCAATTAATGGAAGGTTTAGTACACATTCAGTCACTTTAACATCAATTCATGGTTAGTGAATGACTTATACATAATTGGTGAATGGTAGTTAGTTTGTTCATGCGATCAACACCACACTATTACATTACCTTTACAGTGAGTAGAAGTTGTTCATGTGGTAGGTATGCATGGTATATTCCAGATATATCCATTTTTTAAGTTTTTATTGAAATGTTTTTTTACTAACGTAAGACATTTAATTCATTAATCACATTATGATAGTGATTTTTGATCATTTAAATAAGGAGTAACTGGTCTATGAAAAAATACCCATTTTTTTATCACAAATCATGATAAATATGAGAAACGAAATACAAATAGATATAAGAAATGAATTAAATATATCAGATGGTTTTATCAATTTCATTCAAAACAAGGTGGTCACAACCTTTCTACCAATTAATTATTTCTATATTATTATGTCTCCATTATTATTTCACATCCTTTTGGGATTATAAAAATGTGGATAAGAGGGAAAATAAATCAAGAAAACGAGAAATATAAACATAAATGAGAATAAAGAGGGGAATTTCATTAATATTTCAGAATATATTTTAAAAAGTTATATAAGTAGTTCATATCATGATTTCTACTCAATATTTTAATTTTTAATATCCCACATATCTATAGAAATGATAAGATACTTTCATTTGGAGGTAGAGAATGATGTGATTTTGGTTGGTAGGTAAGAAGGTGGTATTGATGATATAGTAGGATCCATAATGACTTTTGACATTGACATAGGTATAATGTGTTGAAATTATTTTCTATGAGACAAGCCAATAGGGTTTAGGGTAGCAGGGGTAGGAGTAGGGTATAATGATACAAGTATTTCTGGAGGATATATCACAACTTTATTAGTAGTATATAGATAGGGTTTCATCAACATGGTGAAACATCCCACTAACCTAGAGCCATCATCTATAGCCTGAATAAATACCTATTTAGTTTAAAAAAACCTGTATTGGGGTAATTATATTTATATTCAATTCTTTAGTCTTAAAAGAATAGGTCAACGATGTAATCCTAATATCCAATGAAAGATTTCTGAACATGCACATAAAATCGGATTTGGTGAAGATCTAACATTGTTAGAAATCAATAGCCATATTTATTCTTTCTATATCATTATTATTCTATGAGACATAATTCCTAACTACTGCCAATTTTTTGGAGCCTATGATTGAAAACCATAAAACATAAAATCCCCTCTCTGATTGAACTCATTAAACACAAAATTTAACTATTATTTTATGAGATTATTAATTATTCCTTCATCATTAGATGGATGGACATTAGGTGCATGAGGTGGAGCAGTAGATTTAGATGATTAAAATACAAAACATAGATACCTATGGTTTATATTAAATACAATATCATATAAATATACATGTAAAGAACATATCTATGGTTTCAAATCCTCAATATTATTTTCTAATTAAAATCATCATAAGGTGTAATTTATTTTGAAGATGAGTGATTACCAAAGTATTAGCCTCAGATAAATTAGAATCTCTCATTGGATTCATATAATTTCCAAAACCAACAAACACTTCTTTCAATACACCCACCAAATATAATATAAATCATTCAAATAATGCTTTGTGATATAAGTTGTAGATGAGACAAAGGTATACGTAGAAGTAGATAGATCATAATCATGATTCCTACAATATAACTTAGTTATATCTTCTATTTATATAGATCATAAAAACATTGATTTATCTATATAATATTTAATAACTTATTATTCTTAAACATCATTCTCATCATCTTTGATATTATCAGTAAGAAAAACACATTTAATAGATTCCTCACTGGCTTTAGTAGACGTACAGACAAATAATTCATGTAAGAATTGATCTATAGTTGGTCTTATAAGAGACACCTCAATCCCATTATGAGAATATATTTCAGCAATATGAGATCTATATATATCCTTTTGAGTAGAACGATTGGTAGGTACACCATGTTTAGGTGCACTATACCCACAATAGTCATCCTCATTGTCTGATTAATTTAAGACCAATACTACATGACAAATGGACTTCTACCACTCTCAAGATGAAATTATTATAGACTATCTAGGAGTGATTCCTATCCTACAAAACCCATATGATCTATTTTCATCTTCTTAAGAGTCGACTAACTCATCGCATTCAGGTTTATAACTATTGAATGATACCTCATTTCCAAGAAGGTCATAAACTTGAAACACATCTTCTTAGGATGGTATGGTTAGAAGAGAGGTTGGAGATTTAAAGGATATAGAATGTGAGACTTCCCTGTTATCCTATTGAGTTTCTATAGCTTCCTTATAATGGTCTATAACTCCATATATTCTTCATATTATTTATTTAATTTCCTCAACATATAGTTATTTATCATCAAAATCTACTTTATCATTAGAATACTCAATAAATTTATCTAGTTCAACATTAAATCCACTAGATCTTTTAGTCTAACATGATATTTGACTACCTTAAGTATCTCATATAATTTCTCTAGGTTATCCACCCATTATAATTTCAACATGTTTCAATTGACTTTCATGTGCCTATAAATCCTTTAAGACATAAACAATCCATATAATGATATTGTATATCCCTAACCCTATGAATTGGTCCCTTATACATCAAAAATGATGATATTTGTATTGGGTAAGGAATAAAACAATGTTGAATAAGGGTTATATAGTTAATACATGCACCACATCACATATTTGTATAAATTGATATGAAATTAATTTTTCATTAAATGTAGGAAGAATAGGTCATGATACCTCAGAATTCTTAAATCACCTTTTCTCATATAGATCAAATATTCGATGAATTTAGCCCACAACTTGAATTCATCACTAAGATATATTATGGTTGGTA
Source organism: Viscum album (assembly GCA_963277665.1). Classification (NCBI taxonomy): domain Eukaryota; kingdom Viridiplantae; phylum Streptophyta; class Magnoliopsida; order Santalales; family Viscaceae; genus Viscum; species Viscum album. The sequence continues at coordinate 686,359,133 of OY728126.1, read as the reverse complement.
TTCTATGTATTCCATTCCTAGTTATCTCTTCAAAAGAACATTGAAATTTGAAAATTCCTGGTTTATTAAGTAATAAATTTGATTGTCTTCGTATTAAACCTTATAAGGTACTTTTATGAATTTCACCCATCAATTTAAATAAATCTCAAAAACATCACTATTAACTATTATTCTTATAGTGTTTCTTATCACTCTAGAAATAAATTTCAACGACATATAAAACTCTTTAACAAGATTCTGTTAAAAAAGACTACTATTCTTTTTGAACCTGTCATTACATCCTTTATTCTGAATTACTTTCTATATTTGAAAATTTCATAGACATAAACATTGGGCACCAACTTCTTTCTCATCAGAAATTGGAAATCCACCAAATTCAGGTTGTGAGGATTAGTTCCAATGAACAATATTACTATTTTTTTCTTTAATATTTTTAAATTAGGTGATCAGACATGGAAAGAAACATATAAAACATGCTTCCTCCTAGAAATTATCGATTATATTTGTATTATAATATGATTATTTTTTGAGATAGATTAAAGAGAGAAAAGTTTGGGTTTGAAAGAGAGGCCCTTCAAAACAGTTAAATTTTGAGGAAATTATTTTCAAATAAATTTAAATTCTTTGATATATTTCATTACATGTAACAATGAGTTTAATGGAAATATTCCATGTTATTAAAATATTATTATTTTTTAAGATAGTAATCACCTAGCCTTTTGAGTTATAACGACCCATACTTTACATACATTGTTATTACATCAGAATTGAAGCACACTTATTACAACATATAACAAAACCAAGAAAGGAACATATAGGTATAGTGTCTTTAGAAACTGGGAAACATAAACAACTGGTTCATAAAGCATCTACATTGCCTCCCATTTATTTCATCATATCTAGAGTCCCTTTTTGGCATATTCTACTTAATAACCTTCTTCCTGACCTGAGGAAATAAAAAATACAAAAGGGTGAGCTCAGATGCTCAGTAAGGGTAAACAAAAGAAATATCAATCACATCATAAACATAAGAATATAAATTTTGGAAATCTTATCCTGCAAAAGAGATCATAATATCATAACATGGGATAAATCATAGAAGTAAAATGTAATCCCAATAATCATAACATAAAACCTGAAACATTGTGTCATATACGCATAATCATATAGAATCATTTAGTATTAGTCAAGACTCATTTCCAATACTATCTTAGTGGACAAAGTCTATTTCTGAACCGGGTCACCCTCGTTTTAGTCCTGTTTCACTGAACTGGTATAAACTACCGTTCCAGCCATGTCTATCTAATGAGATATATAATCTTTACCCAATGCATTGGAGGGAGATATAGGTCCCACCCATCTCTTAATGATATCATTCTTATGTGTGCCACAAAAATCATAAACCATACATCATAGCATAACCCATGTAATAAAAATGGGAATCGTAAACATCGTGACATCATAAAAAAATTCCTATAAGATAAAGGATTTGATAAATATAATTCCATCACAACATAATCAAATCAATTTAATAATAGGGATAGAAACAAAACCCTTTATTATCTTAGATGGAAAATAATTTTGATAAAACACTTGAACTCCCTTCTTGAGGAAAATATCCTTTCTGCTTGAAAAACACTTTTCTTTTCTTAACATGTCGTACAATTATAAACTAAAAGAAGTTGATTCAAAATAAACTTTAAAACTTGTAAAGGAAGCTTCTTGGAAATAATGTTTTAAAAATCCATTCATGCCGTATAAGTTAAAAAAAACATTCTTCGTGCTTTTGTCGGAAAAGTCAAAAAGTAACTCGTACGAAAAACGACAAAAAATTCCTTTCATATCTCTTACTAAAAACTCACCGAAGGGTAAAATTGGATATAAAATGTTGTATAAGGATATAAATATTACATATTGAGGAAACATGTATGTGGATGGTAAAATACACCCCATTAAATACCAAAGTATAAACAATCTCGGATAAAAATGAGATTGTGATATTTTCCCTTACCTTAGGTCCAACTTGCTTTGTAAGTGTCCAAAACACCTGTATAATGATTTAAATAATGTTATTGACTTATTCCAGAATCATACTTATTTTTATGATATCATATATGGTCAAATTATTAGCTTCTTAGTAGTAATATTTCATTGATACTTGTTATTCGGGTGTTTATAACTTTTTGTTCTTATGTGTGTTTTGTCTAATAAATTCTTATTCCTCTCTTTAGGTTATAGATACCTCATTTCCATAATGGTATTAGTGTAATATATATCATATTCATTCATTCAATTAATTTATATAATCATTATGAAATGAAGATCATGTAGAACGAGTCGCATCACATCGTGGAGACGGTATTCCGTACGTACGCACGAGTGATGATATCGTTCCTATGATCGTGGAATTGTATTGGAGTGTATGTATACTATTTCAGAATCAATATCACTTTATAATAGTCATATATATTCATTATTTACACCATTATACCCATCCAAGTAAGGTGGTGGTGGAAAATAGATTACACCACGGCGTGGAGACGGTATTCCGTACGTACACACGTGCGGTGATTTCATTTTCCGTAGGATGGATAGATGGTTAAATAGGGTTGTTTAATACTTATAATAACATATCATTATATGAGTGATACTGATGTTATTAATTCATAATGAAACAACTAAAGAAGATGAAGTTGAAGAAGAAATAAATTGGAAAAGATCGGTAATGGATATTACCTCTTCGTTGAAGTGCTTCTTTGAGACCTCCTTTTAGGGCACTAAAATTTGTCTCTGAAGAATACCAGGACCTCTAGTAGGTCTTAAGGGAAGTGTAGAGGAGAAAATGGTAGGGGTTGGCCAAGCTTGAAGGCTCAACGTGGTGTGAGGAAGAGAGGGAGGAGGTTCCCTTTTATAAGGGAGGAGAGGGGAACCTTTGGAATAACAAAACATATTATTTTATTATAAAGTCAAGTTCGGTTTAAAATAGCTCCAAATTGATTCATTTCTAGGATAATGTGGGGATGGGTCTAAATCCACTCATCCAATAGAATTTATACAAGTTTAGGTTCCTATTTTAAACTTATCATTTATATTTAGCATTAAGTTAAATAATTTTACTTTTACCATGTCTTCTTGTGTTATTATACTATAAGGTTAATAAACATACAATATCAAGCCAAACTAACCCCAAGTTGTTTATTATTAATATTTATAACCTTATCTAAGTCATTTGGCAGAAACTTACATTTTTAGGAAAAAAATAACAATTAATAATATAATATTTGTTTTAAAAACTATTTTATGTCAATTTTGACACTATTTAGTAATTGATTTTTTTGAAGATCATAACAGAATGATAAGTTCGAAAAAAGTTAATTAAATCAATCCTAACATGTCATATTAACGTATAAAATTATTGGAATTCATAAAAAGTCTCTAATTATATTTATTTGGGTATTTATAACATCAATTATGTCAATATTTCATTAATAAGATAATTTCTGCATCATCGTTGTGTCATAAATAAATTAAATTATATAATGTCTAAAAATTACAACTAAAATACCATTATGTAATAAATATTCTTATATTTCTAATTAATATTTATAGTAGAATTTATATTATGTATAACCCCATATTAAAAATGATTTAGTTATTAAACTTTGATTTTAACTATTTTAACCCTTCTTTAAATAAATTAATAATAAATGTCCTAATCTAATCCAAGTGGGTCTAAATGCCCATATTTTATTCCTAAGATTGTTTTTGGTCGAATTAAACTTGTCAAATAGAATTAGGACATGTGTTAGGGTAATAAAAATATCATTTTTACCCTTAATTACCCTATTTTCTTTTAACCGTGGTAAAAAAAAGTAAAAAGTTACTATTCACCATAAAATTATTTTCATCTCATTGAACCACATTTTACTTACTGATATCAATCGTGTCTCTCGGATTTTTGAAATTCCACTCAGAGAAAAGGTAAAATTATGTTTTATGAAAAATTCAGTTTTTTTAACAGCCACTTAGTAGTTTTACTATTCATCAAAAAATGAAAGTTTTCAGAAAAATACCAAAATTTCACCCTAGGCTAATTTCGATATTACGAGTTCAAAAATGAAGTCCATTTTGAAAAATAAAATTTATAAAATTTCAAAAATTGGATATTACTATTCATAACGGCTAGTTTTAATAATATTTTAGTAGCATATCATTGTTTAGTGAAACTCAGTATTGTGTACGACGCAAGCTATCGAGGAAGGCCACAGTTGCGTGTAAAGCAAGCCAAGCTAGTGTTGTGTGTAGTGAAAGATTCCTTTGTTGATTTATATAACATAAAATCAAAATATTTCACATAAAAGTCTCAAGTGTTACATTCTACCCCCCTTAAAATGAATTTCGCCCTCGAAATTTGTCACTTGGTAACAAACAGATGAGGATACCTCTCCCTCATCATATCCTCAAGATCCCATGTAGCTTCTTCTAATTGGTGGTTCCTCCATAAAACATTCACCAATCGAGTGGTCTTGTTTCGTAGGACTTTTTCGCTACGATCCAGAATCTCTATCGTTTGTTCTTCATAAGAAAGATCTTGCTCCAGCGGTACAACTTCTGAGCTAAGTACATGTGAAGGATCAGGTATGTACATTATCAGGAGAGATACATGGAACACATCGTGAACTTGAGAGAGATTCGGTGGAAGCGCCAATCGGTAAGCAACCTTCCCAACATGATCCAGTATTTCGAAAGGACCGATATATCTAGGGCTCAACTTCCCCTTCATTCCAAATCTCATGACTCTATTCCAGGGAGATATTCGTAAGAACACTTTATTGCCCACTTCAAACTCTAGGTCTTTTCTTCGGCTGTCAGCATAAATTTTCTGTCGACTTTGAGCTGCTCTTATGTGTTGTTGAATAGATCTGACATTTTCTGCCATTTCATCAACGAGATCAGGTCCTAATAGCTTTCTTTCCCGAACTTCATCCCAGCAAGTTGGAGTCCTGCATTTCTTTGCATAGAGATCTTCATAAGGATCCATCTGAATACTGGAGTGAAATCTATTATTATATGAAAATTCCACCAAAGGTACGTGTTGATCCCAACCACCTTTGAAATCCATAGAGAAAGCTCTCAACATATATTCTAGAGTTTGAATTGTTCTCTCAGACTGACCGTCTGTCTGAGGATGATAAGCAGTGCTGAATCTCAACTCTGTATCCAGAGTATGCTGAAGACTTCGCCAGAACGTCGAGGTAAATATCGGATCCTAATCAGATATAATAGAAAGTGGCACTCCATGAAATCGTACCACTTCCTTTACATATATCCTGGCAAGCTGATCCAGAGAGAAATCCTCTCTAATAGCAATGAAGTGTGCAGACTTTGTAAGATGATCAACTATGACCCAGATAGCATTATTGCCTTTGGATGTTTTAGGAAGTCCTGTGACAAAGTCCATAGTGATGTTTTTCCATTTCCATTCGGGTATGGGTAATGGTTGTAACATCCCCTTAGACATCTGTCTCTCAGATTTAACTTGCTGACAAACCAAGCATCGAGAGACATATTCAGCAACATCTCTTTTCATGCAATCCCACTAGAAGTACTCTTTCAGGTCCCTATACATCTTCGTGCTTCCAGGATGAATAGAGAATGAAGAACTATGAGCCTCATCCAGCAGCTCCTTCTTTAATTCGGGGATGGGAGGAACACAAACCCGATTCCTGAACTTTATTATCCCATCATAATCAAGGTTGAATTCAGGAACATTTCTCAACTTCTTTTGTAACTCGACATCTTCTTTCTGTGCCTCTTTAATCTTCACATGTATAGATGGCTGAACATTAATTTGGAAAAGATAAGATTTTCCCCTTCCATTATAATTTCAAGATCCATCCTTTGTAAATCCATAAATATTGGATCATTTGTGATCCTCATCATGGATAAACTAGCATGGTCTTGTCGACTTAATGCATCTGCCACCTTGTTTGCTTTCCTAGGGTGGTAATGGATTGAGTAGTCATAATCCTTAATCAGCTCCAACCATCTTCTTTGGCTCATATTAAGCTCCTTTTGTGTGAAAATATAATTTAAAAATTTATGATCAGTATAAATATCACACCTTTCATGATAATGGTAATGCCTCCAAATCTTTAATGCAAAGATTAATGCATCTAACTCCAAATCATGAGTTGGGTAATTTTGCTCATGTATTTTCAACTGTCGCGAGGCATAAGCTATCACCATATCATTTTGCATAAGAACACACCCCAATCCCTTCTTGGATGCATCCCTGTAGATCACAAACCATTCTCCACTACAAGGCAGTGTGAGCACAGGTGTACTGGATAACCTTCTTTTCAACTCCTTGAAATTCTCTTCACATTCCTCCGTCCATACAAACTTAACTCCTTTCCGAGTCAACTTGGTGAGTGGATTAGATAATCATGGAAAATCTTTCACAAAACGTCGATAATATCCAGCCAAACCAAGAAAACTTCGGTTCTCAGTTACTTTTTTTGGTCTCGACCATCTCTTGATAACCTCTGTTTGTGCTGGATCCACAAATATCCCCACTTTTGAGATTATGTGACCCAAAAATGCAACTTTTTGAAGCCAAAATTCACACTTGGTAAATTTGTCATAAATCTTCTCCTTTATCAGGGTCTTCAATATAATTCTCAAGTGATCTTCATGTTCTTCCTTTCTCTTTGAATAGACAAGAATATCGTCTATAAAGACTACCACAAACTGATCAAGATAGTCTCTAAAGACACTATTCATCAGATCCATGAAGATAGCAGGGGAATTAGTAAGACCAAATGACATCACTATAAATTCATAGTGTTTATACCTTGTAGGGAAAGTCGTCTTTGGTATATCCTCCCTTTTGACCCTTAATTGATTATACCCCGAACGAAGATCATTCTTGGAAAAGTATTGAGCTCCGTGTAGTTGGTCAAATAGGTCATCATTGCGTGGGAGAGGATATTTGTTCTTGATAGTGATCTTGTTATGTTCTCGATAATCAATGCAGAGTCTCATTGATCCATCTTTCTTCTTAACAAACAGAAAAGGTGATCCTCAAGGTGACACACTAGGGAGTATGAACCCCTTATCAAGATTCTCTTGGAGTTTCTTCTTCAATTCCTGCAACTCAATTGGGGCCATTCTATAAGGTGGCTTTGAAATAAGCAAAGCACCCGTTACGAGTTCTATTGAAAACTCAACTTCACGATTCGGTGGAAGACCTGGTAATTCCTCCTGAAAAACATCATAAAACTCCCATACAATTGGCATATTCTTAATCGTGAGTTTCTCACCAACCATTTAAGATAAATAACCTTCATTTAGTGGAATCAATACCCATAAATGGAAGAAATTTCCACTGGAAGGTTATGTTCATCCTTGCATCGATAGACGATCATAGATTGATCTGGATTATGAAATGTGACTTCCCTTCTTTGGTAATTGATATAAGCTCCATGTAGAGAAAGCCAATCTATGCCAAGAGTCACATCAAATTCCACTATAGGAAGGATCACAAGATTTGCAGGAAGCACTTTCCCACAAACTTCAATCGGAGAAGAATTATAAATTTTGATGCGACTGTTGTGCCAATAGGGGTTGTCACAGCTAACTCAACCTCTAATTATTGAGGTAATAAGGTGATATCCTTAGAAAATTCCTCAGAAATAAAGGAGTGGGTGGATCCAGAATCAAATAAAACATTTTCTACTTTAGAGTGGATGGTAAGTGTACCTTTCACCACATCGTTATCGTACTCCACATCACTGATAGAAATTGCATGTGACTTTCCTTTGTCTTTAGCCTTAAGTGTTTGTCGACGTCGACCATCATCATCAAACCTTGGATTTGGTCATTAATTGGCATAATGCCCCATCTTCTTGCACTTGAAACATTGAAGTGTAGTAGGTTCATTCTGTGTATCCCTTCCTTTGATTGCACCATTAGACATCTTCTTCCCATCATCGCGGCATTCAAATGCCCGATGACATTCCTCTCCACATTTGAAACATTTACTTGTCCCTTTAAGACAACTCCATCCATGTTTCTTTCTACACATTGTGCATAAGGGAAAGCTCATATTCTATTCAGTGTGCTCTTTAGATTTTCCTTTGAATTCCATTTTCCTCTTCTTATCAAACCCATATGACTGATGGGTTACTCCAATATCCATCTCAACTGTGAGAGCACATCGAACGATTTCATAGTAGCTATTGAAGTACCTTATGGCTAAGGCCCTTCGAAGACTTGGTTTTAATCCACTAAAGAATAGATCGATCTTACTCTCAGGTTGGATAATAATACCAGAAGCATACCTTGAAAGTCTTGTAAAATTTGATTCATAGGTACCAAGAGATTCATCATCCTTTTGCATCAGTTCAAGAAACACTTTCTCTATCCTTGATCGGAGAATACAAGGGAAGTACTTATTGAAAAATAAGTTCTTGAACTCGTCCCATTCCATGGACTCAATTTCATCACTTTTCCTCGTATTCTTAATAAGATTCCACCATTGATCAGCATCACCCTCCAAACGATACACTGCTAGGATGACATTATCATGCTCAGAACATTGAAGAACTGAACATATCTTTTCCGTAGTACTAATCCATTGTTCAGCAACTAATGGATCAGTAGACCCGCTGAATGAAGGTGGACGCTGTCTCATGAAGGATTCAACAGAATGTTGCTCCTTCCTTTGCTCGTTTGGATGTCCTGTATGATTCATATCTTGAGAAAGTTGTGTGAGCATGGATACAAGATTTTTCATTCCATCTCCCATAACGTTTGGTTTATCAGGGGGACAATCATTGCATTTCCCGTCGCATTCCGCATTAAGACGGTTCCTTCGAGTTCCACTCATTGATTAAAACCAAGAAGAATAGTGTGAGCAAAACTAATTATAATAGGAAAACCACATAATCAAGAATAAAATGTCACACTTAAGGTCTTATCCTAGGTTATTAATGGACATTTATAAAACAGTAAGATTATGTTATATGCTTAGACTTATCCTTAGGGTTCTTACTAAGTCTTTTACATCCTAGTTGCTAAAGGTTGACTATACCTTTCCTGTGATACCAAATATAACGACACATACTTTACATACATTGTTATTACTTCAAAATTGAAGCACACTTATTACAACATATAACAAAACCAAGAAAGGACTGTATAGGTATAGTGTCTTTAGAAACTGGGAAACATAAACAACTGGTTCATTAAGCATCTACTTTGTCTCTCATTTATTTCATCATATCTAGAGTCCCTTTTTGGAAAATTCTACTGAATAACCTTGTTCCTGACCTGGGGAAATAAAACATACAAAAGGGTGAGCTCAAATGCTCAGTAAGGGTAAACAAAAGAGTCATCAATCACATCATATATATAGGAACATAACTTTTGGAAATCTTATCCTGCAAAAGAGATCATAATATCATAACATGGGATAAATAATAAAAGTGAAATGTAATCCCAATAATCATAACTTAAAACCTGAAACTTTGTGTCATACACACATAATCGTAGAGAATCATTTCTTATTAGTCAAGACTCATTACCAAGACTATCTTAGTGGACAAAGTCCATTTCTGAACCGAGTCACCCTCATTTCAGTCCTGTTTCACTGAACCGGTATAACCTACCATTCCAGCCATGTCTATCTCATGAGATATAAAATCTTTACCCAATTCAATGGAGGTAGATATAGGTCCCACCCATCTCTTAATGATACCATTCTTATGTGTGCCACAAAAATCATAAACCATACATCATAGCATAACCCATGTAATAAAAATGGGAATCTTAGACATCGTGACATCATAAAAAAATTCATATAAGATAAAGGAATTGATAAATATAATTCCATCACTACATAATCAAATAAATGTAATAATAGGGATAGAAACAGAACCCTTTATTATCTTATATGGAAAATAATTTTGATAAAACACTTGAACTCCATTCTTGAGGAAAATATCCTTTATTCTTCAAAAACACTTTTCCTTTCTTAACATGTCGTACAATTATAAACTAATAGAAGTTGATTAAAAATAAACTTGAAAACTTGTAAAGTAAGCTTCTTGGAAATAATGTTTTAAAAATCCATTCATGCCGTATAAGTTAAAAAAACATTCTTCATACTTTTGTCAGAAAAGTCAAAAAGTACCTCGTACGAAAAACGACAAAAAGATTCCTTTCATATCTCTTAATAAAAACTCACCGAAGGGTAAAATTGGATATAAAAAATTGTATAAGGATATAAATATTACATATTTAGGAAACATGGATGTGGATGATAAAATACACCCTAGTAAATACCAAAGTATAAACAATCTCGGATAAAAATGAGATTGTGATATTTTCCATTACCTTAGGTCCGACTTGCTTTGTAAGTGTCCGAACCTCCTGTATAATGATTTAAATAATGTTATTGACTTATTATAGAATCATACATATTTTTATGATATCATATATGGTCATATTCTTAGCTTCTTAGTAGTAATATTTCATTGCTACTTGTTATTCGGGTGTTTATAACTTTTTGTTCTTATGCGTGTTTTGTCGAATAAATTCTTATTCTTCTCTTTAGGTTATAGATAACTCATTCCCATAATGGTATTAGTGTAATATATATCATATTTATTCATTCAATGAATTTATATAATCATTATGAAATGAAGATCATGTAGAACGAGTCGCATCACATCGTGGAGACGGTATTCCGTACGTACGCACGAGTGATGATATCGTTCCTATGATCATGGAATTGTATTGGAGTGTATGTATACTATTTCAGAATCAATATCACTTTACAATAGTCATATATAGTAATTATTTACACCATTATACCCATCCATGTAAGGTGGTGGTGGAAAATAGATTGCACCACGGTGTGGAGACGGTATTCCGTACGTACGCACGCACGGTGATTTCATTTTCCGTAGGATGGATAGATGGTTAAATATGGTTGTTTCATACTTATAATAAAATTTCAGTATATGAGTGTTACTGATGTTATTACTTCATAATGAAACAACTAAAGAAGATAATGTCGAAGAAGAAAGAAATTGGAAAGGATCGGTAATGGATATTACCTCTTCTTTGAAGTGCTTCATTGAGACCTCCTTTTAGGGCACTAAAATTGGTCTTTGAAGAAGAACATGACCTATAGTATGTCTCTAGGGAAGTGGAGAGGAAAAATGTCAGGGTTTGTCCGAGTTTTAAGGCTCAAAGTGGTGTGAGGAAGAGAGGGAGGAGGGGCCCTTTTATAAGGGAGGAGAGGGGCACCTTTGGAATAACTAGAAATATTATTTTATTATAAAGTCAATTTCGGTTTTAAATAGCTCCAAATTGATTTATTTCGAGGCTAAGGTGGGGATGGGTCGAAATCCTCTCATCTAATAGAATTTAGACAAGTTTATGTTCCTATTTTAACCTTATCATTTAGATTTAACATTAAGTTAAATAATTTTACTTTTACCATGTCTTCTTGTGTTCTTATACTATAAGGTTAATAAACTTACTATATCAAGCCAAACGAACCCCAAGTTGTTTATTATTAATATGTATAACCTTATCTAAGTCATTTGGCCGAACCTTAGATTTTTATGAATAAAATAACAATTAATAATATAATATTTGTTTTAATAACTATTTTATGTAAATTTGACACTAATTAGTAATTGATTTTTGTGAAAATCATAACAGAATGATAAGTTCTAAAATAGTTAATTAAATAAATAATAACATGTCACATTAACCTAGAAAATTAGTTTAATTCATAAAAAGTCTCAAATTATATTTATTTGGGTATTTATAACATCAATTATTTCAATATTTCATTAATAAGATAATTTCTGCATCATCGTTGTGTCATAAATAAATTAAATTATTTAATGTCTAAAAATTACAAATAAAAAACTATTATATAGGAAATCTTTTTAGCATTATAATGAATTTTTATAGTTGAATTTATCTTATGTATAACCCCATATTAAAAATGATTTATTTATTAAACTTTGATTTTAACTATTTTAACCCTTCTTTAAATAAATTAATAATAAATGTCCTAATCTAATCCAAGTGGGCCTAAATTGTCATATTTTATTCCTAAGTTTCTTTTTGGTCGAATTACACTTGTCCAATAGAACTAGGACATGTGTTAGGGTAATAATAATATCATTTTTACCCTTAATTACCGTATTTACTTTTAACCGTGGTAAAAAAAGAAAAATGTTACTATTCACCAAAAAAATTATTTTTATCTCATTGAACCACATTTTACTTACTGACATCAACGGTGTCTCTCGGATTTTTTAAATTCCACTCACAGAAGATGTAAAATTATGTTTTATGAAAAATTCAGTTTTTTTAACAGCCACTTAGTAGTTTCACTATTCATAAAAAATTGAATGTTTTCAGAAAAATACCAAAATTTCACCCTAGGCTAATTTCGATATTTCGAGTTCAAAAATGAAGTCCATTTTGAAAAATAAAATTTATGAAATTTCAAAAATTTGTTATTACTATTCATAATGGCTAGTTTTAGTAATATTTTAATAGCATATCATTGTTTAGTGAAACTCAGTATTGTGTACGACGCAAGCTACCGAGGAAGGCCGCAGTTGCGTGTAAAGTAAGCCAAGCTAGTGTTTTGTGTAGTGAAAGATTTCATTGATGATTTATATAACATAAAAACAAAATATTTCACATAAAAATCTCGGGTGTTACATGAGTGGTGTGTATGAATAAGATTAACAAAATTATGAAAATATATAGTTTACACACATATATAAAATTAATTACATGGTTACCAATTAATTAAAAATTAAAATAAAAACCATTTTTAAATAAATAAAATCTTTTTTTTATAAAAACTTATTTTATTTTAAAAAACATGTTTTTTCACAATAAATTAAATAAATCTCCTTTGATGAATAATTTTTAATTTTTTGATAAATTATATATTTAATAAAATTTTTAAACATTCAACTTATCTGTTTTCTTGGTAGGAAATAGGAATAAATCCAATTTTACCACTAAAAATTGTATTTTTTCTACAAAAATGTTTTGTCACATTTTTCTCACTTATTTTAAATTTTTTTTTCAGTATTTTAAATTTTTTTAAATGATATTAATTTTTGAAATTATCATTTTAAATAATCTTATAGTTAATTTTCAATAATTTTCTGAATAGACAAAATTTTTAGTGAATTATGAATAATATTGGTATTTATATAGATTTTCATTTTCATTTAAAGAATTTAAAAAATTAAAAATTATTTTAAGATGATTTTAAAAGATTAATTATATAAATATTATTATTAATTAATTAAATTAATTTTATTGGAATCAGTTTCAAGTCGTACTTTTATAAAAATACTTTTTAAACTTATGATGACTTTTTCGTTGGAAATCACTTTTTTTACGACATCCGTAGGTTAAATTTTAAATTAAATTATTAAAATTTTTTGAATTTAATTTGAAAAAATGGATTTCGTATTTAGAATATGAACATTTAATATAATATAATATGGATAAATTAATCTCTTATCATAGTTAATTGTAAAAATAGGAAAAATTAATTACTGTGCTTAAAGTTAAAATGGGTTTACAAGGGGTTTAAACTAAAATAATAAGGGATAAAATTAAATATAAACTCTTCGAAATAACATTTACTAGAAATATTTTTACCTTATATAATATAATTTATAAAAATGATCCATTTTAGTTCTTTATGGAATGTTTAAAACATTATTACACGTTTTTATTTTAAATAATTCAAATTGTTTCCTCTCCCCCTCTTATAAAAGGCTACATACTCTACTATCCATTTCACACATAAAAATAAAATTTTTCAGCCAATAACGTAAAACAAATTTAAATAATTTTCTATACATGAACTATATCATCTATTTTTGTCATAAATACATCATAAGAAGGCCTTTGGTGCTATGCTAAGGAGGTTGTCTGAAGAAGATATATCATCCTTAAATGAGCATTTCTATTTTATTTGTTATTACAACACATTAAAATATTATTAAAACATGGTAATATAATAAAATTAGTATATTATATATAATATAATTTTATTATTTTAAGGTTATGAACTCCATACCTCTCATCTTCCCTTAAATGGTAATTGAAACTGTTGATTGTGTGTATGAGAAACTACCGCCTCAGAAATCAATATAGTTCATTTTCCATCACCACTTCAAACGGGTTGGATTAATGATGGATTTAAATTATATATATATATATATATATATATATATATATATATGATATTAATGAAACAAATATACTTTTAGAATTATAATATCAAATTTTACATCGAAATTACTATTCTGTGGGAATACGATAACGTCACTTGTGTTTACGATAGACTACCACCTCACGAAGTGGTGTGATTAATTTTTCACATATAATTTACATGAATGGTAATAAGGATAAATTTTATGTTCACAAGTGACATATTTTAAATCATAATTCTTTTATAGGTTTGAATTTTTAATTACCTTTATTTTGTTTCATCCACTAATAAAAATAGAAACACTTTTCATGCGTACATACGACCTATCGTCTCGATGAATAGTGTATTTCATCTTTACACCACTAACGTTTATGGATGACATTAAATATGTATATAATAAAAATTTATAATATTAATATCACTTTTTAAATTAGAGATATTATGAAATGATCATCATAGAAAAAGGATCAAAATTACAAAACGATAACATACATGAGAAAACATCACATTTATTACTAGAAATAGTGATTTTAGTAATGAAATGTTAATTAATGATTTATAAAATATTATATGTATATAATATATGGTATGATATATATGTGTATGGTTCTATAATATATTTTTAATAAACATATATTTATTATACGAGAGTTTTGAATGTGTATGAAGTGAGTTGAGCTAAGGGATTTTGGTTTCAAATTGCCTTATTTTGGACATAAGTTATGTTATGCACCCATCCTAATTTATTATGTATATATAAGGTATGTTTGACATTTAATATGAAGAATTTATTTGTTTTAATGATATATAATGTTTTTTTAATATTATTTATTGGGTATTATGATTCAAATGTCACTAAATTTGTAATGATTTTATGTTACCAGATCATTATTTATAGAAATTGTTTGTAATTAAGATTTAGATTATGATATTTTTTGTTCTATCTCCCATGAAACTAACTAATTTTCCTCTACTATGTTTATTTACTAATAATGTAGGTTTAACCTTCAATTTCTTCTGTTTAATAACTCAACAGATCAAAAATATATTTTTAAGGAAAAATCGGATTTATTTATCTATTCAGTCGAAAACTATTATACTTCAATATCCATGTTTTATAAAAGTGTTTTAACAAATGTTTTTAATATTATACAAATATTTTTTAATTTAATTTTTACCCATGTTTTAATTTTCACAAAATGGTTTAAAAGGGATATTTTTTTTGTTTTCCAAAACAGGTGCTTTCCACTTTTTATCAAAAATAAAAAAGGAATATTATTTTATCATGTACTGCATGAATGAAGCTTACTATTTTCATGACCAATAATTTATTTGATTAATCCTTAATAAGTTTCCAATTTTATTTTCAAATAATTTTTTACTATATTTCAATAATTTTTAGTTTTAGTTTTTTTAAAAGAGGAAATGATATTTTCCTCCTTAAATATTCAAAGTGTTCATTAAATTTTTTTCCCATCCAAGATGAAATCCTTTGATGTTACTTATTATTTAAGGGAAATATAATCCATGGGTACCATTATTATTTTTTATATAAATTTTTTATGTTTATGATATTTAGAATTTTATGGAAGCTATTTCTATTATTGGGTTATACTATAATGAAATGTTTATAAAACCCATTTCTTTTTCATGGGTTATGACAAGATAAATGTTTTATAATCTTTTGGTACACAAATTTATGAATTATGTGATGGGTTGTATATATATCCCTATAATTAATTGGGTAAATCTATATCTCTCTTGAGATAGCAATGTGAATGAAGTCGAAAAGCCTGATATATAATGGGAAACATGATGATGGGTTTGATCCAAAATAGAAAAAAGTATATTATGACTAATTTACTATGTATTATGGTTTTGGTAGTAAATATTTCCAATTAAATGGTTTATATACCTATGTTGGTGCCATAATTTTATTACATGAGAATAGTGTTCATGAATTATGATGATTTCATACTCTTATGAATCATGACTTTTGGAATGATAATTATTTATGTCATGAATCATGATATGATCTATGAATGGTTAGGTATGAACATTGTAAGTTTTTTTATGATATCATACAACTTTTATTATCAATTCATTTCATATTATCATAGAATGATATATATTATTTTTACCCTTACAAGAAATTATGAGCTCACCCTTTCTTATGTTTTCTTTCCCAAGGTTTTGAAGAAATGTTTTAAGTAGGGTATGTTTATAAGGAGTAAAAAATGTGAATATCTTTATTGGAGATGTTGAATATCATTCAATAAATAATAATATTGTTTACTTAGTATCCAAAGAAATAAAACCATTATGGTCCTCAGGTATGTGTTTTTGAAATGTATTGAATATTCATCTAAAAAGATTTTATATTTATGTATGAAAATACTAGTTCATTATAGGTCTCATGAAAGAGGGTTGAGATAGCATGTAATGTTTCAAAAAGAAGAAAGTGGTATTGGGAAAATGCATGGGTTGATTTAGATTATTATTCTAATTTTAAAATTCAATCATTTTGGGATAAAATAGTAATAAATTTTGTGAAAATTATGATAAAATGACTTTACAAAAAATCGTATGTATAGAATTTCATGGTAGGTATACCGATAGTGTGATTTTGGTAGATTTGAAAGGGTATGATAAGTTTACTAACCATACAATCAACATCATATGGTAACTATAGTGCTTGTGTGACCAAAATGACATGGTTACTATAGTGACCATGTGAGTGTTGTTCCGTGGTAGGTATAATAATACCATGAAAAACTAGTCATGGTAGTTATACTGACCATATGAATAACAAATAAAGGTCACATAACTAACTTTTTGAAATAAAATTCACAGGAACATTAATAAAAGGGTACAATAAATATGATTTATGCATATAAAAAATAAATTTTTATATAAAAAGTGTTAAAATTAAATTGAAATAATTATAAATAGCTTATAATAGTTAATTCATGTCAGATATAACTCCTTCTATCAATATTAAATAGATATATATATATATATATATATATATATATATATATATTAGCAAGATGTTGTTCAGAAATAATAAATTCAAGAATTATATAATGCGTTTGAAAATGATCTCTTAGAATGTGATGTTTAATATAAATATTCTTTTTCCTTGAAAGTGGTAAAATATTCTTATAGATATTTATTTCACTTTTATTATCCAAATTTATAGGTACATGTAAAAATTAATCATTGTAGGCTAGTAATGTGTGTCTCGTCCGTAAAATACGTGAAAAAAAACTATTTACATCTGTGTACTCAACTCCAGTAGTGGATAATTAAAAATAATTAATTTTCATACTACCCCATGAAAATTGATACTGGAACAAAAGGTGGCATGTTTGAAAAGTGCCTTTTTATCTATCTTACAACCACAAAAATCTGTATATAAATAAACAATTAAATCAAATTCATGTACTCTATAATAAAAGATTACAATTTTGGTTGCATTTTAGAGGTATTTAAAAATTATTTTCAATGCTAGTAGATGTGATTATTTAGGATTTGATTGAAAACATGCACAGACACACACACACAAAACATAATATTTGTTCGGCTAGTAATTAAGTATACTAAACATCCAATCATACCACTATAAATGTATTGATCAAATCATTTCCCAGTTTCATCAAGATTTGGTCGATAACTTATAATCCTTGGAGTATCACAACATTTATGACTATCAATACCAAAATATTTTAAAATATCCTTTGTGTATTTGCTTAAATTTAAAATAATTCATTTCTTATATTGAAAAATATTAAAAATAAAAATTTATTTTAATTCCCTCATCAAACTAATTTAAAATCTTTTCTCCACCATTTTTGAAATTTCATTACATAAGGAGTTTTTGATAACTCAAAAATTATATCATAAATATATATATATTTACTACCATAATATATTTAAAAATTATGTTGATAAATATAGTATGGTAAGATACTCATTTAGTAAAACATTTAGTAATTTAAAATTATCTAAGCCTACAACACAAAGCTCTATGGTCTTGTTTTAAAAAATATAAATCGTTTTCTAATTTAAAATCATGATTTAAAAAATATGGGTTTTGAAATCTATTGAGTTGTTAAAAATTCCTCAATTATATAATAATTTAAGAATGCACATTTGAAATCCATTTGAAATAATTTTAAGTCCATATTTTCATCATAGGAATGAAAAATTATAATAAATTTAAGTATAGATTCTCGAAAAAAGGTTTATTCATAGTTAATAATTTACACTTGAAAATATAATGGTGTAATCAATCTTAATTTAATTCTTATTATAGTGCCTGATTCATATACCTTATTTTTATATACTCACTTACTTCTAATGGTTAGTAATTTTTTTGGTGTTTATAATTGTTCCCAAAATCCATTCCATTGAAATTGAGTCAAATGTTTTGTATTTAAATTGCCCAAAACTTTTCATTTTTTGTTATGGTATGTTATTAGATTGATGTTATGATAATAAGAATTCATGTTTTACTTTATTAATCATAGAATATATACTCTGTGTTCATATATCTAGATATACTATAACAATATCTAAATGATGGTCTCTATAAGTCTTAATGTTGATTAGAATGGATGTATTTGAAAATTAATTCTCTTATTTAGGTTTTGCTACAAATTTTTCCTTATAATTGGATGGTTTTCCTAAAATATCTTATAAAGATCAATCACTAGGTCTTATATTGATATCTAAATTAGAAAAGCCACTCCCACGGTTTTCTAAAGGGGTTCTAGGCTCATGTGAATCTATTTAAATAAATATTACATGTATATATTCATTCACATTTTTGGTACTTTTATTGAATACCCATTATGATTTACTAGATGATGAATATGAAAGCAAAATTCCTCCATCACTTTTGGATTCAATTTTTTCTAAATTGTTTCATATATTGTGTATTAATATTATACAACAAAAAACTATAATGTAATTATATTTTGGTTTTCTACCATTCTATAACTCATATGAGGTGTACATTAAAATTGATCTAATAAATAAACTATTAATAATATAACTGGATGAATTCACATCATCTTCTAAAAATGTAACAGGTTAATTATATGTATTGATGATGGTTTGGGAAATTATTTAAAGAGTTTCACTTCTTCCTTCTACTACACCATTCTTCTGTGGGGTAATATAAACATAAATGTCATGACTATATCCTTATTGTGTGCATAGATACTCAAATTCGTGATTTTCAAACTCTCAAACATGATCACTTCTTAAGGTATAAATTATAATTCAACTAATATTTTCTATATATTTGGAATACCTGAAAAAATAATAACAAACTTAACTTTTTTGAACTTGAAATAATACCCAAGTGTATCTAGACAATTTCTTTACTAGAACATAATCATAATGTATCTATTTTAATATAGGGACTGTAGAGGGTCTAATCAAGTCCATGTGAACCAACTCTATGGGCCGAGAAGTTGATACTTATTTCATTAATTTGAAAGAGATTTAATGTTGTTTTTATTTTTGTCATGTGTTATAGATTTCTTCTATTGGAAATTATAGTTTAGGTAGATCATTAAATAATCCTTTTCTAGATATATTTCTTTTTGAGGGATTATTTTTTGGTCTAATATCCTTTTACAAATACAATACTCTTTATGAAATGCACTTTAATATGTAACATTTTGATTAAATAACAAATCCCAATCAACAGAATAAACATTGTCATTGTGAAAAGTATTGACAACTAAGGAATTCAAAAAATGAAAATCCTTGTAATAATTGACCCCAAATTTAACCTTGTAAAAATCATCATATAACTATTATATTCTAAGTATATTATAATTTAATCCATTAAAAAATAACACATTAAAAATTAACATAATACTATAGTTTCCTATTTGATAGAACCTAATTATTTATTCCATTGGAATTTTCACAAAAATTAAAATGCCAGCCATCTAATTTGAAAAGGTTCTTGAAGATATAGTTGTCTCCAGTAATGTGTCTAGAAAATCCACAGCTTATTTACCCTAGATTATTACCAATACTCTTAAAGTATATATCTTATTGAAAATTTTTAAAAAAAAATTATTTTGGTACACATATTTTCTTGAATCTTGAAATGTTTGTTTTAAAAGCATTAGGAATCCAAATATGTTTAAATGGTTTCCTATAACAAAATTATAATCTTTTAGAAATTAAGATTTTTTAGGTGTATAATAATAAGAACTATTTATGGAAATTGTAGAACATGAACTAAGAATGAATTTATTCTTACAAATATTTATTTATCTAGGTTAATAATTAATCACAGTGATATATTTAGGTGAATTTTTTTTTCAGAGAATCCTTATAAGAGTTTCTATGACATTCATGAAAATTTCCATATCATTCTTTAGTTAATAGTTATAAATTTTAATCCCACTGTTTTCTTTCAATAATTATGCATTTTTTCCTTTTGCTATAGAAAATAAATTTTTATAATATAATGTTAGAGCATGATATTTATTTATATATATTTATTTATATTGAACTCATTATACAACTCTTAAAAAATATTAAATAACTCAAATAAAAACTCATTTTTCACATTTCATCATTTTTATAGTCTCATAAATATTTGAAAAATGAAAAGGATATACAAGAAAAATAACTAGTCCCATAGTAGTATTTTTCATGAAACACTTGTTAAATTAATATTTTTATTTCTTATATTATTGTGTAAGAGTCACTTGAATTATAATTTAAGGAAATATAGGTATCTTTCATATTATTTTTATACCTATTTCCTTTTTCCTCCTAATTTTTTTGACATTTTATCTTGGGATAGTCTTCCTTGATTTGTCTTTTTCTTTTACACTCATAACATGTTATTTCATTAGTATAATCATCCCTTTTTAAATTTTTTCCACCAATTTCACCCATTTTTAAACGTACATCTATAATTTTATTTCTTGAAGAACTTATTATTATTTAAGAACCTATTGAATTGTCTGGCAAGTTGAGCCATTTTCTCACCACTATTAGTAGAAAATTCCTCATTTATTGAACTTTCATCTTTAATTGTATCTTTTAACATTAGGATATAAGTCTTGAAGTATATTGATTTTAGATTATGTTCATATGATTTCTCTTTTTTAAATTTCAATTCATCCTCATACATCGTAAATTTCTAATAATATTGTTTACATTTAACATACTAATTTCACATCATTTTGAATAGAAATAGCAGTTCTTTCCCACCTATCTGGTATACATCTTAGAAGTTCTATAACATGATATTTTTCATCAATTTGATTTCCCAGTGCATTAATTGTGTTTACAATCCCATTAAACCTAAAATACAAGTTATAAATGTATTAACAAATCTTTGTTTTAAATGTCACTTATTCAAAGGTATAATTATATAAACACATCTCTTTAACATTTTATGTTCCCTCATGAGATATATAAAGAGTTTACAAAATTAAAAAATAATTAAAAAAAAGATATTCTATTGATTTTTTTAAAGAAGAGTATATTGAATTTATAGCCTTAGAGTTTTATTTATAAGTGTCCTTGGTGATATTTCTCTACTCATATCAAGAAACTTTTACTTTTTTATATTTTTATTCAACAAAAATCTAAATATCAAGGCCCATTCCCTAAATATGGATTTTTATCTCGATATTCAATTAACCAAAATTAGTTCTATAATAATAATGATATCAATAATTTACAGTTTCATAGTGTCTATTATTATCCATAAAGTCCAAAATTTAGAACTACTGTTTTAATATCTTATTGTAAAACATGATTACAGAAAAAAAAATTTAGATCACATGATACCAAATTTTTCTCATAGTGGAAAACATAGGGGGTGTTGAATTGATTTTCTAAATGACATAAAATGTAAAACCACCAATTTAACTAACATTCTTAATTAACTAAAATTATTTAATTATATAATTTGATCATTAGAAAAGATTTTTAAAATCTCAATAATTGATCTGTCACAATAATTATGTACATACATTATCTTTTTAATATAATTTTCTTAAATATGAAATCATATATAAAACATAAATTAATGTCAACAATAAATGTATAGAATTGTTATTAGTTTTAAAACTGATTATGGTTTGATTTAAATTAGAGAAATGAAATCAAATAAAAACACAAGGGATAAAATTAAGGGGTTAATTATTAATCCAATACCTATTTTCTGCCACCAAAAAAATCATCCCCTACCATGTGGTTTATTAATGAAAAAACTAATCCATAATATGTATTGAGTTTTAAAAAAATTTTTACATAGATAATCAAGTTTATAAATAATTATATTATATTGTTATTCAAGGGATAATGAATATTACAAGTCACACACAACCTCTTCCACAATAACTCGTGGTATTGCATATCTAAACGAATAAAATAGAGACCCTAGAATGCTCCCATATAGATAAGAAGTATGTGTTTATAGATAAATAGATTAAAATAAAATACACCACATATGTTATGATAAAACAGAATGAGAAAAGAATAGAGGGTGTTAATTTTTAAGGCATATATCATTGATTAGCTTCCATTGTTCATGAGTACTTGAATTTTCTTTTGAAGGGGTTCAACTATGTTTTAAAAGAAGGTTCATGAAAATTGAGTTCCATAGACTGTATTGAACGAGTCCTTTTTAGAGCACCATCATGATTGTGTCTTTCTATGTTATTCTCCCTATGAATCACCAGACTTTTCTATAAGCTATTATTGTTTTTAACGTAAATTCAATATCAAAGTATCCATTAGATAACATTTATTGCAGCCTTAATTTCACAAGCTCTACAATTAATTCTCAAAAATTAGCCATTAGAGATTTGAAAATACTCCACTATTTTTTAGACATGGTGGGTTTTATTTACAGAGGCATGACCATTATTGATCATGGTAACTAAGAATGATTGATTTTCATAAAAACTATCCATAAAACTATCCATGAAAACTAGTTACATAAACTAGGAATAAAAACAAGGCACAATCAATTCATTTCATCGTGCGGTAGGAACATATCTTTTTATAGTAGGTACATATCTTCATGTTTTAGGTACTATTCTTCTCACCATAGGTATTATTCCTCTCACGGTAATTACTTTTCTCAAATAGTCACTATAATAACACATACATATAGTACATTGCTCAGATAAATTCTTATTATGTTCATATGGTAACTATATTTCTTCATGCGGTATGTTGTTTGCTTTGTGTGGTTACTTCAACATCAATACATTTTAGGTTAATTACACATGAATTCACTTGAAATCCAATGCACGTTTGGTATAAGACATAGATATATTTGGAGCATGGTAGGTAGTTTATTCATGTAGTCAGTACTATACGATCACTTGACCTTTATGGTCAGTAGATGTTGTTTATTTTGTAGGTAAGAATGGAAAATACCATAATTATTCATTTTTCACGTTTGAAAAGATTTTTTCTACTAACATAAAACATGATATTCATTAATAACATTATAAGAATGATTTGAGATCATAAAGATAAGGAGGTGTTGGTGAAAGGAAATAGTTAACATAAAATATATCCATTTAAAATCATAAGTGAGAATAATATTATCATGTATGTATGAGAAAATAATCAAGGTGCACAAAATTGATAATCATACCCAAAAAACATATATCATAAATCACAAATAATGGAATAAATAA
Organism: Viscum album; assembly: GCA_963277665.1. Taxonomy (NCBI): domain Eukaryota; kingdom Viridiplantae; phylum Streptophyta; class Magnoliopsida; order Santalales; family Viscaceae; genus Viscum; species Viscum album. The sequence goes on along the minus strand of OY728126.1, from coordinate 686,335,142 downwards.
TTTGAAATGAAATGTGACATGTGATACCAACATAAATATTGGATACCATAATAATGTGAACATAACCAACTTTAATCAAGTCCATGAATATAGTTACATATAAAAAATAAATTTCTATGAATAGAATTGTTAACATTATACCATTGTCAACCCATTGAGTTTGGAACATGAAAAAAATGTACATTCATGAGTTTTAAGCATAACAATAATGACCACACATGAGTTGTGAGCATAACAATAATGTCCACACATGATTTGTGAATGTAAAGATAATTTATATTCATATAATAATTATACCATTATAAATATATCATAATAAAAAATAATTTTATGACTATAATGGATCCCAGCCATCATATAAATGTAATCCATACATATGTTTTTCATAAGAAAATGAAAATAATCAAAATTCCATTATATCATAGTTAACCAATTAGAAGAAGACTAGTTTATTGGGAACATCCAAATAATATGATCATAATACATCCAAATAAATAATGTGGATGGGAAAATTAGATAAAATCCCAATCATAGGAAATGTTAAATGATGTTGAAATAAAAGAGAATCTCTTTAATAATAACATTAGGATTTTTTTTAGAAAAACAATATAAAATATCCTTTTTATTTGATAACTTATATATTACGATGAATAATTTAAAAAACAATGGAATTAGAAATTAATATTTAAAAAAACATAAAACAATTAAGATGAATAATTTTTCAGAAAAAGGAATATAAAGGTAGAAAAATATGTTCATGTATAAAGAGTTTAAAAATAATATTATTTTCGCACTGTTACAAAAAGAGTCATAGTCTTTAGAAAATGAACAATACAGAAAATGGTAAAAAAAAATTATTTACAACTATCTTAATGAAATTATAATATAATATAAAATTGTATTAAAAAATCATTTATTTATATATAAGAAATTTTTTGAAAAAATATATAGAATATGTGCATAGAGGAAAAATTATACTTATCGAACTGAATAAAAAAGGATGGTTTCACTTATAAGAATACTTTTGTTAAAATTGTAAACCAAAGGAAAGTGAAATTTTAAAAAGATATGTAAAACTATGAAATAAAAAAATGAAAAAAATATATATTTTGTTTTAGAGAAACAAAATATACAATTCTCTCAACTGAGAACATATACACAAGTAATCTTGAATTAAAAATGAGATAGAAAAAGAAACACTTATAGGTTTGATAACTTTGGAATCACAACCACTTGAAGGGGATATCATTAAATGGAATTGTAAAAAAAATTATTTTCATGGGAATTATCATAAAATAAAAAAAGGGGTTAAAATAATGTGTAACTCAATGAAATAAAATTGAGATAAGAAAACCCTTACAACTTTGTTATTATATGAATCAAAATAATAAAAAGAGAATATCATGATATGGATGTTAAAACCTCATAAAATAAACAATTGTTAATATAAATGACAGAAATAATGTAGTGATTACAAAATATAAAATAAAACATAGTGCACAATAAGAAACATGTCTCAGGGAATTCAAAATTAGAAAAGAACCCATACATTACTCTTTTAATTGGTTCATTCAAATTGCATATAAAACCATTTGAGAAAGGGTATTTTGGAAATTCCAAAATAATATGATTATAGAAGGGGATTATTAGAGACATATTTGTTTATAATATGATGAAAAAAATTGAGATATATATGGGAAATGTTATAAGAAGTCCCATTTTATAGTAAAAACCCAATGAATGTTTTCAAATATTTCATCTTTATGGATGAAAAATGTAATTTTAAAAATTAAAATGGATTGTAAATGAGAAATATGTGTAATTATAGACCATTAAGATCTCAACTTGACTCAATATAATGTTTTAGGATTTTTTAAAAATTTATAAATCAATTTTAACCATAAATACCCTTTAAAGTCATTTTTATAGATATTCTTGTAATTTTATTTTACAAATATATAGATTGTTGTAGAATTAAAATTTAAATATTTAAATAATTATATAACTATCAAATTTATCCTCAAAAACCATGAAAGTATCTATTTCATCTAAATCTTATCACTTTATTATTTTAATGCCACCTATTTTGACCTTTAAAATTCTTGTACAAGAATTGCATCAACACTACATAAGAATTATGGATATTTATATTATTATTTATATAATAAGTAATATATTAACATATATATAAATTATTATGAACATTTAATTTCATCTAGGATTATTAGTAATATATTTTATTCCCATTTTATTACAAAAACATATTTATGATATTATATTGACTTTTATCACCTTCTGCAAGCAATGAGTTTGAATTTGGATAATTATACTATTATAAAACTCTAATATTTAAAAATATATGCGGATGATAATTATTATTAATAATTTATTTCTTTTGGTGTCAATAAAATATGGGTACTTTATAAATATTATCACTAATTCACTAATATTTACTTATTTTATGTTGTGTGAGCACTACGACAAGACAAAATAATATTTTCGTAATTATCTAGAAATAAAATAAAATTTATATTAATTATATAATAAATTTATTACCTTTAAATTATATTAATATGCAATATATATTCCATAATTTTAATTATATCATATTTATATCATAATGGTTTGATAAATGATAAAATATCATCAAACACGTTTTTTTAACTTTTCACTAAAAAACCAACTTATATATGAAATAATAAAAAATAACCATATGAAATTATTTATATTCCGAATTGAAAAATAAATTCCATTTTTTCATATTCAAATTCTAGAAATAAGGAATTCATCTTTTAAATGAAAAATAATAAAATATAACAAATTTTTTATAGAAAAATGAATTTTTAAACATTAAGTGTTCTTAATCTTATTTCATGTCAATGAATAATTAAATGGTAATTAATTTATTTTTTCATAAATTAAATTATTTATTTAAATATTTAGTTAAAATTGATCAATTTAGTTTAAGATAAAATCACATAGCACTTAAAAAATAAACCTTTTAAAAAGATCCCTTTTTAACATTAATTTATTTTAATCACATCCCATTTATTATTTATCTTCTATAAATTAAATTTAATCAATTCATTAGTATTATAAAAAATATATTTTTTTAAAAATAAAATAATAATAATATAAAAGGAATTCAAATACATGTTTTAATAATAAATAATTTTAATTAATTATTATATTTTTATTTACTAGATGATTTAATATTTTTGAAATTCTCTTAATGATTCTTCACATTATATTCTCATAATGTAGTAATTTTTATTTTTAACTGTAATAAAATATAAAAATAATCATTTTAATTTAGTTTTGAATGTGAAATATGGAATTCAACTTAATATTTACATGAAAGAAAATATATACTAAACATTTGATGTGTTACATTTTTCCTCCCTTAAATAATTTTCATTATCATAATTTGAATTTTCAATCATTAATGGAAACAAATAAGATATCCATAATAAATAAATGACCCCTGAAAAAATTTATACTATGTTATCAAACTCACTATATTAGATACTAGGAAAATCATATTTTCCTTCATAATATCAATATATTGAAATTTTCATTTATCTATACTATTTATAAAAAATATGCTTCCTTATTTGACTACAAAATTTTCTAGGGTGATACCTTGAACAAATTTATTTTTTACCATATTATCAAAAAAATACCAAAACCAAACTGGTTATGGTAACATTTGACAAATGGGTTGTGAGGTCCCCTTTAGGAACCCTGAGGGTGAGGGGAGGGGTGGGGGTGGATCACGATGAACCTAATTTAAAACCTTTTTAACCATATTATTGATTTACTATTAAGGATCTACTTCATGCATGCATGATAACTATGTTCAACCATTCTTTTGACCCTAAACCTCTTTCAATTCACTTATTAATGTAGAGATATAAATTATATATATAAAAAATGATTTTTACTTGGTTTAACTGCTCTGGGATAATTTAAGGGGAATGGTATCGATATTGTTTTGACACAAAAATTAACCATTAGGCTCACAACTTTCATTGATTACACGGTTGTGGTCACATTATGCCTGAGATCATTATCCTTATAAGGTTTTGGGTCATCTCACTACTTCCCAAATCTCTCAAACATTCCTCCTCCTTCACGTATATCTCTAGGGTAGGGCACCCTGAGTTCTCTACACTTGGTGAATATAAGATTAGGGTCAATATATACCTAGGATCACATCACTTAATGGTTTTGGGATAGCTCACTATCACCCAAAGATCACCACCATTCATATTTCTTTACACACTTCTCTAGGGAAGGACACAATTATAGCACTACTATTTCTTCCTTCTTTAGTTATTTCTCAAGGGAAATAACATCCACATAGTGATTAATATATAGGTATTATCATCAACATCCAATTGGTTATGTGTATCTTTATATACATATATATATAGATTTGGTATTAAAAGCCTCATTTATTTTTTATATACTTGCTATGAACTCTCTCTTTACAACTTATTATTTCCAATGCATGTTTATAACACTTACTTTTTCATTGCCACATGATAAAAATTTATTCTCCATTACCACAAATGGAAATCTTTAATAAAATTATATGTACTCTTATTCATTTATATTGTTGGTCAGAGTGAGTATCTCAAGAGGGGGGGGGGGTGGGTGAGTTGGGCACCCAAAATAAATTTCTATTAAAACAAATTTAAATTATATTCCCCAAATAAATAAAATCATCAAATTTAATCAAAATGGAAGATCAATTTTACTATTCATCATTTAAGTGATTTATCAAACAGTGATTATATCTCAGTTAAAACAATATATGAATTTTACATTAACTTTTTAAAGTAATTGAATTAATAAAAACCATATATAAACACAAATTTAGACTAAATATAAAAGTAGTAGTTATTTTATATCCTAAAATAATTTTTTTTAATATTTGATAATAAATGAAACAAAACAAAACACATAGTGAAATAAATACAAGAGGATCATTCTCAATCCGAGACTTAATCCTCACTACATAGAAATCACTTACTACTAATAAGATTATATAAATAAATCTTGATCCACTACATGGATCAGGTATATACAATATCTTAATCATAATCTAGGTCACTCAAAGACCTCTTCCTTAATACCTCTTCCTTAATAACCATGGGAAAATAACAAACACATGAAAAGAGGGGCCTCTTTCACAACATTGTGGGATAACAAAGGTAAAGACTAAGTTATGAAGATATCATGTTTCTTGTAGTTATAATACAAGGATTACTATGTGTATTAAGAACATAATAAACCATACACTACTCAAAATTTAATGGAATCAAGACTAATGAGAAAGATAAAAGATAAATAAAATAATTTGTCGATATGTCTGATGTACACTTATTCTCTTTGAGTGCTCTAATATACCTTGAAAACAGGTCATGTAGTTTCTTATAAAGCTGTAGTAAAATATGGAATTGTAAGATCTTTATTTCGGATGGTAAAAATGGAACTTTATATTCGATGTGCTATAATATTCTACCGTCAATTATAGCTAATAATACTTCGTGAAAAGACCGTAATCAATTTGTACACTCCACAACACTCTCTGGTTGTTGTAGTGTTTAATCTCTCTTCTACATTCTATATCACTTATCACATTATGAGGTGTAATCCCTAATATAATAGAAGAATACATAAACAATCATATAGATCCTCTACTCCTCGTACTAATCTACTGACATAAAAGTTAATTCTTGTCTGCAGTAGTTTAAGAATATTAATTTAAAAAACTATTATAATTAAATCTGATAATATAGATATTAGAAATAGTTAATTCAATATAAATAGTAAGAGTGTTTAAGACTATTATAAATGGCGAGAACTCTAGTGGTGAATTAGGATAGTGGTGAGTCAGAACAATAGTGAGTAAGACAGACAGTTAATCAAGATCAACGGTGACTAATCTCAGTGGTAACTTGTCTCAATGGCGACTCATCTATATGGCGAGTCATCCGATCAATTTTTCAAATTTCATGGTAGTAGGTAAAGTCTTACAATAGGTCATTATCAGTGGTGACTCAAGTATAATTGTTGTTCTTTTGGACACTTAGCCAAATTTTCATCCCAAAGGAGAGTCATTTATGATGGTGGTTCATTCCCATACTTATCCAAATTTCCATTTTGATGGGGAGTCATCTGTGATGGTGAGTAGAGTCTAACGGTGGGTCATTCCAACACATATCCAATTTTTAACCAATCTTTCTTATATTATAAAATTATAATAGAAAACATAAGTACATTAATAACATAATAAAAATGATTTTGTGTTCATTAAAGAAGTGGTTCCAAAATCTATCCCTTTATGATGATTAGAATCCATGTACTTTTATAAACCATGAAATAAATAACTTCTGGTTTTAGTTATATATTCTTAAAATTTTACAATTAGATGACATTAAGGATATTAAAATACCAATAGTATCAAGGGTTGGTAAAAAGGTAAACAATATTTCAATTAGTTACTAGATATGGTATCAAAGAATATATGGAAACAATGAAACAACATTGTAAAAGGAGTAAATAAATTCTATAAGGACATTATCCCCATTTTTGGATTATCATAATGTTTAAATAAAATATGAAATGATAATAAATTGAATTTTAATTACAAAATAATTCCACTTAGAAAATAAATTTATGTTTTGTGAGAAATATAGAACAAAAATTAATATAAATATCCTTTTAAGATAATGAATGTCTAATATAAATTCTCTTCATGCTGGGTAGTAGGAACAAGTAGTGGGGTTCCCTTACACCTGTTTGAAGTAGAATGTTCAACAGTGAAACCTAATGTAATTTTAAGGATGGCTATTGAAACTGTAGGTAGAGTAAGAGTTTCTTTAATAATGATATTCCTAAGATGCTGGACAACTTCTCTAGGAGTCAGACTGAAGGAATAGAAATGATTAGTCAAGGGAGCATTTGGATCTCTAGTAACACCAATTCTGATAAACTCTGGATTAGAGGATGTTATAATTATATAAGTATTAATATAAATGAAATACTGATCCACTAATATGGTTCCCGAAGCATGAATAAAGGGTTTCATCAAATTATTGATGTCCATGATAATATTTCCACCAATTTCTATAGCACTGAAAAAGTCCTTTCTCTACACCATAAACATCTTGAGAATTAGGGTCATCACCTTTAGCTGATTTAATTGTTCTTTGAAATATAGAGTGACTAAAAGCATTATGAGGTACTCATTTTAAAAATTTAAATGAGATTTAACCTCATGTTTAGTATAAATTATATAAATGTAATATTTTATTTTCATTATAATTCTATCTCAATCATATTTTATATCCTTCATATATTATCTAACCATTATATGAAGATGATAACTTTTATATTAGATTTACCTCTAACTCTCTCTAGGGATTTATGGTAGATCACCTGAAGTATAAAAAGCTTCTTCTATAACCACTGACCCGATGAACACAACATCAAGAGGAGGAGGATCACTCAAAGAAGAAACCTAGAAGAAAGGTTATACACCCTTCTAAAAAATAATACATATAATCTACAAAGAAATATCTCATCTCATCCACTATATACCTTAAGGTACCCATATCATTTTCTAACCTCTTGTTTTCCATCTCCACTTCACGAATGTGAAGTATCATTTTGGTTTAGATGTATTGGATCACATGCTCGAACATATGTCTTGTATATTTTTTTACAAAAAATAGTGAACAACGGAGGTTAAAATTTTAATAAAAAACCTAAATCAAAGATAATCATATCTTGGAAGAATTCTATCGTTTATTTTGATACAACATCAATTGGCATAGATGCAACCACGAGAGTGGGTAAGGATGCGACAACTCTCTCAATGGTAGGTTCACTTATAGGCTCAAATCTGGTTAGCCCATAAAAATAAAATATATGTAGTTCCCATGAAACATCTATTTGATCTACCAATGATCCCTTATTATCCATCTGTTATTGAATATTAGGCCCACTATGATTTGGTGGACTGCTACCATGATCAGAATAAGAGTTGTCCAGACCAAGTCTAAAATACCCAAAAAAATTATCACATTCCCCAAGAGATGGATCCACCAATTTGATAGAATAAACACTATGATACATAAAAATATAAGATTCCATAATTAAAGTCTCAAAAATAGTAGGCTCAACAACCATATTCTCATTAAACAACTGAATATCAATTTCCTGCTCAGCAACCATTTACACATCCTCTATAGGCACACCATGACCACCATCAATAGAATCAATAGAGTGAATGTCTATGATTATGGATTCCTCCAACTAAAAATATTATTCCTTCCCAACATTGGAATCATTATTCAGATATCTATATAAACCATGTATATCTTTAAAAATAGAGACAACCAATAAACCATGAGATGAAAAAAGTTCTTGATGCATCTCAACATCCTCTGCAACAATGCATCCACTAGGAGAATCATGGTCAGATCCATCATTAAAATCATCTTAATCTCCTTCCTCACCATATTATCCATATCCATTTTCTTCTTTATCTTAACATTCTTAATCTTCTACATCATTTTCACCAATCTTATAATTTTTTTAATTAGAATATTTAAAAGTTATTCTAAACTATTATTCAACAAAAACATATATTTTTTCTTCTTGACTTATTATTTTTAAAAGTGACTCTTGGATATGAATAGATCTACGAGGACTAGAATCACCTTATAAGGTAGTTATGTAACACTTAGGCTCGTCTGGTTCACTAACTTTATCCAATAAATGTTCTTTTTTTATCAGTAAAGGGAGAATAATTCTGTTCATCCTCATCTGAATACTCAACCACCAAATTTGGATATATTCTAGGATCCATATTATTTTTTATTCTAGAAGGTTAATCAACTGGATTGAAGTCGTCATAGAGCCTATCACCATCATCAACCCACTATCCTTTTCAGTGGTTTTAACATACCATCATTTATTAAAGTGATTCTTGTAATGAAAAAACCTCTACAGTTAACTATGTCTTCTTCTTATTCCTTATTAACTAATCTTTTAGCATCCAGCATGGGTGAAATGAACTTGGGATAGATAAGGTAGATCGATCATGAAGTAATTTTACACATTTTCAGCATGTTAACCATTAAATATATATAGATATTAATCTTTTATCCTATATCTATAATGAATAAAATATATACATCTTGAAACCTCATTGCAGTGAAATCACTTTTCCTATGAAATAGTACATGTTGAATAATCATGGAAAGAAAAAAAAATTCTCCCTCAAGCTTAGTAGCAGGAGGTCATTTTATTATTCCATATCTAGTCAACTCTACCAATGCATAATCATACACTATGTTATCATTATCTTTGATAACAATTACTTGAATGTCATTTGAAATACTTTTGTGAGGTACTTTTAGACATCTGGCCCAAAATATTGAAAAGAAAACAACTTTTCGCCCATTTATTCAGCTTTTAACCCAGTATTCCTCTTCCCTAAAACAGAACTCAACATACTAATAGTACTAGTGATGTATCCTTAGATATAAGGGTCTCATGATATTAGAGAACCAACTTACCCATACCTAGTCTTTCAAAAATTTCAGTACCAAAGACATACTCGAAAACAACCACATGACATGAACTGTTTTTGGGTAACACTATTAGATTTGAAAAAAGTAGGTTCATTTCTCAATGAGTGAATGAATACACTCTTCTCTCTTCTAATTTAAATGAAGTGACCCATATGGATAATATTCTACAAATCACGTAAATATTACCATGGTGATCAACTTGATAGGTTTGAATTATGTCATGGGAAGGCGGAAGGCTGGGAGAGAAAGAGTTTCAGCTAGGTTCAAGAGAAAGGTTATAGAGAGTGAGCACTAAAATTGGATGATTTTCTAATTTATATCATTTATGGATTTAGGGAATCATAATTTAAGAAAATCAATTATATTTTAATCACAATTAAATTAATAAATAAACAATAATAATATATTAGAAATGGTGGCTGAAAAACCTATGTAGATTAAACACAATGGTGGGTAAACATCAATGTATGGTAAACACTAATACAGGGTAAGCACCAATAGTGGGTAAACACCGACGGTGGTTAAAAACCAACGGTGGGTAAACACCTACAGTGGGTAATCATCGACAGTGGGTAAACACCAATGGTGGATCCCAAATAACTAATTTTAACCCAAACTGATGATGAAGAATTCAAGTTTTATGTAGTTTATTCAATCATAATGAAATAGATTAGTGAAAATATATGAAAGATAAATATCAGTACAAATTTATTCAAGAGTTATATCACTATTCTGAAAGATATATCTCAGAAAGTGATGTCTTAACTCATTGTGTTTCTTTCTAGAGTCTGATATAGGATCCTTAGTAATTTTTATAGAACATGTATTGTCACAATTTATTTGAACTTTTAGGAATTGACATCCATAATATAAAATGATTTTATCATCTAAAAACAATTAGAACAAAAACAATCTACATCTATGTATTCAACTTCAATAGAAGGTAGTGGAAAAAAATTGTTTCTTACTACACCAAGACACTAGATACATTCCCAAAAGGTTACATGTTCTAGAAAATATTTTTATATCGAACTCGAAATCCAAAAAAACAAGATTTTAATAACTAACTAGGTCAAATTTATATCCTCTCAGATAGAACAACCCTAAATTGGTGGTATACTTGATGTATTTTAAAATCAATTTTACATCAATTAATTGTGTATCATTTTGGGGTTTCTTGAAAATGAGCATGAAGACACTCACTAAACATAACATCAGGTTAGATAGTATTTAAGTAGATAAGACATCCTATCAGACCTCTACAACTTGTTTGATCCACTTATTTTCCATCTACATCAAGATCTAATTTATAGGTTGTACTCATTGGATTGTTACTACAATTATTGATATCTAAAAAACAAATTTTTTAAAAGGTATTTATTATATTTACATTGATTCAAAATGACCCCCTCTTTATTTTGAACAATTTGAAAACCAATAAATAATTTTTTTTCAACCATTAAACTCATTTGAAATTAATTTTTCACCATTTTTGAAATGTCAATACATAAATAATTTTTAAATGATCCAAAAAAATTGCATCCACATAAATTAGAACAACTAGTACATACATTGAAATTATTTTTATTAAATGGGTAAGATCAGTTATAACTTTGAAAACACTTTTGAAATAATAAAAGAGATGAGACTATCATAGCATGATATAAGAGATTGTTATAAAAACTATAAGGAATTTGTTAACATGAAAACACAATTTAGAAAATGATGGTTTCAAAATCATTTGGGTTGTTCAAAAAAAATCCTTAATTATATTCCAATTCAATTATAAACTTTTGGCATCCATTTTATATAGCTTAAAATATAGATAACCACATATTATAGAAGTATTATAATAGATTCAGGATTGGATACATGTGAGAAGGATTCTTCACTTTATATAACCTCTTCTTGACTATACCCTTGTGTAAATTTTATAACCATAAACTTCACTATTTTTCCATATTCATCAAATTTTTTTATGAACAATCACTTATTTTATATGATCCCAGTGTCTTTTGGTCTATCAAAATGTTCACAAACTTCACTTATTTCAAATTTAATAAATTTATCTTACATTTCCATTAACCATAATTCATCATTAATAGCATAATTGATGTTCTTGGGTTCATGGTGTGACAATAATGATTGATGTTCAACCTAGTTTCTTAGACAATATCTAGTTTTTATACCTATATCTAGTTCTCCAACAATAACATTTAAAGGTTGGTTTGTAAAAGTCATAACATATATATAAAAATAATTTATGGTCACTTTATGTTCTTCTACTGGTTAGGTTTTGGATTTTCCATAGAACTGGATGATTTTTCTATATGTTTTATAGTAGAATCAGAAGGTTTTGAATTTATGGTCAAAGTTGATAAATCATCCTCATGGTTTTATAAAGGGTTTTTACGATCATGTGGATCCATATGATCAAACTTTACATGGACATACTCTTCCACAGTCATGGTTCTTTTGTTTAAAACCTTATAGGATTTAATAGAAGTTGAATAACCAAAGAAAATTGCTTCATCACTTTTGAAGGAGAACATGCCATGATTGTTCTTAGTGTTAATAATAAATACTTTGAAACAAAAAATTATAAATTAGTTAACCATAGGATACATATTATTCCAATGTCCATACGGTATTTTTTTAATATAGGTCTAGTTAATTCCTTATTAATTATATCGTAGGATATTTTCACAACCTCTTCCCAAAAGTACATAAGTAGGTTATATTCATTAAGAAATTTCTAAGATATATTATGAAGGGTTCTATTAATTATTTATAAAACCCCATTCTTCTTAGGGGTCCTAGGAGAAGAGAGGTTATGGTTGTATGAAGTTTGTGAGAAAAAGGATTCAATGTCATGATTTTCATACTCACATCCATGGTCACTTCTTATGGTATTAGTTCTATGTCAACTTTGGTTTTCTACATATTTAGGATACATTGTAAAATAAGTTCCAGCTTCACTATTGTGAGCTAAAAATAATACCCAATTATACCATGAAAAGTCATCTAAATTTATATAGACACTGTGCTTCCCATTTAAATTAGAAACTCTTGATGGTCCAAACAAGTCCATGTGAACCAACTTAAGAGGTTGAGAAGTTGAAACATCTTTCTTTAATTTAAAAAATATGTTGTTATGTTTCATTTTTTGACAAGGGTTATAGACATTGTCATTTGGAAATTCAATTTTGGGTATATCTCTAAATAAAAATTTCTTAGTAATATTTCTATGTGAGTGGATATTACAGTGACCCAGGATCATATTCCAAAGTTAACATTCATTATGAATGACAATTAATAAAAAAGTATTTTTTGAAATTAAATAATCAAAATTAATAAAATACACAATCTAATTTATTAAAGTAATAAATACTAACGAATTTTATAAATAATAAAATTACAAGCATTGTTATAAAACATTACATCAATACCATCATTACATAGCTATGAGATTCTAAGCAGAATGTATTTTAAATCATTAAAAAAAGTACTTTGAAATTAAGGTTGTGTTATTTTTCAAGATTTTTCAAGGAAAATGATATTTACATTAGTGTGGCAAAAAATGGTGACATGTCCACCATAAAACATTTCTTAGGTTCTTGTAGCTCGTGTAATCTTCTATCATGTTCCTATAATATCCTCTATTTATGTACCGAAAATTTCAATTGGATCATTTCACGTAGTTTTTCTACCAAATAAATTATACCAAGAATGATTTTGGAACCTAAATTTTATTGGGTTCAGATATGTTAGTGATTTGGACTTTAAAAATAATATTTCCTCGATGAGTTTTCCATAATAATATTGTAACATATTTAAAATAAAAGCTTTATTAGGTGCACTTTAATAAAAAAATTAGTTGAATTTCATGAAGTGGATTTTAGAACAAAATTTCTCTTAATAATTCTTCTATGTCTAGGTTGATACCTAGATCCATAATATATCTATGAGAAAATTTTTAACTATGAAATTTAGTGTTTGTTTCACTTAAATTTTTAAATATATCTAACTCCTTATTAAATTTTTCATTTAAAATATTCAGTTCAGTAATTATTTTCAACAATGTAGCATTTTTCCATTCTCTATAACAATATCAGATTTAATATCATACGATAATTTAAGGCGTTCCTTAAAAAAATTATATTTATGTTTATTAAATATAACGTCAAGAATATTTAAAAAATAAAAAATTTCTTGTTTTGACATGTCATTATCATCTTGTTCACTTTTAGAATGATTAGAATTAAATACAGAAGATATTGTTGGTACTTTAGACATATTTTTCATGAAGAACATATTTTCTATATCAAGCTTCTCTTAATGAGATGAATCAAAGTCACTAGAGCTATCCTCAGAGGCAATCTGGTTGGATTTAATTTATTTATTATACTTTCTATCCTTACCATTATACTTCTTCTTGTAATTTAACTTGGAATAGTTAGTCTTAACAGGAATTTTCTCTTACACTCATAAAAAGTAATTTCATTTGAATTATCATCTCTTTTAATTTCCTTAAAATTACCTATATTTTCATAATTTCTATTGTATCTAAATTTCATGAATAATTTATTCTTCTTATATAAATTCATCATCCTTCTAGCCAAATGGGCCATTTCCTCATCACTTTTGGTTGTCAATTCATCATCACTGTAGATTTCATCTTAAAATTTTTCATTTTCATTATGTTTTGATGATGTATTCTTGAAGGATTTATATTTCCTTTTAGGTTCATCATCCTCTTCAAGTTTAAATTTATGCACTTCTTCATACATAATCAACATCCCAATCAATTCTAGGACTTGTAGCTTACTAATGTCACATAATTATCTTATTGAAATTGATGTATCTCTCTGTCTCTTTGGAAGACATCTTAGTAGTTGAATCTGTTTTACTTTTTGATACAACAGATTTCCCAAGGATCACATTGTGTTCATTATACCATTAAATCTATGATACATATAAAAAATAATCTATTTTGGTTTTATCTTAAATGTATCATATTTAATTTTATAAGTGTTCAATCTCATTTCTTTAACATTAGTCATTACTTCATATGAAATAGATAATGTATCCATAATTTTATAAGAAGTTTTACTAGAGGCTATCCTATTAAATTTTTAATCTATTAAATAACATTAAATAGAATTCATATCATTGCTATTGTTTTCATAAGCATGTTTAGTAGTATCATGCCAATTATCGCTAACGGTCTTAGGTAATTCATATTTATCATCTGCAAAAGACTATATTTCAAAACTCATGCTTTCAGTATGAATTTAAATTTTGTATTTTCCATTATGAATATTTATTTCCACTAAAAAAATAATGTCTGATGGTAGTATAAACCTCTTGTATATTACCTATTTATAAAACCAAATTTAGAACTGCCAGAAATTTATGATCTTTAAAACACAACTAAAAATAAAATTTGAAAAGATTTTGAAATATTTTTTGATACTAAATGTTAGTCATAGTATCTCAAGAGTGGTGTGAATTGAGTAACCAATAAAAATTTCTATTAAAATACATTTAAATAAAATTCCCCAAATAACAAAAAATAGCCTATTTGATCAAAATAGCATATCGATGTAAGTTCTGATTTTTTAAGATATTTATCAAAGAGGGATTATATTTTAGTTAGAATAATATATGGACATTTCTTTATCTTTTGAAATCAATTTACTAAATCCAACCCTTGTATAAACACAAATTAATACTAACTATCAAAGTAATAGTTTTTTATAGATTAAAAAAATTCAATGTAAAGATTTGAAATTAAATAAATCAAAAACAAAAAACAGAGCATAAAAAATACAAGAGGTTCAGTGTCAAGCATATAATTAATCATTTCTACATGGAAATCACATATTACCAATCATATTATATAAAAATATCTTGATCCATAACTTGGATTGGGTATACACAATAGATTAACAACAGTCTAGGATAATTAGGGACCTCTTCCACAATATCCATGGGAAAAGTGTAATCACATGCCACGCATGTAAATCTGTCATAACACTGTCGGTAAAAATAGGAAAATATAGAGTTAAAAAGATACCGAGTATCTTCTAGTTATAGTACAAGGTTTAGTGAGTGTTTGATAAATATAATAAACCACACACTTTGTGAAATACAAAGGTAACAAGAAGAATGATCAAGTAAAAAGATAAATAAAATGGTTTTCTCAATATAACAAGCTATGAAGCTTTTAGATTCAACTAATTTATCTTGAAAAAGAGATTTTGTCATTTCTAAAAAAAATTCTAGTAAAAAAGGGTGTCGTAATATTTTTTTTCTGTTTTTAAAAATGGAACTAGATGTTAGAGGTGATTTTATCTTCTATAGTCAATTGTTGGAAAGAATGCATCATGTAAAAATATTAATCAAGACTATAAATCCACAACACTCTTTGGTTCATGCATTATTTAAGAAATATTCCATATTAAATGTTTCTTATCACATGAAGAGGTATTCTTCCTAATATAACAACAATATACACGAATAATAATATTGATCCTCTACTACTCATACAGATCGACTGACACTACTACAAAAACAATCTTTATTAGAGCTCCAAATGGGCATTATCATCGCTGATAAAGGGGGGTCCCCTTCATCAGCGCTGATAAAGGGAGGTCCACATTATCAGAGCTAAAAATTTACTGATAAAGGGATAATTTATTAGTTATTTTTTAGCGCTGATAAAGGATTCTTTTATCAGCGCTAAAATAGCACTGATAAATGCCCTGTCTGTTACAAAGAAAAAAATTCTGCAGTAGCACACCCAAACATCACCTACAAAAAATTCAGCATATCTATAGGTATACCAATACAAAATTAAGACATAAATCCTAAGATAATTACAACAAGTATACCCATAGAACATTAACACATAATTCATAAGTTAATTAAATAGGTAAAAAATTCTATTCAGAATTCAAGTGGTTGGGGGTTGTTCAGGGGTTTGGGGTGGATATCCAAGTGGGGGTAGGAGGTGTCAGGGGGGATGGGGGTGTCTAGGGGAAAGGGGTGTCCAGGGGGTGGGGGAAGTCCATGAGGTTGAGGGGATATCCAAGGAGGTTGGGGGAGTCCAGGGGGTGGGGTGTCTATGGGGTGGGGGCGTGATCCAGGGGGTTAATGGGACTGTCTATGGGGGGTGGGGTGGCGTCCAAAGAGGGGGGTGTCCAGGTGGGGGGTGTCCAGGTGGTGGGGGGGGGGGATATTTATGTGGTTTCCATGGGGGTGGGATGATTTCCATGGTGTCGGGGAGCTTTCTAGGGGGGTTGGGGGTATCTAGGGGGCGGTCTAGGGGGTTGGTGGGGCTGACCAAGGGGGGTGGGATGGTGTCTGGCAGGGTGGGCGTGGTCGTCCATGGGTGGGGGGTGTCCAGGGGGTTGGGGGTATCCAGGTGGTGTGGCAGTGTCAAGGAGGGGTGCGGGTGCCGTCCAGGAGGGGGGTTGTGGTTGTCCATGGGGGTGGGCGGTGTCCGGAGGGGTGGGGGGCTCTCTGAGGTGGGGGGGAGGGCTATCCGTGGGAGTGTCTCGGGGTTGGGGTGTCTAGGGGTTGAGGGCGATTTCTATGGGTGGGGGGTGTCCAAATGGGTGTGGCTGTCCAGGGGGTGGGTTACTGTCCAAGGGGTCCAAGGGGATGGTGGGGTTTAGTCGTACACATCACAAAAGACCCATGAATTGTTATTATAAGGGATCAAGGCAATCTGAATGAGTTTGGTCAGATTTACATAGGTCAGTTGTTATTTTCACTTAAAATTGGGTCTATTTTAAACAAAACAGAGACCCTTTAAGTCATACCGGCCACACCGTGCCTCAGATTGAGACGGGGATGACTCTTACACATCAAAAAGGGCCCTTGTATCCTTTTCCAGAAGTATTAATACAATCCGAATGCATTTGGATGGATTTCCGTAGTTCAGTTGTTGTTATCACCTAAAATTGTGTCCATTTTAAACAAAAGAGAGACCCTTTGAGTGATACCGGTGACATCGAGCCTCCTAATGAGGCATGGATGACTTGTACATGTCAAAGAGGACCAGTGGATCGTTCTCCTAAAGGATCAATACAATCTGAATGCGTTTGGTCATATTTACATAGATCAGTTTTTTGTTTTCACATAAAACTCTATCCATTTTAACAAAAGAGAGACGCTTTGAGTGGTACCGGCCAAACCGTGCCTTGGATTTAGGCGGGGATGACGCATAAACATCACATAGGACCCTTGGTTCATTATCCTAAAATATCAATATAGTCCTAATGTGTTTGGTCAGATTTTTGTAGGTCAGTTGTTGTTTTCACAAAATATTGCGTCCATTTTAAATAAAAGAGAGATACATTGAGTGGTACCTGCTACACCATGCTTCAGATTAATGAGGGGATGACTCAAACACTTACCCAATGCACCATTGGATCGTTCTATTAAAGGATCAATACAATCCTAAAGCGTTTGGTTGGATGTCCGTAGGTTAGTTGTTGTTTTCACGTAAAAATCTATCCATTTTAAACAAAAGAGAGACCATTTGAGTGGTACCGACCGCACCGTTCCTCGGATTGAGGTGAGGATGACTCGTACAAGTCAAAAATTCTCGTGCATCATTATTTTAAATAATCAATACAATCAAAATGCATTTGGTCAGATTTTTGTAGGTTAGTTGTTGTCTTCACTTAAAATTCTGTCCATTTAAAACAAAAGAGAGACCCTTTGAGTGACACTGGCCACACCATACCTTATAATAAGGTGGGGATGACTAAAAAACATCACAAAGAAAACTTGGATCGTTCTACTAAAGGATCAATCCGAATGCGTTTGCTTAGATTTTCGTAGGTCAGTTGTCGTTTTCAATTAAAAATTTGTCAATTTTAAACAAAAGAGAGACCCTTTGAGTGGTACCGGCCAAAATGTACCTCGGATTGAGGTAGGGATTAATCATGCACATCACATATGACCCATGTATTGTTATACTAAAGGATCAATACAATATGAATTTGTTTGGTTAGATTTCTGTAGGTCTGTTGTTCTTTTCACTTATAATTGTGTCCATTTTAAACAAAAGAGAGACCCTTTGAGTGGTACTAGCCACACCGTGCCACATATTGAGGCAGGGTTGACTCATACACATCCCCAATCCACCCTAGGATCATTATAATAAAGGATAAATACAATTGAAATGATTTTGGTCATATTTAGTATGTCATTTTTTTCACTTAAAAATCTGTCCATTTTATTCAAAATAGAGACCATTTGAGTGGTACCAACCACACCATGCCTCATATTGAGGTGGGGATGACTCTTACACATCAAGAAGTACCCTTGGATCATTATCTTAAATTATCAATACAATATTAATGTTTTTGGTTGGATTTCCATAGGTCAGTTGTTGTTTTCACTTAAATTTTGTCCATTTTAAACAAAAGAGAGACCCTTTGAGTGCTATCGGCCACATCGTGCCACGGATTGAGGTGGGGATTACTCATACACATCAAAAATGACCCTCGGATAATTATACTAATGGATAAATAAAATCCAAATGCGTTTGGTCAGATTTCCGTAGGTCGGTTGTTGATTTCACATAAAAATATGTACATTTTAAACAAAAGAGAGCCCCTTTGAAGGATACCGGCCACACCGTGCCTCAGATTGGGGCGGAGATGACTTGAAAAAATCAAAAAGAACTCATGGATAATTATAATAAAGATTCAACACAAAAGAAATGGGTTTGGTCAGATTTTAGTAGGTCAGTTGTTGTTTTCAGATAAAATTGTGTCCATTTTTTAAAAAAAAGAGACCCTTTGAGTAATACTGGCCACACCGTGCCTCATATTGAGGCATGGTTTACTCTTACACATCTCTATTTCACCCTTGGATCATTATATTAAATGATAAATATAATATTATTGCGTTTCGTTGGATTTCCGTAGATCCGTTGTTGTTTTCACATAAAAATCTGTCCATTTTAAACAAAAGAGAGACACTTTGAGTGGTACCGGCCACACTGTACCTCAGATTGAGGTGAGGATGACTCATACATGTCAAAAAGGACCCGTGGATTGTTCTCCTAAAGGATCAACACAATTCAAAAGCATTTGTTCTGATTTCCGTAGGTCAAATGTTGTTTTTACATAAAATTATGTCCATTCTAAACAAAAGAGGGACACATTGAGTGGTACCTGCCACAACGTGACTTGGATTGAAGTAGGGTTGACTCGTACATGTCCCCAACGCAGTTGTGGATCATTATATTAAAGGATTAATACAATCTGAATGTGTTTGGTCAGATTTCCGTACGTCAGTTGTTGTTTTCACTTAATAGTGTGTCCATTTTAAACAAAAGAGAGACTCCTTGAGTGGTACTGGCAACAACCTGTCTCGGATTGAGGTGGGGACGACATGTAGACGTCACAAAGGACCTTTATATCATCCTACTAGAGGATAAATATAATCTGAATTCGTTTGGTCAGATTTTCATAGGTCAGTTGTTGTTTTCACTTAAAATTTATGTCAATTTTAAACAAAAGAGAGACCCTTTGAGTGGTACCGGCCACACAGTTCCTTAGATTGATGAGGGGATGACATTAAAAGGTCAGAAAGGACTTGTGGATCATTCTCCTAAAATATCAACATAATCTGAATATGTTTGGTCAGATTTCCATAGGTTAGTTGTTGTTTTCACTTAAAATTGTGTCCAATTTAAAGAAAAGAGAGACCCTTTGAGTGGTACCGGCCACAATGTGCCTTAGATTGATGTGGGGATCACTCGTGCATGTCCCCAACACACCCGTGGATCTATCTTCTAATGTAACAATACAATACAAATGTGTTTGTTCAGATTTCTGTAGGTCAGTTGTTGTTTTCACTTAAAATTATGTCCATTTTAAACGAAATAGAGACACATTGAGTGGTACCGGCAACACCATGCCTTATATTGAGGCAAGGATGACTTGTACATGTCACAAAGGACATGTGGATAATTCTCCTAAATGATCAACACAATATGAATGGGTTTGGTCAGATTTACTTAGGTCAGTTGTAGTTTTCAATTAAAAATCTGTACATTTTAAACAAAAGAGATACCCTCAGAGTGGCACCGGCCACACCATGCTCGGATTGAGGTGGGTATGACTCTTACACATCCCCAATGTGCTCTTGGAATATTCTATTAAAGTATCAACACAATCACAATGCTTTTGGTCAGATATCCGTAGGTACGTTTTTTTCACTTAAAATTGTGTCCATTTTATAAAAAAGGAAGACCCTTTGAGTGCTACCGGACACACCGTGCCTCGGATTGAGGTAGTGATAACTTTTAGACATCATAGAGGATCCATGGATCATTCTCCTAAAGTATCATCACAATCAGAATGAGTTTGGTCAGATTTCCATAGGTTAGTTGTTGTTTTCAGTTAAAATTGTGTATATTTTAAAAAAAAAGAGACCATTTGAGACGCACCGGCCACACCATGATTTGGATTGAGGAAGGGATGACTCGTACACATCCCCAACGCAGTCATGAATCATTATCTAAAAGGATCAACACAATACCAATGTGTGTTTTTTGGATTTCCATAGGTCAATTTTTGTTTTCACTTAAAAATATGTCAATTTTTTTTTCAAAAAATACCCTTTGAGTGGTATCGTCCACACCGTGCCTTGAATTGATGTGGGGATAACTCTTACATATCAAAAATGACCCGTAGATTGTTCTCCTAAAAGATCAACACAAACCAAATGCATTTGGTCAGATTTCCGTAAGTCAGTTGTTTTTTTCACTTAAAATTGTGTCCATTTTAAACAAAAGAGAGACAATTTGAGTGTTACCGGCCACACCGTGCCATGGATTGAGGCGGAGTTGACTCGTACACATCCCCAACACACCTGTGGATCGTTCTATTAAAGTATCAACACAATAATAATGTGTTTGGTCATATTTCTGTACTTCAGTTGCTGTTTTCAATTAAAAATATGTTTATTTTAATCAAAAGATAATCACTTTGAGTGGTTCAACATTATATCATGTCGTTAGTTCATATCAGTTGTTAAAATGTGAAATTGAAAAATTAGAGAAATTATGTTTTATTTAATAACAATTACAATTATCTTATGAACATTTACATACAATAGCGTGTCATCTTTTGATCCCCTTAACCCCTCTCAAAAATGACATCCAATTGTACACGTCCCTAAGTCAGATCTTCATGTTATTTGTCTACAATCTTCCATCAGGTATGCGGACCAATCTTTTCTGAACAAATCTATATCGTCTTTTGAGTATGAGGCTTTTCGGCAGTCAGAGTAGTACTGCAAAATATAAAAATAAAGAATTAATAAAGTATTTAATTGATCAAGTAGTTGTTTTTGAAAATACCTCTTTAGGGATGCTAGTTTGTTTGTGAAAAACGATCTCTTTCATAAATTTACAAATATAATAACCAAAATTGTTTTCATTTGTTTATTTTGGACACTAAAAATAAATTTATCATTAAGAGAATAAGTAACTTGTGTTGAGATGTGTTTGGATAGTGAAATTTTATTATATATACCATGATATTTATCCAGACGTAGTACTTTCACACCTTCATATTCTTAGCCCCTGTCCTCATTCCTTTTTTTAGATGATAATGATACACCGCCCTATCAGAACAGATTTCTTAGTAAAATTTAATATAAATTATATTAATTGATGTTTAGACCTAAAACGTAGGATGTAATGTCTTACATATTCACAAACTCCATCCCGTGTGGTCGGTTTGATGGATATCTTTTCTTTGAATCCAGAAAATAAATCTTTGAAGTATCCATGTTCACCGCAATTATCATCCAATGTTTCCTAAAAACACTAAATGGAATATGTAATAAAATAAGTGAAAACATAATTGATATTCTTTAATCAAAGAGTTTTACCCCTGCATGGTTGGTATTAAGAAGAGTCTGTCATCTATAATCATGATTTCAAATGTTTTCAGCAAGACAATCACTATTTCATTCTTTTTTGGTGGCTCTAATTTTGTTAGATGTGATGATGTGGTATGCGGAATAACGAGTCCAAATTCTTTGCACATGGGAAATTTCCATCAATGGTTTTTCATATATACTTATGTCAATAATGTAAAATTCATTTAGTCATAATTTTCACATTAGTTATGATTTTAGAAAATAAATTCACTGAAACATACCTCATTTATATATTTACATATGTGACGCCTAGCCATCTGTTTTCAAGGATCTCATTTACATTATTAGTAGCAATGTAATCATGACTTTCTTCTCCATATATATTCTTTTTTAGAACCACTGTATGACTAATAAATCCTCTTAGCTTCATATCCACATGAGCCTTTAATTCTAGTAAATGTGGATAGGGAATAGGTGGTGTTATTGTGCTTTCAGTAGCTCCATGGGATCGGTTGGTTGATCCTTTAGATGGGTTTGATCCAACGTTTGTCACCACCATCCCTTTCTCCTTCTATAATAGCATTCACTAGTTCATACCGTTTTTTCATTAATTGTTAAAGATTTATCTTGAAAAAAAGGAAGTAAATACCTCTTTGGCCGCATGTACTCTTTCAATTTGTAAAGGAAATGCAATGAATTTCCCAATATCCTTTTCAACCGTATAAATATAATAGTCTTCAAGTGGAATAGTTAGCCCTGAATTTGGCTCATGTGCTACAGTAATAGACACTTTCATATGATCTTTCAGAAGTGGTTTATTATGATGTGTGTCATCTGGGATGTTTAACACTGTAGCCCCTGCAAAAAGGTGATGGTTGGGTGTTGAAAGATATAAATCACAATCATTATCACCCTGTATAAGATTAGTACAAGAAAAGTATCATTGTATTTCTGATTCACATTTCATAGGAAAAATTATTAGAATATTTATTACCACGGCTAAGATAGATCATGGAGGGGAATGGCTCGCCTCAAAGCTGCTGTGGGGTGGGGTGGGATCTTCACGCACTGGTTGTTCCTGGGTTGTGTCTTCTCCTTGATTCCCACCCATAAAATTTTCTAGCAACTATCCCTACCATTACAATCATTGTTCAAAGGACGCTAGTTGTTTGCTCATTTGGTTCAATGTTTCATCCCTGTCATCCGTTTTTTTTCTTCTTCTCAAAATATACTCAGGGTGTCACCCCAAACCCCGCACCCCTGACATGGCCGTATTTTTCTGGCTGCTTCAAATCTGTCGATAATAGGTCGGCATCCGCTACAGGAGTAGCTTATTCCTGTTATTGTTGGATATTGAAAAATAACTAATTATTTTAATTTAATACCAATTTAAATAAAATCTTTTTATCTTCGTGTCATACTTACCCAAATTTCCTACAATTTTTTGTATTTCCTCATCTACTAGCTTCCCTTCCTTATTCAAACGTGCCTACTTCCAAAGAACATGATGTGGGATATAAGTGTCTTTCGTTTTAGAGTCATCAATCTACATATAAACATAGAAACATAATTATGATGTTGTTTATTGGAACCTAAAAATATTAATGTAAATTTAAAATATGTATCCTTTTCTTTTCTAGTTATATGTACCCCATCCTTGCTCTGAAATAGGGGTATTTTGGTTTTGAAGCATGTTCCATATTTTCATTACAATGTTGCTGTAAAATAAATGAAATATTGACAATCAAAGTGATGAATACACATATCCTCAAACAACTTATTATCACCCACAATGTACATGAAACTTCTCATCCCCACAACGGCCAATAAATTCATCCCATACTTCTTAGGATATCATGTGATTATAGACAATGGGTGTGTGTGGGTGAATTTTACCTTTTGAATCATTCATGTGAAATCTTGTTAAAATAGTTTGAAAACCTCGATTAGTCCTTCCCGCAAGCCTTAATACATAATCCTTGTGTGAATCGTCTACTATAAATGTACTCTGAAAGAGATTGAGAAGGGTAATACATTGTATCATTATTTTATTTTCATGAAAACTAAAGAAATAAATTTATAATGTAACTGTAATTTCTTCCCAGATCACAGCCTTCAGTCGGGACACAATATGGTTCCATGAGTCTATGTCAATCGGTACGCATTTTAGAGTGACAACTCCAATGTAACTACTAATCGTAGCCTTGTTGGGATTCACATATTATCCTCGTGCATTCAATATGACACCAAATTTGATGCCTTCACTTTTCGCCTTAAGAACATTGGCTAACAACATCAAACTATGATGCACCTGTGTTTTCTACGACGTCGGTCCTTTATTCCCAAAAATTTCATCGATATCAACATCATCTACATGTTCATCTGAAATGGTATCCATGGCTTGTGCAGATGGTTGTTGGACCTCAACACAAGGAGCAGTAGGAGCCGCAACAGTAGGAGCAGCAACAGCCGCAGTAGGAGTAGCAGGAGCCGTAGCACGAGTAGCAGCAGTCGTAGCAGGATCAGTAGTAGCCGCAGCAGCACCAACATGATAGACTTGTTCAGAATCAAGGTTAGGACCACTAGAATGTGCAGAATTCATTATCTACAAAAGTGGTTGAACAGTTACTTTATATTACATATATTTAGTAATGATAAGATAATCACATGAGATAACAAGATCTATATTACAAACAAAATATAACATGTTTATTGAACTCCCTTTCATTTTTTCAAAGGATGGAGGGATTTTAGACCTCTATCAATTATCCAAATCCCTTCATTTTGGTCTCCTCTAACATACAAAACATCTTTTTCATTGGGACCACTCCGAAATGATTGCGACGTACCATTGAAAGGATCATTCTCAACTGAATTTTCATCGGAACCTTAAGTAGTTTTGAACGATAACAGAAAAATCAACCAATTTTTGTTTGATGGATCTGAAACATAAAATACTTGTACCGCTTGAGATTCCATTATAAATTGTTCGTCAGTGTACCCTTATGTACTAAATTAAACTTTCACAAATCCCCATTCACCTATATTAACACCACTTTTGTTATCAACACATTTGCATTGAAAAATAGGCAATTTTAATGTCTTCTAAACCCTCTCCAATAATTTTTTGATATGTCCAAAGTATAACATATTTGCATAAATTGGATTTCTGTCCTTACTACCAGAAACATGCAACACTTCATCCACTAGTGTAACTCCCCTATTTTTCATGGTACTATCTTCATATAGATCATCTATATTGAATATAAAACCATTAATTACATAACCACTGTAATATAATACATACACACTTGGTCCAATGGCTAGCAATCAAAGTCGTTCTGAAATGGAATTCAGATTTTCATCTAATTGCTTAAAAATATGGTCCTGAAACCATCCTATAAATTAGTGATTACGTTTATTTGATAACCATTTTTCATCCCTTGATGGATTCATCTTCATAAGAATTTTTTTGTGAGTTTCAATATATGGAGCAACCTCCCAACTATTATGAAAAACATAAAGGTGGGCTTGCTCCGGATCTGTAATACTAACTTTCACAACATCTCTTCCAAAGATTCCCTCACCCTCAATGCGTCCAGTGTGACGAGATTTTGGGAGACCAATGCTTTCCACATCAAATGGGTATTCGGTAAAAAATTCAGTGGCTTCCTCAACAATATATCGCTCTACTATACAATCCTCTGGACGACTTCAGTTTTTGACATACCCTTTCAAAATATTCATATACCGTTCAACAGGATTCATCCATCTATAGTGAATAGGACCAAAAAGTTGAATCTCTCTCACCAAGTTAATCATCAAATGAACCCTCATATCAAATAATTTTTGTGGGAATAACATTTCTAATTCAGATAAAATGAAGACAATTTCTTATACCATAGCTGGCAATTTCACTGGATCAAACATATTGCTACATATAGATATAAAAAAAACCATGTTTGGTTAGCATATGATGAACATACTTAGAATAAATTCAATATAAATCTAAAGGAATTAGGTCTTGCATAAAAACATGGAAGTCATGTGATTTCGAACATTTTATCTTCAAATCATTAATTGACACAATGTTCTTGATATTTGATTAATACCACTCTGGAACCATTATATCATTGATGAAGTTGAAAAACTGATATCTATCCTCCCTAGAAAGAGTATATGTAGCTGGAGGAAGAAACATTTGATTTCCACCATTCACGAGAGCCATCTCTTCTTGTATTCCCATGTCAACCATGCCCAACCTTGCCTTAATTCCATCATTTTTTATGCCTGGGGAATTTAGAAATGTTTCGATAACACTGTCACATACATTTTTTTCCACATGCATCACATCAAGAAAATGTCTGATGTATAAAAATTTCCAGTATGGTAATTAAAAATAACTGATCTCTTTTTCCAATCAAATTTTGTAAGGTTTTTCAAAAATGGTTTACCAAAAACAGTGTTCACATCTTTTACTTTCTCAAACATCTGATCGCCTGTTAGTGGAGATAGTGTTGCGCGTTGTTCTGAAATTCCATTGAATGATGTCTTTCAAGATCAGTACTTATGTCCATGAGGTAGAAATATATGATGAGGATCCAAAGGGGTAGGGGAAGTATGGTTAATGAAACTAGGGGGATAGTGAGGGAGTTCTCCTTGTATCCATAAGTATTTTTAGCTGGTTGACAGGATCAAAGCCAAGGGAGAAAGAATAAACACTACTAGGAAGGGGCCTGGCCACATCAGAGAAGCAGTTAGTAACCTCAACAAGGGAGAAGGATAGAGATGGAGGTGGGTTGGCAAGGCTAGAAAGCTTAGTGCTCTAGGAATCATTCCATAAAAGTGCACTACAAGACCAATTCACTTAGATAGCATGAAGGAAAGAAGGGGAGAACCCCTCAAAGAATATAGTGTTCAAGATTTGGATTACCTAGAAATGCATCAGAACCGGTTGGTGTTGTCCTTAATGAAAAATGTAATCCTTAATTCCTTAATTTACGGTGAAATGGTGTTGGATCTAAGGGAATCAATAATACCTAGGTGGAATCTAGTGAAACTGGAATTCATGTGGGAAGGACCTTACAATTTTCATAAACATCACTCTGATAGTGTAAAATCATTGAACTCCATTGATGATGAGCATATCAATCTTTCCACCAATATTAGGTTTCTCAAGAGATAATTGACATTAATAAACCATCCCCTTAGTTTGAGATATATGTATTTGAACTAAAAATCCTACATTGTAGTTATATTTTGTCAAATTATATGGTAATGTCCACAGTGCAAGATGTGAAACTATAGGCTTACCCAATGTGATAAACACGAGATGCCTCATCTAATAAATATAGGATGATTTATTTTAGAACTTTGTGTGTATTTATTCCAAACCAAAATAGGATATTTAATGATGTGTTGACCCTTTGTCTTTATCCCCAGTAACAAATCTACCTCTTATGTTACAAGCATATGATGCCTCCTGTGAAAAATAAGAAACACCCTATGCATTAATAATATTATTCATCATGAAAAAATTATGTGATGATTCCAAAAAAACCCAATTGGTCTCCTCATTTGGTCCAAGACCCAATTGTATTGTTACCACTATTAGGTCAAAAATATTAAATATATATATATATATCTACCAATTCCAATCATACTGTTAGGGGAAATAAATTATAATAAAATTCCCATATACTATTTATTGGATTTGATTCCCACAAGTCCTGGTATGAGAAACATAGAATGGAATGATTAGTATACAAGTTTCATGTTCTAAATCCTCAAAAAATGATGTTAAAATGTATCCCTATCTAGTGTCATGTACATAATATGCCTCACAAGATAAATATGATATGGCATTTAGTCCAAGGTATATGAATTTAAACTATGAAGCTTTACATCCTAGGTTCGTGATGTGAAATTGTGTGAAATCTTTGTCAAATTGATTTGACCGTAGACTACAAAAACATCATCATAATCATAAGACATTCAAAGGAATGTCCAAATTACTTTCCACATGATGTTTACATACATGGTTCATGTCCCTGTTTCATGAAGTAAAACTATTTAATGCCTTTATCCCCACTCGAGAGAGAACCCCCTCTTGGTGTTGGTCTCCAACCACACATATTTTTATAGCTACATATGAATTTATTCCCAATCATAGAAGATATGCATGGATTATTTAATGTAATATCTCAAGATCAACTAGTTCATTGATCATTTATATGGTTGTTTCCCTTTGGGATCATGTCCAACACATATTAAATGGTTCCCCTATTCAGTGCATTCAAACACTTGATGGGATAACTGTATATTGTTTAAATCAACCCTGAAAATATACTCATCACCTCCTTAAAATTTTGAGTTTCCCTAAATTTGGATCCTCATAATCCTATTGCATCTGAATGGGATCCCTTTGGTAATGGTGTATGGCCTAAATAGGCTCACATCCCACCTAAGTGAATTCCGTAATGGACCTCCGACAATAGATGGTGGTTCCCCTATTTCAAACATAATGATGGAACATGGAAAAATTAGAATCTCCTACTACCTAGGCACACATATTGAAAGGGAAATATTTGGAAGAATGGTTTTGGAACTAGTGTTTCGAACATTTTTAATGGTCATCCTCAATCCAACTACCTCTACTCTTCAATCCAGACCATATAGGACATGATTTACTTCTCTACATTCTTTACCCACACATGTGTAACTATAACACCATTAGTATTACACTTTCATGAGCCATACACATCGATGAGATATATCAATTCCTTTGGATTAAATTACCATAGTTTTTATAAGAGTATGTGTAATAGTGGACCAAAAAAAACATTTCACACATAGTCTGACTTCATGATAATCGAGCGTAGTGGAGGTCTGGCAACACGAAGATCGAGGGCGGCGGAGGTCCGCCAATGTGAATATCGAGGGTGGCGGAGGTCCGGAAACGTGAAGATTGGGGGCGGAGGAGGTCCGGAAATGCGAAGCTCTGGGGGAAGTGCAGGGGAGTCTTAGGGTTTCAGTATCGCGAGAGCATTAGGTCTCGATAAAACAAGGACACTATGTGACCAATTTTATAAAATAATGGACTACAGTTTTATCATCTCTATAAAAAGCACTAATAAAACCTTCATGTATGAGTACTAATATTTTAGCACTGATACATGCCTTCTTTATCAGTGATTTTCGAGCTCTGATAACATTTACCCTGTATCAGCGCTAAAATTTTATCCCTGATAGAGGATTTCTTTATCAGCGGTTTTTGATTAGCGCTGATAAAAGGTGGTGATTATCTTGCCCCTTTTTGTAGTAGTGTGACAAAAACATTAATGCACATTGGAATATGATTAATAACAGTCCTTAAAATTACTGTTAGCATTAAATTCGATAATATATTCATTCAAAATAGTTAATTCAAAATAAAAAAAATTGATGGGTTCTCTTCTGAAGGGTGATAACTTTGGCGATGACTTATCCTATTGGTGATTTTGTACAATGATGAGTCATGTTAATGGAAAATCACTATCAATAATGACTTATCTCAGTGGTGACTTATCTCATTGGTAAGTCATATCAACGGTGAATCATCCCAACATTTTTACAGATTTCTTGGCAGTATTTGAAGTATGTTGGTAGGTCATATATATTAGTTACTTAGGTATGGTGGTGACTCCTTTCTATTAGTATCTATTTTAGATACTTAGATAAATTTTCATCCTAATATGGTGTCTTTTAGAAGGGTGGGTACTTCCCCTACTTATTTAAATATCCATTCTAACGATGAGTCATCTCTATGAATGTGTAGAGTTTGATGGTAGTTCTTTCCAACACTTAGCCAAATTTTGTCCAATCTTTCTTATATTATACAATTTTTAGAGAAAAAACAAATCTCATTAATAACATAATAAACATGATTTTTTTATCATTAAATCACAGGTGACAATAGATCTCTGGAATATTTTTAATTATAGAAAAATACACACAAACTATTCTTCCTCTTATCCTCTTCTTTATTAATATATAGATAAGTAGTTTAGCCATGAATGTTTCTATATTAATCCTAGAATTTACATATTAAAGGTAAGTTATATTTCATCACCCTTTATCCCTTTATTTACATATCATGTTGAAATATCAACATAGAGAGAACACCTATTCATAGAATGAGGTCACATATTTGATAAAAACATGATATTGTTTTGGGTTCCATCGCATATTAAAAAATATTCTATTAGGAGTACAGTTAACATCTTGAACTCCTAAAAAAAATTCTTCTTCTAAAAATGGGGAACTCCCTTCCATGACACCGCATTTATTTTTTCTTAGGGTGTTGTTTGAAAAACCTCTAGATCTTACATATATATTAAATCATATAATATACAACATTTAATAATGAATGATTGATATAATATAATATTCTCATGTTCCTTAACAGACTTGTGTTGCTTTACAGCTTGACCTCCCTTGTTTGTTGTGTGAAACACTACACTGTAGTGTGAATAATATTTAATTTAATTCACCACCCCTCACTTAAAACATCTTTATTCATTATCATCTTGAATTATTTATCCCATTTGAAGTTCGATGATAAGAGAATCATTTAAAAATAGTTCCTTCACCGTCTAAAGTGAATTCACTTTTGGATGATGTTCCCAACATATTTTAGAATAAATCTCCCTATATTATTGATAAATACCTTATATAAACCATTCAATTATGTGGGTCACTAGATATGAAATTTCATATGTGAAAACACATACAAGTTGGAAAATGTACCCAAAATCTTATACGTTAACAAACATTCATATGTGAATCCTCAGATAGATAGAATCTTCTTACATTAACAAATTTACATATGTGGTTCACTCCATTACCATATTTTCCTATGTATCTAGTATTGGACACATGAACTCCCTCACATAGAAAAGTTATCTTTTTTAAATAATTTTCTAATGTTTTAAATGTTTTAAATCCCATTTGTGGGTACTTAGGAAGATTAAAAAAAATCTATCCTCATTACAGATTTGGTATGAACTGACACCATCTTTGGTTCCCACAACTTGTTTCATTCATATATCATCTAATTAACCATTCAAGGGATGACATGTAACCATATTTGTAAATATATTAATTATATATCCATGTTACACATTAAAAAACACCTTTGGCCTCTATATTTAATTATCAATAGATCCAACATATAGATGAATGAATCTCCCATTGTCAACAACTCCAAAGATTACCCCAACAACATTTTTAACAACCCCAACAAATATTTCCAAACATCAAACATTATACACTTACATTTTTCACACACTCAACATGCATATAGCGGTGTCCAAAAATCTCATTATTTATATCTAGTAAATCACCTTGGGCCAAGTCCTCGCCTCTTGCCAAAAAATCCAACACATCCTTGGGGGGGTATAATAATATCACCCTATAGATTTTATTGACAAGAAAAAATTTATAATATGACTCCATTTTTTACAATGAAAAACAAACAGGCTTGAATCATATTTTTATATTGGTTGTA
Source organism: Viscum album (assembly GCA_963277665.1). NCBI lineage: Eukaryota > Viridiplantae > Streptophyta > Magnoliopsida > Santalales > Viscaceae > Viscum > Viscum album. Next base: position 686,303,063 of record OY728126.1, on the reverse strand, counting down.
TCTCCCCATTAAGGTGGATTATGTTTCACTCTCCTTCATAATGGGTTGTTCTATTTATATCATTTGATAATGGGAGACAACTATCCCCATTTTTAAAATATTGATCTCCCTCATTTTGACTTCATATTTTTATCACACTTAATTTATGGGAAGAAAATCTAACATATCTCTGCACCCTTTTTCAAGAGGGGATCCACATAGTCTTATTAACTTTCCATAAGGTTGGTGTAGAATTTCATACTTTTACCTCACCCCTTTCTTAATTGACATAATTCTTTGGCTCCACTAGCTTATTGAGGAACTGTTAAGATCGGTGTTCCACTTTTTTTATAAATTTTGGTTATACTTCCCAATTAATAAATCTATAATTTCCACAACTTCTAAAACACTTATTATACAAAACACCATTTTTATAACAAAATAGGATCTAGATTTTCTACTCTTGAAATTTTTTATTGGAAAGCTTGAGCTAATAAATATGTTAGGTAACTTTTGACTAACCCTCTCTAAATATTCACGAATTTACTATGTCAATTTCTTATTGCAAAACCAAATATATAATTTCCTTTTCTTACACAACTACACATGATCAAGAAAATTTGTGAGTGAATTTACAAATTAACACATTGGATGTCAACAAATCATCGAATCCTACTAAGCCAAAGAGTAGTGGGTGGAATGATAATTTCATTGTAAAACATTAAATATTTCAATTTACATCATGATTCCAATAAAAAATATAGCATATTTTTCTTACACTTTCCCACAATAAAAATAACTTGAATCCTCTATCATATTTTCATACCAAAAATTTTGTGTGTAATCAATAATATTTTTTTTTAGAATTATACATATTCATAAAGAATAAATTGAAACCACTTGTTAAAACTAAATAGTGATAATAAATGAACTCCATGGTTTTCATCTCTTTATAGGAAAAAAAATACTTGATAATGTAGGAAAACAATGAATATTCATCCTCAACTGCCCAAGAATTATAGATTCATCTCTTGACAACAAATATTTATTTTTTATTCATATTGGGGGTTAATATTATTGGGAAAACATTGATAGGTTAGAAATAATAGGAATCCTATACATAGTAGAAAAATGATACCACTTGTTAGATAGAAAACACATAAAGATAAAATACAATTTGTGATGTTGTAGCTATCTATAGGTCTATCCTCTTCAGTTCAATGTTTTATACCATTAATTAATTGTAAAAATACCATTTATCGTAATCCTTTTCAAAATAATTCCACTATTTTCTTCAAACATAGGATTTAGAACCTTATCACTCCATTTAAACCTCCATAACATACTAAAATGGTTCATTACTATTAGAAAATATCTCATTTCTATTTTGGTATTGGATCATAACAGTCAACTTATAGGTGCATAGGATGAGTATATTTTTGAAACCAGTGGTTGATTTAGGATTATAATATATTTTTTTATACATAATACTAAATGAGACTTGTAATTATATTGACCATATCTTGATTCATGAACTATTAATATTTAAAATATTTGCCTTTAGGCATCAAAAAATTTCTTCTTTAGCACAACTACCCAATAGATAGTATCTCCCCCATATGGTTGCACCATTTTTTATAACAAATATTATTTATCTCTAAGTACACAGGGATAGGGGTACCTAAAATCTTCTCAAGTTTAAGCGAGGGTATTTCCATACAAAAACAACCATTTTTTCAACTTTAATTATCCCCTTTTCAAATTTAGGGAGAGTAATTCTGTCACCCATCCACATTTTTTGGCTTCTATGTCATCCTACAAAGTTAGACTTTTATTCCTTGTATTAGGATTATTCTCTAATTAGTTGTAAATCCCAATTTTTAAATTTTTAAACCTTGTTTCATTTCCATAACATCCTACATTAGATTTATTATTAGATTAGAGAACACTTCCACCCGTCTTCATCTAATTCCTTTTTTGGTATATATGAGACAACATATAAATTAATATTGTCTCACCTTTAGTTTGGACATGAGTAACCCCTCATAATTATTCTTTCTTGTTGGATTACCATATTCTTGTACTTTCTCCTTCCACTTAGCTTGAGTAGCTTCTTTATTCTTCATCAATACTTTCTTTCTCTATTTCTAGAAGGGATTCTATTAGTACCCAAAATATGATGGTTTATGAACCCAATTTTGATATCTGTTTATTTATTAAAAAATATTTAAACAATTATCTAGCATAACATGATTATTTTCTGGATAATTTATTTCTTTTAATGTCAAAAGATTAGATGAATTCTTGGGGTATTTCATTTTTCTCCTACTATAATTTCTTGATAAATTCTTGTAGTTAGATTATATAAATAAAATATGAAATTAATCAAAACTTTTTGTAACACCACTCGTCTATGATTTTGTTGGAGTATATTTATTTACACATTAGGGTCTATGGGATTTAATACACACTCCCACAGTATGCCCAAATATTCCATATAAAAATCACATAATATCTACCTTTTTTGGACTCAATTTCATCCAAATAATCCTAGAACATTTATTTTTTATGAGATTCTAGATGACTATTATTTCTATATTACATATATGAAAAATCATCTTTTGTATACATATTATAGATATATATAACATCTTAATTTTCTTAATGGAGATTTATTATTGGGAAACCCCACCTTCACTATTCCATTTTTTGAACTGAATTAAATTTCTATCTCCATGATATTTTTATCTTTATTTTTTTAATATTTTATCCATATATTTCAAACTGTAGGTAACATTCATCCTTGATTATATTATTTCATCAATTTTTTTCGATAAATGAATCTTTTATTTAATTCTTTTCCCAAGGCCATTTACTTTATGATCAATTAGGAAAGATATATTGGATTGGTACAAGGTATGAGGTTCCCAACCTCTGATACAAATTGTTGTGATGGTATGTGAGTATGATATACTCTATAATACCAAATGTAGGATCGAAATAATAGAGATATTGTATGTAGTATCTAATGATACTCAAAATATAGGAGGGGGTGAATTTCATTCTATTAAAAATTAATTTGGAACTTTTAAGGATCATTATGTTTAACAATGTTAAATATGGTATTTCACAAAATCTGTAAGTCTATACAGTGCCTTGAATCAGGAAATATGATTATGAGAAAGTGAATCTGGAAAGATGGTCTCAAAAAATGAATCTTAATGTAAGATTAAAAGGACAATGATTCTACCTTAAAGCATATAGAATCTTACTAATTAGAGTATAAGTATAAGGAAGTATAAGATAGTTATACTTTCCTCAACAAATAAAATGCAGTGAAAAACTTGTAATAATTCAAGTAATAGTAGTAACTATTTTATCCCAAAGAGAAGGGTATCCAACAACCATCGATAAAGGTCCCTTGATTTATACTTTCATGAAATTCTGTCTTATCCACACCAGGTTAAACCCTCGATATGAATATCGGAGTCTTTCTTGCTATCCCTGCAAGCCCTCAACTTCAAGGTAGTCGGCACCTTTATCTTCCTCAGCAAGGAAGCTATCAACTTCAAGGTAGTCGGCACCTCTGCCTTCCTATCTCTAGAAGCCTTCGTATGAACTCCAAAAAATTCGGAGTCATACAAATCAAATATGAACAATAAGTTTTGTACACAAAAGGCAAAGGAAGTATCTCTCTAGAAATCACTTCAACAACATGTAATCTCCAGAGTCTTAGAACAACATGAAACTCTTTCAAATGAGCTCCTATTTATAGGAATAGATTCAACAGTCGGCTCCCTCCTCCAACGGTCATATTTTTCCATGAATTTTCGAAGGACCTGTATACATGTCACTCATAAAATAGTTAGTTATTAACTTAAAGTGTGACATAATTTTATAACAAAACAAGTGTAAAAAAATAGTATCATAACTAAAATCAAATATTTGGAATGTAAGGAAATATGAATGTTTAGAGTATAACCAAAATTTAATTTGGATTCTATAATATATGGATATTCAGATTCTGTTTTCTATGAATTCATAACATCAACACTATATAATTTTGAGTCTGAATTTCAAAGAAATTCAGAATCTGGATTCACAAGAATTTGGAACCAAAACATACAATGTTCGGATTCAGAATTCATGAGAATTTGGAGTCCAAACTCATAAGAGTTTGGATTCTGTATTTAGAGAACTCAGATTCAGAACTTGGGAAAATTTTGTAAATATAATTATTATTCAGAATTCGGAGTCAGAACTCCAAAGAGTTCGTACCCAGAATTCGTATTCAGAATTCGGAGTCAGAACTCAGAAGAGTTCGTAACTAGAATTTGTAATCAGAATCTGGAGTCAGAAGTCAGAAGAGTTCGTAACCAGAATTCTAAGATTTTAGATTCCAAAACATAATTCTTTTTATCTAGGTATTTATAAGATTCGAAGGTTTTGGTTATAAACTGAATTTTACACTTAGAAGAATTATGAGATGAACAATGAAAACATGGTAAGGATAAATTTCTTTGGAGAAGTATAATTTTCCTTATAGAAGTAAAACACAGGGTAAAATGAAATTTTCCTTCAGATAAGGTGATTGTTATTTTCAAAACAAGAGGGAATGTTAATGTCATAAGGAAACCATATTGACTTAACAATCTCCCCCAATTAGGAAGAAAAGGATATGTCCAAAGGAAAACCTTATTGACTCAACATTCTCCCCCTTTTGGGAAAGCACAAACATCCTTACGAAAAAGAATATAAGGAATTAAACAATAACACTTAACTCCCTTTACACATGAATGATAATGAATATGAATAACTCCCCCTTAGTCTTTGGAACTCTAAGAATCATATTCTAGATTTTCGGAATGAGATTTTTCATTATCTTGAGTATGAAAATCTTTGTATAAAACTCCCCCTTAGATAAACTCCCTCTTGGGGATATTTATTCTTTTCTCAATATTCTTTTTCCTTCTCCTGCTTTGTGATTTTTAAAAAGAGTTTGAGGGAATGGAAAAAAATATGGTACCTAAAATATTAGTATAAAACAAACATATAGAAACAAGGAACCCAAAATTTAATTAATATTTGAATAATTGGTACAAGGAAAGAAAATATGACAAAAGATCAGATATATTTTCCTTCCTTTTCATGGGTATCAATTTCTTGACAATGGTTTTAATATTCTTTAGCTCCTTGTGATCTTCCTCTTTTCGTTTCTCTAAGAATTTGATCCTATCTTATTTATCCATCAAAGCCTCTGCATGAACCATCAACAAGTCATCTTGATTTAGTATCTTCTCTTCAATCTCGATCCGGAGATCACTTTCTCTGTTCCAGCATTGAGAAACAGTGTACAATTTTCCATTCCGATCGTTGACCTCATGAATCTGAGTATTCTGTTCAAGGTTTAGATTTTCCTCGAAGATATTTGTCAGATCCTTGATTTTTCTATATTGAGTATCAAATGATTCCATAACATCATCTTGAAACTCATCAAGCTCTCTCAAACCTTCAACTATATTCTTTGACCAGCTGACAATTTTCTTGCAAGATTTTTTGTGGGTGTCGTGGTTGATAATGAAATTCTTGTAATCAGCCACAATATTTATGCATCTATCTATCACCATGGATATAGAATCTGATTTTTGATTCATGCTATGTTGTACCATCTGACATCTGGAGTCAATAGTTGGAATTATCGGAATGGTGTCAACAAGCTTCATCAATGATTGAATGACAAAATCATGTCTCGGAGCAGATTATTTCAACTCTGACACTTTGCAAGGTAATGGTTATTCCACTAGCTCAACCGGATTTCTCTTAGAATATTCACTAGATTCGTTCTTCCATACAAGAATTTTAGTAGGTGTATCCTTATCTATCTGTTTCCACTTATTGGTTCTCGAAACAACTTCTGCATCTGGAGACTGATGCTCACTTTCAGACAACTGAACAATCTTATGATCATCGATTTTATCTTTATCATCTCTTGCCTCAATATCTTTAGTATTAATGAAGTGATGATTATAAATCTCTTCCTTAGACAACTTATTAACTTCTTCTTCAGCCTTATCATCAACCCCAGAAGTAGCATTCTTGAAGATCCGGCTTGAAAAGTCCGTATTGACAATTTTTTGGATGGACTTTCCTTCTCATGAAAGTAATCAACTTGCTTTATCAAACCAATTGTACCATCAAAAAGTTCATATTTTTTTAATTCATTTAGAAATTACTTTTCTTCAACAAATTTTTCAATAACTTATTTCGAAATAAGAAATTTCTTCCTCGGTGTCTCAGGTAATGGTTCTACTATGAATGTTTTCGGTACCAAAATTTCCTCCAATGATATTTATGTATCCCTTAGAAGGGATTGAGAAACATTAGCCTCAGATATTTTCTTCTTAAGCTTATTATCATTGAATTGCTTCTCATGCTCTTACGCATTCTTCTATTTTAGAGACATATCCTCAGCGGGATCTAGATCAAACAGTGGTTCTCCTTCTTTTTGATTCTTCTCATCCTCCCTCCATTTGACTACTTCATCATCCGGATAGGATTTCTACTTCTTGGGATTTTGAGGTGTGGTTTGAGCTTCCTTATCTTTAGGGGTTTCACCTTAAACTTCTACTTAAATGAATTTTATTTTCATTCCAGCCTTCATCGAAGGTTTATCCTCTTCTGCATTTTTTGGAATGACATCTGCTTCTTCCACAAGAAAATCATAAAACAATCCATAATCTTTAGAAAAAACTGACATTAATTCTTTTCAAAGTGTCATCACTAACTAGCATAACTTTTCAATTCCTCATCTTGGACCTTCAAGGAATATTGAAGGACTCAAGAAACTGAATAATCAAATTAGAGAGTTGGGCAAGATACATGATAATATGTGCTCTCAAATTCCCATTCTAGATATTCTCAATCATAATGACAATATGCTTCAATAGATTAATCATCATTAGATTTATCAAAAAATATAAGATATATATCACATTTCTTCAAGGTGTCCTTCTCACCCTTTCTCAGTATGATAAAACCATAAATCCATAACTCATGGATCAGATTGTTTTTAGACAAGTCAATAATTTTTGAGGTCTCGACATCTGTAAGTCCTAGACACACCATAGCTTTTACCTTGATAAAACTTCCTTGTACATCTGGTAATTTGTGAGAACCAAATTCTTCTTCTCCTTTAGAGGACAACCCCACCAAGCTAGAATCCTTGGTGTATGAAAGTGCATATGTTTTACCATAGCCTTTGAATGAAAATTTTTCTCTTCCATCTTCCTTGAAAAAACAAACTAAATCTTAAAATTATATCAGAAGATCCAGATAAAATAAATCCTGATCTCCTGGATTTGTTATAAAAACACTTTCCCATCCATTAATCCTGGTGTTTTGGATATAATGAAGTAATATTTATTGAAGATGTTTGGATGTACCAACCTCTCCTTGTATATCTTCCACTCCGCAATCGACTTGACAGAAGACATATCTTGAGAAAAAACTTCACCAGACATTCGGAATTGAGAAATTTTTGGAAATCTAGAATGTGTTTTTGAAGTGTTGAAGATCTTAGACACGCAAAAACTTTGAAAACCGATGTGGGATCACCCTTTAGGGGTCCCCTTTTATAGGCGTTAATGCGACGATTCATATTCCCATATGAATCCAATGGTTGAAAATACTTATAATCAGATCTGACGGCTGAAATTATAGCTGCATGGAAAATTTGGTAGGATCCGGTATTTTGAGGATTTAAAAGAAAACATTCATATTTAAGAAAACATGAATCCGAGAACTTTTAAAAATACAAAAGAAACTACCAGCAAGAAAATGATGACTAAAAATACATAATAAAGAAATCATACCTCTCATATTACAAGGAATATTATTTGTAACAGGTAATATTCCACTTGGAGAGCTTCAGAAAAAACAACTATGAAATCCTCCATTACACAAATTTCCATTAAGAAAATCTTATGTTTGAAAATCTTCATTACAAAAAGCATGAAAAACATCATTACGAAATACATGAAAAACATCAAAACTAGAAACATAAAAAACATCATTACGAAATATATGAAAAAATTCACTACAAAAAACATGAAAAACATCATTACGAAAAATATGAAAAACATCATTAAGAAAAATATGAAAAACATAATTACAAAAAATATGAAAAACTTCATTATGAAAAATATGAAAAAATACATTGCGAAAAATATGAAAAAATTCATTACGAAAAATATGACGAACTTCATTATGAAAAATAAAAAAAACCATAAATATGAAAAATTTGAAAAACATCATTATGAAAAACATTAAAAAAATAATTACGAATAATATGAAGAAACTTCATTACAAAAAATAAAAAAAACATGAAATCAAATGTACTCCCCCGATGAAAATAACTTTATTACTGTAAAGAGATTAATTCAACAAGATGATAACAAGGAAAATTAAATTACGATTATCATTCCTAACTTCTGTTTAATGTACTAAAATCTAGCAGAGGGTAAATATTTTGTAAAAATATCAGCATGTTGGTCTTGTGTTTCGATAAATTGAAGAATAATATCTTCTTTTTGTGTGAAATCCCTAAAAATGTGATGCCTAATGTCTATGTACATTGCACAAGAGTGATGTCCCTGGTTTTTACTAAGGGAAATGGAACTTGTATTATAACACAAAATTTGTGCATTAGTAAAACTCATACCATATTCTGTGAGTGTGTTTTGCATTCACAACACTTGAGCAAAATAACTTCTTGTTGCAACATATTCAACTTCAGCAGTGGAAAGTGCTACTGAGTGTTGATTCTTGCATGACCAAGAATTTAATGAATCTTCTAAGAAATAAAAAGTTCCATATGTACTCTTTATATCCATTATACATCCACCAATGTCATCATCTGAAAACAAATTAAATCAAAATAACTTCCATAGGTTTAAAAGAGTCTTAAATCCATGGTTCCCTTTATGTAACAAAACAATCTGTTCACTACCTTTAAAAGAGATTCCTTAGGATTGGATTGATATCTTTCAAATAAGCATACTAAAAACTTTAAGTATGGACGACTAGCTATTAAGTAAATAAAACTTTCTTTCATACCTCTAAAATATGTTTGATCTATTGGCTTCCCAGCATCATCAAGATAATGTGTATTTGAGGTACCAATGTGAGTACTTATACTCGTAGTGTTGTCATATCCATACTTTTTAAGATGATATTTAATATAAAATATGTTGGTATATAAAGATTCATTCTGGTTTATGAGAAATTTGAAAACCAAGGTAAAAAGTTAACTCACCCATCATACTCAATTCAAACTCATATTTCATTAGATCCACAAAGGAATCATTTAATGATTACTAAGTCGAACCAAATAAAATGTCAGCAACATAAATTTGAACAAATAATTTTTTTTTTCTTATCATTATTTTTAAAAAGGGTTGGATATTCATTTCCCTTAACATAATTATTTTGAAGAAAAAATCATGTATGTCTATCATACCAGGCTTGAGGGGCTTGATTAAGTACATATAATGCTTTGGTAAGTCTAAAAACATGATCAGGATGTTTTGTATCTTTAAAACTACGAGGTTGTTCAAAAAAAACTTCCTATATAACATAACCATTATGGAAAGAACATTTCAAATTCATTTGAAAATGTTTAAAATCAAAGAATGCTGTAAAGGCAAGTAAAATACGAATAGATTCGAGTCTAGATACCAGAGCATAGGTTTCATCATAGTCTATTATTTATTGTTGATTATATACTTTAGCAACAAATATTGCATTATTTCTAACTATGATTCCATTTTCATCACATTTATTTTTGACGACCTATTTTACTCCAATAACGGATGTTTCCTTAGGTCATTCAACCAAGGTCCAGACATTATTCCTTTGGAATTAATTTTGCTCACCTTGCATATATTTTATTCTATCAACATAACGTAAATCTTCATTAGTGATTTTTGGTTCTAATTGGGAATGAAATTCTAGATTATCTACTTCATTTATTAAGGAACTTCTAGTACTTATAGGCCGATTCACAACACCAATGATACTATCACTGGGATGATTCTTTAGAAGTAACTGATTTGGGTTTTGTAAAACCTGTTCATTAACATAGGGTAGGAAATATTCTGGGGTAAATGTTTTAGGATTATCATCTAGGACATTTTCTTTATTAGAAAGTTATTCTAACAAAGATTGATAATCTTTTTTTGAAAACATATCTGAATATGTATGTTGGGGTTGTTTAAAAACAAAAGGATTAGTTTCATCAAATTTAATAGGCATTGTAGCTTCAACAGTAAAAGTGTTTCTATTGAAAAATCTATAAGCCTCAGAGGTTGTGGAGTGGCCTTGGAAAATTCCTTCCTCACATTTTGCTGCAAATTTTTGATTATTATCTTTAGTATTCAGAATGAATAATTTTCAACCAAAAACTTTGAAGTAGGAAAGTCTATCTTTTCTATCATTCTATAACTCATAGAGTGTTTTTTAAGAAAAGGTCTAATCAGATCTTGATTTATAGTATAACAAGCAATACTTATAGCTTCGTCCAAAAAATATTTGGTTATATAATACTCACCGAACATGGTTCTGGTTATCTCTTGATAAATTCTACTTCTTCTTTCCACAACACCATTTTGTTGAGGTGTTCTAGGTGCTGATAGGTTATGAGTAATACTTTTTCGACTACAAAAGGTTTCAAAATCATAATTTTGAAATTATGTTCCATGATCACTATGAATAGTTTTCAATGGAAGGTTATACTCATTTTTAACTTGGGCTCTAAAACTTTTTAAATAAGAAAAAGAATCATATGCCTTGCTAGAAAATAGACCCACATAAATCTAGTGTAATCGTCAACTAAGACAAATACAAATTACTAGACTCTCTTGCTTCCAGTTTTTGTATGACGAATGAGATCCAAATGAACTAACTATAATGCATCAGTAGTTGAGACTTCACCGAATGTAGAGACCCAATCTTGACGTACATGGAATTGGAATAATAAATTTAATTATGGAAAACATTATTCACATGTTATGATTTCCATTGTATCCAAGGCATTTTTTTCGAGACCATCATAGTGGAAAAGCCCATTACTGAACCAGGTTTACCTACCATTCCATCCTTGTATTACTAAACCTGATTCACTTACCATTCCAGCCATGTCTATCTCATGAGATATAAACCTTTACCCAATGCATTAGAGGGAGATATATGTCCCACCCATCTCATAATGAAACCATTCTTATGTGTTCCAAAAAATCATAAATCATTCGTCATAACCCAAAGAATAAAATGGGTTTCATAAACATAATCCCATCAAAAAATAATCCAAATAAAACAAATGGATATTATTTCATCATAAGAAAAATCAAAACATTTAAATTATACTTGAAACATAAACATATTAAATACTATAATTTTATATGAAAAATAGAAAAGATAAAAAACATGAAATGAATTTTTGAGGAAAATATACTTTATTCTTCAAAATTATTTTCTTTTCACAAAATGTCGTGCAATTTTAAAAGAAAAGGATTTTTTTGAAAAAAATCATTAAAACATGTAGAGGATGATTCATGAAAATTAGGCGTTATGAAACTGTACAAATTCATTCATGCCGTATAATCTAAAAAAACATTATCCTCGTACTTTTTCTAGAAAAGTCAAAAAGTTCATGATATGGTAAACAAATGAAATATTCTTTTTATAACAAAATGTAAAAGTCAAAGAGTTGTAAACATGACTTTAAAAATACATGGAAAAATATTAAACAATTTATTAAAAACATTTTTATGGACATGGATGAAAAATATAACCCCAGTAAATACTTACATATAAGAAATCTCAGATAAAAATGAGATTTGCGAGATTATCCATTACCTTATGAACAATTTCATCAGTATTTGTTTGAGACTCATGTATAATGGGTTTAAACATATAATTATATTTTAACAGAACCATAATAATATTTATTTTATCATATATGATTCACTTATGACTTTATATTAACCGTTCATTTGTCAATTCCATGTTACAACACTGTTTTGGGAAAAATCATTTCATTTATCGTAGGTGTTTGGACTTTTTGTTCTTGATATTATTAGTACTTATATCATGATTTACATACATCCAAAATGTAAATCATGATTTATATATCATATATATTGAGTATATATATATAATAGATAGATAAATTAAATGAAATACACCATTCATGGAAACGGTAGGTCGTACGTATGCATGAACACTATTTTCCTTTCATTATTTACATGAATGGAAGTAAGTAGATGACATATATATGTATATAAAGAAAACCAGTAGCATTATTATGTCATACATTTCATTATTATTCATTATATATACTTTATAATCATTCTTTAATAGTTAACATGGGGAACGAATTTCATCGCTTAGTGGAGAGTGTAATCCGTACGTAGATATGAGCGATGATTTCGTTTCCATAATTATTGAATGGAATTGGAGTGGATGATATAATATCTCAGAATTAGTATCATGTTATAATAATCATATATATTCATTATTTACACCATTATATCCATCCATGTAAGGTATGGTAGAAAATGATAATACACCATTGTGTGGAGATGGTATTCAGTATGTACGCACATGCGGTGATTATGTTTTTCATAGGATGGATTGAAGTTGAAATAAGGTTGTTTAGTATTTATAATAACAAATCAGTATATAATTAATACTGATGTTATTACTATATAGTGAAACAACTAAAGATGAGTAACTGGAAGAAGAAAGAAATTTGAAAGAATCAGTAGAAGAGATTACCTTTTCTTCAACGTGCCTCTTTTAAAATTCCTCATAGGGAACTCGAGATGGTTTTTTGAGAAGACCAGAACCTCAATGACATGACTAGAGAGGCATAGAAATTTTTTTTCCAGGTTTGGACAAGCTTTAAGGCTCAAAAGTGTGTAAAGTGGAGAGGGAGGAGGTTTCCTTTTATAAAGGGGAAGAGGGGCACCTTTGGAAACCTCAAAATGATTAATTAATAATAAATTCAAACCCCACTTAAAAACCTAAAAAATTGACTAAATTCGAAGATGAGATGATATAGGGTTGCAATATCATCAACCAAAAAAATTTAGACTTGCATTTCATTTATTTTACAACTTATCAACTTGGTTTTTCTTTATTTAATCTATTATATTTTATTTGTCCTACTAATATTCTAAATTTTGTATTGTTATAAAAAATTACCTATGTGATGTTAATTTAACATAAATGGATACATTATGACATTATAGACCATATAAATTAAAATTTATAATTTTTAAATATTTTTGTGATTTTTAAAAAATTAAATAATATGTTATTTTTATAAAATAACAATTGTGTAAATTTGGACACTATTGATTTATTTGAAATTAAATAAAATTCAAACAGAGGATATATTTGAAAAAAAATATTTAATAGACTCATAACATGTCATTTCCACCTAGAAATTTTTTTAAAACATTAATTAGTTAATATAATATTTATTTTAATATTTTTAAAACCATTTGTTTGATATTTCACTTAATGAAATAATTACTACAACATTTCTATATAATTATTTAATATACATATTTGTTGCATAAAAATAACAAATAAAAAACAATGATAAATAAAAATATAATATCTTATATAATAATACTTTTACATTAATTTATAATCATAAAATAACAACATATAAATTGTTATATTTATTAAATTATGAAGGTGACAACTTTGACATCATTTAAAATAAAATAATATACATTTCCTAGTATCTTTTATACAGCTCCAAATGGTCCCCAAGTCTACCATTGGATGTTTAGGGTATCAATATACTTGAAAAATAAGTTTTGGTCATGTTTATGGTCCTTTTGATGGGTATTATTATAGTAATAAAAACAATATTATTGAATTTTTTACTAAATAAATAATTTCTGCATCACTAATGAATAAACTATTAAGGTAATTAAATATCTATAAAAAACTAAAAATAAATTACCATAACAAAGAAAATAAATTTAGCTTTAAAATCAGTATACATAATAGAATATATATTCTGTATAACCTTATATTAAAAATAATTTAATTATTAATGTTTCAGTGAGACATATTTCACATTCTTTAAAATAAAATAAATTTAAGCTCTTAATCAAATCCAAGTTGGTTAAAATGGATTCTATTTAGACTGAAATATTCTTTAGGACAATATATAATCATCCAATTAAATTAAGACATGTTTTTGGGTAACTTTATAATATTATATTTACCCTTAATTACTGGATTTACCTTTAACTGTGCTAAATAATATCTAACATAGTTACTATTCATAATGCCGAAAATAAAAAGTTAGCCTATTAACATAATTTGGACTTACTTATTCCAAATATAGAATCCATTTTTGAAAATTAAATTCACAGAAGTTGTAGAAATTAATTTAAAAGTAATCACATTGTTAAGAAAATGAGTTTTAAAAGTTAAAACATTGCCAAAGATTGAAATGGTTTTACTTATGAATTAAATGTAAAATCAACACTAATGACATACATTATTTTAAATGTTAAAAAAATATATTCTATTTATACTTTAATACCAATCAATATTATAATTTAACCATATAAATTATTATGATGAAAAAAGTTGTTTTTCATTAAAATATTTCTTGTTTTTACTATTCATTAAAATATGAAAGTTATCAGATTAATATAGAAAATTTATCCAAAGTAAATAGTTATATCCTGATTCAAAAGAAGATTTTAATTTTTCCAAATTGAACTTATAAATATGTCAAAAACTAGATTTAATGTGGGTGTGCCTTCAAAAGGTGACAAGAATTCATTTTTTAAAAAATACTTATTTTACCCAAAAAATTTATGTTATTCTCATACCATGTTATAGAAAATGTGTAATATGAATAATAATGTTATAAAATTTAAAACATAGTTATTAATATTTAAAATGGCTAATTAATAATAATATTATAATAATATATTATTGTTTAGTGAAACCCGGTATTGCGTACTACACATGCTATCGAGGAAGGTCGTGATTGTGTGTAATGCAAGCCAACTCAGGGTTACGTGTAGTAAAATATCCCTTTGGTTTTTCATATAACATAATAAGAACATTATTTTATTTATAAATTAAATTAAATCTTTAATTAATGTTACGTAAAATAATTTCCACAAATCGAACTTTAAATTTGGTGTAACATGAGCCAAGAATAGTGCTGCATATACTGCAAGCTAATACGGTGTTTCATATAGTACAAGCTAATCTTGTTGTAGTGTAAAATAGAATACATCAACGAAATTAGAAACAATATATATATATATATATCATAATATATCGGGGTGTTACATTCTACCCCCCTTAAAATGAATTTCACCCTCGAAATTAATCGGGCTTATAAATCATTTATCACATGAAAGTTTCATTCATAGAAACCCATATCATAAAATGGAATATTAAAACATAATTTTAAAAATTGAAGCATGAAACATAATGGTTACCCAAATTAACTCATAAATAGGTTTGCAAGTAGGAGAACATATGTGAAAATATGGATATAGGAGAAAAATATAACCATCAAATTCTGATGAAGAGTGGTAGAGGACATGGCTATGAAAAAGTCAACAATCACAAAGACATAAATTTGTGATGATCTATTGTACCATATGATTCATCGTACATGAGGTGAAAAGGACAAAATTTTTCTTTTTCAAGATCATTTATCTAAATTTGATTAATTTTTTCATAAAGAGAAATACATACTTGATTTTAGTATAATATCATTGATGATCATTCCATGAACAATTTCCACTTTATCTCTTATTTAAAAAATGAAGTTGAATTTTTCATTCTTTAAGTGTTAGCAGATCATTTGATGGAATGATGGTTCATTCCATCTATCTCAAACAAAAGGTTAGAAAAAGTCATTAAATATACATAAGCCCATATATGGTGATATTAATCATATATGGTTACAAAAAAGGACTTATACTTCATCAATAAAACTACTTAATAAAATAAAAATAATTTATACTAACCAGGGACTTCCTGTAGGCTAGTGATAGGTGATAAAGGCCTCTCGCACTTCGGTTGTGGGTTGTATTCCCACATCCTTTTCTGACGTAATGTGTTATCTCCTGTCCTACAGGTTGTCCTTTTTCTAAAACTATACTATTATAACATTCCAGCAATAATATCAAAAAAATTCTAGCTTAATGAATATTATATGATGCCTAAACTAATTCATTCCAATCATTAGACTCATCCAAAATACTTCTGTCCAAACTCATAGTATAAATAAAATGAGTACTAGAAAGGTAATCTACTGATCATATGAATACCATCTTTTTCCCCTCTATATCAGAAGATATATCTTGTTGTTGGTCACATTCCAAATGTGTGAATACCTTAATCGTGTATTTTCTTGAAAAATGAATACCCATTGAACATTAGTGAAAACATGAATACTGTCAAAAGTTATCTTTTTCCACATTCAACAATTCCAATAATTCTATATACTCAAACCATCATATCATATTGTCCTTATATCAATCATGAGCTCATTAATACTGTCAAACATATTATTTTCTCTTTATCCCTTTATTATGCGCATATCATCATCTTTCCAAAAATATTTCAATCACTTTTCATGGTTACTGGTACCATTCAACATATACTTTCAAATACTGAAGGAAAAACAGTAGTGTAACAATACTTATATTTTTCATTATTCCATAGTACCATATATTATTCTTGATAAAAATGCTATCATTCCACTAGATTCATAAACCACTGACTGAGCTTCATCATTTAATTCCCCAACACTTCTTTCGTCTCATATATCATTTTTAGTCTCTTCATCATCATCAATATAAATACTTCCCATATGACCATACTAATTCTATTCATGAGGTTTTACCATAGGGAATTGGTTTGCATAATGCCCGCACATTCCACATTTAAAATATTTACCTTTGTTGATGTTTTTTCAATACCATTATCCTTTTCCATTTTGTAAACTGAACTTTTTTCCTTTTCAATTACTGGATTTGTGTCCTTCTTTTCCACACCCAAATCATCTTCTGGTCCCTTTAAAACATTCTCCTTCATGCTTCTTCCCAAATTATTTACATGAGAGAAATTGAACATTCTTTCCTCTATGATCATTATGAAACTCCATCATTCTCTTATTATCCGAGTAAGGAAACTTACAAATGTGGATATTATTGATCATATTATGAGATTACTGATTAGGCATAATAACAAGGTTTTGCCTTCCAAATCCCATTTCATTTTGATGCTCAGGAAGAATATTATTCCAATGTCCATCATATTCTCCATTGACATGAATACTCCTCTTTCCAGCCATTTTCTAAAACCCAAAAAGAATAGCGTGAGAGGGAAAAACATGCAATGGAAACAACATATTAAAGGGGGAGTACTTTCTATATCTAACATATTAGGTTTAATTATATGATCGTTACCGTAATCCAAGGACTATTACCTTTACTTATACATAACCTTATGGACATCCCTAGAAATACCTTAGAAATACCTCTTGGGATCTCACTAATGTTTTCACATCCTAGTTTCCAATGTTTGACTAAACCGTTCCTCTGATACCAACTATAGAGAACCAAACTTGACATACATGGAAATTAAATTACATTTGATGAATACTTAATACATAACCAAAAATAGACACCCAAGGACCGTAATAGTTCAGTGTCTTTAGAAACTTAGCACATAATCTTCTAATCATGGTGAAATTATCTTAAACATATCCCATAAACATCCTCCCCTTTTGTTTTATTATCTAGAACATTTCTTTATATCCTGGGTAAATGAAAACATATAAAGGGTGAGAAAAATTCTCATTAAGGGTAAGCCTGAAGAAAATAAATCAAACCATATAAATTTGAAATTAAAAACAAGAACATAATGTTTAAACATCAAAATCATGAGCAATGAAATGAAACAGAGTAGTACTTAAGGAATAGATCACAATAGAACATCAATCATGACAAAATAGAATGGGAATAAACATGTAATTTTTGCAACCATTAAGCACATGTTATTAGTTCTATAATAGCCATGGAATTGTTTCCATGACCATCATAGTGGACAAAGTCCTTTTCTGAACCGGTTTTACCTGCCGTTTGAGACGTGTATTATTGAACCATATTCACTTGTCATTCCATCCATGTCTATATGATGAGATCTAAATCTTTACCCAATGCATTGGAGGGAGATATAGGTCCCACCCATCTCATTATGAAACCATTCTTATCTGTACCACAAAATCGTAAATCATTCATCATAAACCAAATAATAAAATGGGTTTCATAAACATCATCCAATCATAACATAATCCATATAAAACAAACAGATATCATTTCATCATAATAAAAATCACACAATCTAAATTATACTTTAAACATAAACATATTAAATATTAGCATTTTAGATGGAAAATAGTTCTGATAAAACAATTGAAATGAATTATTGAGGAAAATGACTTTTCTTCTTCAAAATCATTTTCTTTTCCCAAAATGTCATATAATTTTAAAAGAAATGATTTTTTTTTGAAAATAATCATGAAATATTATAGAGTAAGATACATGAAAATTATGCATTATGAAACTGTAAAAATTCATTCATTCCATATAAGATAAAAAAACCTTCTCCTCGTACTTTTTTTTGGAAAAGTCAAAAAGTTCCTTGTATGGTAAACAAAAGAATGATTCCTTCTATAACACAATCTAAAATTAAAGAGGGGTAATCATGACTTTAGAAATACATGGTATAATATTTAAAAATTTATTAAAACATTTTTATGGATATGGATGAAAAAATAACCCCGGTAAATACTTACGTATAAGAAATCTCTGATAAAAATGTGATTTGCGAGATTATCCCTTATATTAGGTTCAATTTTTTCCGTATGGGTCTAAGACTCTTGTATAGTGGGTTTAAACTTATTATTATACTATAACTGAATCGTAATAATATTTATTATATCATATATGACTCACTTATTACATTATATTAACCGTTCATTTGTCAATTCCATGTTAAAGCAACATTTTGGGTAAAATCGTTTCATTTATCGTACATGTTTGGATTTGTTGTTTTTGATGTTATTATTACTTATATCATGATTTAATTACTTCCAGAATATAAATCATGAATTATATATCATATATATTCTATATATATATATATCTATATATAATAGATATATAAATGAAATGAAATACATTGTTCATGTAGATGGTAGGTCGTACATATGATGAACGATGTTTTCCTTTATTTATTGACTTGAATGGAAGTATGTAGATGAAATATATATGTATATACATAAATCCAATAGATTTATTATGTCATATATTTCATTATTATTCATTATTTATACTTTATTATCTTTCTTGAATGGTTAACATAGAGAATGAGTATCATCGCATTGTGGAGATGGTAATCCGTACGTACGCACGAGTGATGATATTATTCCCATAATTATTGAATGGAATTTTTGTG
Source organism: Viscum album (assembly GCA_963277665.1). NCBI lineage: Eukaryota > Viridiplantae > Streptophyta > Magnoliopsida > Santalales > Viscaceae > Viscum > Viscum album. The sequence continues at coordinate 686,283,500 of OY728126.1, read as the reverse complement.
GATGATATAATATCAAAGAATTAGTTTCACATTATAATAATCATATATAGTTATTCTTTACACCATTATACCGATCCAAGTAAGGTGGTGGTAGAAAAATATATTACACCACTGCATGGAGATGGTATTCCCTATGTACGCATGCGCTATGTTATTAATTTATAAGGAAACAACTAAAGAAGAGGATGTATAAGAAGAAAGAAACTTGAAATAATTGGTAGAAGAGATTACCTCTTCTTTGACGTTTCACATTAAACATATTCTTAGGGAACTAAATATGGTATTTTGATAAGTCCAAAACCCCAATGATATAACTAGAGAGGTTGTGAAGCGAAATGGGCAGGGTTTGGACGAGCTTTAAGGCTTAAAATTGTCTAAAGCGGAGAGGGAGGAGGAGTCCTTTTATAAGGGAGGAGAGGGGCACCTTTAGAAACCTAAAAAATATTAATTTATATTACATTCAAAACCCAATTAAAAACTCCAAAAATGACTCAATTCAATGATGAGATGAGATAGGGTTTAAATATCATGAAAAAATAAAATTTATAGATGTTTTATGTTTATTTTAATCCTGATCAACTTGGATTATCTTTATTTAAATTTATTTGTGGTAATAATATTCTAAATTTTAAATAGTTATAAATAATTTCTTATGTGTTGTGAATTGTCCATAATTGGATACTTTATGGAATTTTAGACCATATAGAGTTCAATTTATAATTTTTAAATATTTTTGTGATTTTTAAACAATTTAATAATATGCTATTTTTATAAAATAACAAAGGTGTCATTTTAACACTATTCAATTATTTGAATTTAAATAAAATACCCACAATAGAAAAAATTTAAAACAAAATATTTAATAGACTCATAACATTTCATATTCATCTAGAAAAGTTGATTAAAACATTAATTAGTTCATATAATATTTATTTTAATATTTTAAAACCATTTGTTTGATATTTCTCTTAATGAAATAATTACTACAACATTTATGTATAATTATTTCATATTCTTATTTGTTGCATAAAATTTAAAAATAAAATACTATGATGAAGAAAAATATAATATATTTTATAATAATACTTTTAATATAATTCATAATCTAAAAATAAATACATATAAATTATTATATTTATTAAATATTGAACGTGACAACTTTGACGTCATTTGAAATAATATAATATAAATGCCCTAATAGCTTTTATACAGATCCAAATGGTCCAAAAGTCTACCCTTGGATGATTATGGTATAGATATACTCTGAAAACAAGGTTTGGCAAAATTTTTGGTCCCTTTGATGGGTATTATTGTTGTAATGAAAAATATAATATTAATTTTTTTACTAAATAAATATTTTCTGAATCATTAATGTATAAGTTATGAAGGTAATTAAATATCTCATAGAAATTACAAATAAATTACAATAAAAAATAAAAAACTTTTTAGATTTAAATTGTTTATTTATAATTGAAATAATATTCTGTATAAATTTATATTAAAAATACTCTAATTACTAATGTTTGAGTGAGACATATTTCAGTTTCATTAAAATAAAATGCATTTAAGGTTTTAATCACATCCAAGTGGGTTCCAATGAATTCCATTTAGAACCAAATATACTATAGGACGAGATATAATCATCCAATTATATTAAGACTAGTGTTAGGGTAATTTTATAATATTATATTTACTGTTAATTACCCAATTTACCTTTATTTATGGTAAATAAAATTTACCGTAGTTACTAATCATATTGCCCACAAATGTAGCCTATTAACATAATTTAGACCTACTAATTCCAAATATGGAATCAATTTTTCCATATTCTAATGACATAGTTTGTAGAAATTAATTTAAAATTAATCCCATAGTTAAGCAAATGAGTTTTCAAAGTTAAAAGATTGCAAAAGATTGAAATGATTTTACAAATGAATTAAATGTAAAATCAATGCTAATGACATAAATTATATTGAATGGTAAAAATATATTCTATTGATACTTTAAACCAATTCCAAATTATAATTTAACCATATATGTTATTACGATGTAAAAAGTTGTTTTAAATTAAAATATTGCATGTTTTTACTATTCATTAAAATATGAATGTTATTAGAATAATATGAAAATTTTATTCAAAGTAAATTTTTATATCCTTATTCCTAATAAGAATTTTATTTTTTCAAATTGAAATTAAAAACATGTCAAAATATAGATTTATCATGGGTGCGCCATTAATGGTTGACAAAACTACATTTTTTTAAAAATACTTATTTTACCCGAAAAATTTATGTTGTTATCATAAAATGTTATGGAAAATGTGTAAGATGAATAATAATGTTATAAAATTTAAAAGTTAGTTAATAAAATTCAAAACTAATAGTTCATAATAATATTATATCAATATATCATTGTTGAGTGACACTCGGTATTGTGTACTACACACGTTATCGAGGAAGGTCGTGATTGCGTGTAATGCAAGCCATGTCAGGGATGCGTGTAGTGAAAGATCCCGTTGGTGTTTCGTATTACATAATCAAACCATTATTTTATTTATACATTAATAAAAATCTAAACATAATGTTGCGCAGAATAATTTCTACTAAGCAAACATGAAATTGTGTGTAACACGAGCCAAAAATAGTGTTACTTACACTATAAGATAATACAGTGATGCATATAGTACAAGGTAATCCTGGTGTAGTCTACAATATAACACATAAAAGATATATATATATATCTCATAATATCTCAGGGTAGATCCTTACCTTTGGTAGATCAATGAAAATAAATCTAAGCTCTGGTAGATCCTTAACTAATATTTTATTTGAAAGTGTGCATAAGTTATTAAGGTTACAGTGTCCTAACCTTCTATTCCATTACGTAGAATGATATTCCATTTCACTAAGGCAAGGTAGATCTTAGCTCCTATGGTCTTATATGTTTAGTGTGTATTCATTCTCTTGCCTATGGGCAGAAAAAATAATCTCTACCTTGGAATTGTGTAATTAGAACTTGTCATTCCTAAAAATCACAAGGTAAACATCATCACATAATTGGATTATGCAAATGAGGTTTGTCTTAATACCCTTCACAAATAATACCTATGATATCAATGTTTTTCCAAGAATAAGAATGTTATATATACTAATAATTACTCTCTGAGCATTATCTCTGAATGTTACATTTCCTCCTTTTGTCTTGATAATCTTTTCAAAATAGTTTTCGTTACATGTCATATGATAGGAACATCCAATATCCATGCACCATTTATTGTTGTTGGTACTCTCTATATTTTCCTGAAAATAAGAAAATGTTAGGTTTTCCGAATCCAGACATGCTTGGATCCCGAAATCTTAGAATGAATAATTTTACGCACCCACATATTTTTAGAAAAATAGGCTTTATGAAATCATAAAGGCTCAGTTTTGTTTAAGGAACAATTTTTTGCCAAATTTCCACCACACTAACACTTAGTGAATAATGGAGCACTTTGAGGAACAAAATAATTATTTCTAAAAATTGGTTTTGAACCAGTATAACCAAAACCAAAACTATTCCTTAGAGGTCGGATTTGGGAATACATTTTATCAAAATTTTCCTTACCAAGGTTAATGTTTGAAAAACACTTCCTCAAGGAAAAAAATTTGGATTTCAGTTTGACAACCAAGTTCTTATCTTCTAAAACATTTGATTTGGAACTATAGTTAGACTCGAAAACATTTTTATTTGAAATTATGTTTTCTAGATATTTAGGAAGATTATTCTTCAAAAAATTTACTTTCTCATTATTTTTTGAAATATAATCGAAATCAACATTTTTCTTATCATGATATTTAGAAATATATGATAATTCATTAGTAAGAATATCATTCCATGATTTTTTTTCTTTATCGAGTTTATTCATGAGTTTTGAATTCTCAATATCAGGAATTTTGGGAAACCCATAAACTTATTCATTGGACGATAAAGTGTTATCTTCATCAGAATAATCAGAAGAGTTATAATATTTACTGTCATTGGCATTCAGAGATACATTGGTCATAGATTTAGGATTTTTGTACCTTATCCATAAAGAAATTATCGTCAATAGGTCATCTGGCTATGAGACCAAGATACTTCTGTCTAGAAGATTCATAATCCGAATATTCATCTGAATAGTCACCACCACTGTCACTCTAGTTGTCATTAGCTTTCAAGACATTCTTAACTTTAGCATGGTAATACTTATTTCAGTTTCTCTTAGAATTATTTTCTTTTCATTCTTTTCTCCTAATCATAGGACAATCGGGCCTTATATGCCCATCTATCTTGCATTCATAACATGTATCCTCTGAATCTTACTTATCATTCCTCTATTTCTTCTTTTATTTGTATTGAAAGTTTATCTATCCCCCTATTTTGTTCATCCTTCGATCAAGAATTTCTAACTTGTTCTCCAATGATTCACTTCCACTATATTTGGATTGGATAGAAACCTTCTTAGATTTGGATCTAGTAACTCTCTCAGGAGTCTTAGCATTCATATGATTGGAATTTTAGTAAAATAAACACTGCCATTTCCATTCTTCTTCATTACATTATCAGCATATCTCTTCATTCTGGCCTCATGTTGAATAAGACTTCTAAATAGCTCATATAAGGACATTTGAGTAACCTTTATATTCTCATCTATAGCTGTTCTCTTGGATTCCCATTCATTGGTCATGATGTCTATGATCTTATCAACAAGAGCATCATCATATAAGCCTTTCTCACCCATTGATTTAAAAAAATTAACAATAGTGATGAATCATTATTGCACCATACATATGGGTTCTCCATAAGGAAAGTTGAAACCATGGTATTCAGCTCTGAGCATGGCTCTTCTTATCTCAATAACTTTAGAAGTTCCAAAGTGAGTAACATAAAATTTATTTCATATACAATTTTATGCTTCACAAGATGAAATTTGGATATATATATTTCTAGTCATAGAATAAAGAAAAGTATTGTAAACCTTATAATTCAATTGATATTCATACTTTTCATGATTATTGAAGGTACTAACTTCTTTTTCAACGATTTTATATCTTCTTGTAAGCATAAAAAAATTATAAACACCAGTATTGACAATGGAATTCTTCATTCGATATCTCAAATATTAATAATCATTCCCATCAAAAATTGGTGCTCTTGTTGGATTTATATTATCTATGGAATCAATATTGATTCCTACCATCTTATAAAAAAATCATTGAATAAAAATTTGTTAATAGAAAAAGTTTGTAAACAAGATGTATATTCCTCATCAAGGGAAATAAAACTAGAGTATCTCTAAGAAAAAAAAGAATCTTAAATTTACGAGTCTGAAAAAAAAGACAATGAATTCTCTTATGAATCTATTCTTCAGATTAATTCAGATTAAACAAATGCTCTTATACGAATTGTTGGATTGGTACAGGGCACGAGGATTGCAACCTCTGATACTAATTGTTGGGATGGTATGTGAATATGATATACTCTATAATACCGAATGTAGGATCGAAATAATAGAGATATTGTATATAGTATCTAATGATAGTCAAAATACAAGAGGGGGGTTGGATTTTATTCTTTTAAATATTCCTTTGGATCTTTTAAGGATGGTTATGTTTAACAAGGTTAAATAAGGTAATCCACAAAACCTCTAAGTCTATACACTTTCTTGAATCGAGAAATATGATTCCGAGAATGTGAATCCAGATAGATGGTTCCAGAAAATGAAACATAATGAAAGTTTACAAGGATAACGATTCTACCTTTAAGCGTATATAATCTCACTAAATCAGTGTAAAAGTATATGAATGTATAATATAGTTATACATTCCTCAAAAAATAAAATGCAGCGGAAAACTTGTAATAAAAAAACTAACAATAGTATGTCTTTTATCCTAAAGAGAAGGGTATCCAATAACCTTAGATAAAGGTCCCCTGATTTATACATTCAAGAAAGTCTATCCTCCCCACACCAGGGTATGACCTCGATATAATGTTCGGAGATTGTATTACTATCCCTGAATGCCCTCATATTCAAGGTAGTCGGCACCTCTGTCTTCCTCAGCAAGGACGCCCCCAACATCAAGGTAGTCAACACCTCTATCTTCCTATCCCCGGAAGCCCTCGAATGTACTCAGTAGCATTTGGAGTCGCACATAGGATATATGAACATGAAGTTCAATATGCACAAGTCAATGTGAGTCTCTCTATAGAAATCAGATCAAGAACATGTAATCTCTAGAGCCTTAGAACAGCATGGAACTCTTTCAAATGGGCTTCTATTTTTAGGCATGACTTCAACGGTCGGCTCCCTCCTCTAACTGTCATATTTTTCCTTGAATTTCGGAGGGACCTGTATGCGTGTCACTCAAACAACAATTAGTTCCTAACTAAATTCACAACATTGTTTTATAGCAAAACAAGTGTAAACAAAAAAATGGTTACATAACTAAAATCCAATATTCGGAATGTAAGGAAATATGAAAGTACAGAGTCTAACCAAAATTGAATTCGGAGTCTATAATACAAGGATATTAAGATTTTAGTTTCTAGGAATTTGGAACATGAACTCTATAGAATTTCGGTATCTGAATTTCAAGGAAATTCAAAATCTGGATTCACAAGAATTCGGAACCAGAACTTACAAAGATTGGAGTCAGGGTTCATTAGAATTCCCAGCCAGAACTCATAATAGTTCGGAGTCTGTATTCATAGAACTTGAAGTCAAGATATGGAAAAGTTTTTAACAAGAATTTTTATTCAGAATTCCGAGTTAGAACTCAGAATAGATCGTAAATAGAATTTGTATTCAGAATTCATAGTCAGAACTTAGAAGAGTTCATAACCAGAATTCATAATCAGAATCTGGAGTCATAACTCAGAAGAGTTTATAATCAAAATTCTGAGAATTCTGATTCTAAAAAAAATTCTACATATCTAGGTATTTATAGGATTCTGAGGTTTTGGTTATAAACCAAATTTTACACTTAGAGAAATTATGATAAGAACAATGAAAACATGGTAAGGATAAATTTTGTTGGGGAAGGAAATATTTCCTTATAGAAGTAAAACAAAATGTAAAATGAAATTTTCCTTGAAATATGGAGATTTTGATTTTAAAAATAAGAAGGATTGGTAAAGTCATAAAGAAACGTTATTGACTTAAAAATCTCCCCCAAGTATGAATACGTGGAAAATTCATTATGAAACTATTATTTACTCTAAAAGATCTTCAAAAATGTCACTTTTTTCCTTCATATATGGTTACATTTTCTTTATACCGAAATTTATATAAACTTATTCTCTATTTTTCATTTTGTTCTCCCAGAATAGATTTTTTACCATTTAATAATATACTTCATGCATGTCATTACATTATCTATAATATATTATAACTTTGGGACCTCCTCTTATCCACTGCATGATCACCTTCTATATTGAATTTTTTTTTTGATTCCTAATCGTAGTCTCATATTCTTCTCAAATCCATAATGAATTCTAAAACACCATATAGATTCTCTAAACTAGTATAAAAATAAAATAAAGAAATATAATTCATTACATTTTTTATAAAAAACCTATTTTTGGATGATTTCCCCTTATTATTATTATTATTCTTTTCTATAGAAATAATTCATTACATATCAACATTTTTTAAGAGTTCTACTAATATCATCCATTTATACTTTATCGAACATCACATGAGAACCTTTCTCATCGATATTTTATTTTAATGAAACCACTAATTACTTCTTAATAGTAGAATCAATTTTAATTTTTTAATATATTTAAAAGATAACACTATTTTAGATCTTTAGAATCAATCCTTCCTGTACAAAAATTGTTGGGTGTCCAAGAAAACGATCTATGTAGGCTAGAAAATCCTTTTCTACCTCTGAAATTTATAACCACTATAAAATAGTGATATTTTCATTACCTCCATTTGTGAATTAACATCCAAAATTGCCTATGTGGTTCAACATACATTTAGAACCGTAGGATATAACACCAATTCTTAGGTCCCATTTAGGAATCCTAAGGGGGGTGAATTGGGGTGCATACAATTTAAATTCATTTAAACCTTTTTAATGATTTTACATTAAGGATATTCTTTAATTGTGTATAGAAACTGTGTTTATTCATTATACTGAGCATAAACCACATCGAATTATCATAAGAATACAAATATATAATGCATATAGAGACATCAATATACTAACTTTGTTCAATTTTACTATGATATTATAATAATAATTCTATAAACATTGTATTAATTCATTAATTAACCATTAGGATAACTAATTTCAATGGTTACAACATTTTGGTCACATCAGATATGGGATCACTACCCTTGCAAGGTTTTGGTTTAAATCAATACTACCCAAGGATCCCTACCTTTCCTCCTTATTTGCACGCTTCTCTACGGTAGGACATCGATAAATCACTACTTTTGATGGTTATAAGGCCTTCGTAACTCCAAGCCTTAGATCACATACCTTATAAGGTTTTGGGTTGGAACACTTCTCCAGGGTAGGAAACCAATAGATCACTACTCTAATTGGTTACAGGGTCATAATTCCTCCAACCCAGGGCTTACTACTATTATAGGGTTTTGTGTTGGATAACTACCACCCAAGGATCACTACCTTTCCTCCAAAATTTCACACTACTCTGGGATAGGACACCATGAGGTCCATTAAATTTCTTCCATATTTGATTACTACTCCTGGGAAAGAAATTACACATAATTTATAGATGCATAATTCTATTCATAAATGTAAATTGTGTTATGTGAATCATACTATATATATATTTATAGATTCACTATTGAACTCCTCACTACTTCTTTATTAACCATCTATAAAATCTACATTCACAGATTCTTCATTGTTGAGCTTGTTTGTAACACTTGATTTTAAGTGACTATACAGAATCAACTTTATATCTTTTTTCTGATAATGAGGATCTTTAAGAATGTGTTAGGTTCCTGGCTTATTTAAAGTGCATAATGTTTTTATTAAAATAACATTAACTTTCAAACCCTTTTCTTCTTGATATTTATATATTTAGTTCATCTTTGAGATTTACTCTTTCATCTTAGAATTTAGATAATCGAGTTATTTTTATATTCTTCACGCTCTCTTTTATTTTAGTTATCATGATGAATTCTATATGTAAACAATATCTCTATTATTAGGTCTAGATCACCTATTTGATAAGAACCTGATATTTTTTATTTTATGGGATTGATTTAATTTGTAAAAAATAAACTATTAGTAGTTAAGTCAGCTTCTTGAACTCCTCGCACCTTTTTTTCCAAAAACTGAATAAACTCTTTCAACAACACCACCATTATTTTTTATTAGCATGTTTTATAGAAAAACCATATATTTTCAATATTGTTGATCTCACATCACATGTAAATTTTGTTAATTAATTATATGAAGAAATAAAATATTTTTAAGTGGTACAACACGCATGTACTAATTTGTAATTGTACAACGCTTTAATATGGTGTGAAACAGTCCATTATAGATTGAATATTATTTCATTTAATTAAATGAATGTCAATGAAAAAAATATTCCTCATTCTGAGATTCAATAATGGATCCAATTTTATATTACATGATTTTTAAAGCATCAATTGATAATTCCTACATCATCCGATGTTATTTCACTATTGGATAATATTCCCAGAAAATAACAGAAGAAATCCCATTACATCACTGAGAAATTCCGTATTTCTGGGTATTCTGTTATATGAAACACCTACTCCAAAATTATGTATATGAAATCATATACATGATCATAAACATTAAATTATCTATGTCAATTGACATTCATATGTGATTCCTCACATAGCTATAATTTCCTTATGCTAATATATTTATATACATGGATTTTCTCTTCATCGAATTGACATATATATCCCATTCTGGATAGATGAACTCCATAAAATAAAGAATAATCCTACAAAAGTCATTTTCAATGTAATATTTGTAGGAAATACCATAAGTGGGTACTTATGCATATTTTTATAAATCATATAATCTTTTTTGATTTTCTCCAAACTAACATCATCATTGTTTCCCATGAATTTTATAATTCATAGATCATCCAATCTTTTTTTATGTTATGATTCCTGGATTTATTAATATATTTTATAATTACATATTTATGATAATATATAGAAAACCCTTTATCCTCTATATAGCATTTTCAAAAAATCCAACTTGTAGATGAAAGAATACCCATTTTTCAATAACTCTAAACTTCAACTCAGCCGCCTTGTTAACAAATCCAAAACATATATGTTACTCTATTTCCATATTCTACTAAAATTATCAACACACCCAACACTCTGTTGAAGGTTTAGATAAATATCCACATAATGAAAAAAATAATTTTTCAATGATTCCTCACCACTTTTAAATAAATAAAATAAAACTCAAGTTGTTTCCAACACAGGTTATAATGTGAAATTAATCATATGTTATTTATCTTTTGAAACCTTCATTTAAAATTATGATATAATTGGATGAAAATATAATTATTTTAGTTAAAAATTGGATTTAATAAGTTTTAAACTTCTAATATTAATAACCTATTCTCCCAAAATAAATAAAACCCACTATGATACAACATGTACTAGCCCAGACCCGCACTCTTAGATCTGGTGTAAGAAATAAAATCTATATACATATTATTTTATACAATGTGATATGACATGAGCATAACATGCCTATATTTTACTTCATTTTCATAACATAATCATTTGATCTTACAAATAAACAAACAATCTAAGAACCCAAAGGTTCAGTGACTTAGAATATTTTCCATATAATTTTTTTAATTTATAATAAATCTTTTACAATTACAAAAAATATTTTTCTCATGTGATACCTTTATAGAAACATCATACATAATATATTTATTCATATCATAGGGAATAGAAGCATAAGAAAATAAGTGAGATCGGGTTCTCTATAAAGTCAATCATATGATATATCAATATAAGATCATAAGTGAGAATAAGATGATCATGTGGGTATAAGATGATAATAAAGGTTCATAATAATAAAGAATAATACCCAACCAAACATATATTAGAAATCATGAGTTATGACATAAATTTTTTGGCATAGCATAGAACATAAATTTGTTTACATAAAAATATTTTATGCACATAACTTTTTTAATATAAAAATAATATCCACACATTTAGTCATTAACATAAAAATAATGTCCATTCATGAGTTCTAAGTATAAAAATGATGACCACACATGAGTTATGGGAATAAAAATAATTTCAATACATGAGTTGTGAACATAATAATAATTTATTCACATAACATCATTATATCAAGGGAAATAAATATTCTCCAAATGAATTAGAGGATTATAAAATATTACATCCATAACATAAACATAAACCATACATATTTCTTCCATAAGAACATGAAAACAATTATAATTTCATCATAACTTAATTAACTTGTGGGAAAGAAATGTGTTTCCTAAGAAATTTAACGTAACACAATCACAATCCATCAAAATAAAGAAGGTGGATGGTATAATTATAGTATATACCCAGTGAATAAAGTTAAATTATAAAGGATTTTGAAGTTGATTAATTTTTTTATAAGAATATTAGATATTTTCTTTGATAAAAAAAATAAATATCATTTTCTATTGATAATTTTTTTTAAATGAAAAAATCACAAAAAAATAGGAAGATAAATTAATTTTTAAAACTATGAAAATTTAAAAAGTAATATTAATTAATAAAAAACAATATAAATAATGTAAAATTCATTCATGCAAAATTTATTTTAAAGGAATATTTTTTCACACGGTTGTAAAGAGAGTCAAAGTCTTCAAAAATGACTTATGTATAAATCATTAAAAAATATCCCTTTCATTTTTTAAGTAATATAAAAGATAATAGAATCAAAAATTATTTAATAATTTATGCAAAGATAATAAAATTCATGATGAAATATAAATTATATAGACAATATGTAAAAATATTATTTACCAAAAGAAGAGATCATGTTAGTAGAACTTATTGGAATCTGTTCAGTTTAATTGTGAACCAAAGGTAATTTAAATGGCAAGAAGACAAGTAAAAAACATAAATAACCAATTTAGAATAAAATTTATGGGATTTTAGAGATACATAACATAAAATTCTATCATGTATAAAATTATACATAAACAATCTCGAATTTGAAGTGGGATTGAAAACAAAACCATTACATCTTTTAGAACATTAGAATCATAACCAATAGAAATAAAGAATCATAGATATATTTCTAAATACCTTTTATTTCATGAAAAATCATGTTAAAAATAAATACATTTAAATTAAATATAGATTATAAAAAATTGTGGTGAATATATAATATATGTCAATGGAATAAAATTAATATGAGAAACCCTTTATGACTTTGGTATTTTATGAATCAAAAGAACATTAAAGGTAGATCATGATTTGTTATATAAAACTTCATGAAATATTTTTTTAATATATATGAAGAAATAGGGTAGTAATTACATAGTTTAAAATAAAACATGTTGTTAAACATCAAACACTTATCATGGAATTAAGATTGTTACAAAGAACCATTAACTTTCTATTTGAATCACCTCATTCAAGTTAAGTTTAAAGACTTTATAGAAATGAATTTTGGAAAGGAACGAATCATATGAAAATTTAAATAGAGGGTTATAGTGGTATTTTTTTTGAAAAGGTAGAGAAAACCAAATTTGATATGTATTTATAATGGTTTTATTGATCCCTCTTTTATTGAAAAAATTAATGTTGTTTTTTCAAATATTCAATATTTAAGGGTTCTAAATATAATTTTAATGGGAAAATTAGCTCATTGATGAGAAATATATAATATTATAGACCATTAAACATCACCAATTTTTACAATATAAGGTTTTATGATTATTTATTAATTTATAAATCGTGTTTACATTAAATGAAAATTAATGTCATTTTTATGGTTATTCATGTAATTTTAATATAAAAAAATATAGATAACAGTTTGATTAAACATTAAATATTTAAATAATAAAATACCAAAGAAAATGTTTTCTATTATATTATTTAATACTCCAAGAAATCTAAATATAAACACTTTTATATTTGAATCCACCTATTTTGACTTTTCTCTTGCTTGCATAAGCGCAACATCGAATTTGCGCTTGAATTTTGTATAATTTACCTATTAATTTAAAATAAATAATTTAATTAAATAAATAAAAATTATTATCCCTAATTATGTTAATCTAAGAGATTTCATAATATATTTTATTGTCATCTTTATCATAATAATATATTTAATAAATTATATTAACATTTCTCAACTTGTGTTTATACCGAGTAAGTATTTGGATAATAATATTATTATATTGCTATAAAATTCATAAATATATATCAATGAAATTTATTATTACTCATTTATATCCATTAAAACTGATAAAGTACTTATAATTTCCAAATATTATCAGTTGTTCATTAATCTTGACTTTTCTTAAGTAGCACAAACACTACGTTGACAAAAATTAATGTTATAATTATTATTTATAGATAAAATTTAATTTATTTGAATTTTATAATAAAATTATGATATTTAGAGTATGATACCATGTAATATATGTTCCATATTTTAGAAAGAAATTATTTAATATATATATCTTGTTGATGTCCAAAATGATACGTTCGTCACAAAAACTGTATTTTATAATTAATCACAAAAAAATAAACCTGTATAGAAAAACCATAGTTATTCACCTAATTGTAATTTTTAAATTATAAATCAAAACAAAATTCCATTTTATCCAATTGAAAATCTATAATCTTGGAATTTATCTTTTAAATAAAAATATACAATTTAATGATTTTTATATAAAAATGCCTTTAAATTATAGGTGTTCTAAATCATTTATCATAATGATTACTAATTAAATGATATTTTATCAATTTTTTATACATTGAATATTTTTATTAGAATAATTCATTAAAAGTGATCAAATTAATTTAAGATAAAATGACATAGCACATTAAAAATAGTTCATTGAAAAAAAATCAATTTTTTACATTTAATAATTTTAATCAAATACTATTAATTATTTATCTTCTAACTGTTAAATTAAAATAACTAATTGATATTATAACACATAAATTAATTTTTTCCTAAAACAAACAATAATAATAAAATTTATGTAGTTATAATACATGTTTTTGTAATAAATAATTTCAATTAATTATTATCTTTTTTCTTACTTGAGGATTTAGTATTTATGAAATTTTATTAGTCAGATTTTACATTATATTCTCATTATTCAATAATTTATATTATTCATTGTAATAAAAAAATATCACATTTTGTTTTATTTTAGTGCTTTATATGATATAAGCTATTGAACATAGTATTAACTAAACATAAATAAATACTGAAATTTCAAATTTTTACCGACATGATAATATGTTAAGTTTCCTGGTGCATAATTTTGAAACATTCCTATTTTGTGAGTAGGATGTTTTTGGTCCCATGAGACTAGTTTGGGGGATCATACCATTATAGGTTTTATATATTATGGTTTTTTCTAGAACACCATAGTTCCTTTACTATATAATGTTAATTAATGGAATGATATTAGATATGAGATAACACTAGAGAGGTATAAGATACATTGTTTTAGTTGATGAATGGGGATAAAAGAGTTGACCCATTATCCAATGGTTTGGGTTTGATAGTGCGGGGGATGCTATATGGAATGGTAAGGTTTCATTAACTATCTGAAACTGGTGCATTTGAATAAAAATATCATGCAATAAAAGTTCTCTAGAGTGTGATAAAGGAATGAGTGAGTGGTTATGAGGATTATAACTATGTCAAGACAACCAACTCATGTAGTAGATATGTTGTGACCTTTTTTAAAGCATATACTATGGTGACATGACTATTTAATTTTATAAAAAAAATAATTATTTTTTTGGATCAGTATCATTTCTAATAAATTAACATAGTTTTTTAATTATAGTAATCAAGAAATCTCCATGAATGGGAATTTTTAGCAGAACTATGTAGACCTTGTGGGGGGATTAATGAAGAGAGATGTGTGCTAATGTGAAATTTCATGGACCCTGGATTTGATCTTTCAATTCCATGTGTACATTGAATGATTTTTAATAGGATAAGAGAGTGGTTACACATGTCACCATGGAAAATTATAACCTATAGTGGGTCATTGGATATAGAAATATTCAAAGGGCATGTGCAGGGATTGAAAATATCAGTGTCTAGTAGATGATGGGTATCAGGTAAGACTGTGATCCTAGATCTATAATGATAAAATTTCATTTAACATGGATAATTCCATAGATAATCTAAGAGTGTGGTTATAATTTTGAACAAATTTTGTTAAATGTTGAGAGTGATATGTTAATAGACCTAACTCGAAGGGGGTTCTGGTTTTGTGACTGTGTACGGATGAAAGTGGCTGGGTTATATATAGTAAATGAAAAATAAGTAAGCGTGTATCAATTAATGGGAAATGGGGGATGTCCGTGAAATTAGTGACGAACGGTCACTAAATCTTCGATGATAGCTAAGTGGTATCATTGTGGGGGGGGGGGGGGATTTTGGAAAATATACTAGTGGAGTGATCAAGTCTATTGAATGTCTGTACTCATGGGTAGAATATAGATATATGTAATAAAATAGGCCATTTGTTATATATTTGGACTCATAAGTGTAAATATGGATCCCTATGAGAATACATGGGTGATTCATGGATGGTATTTTCAGTTGATAAAAGGTGTAAGATCTCATATTCGACTATATCATGTGAATAATTCATCCCAAAAACTATTAGATAATTCACAGTCTATTATTTATAATTATAGTACAATAGATAAATTTTTTATTTTTAATTATATAAAAAATATGAATTTATATGTTTTATACTTAAAATTTGACAACATTGATATATTTTCTAGATTTCTCAGGTCAAAATTAGCTTAAGTTTTTTTTAATTTTTTTTATAAATGGTTTCTTTTTGGGGGAATAAATAAAAAATTTCGTTTTTAAAAATAGTGTAAAATTTACTAGTTCATCATGATATATTCAAAATTTAACAAGTTATAAAACAATTTTAATTAACAAATATGTATTTGAGGAGTAATATAATTCATTTAAAAATAATATTTTGAATTTAGAAACCTATTATTAACACTTTGGAATGTAATTTAAATTTCATTCTAATCAAAAACTATTTCATCTTTTTTTAATTGTGTATTAAAAAAATTCCATTAGGTTTTCTATTGGTTGGAAATTTAAATAACCATCATTTTTTTAATTATTAACATATAAATTTAATGATAACCAACAATATCCATATGTATAAATTTATTTCTTTTATTTAAAAATATTTTTTTCTGAAAAATAGTTTTTATTCTGTGATGCATAATTATAAAGAAGGTAAATATTATCACTTTTAGAAATTGAGTCTAATAAAATAAATTTTATAAATTTAATCAAAATATCCAAATTAAGAAATAAGTAAAAATTCATTTTTAGGTATAAAAATAAGTTTCCTAGGTACAAGTTTTCCACTACGGTAACAGATAAAATATGGTAAGAGAGTTAAATTAAGGGTTAATGCCAAATAAATATATAAAACCTTATCTTTAATTGGGGACGAGGTAATGATTTATTATCCCTTATCTTATACTCATTAATTTTCATGTTCGGATCTACATTCTTTGAATATAGTATTCTTCTTATATTATAAAATTTGAATTTACAAAAATTTCACTCCTATCACTTATAAAAGGATCTCCCAACCTAACATTCGAAGAAACACCTATAATTATAATTCCTCCTTATAATTTTTTATATTTTATTCCATAATAACCCTTTCCCATGTTGGGTAGATTTTAGTCTATTTTTTTTAAAATTAGTAGTGTTTTGGTAAATGAACAAAACAATAAATTTATTAAAGAAAAGTATTACATCTAATTTAAATATGGGTATATTTATAATCCCTATCATAAAGATAAAATAAATCAAAAGTGATTTCATTTAACCATGTAATGTCTTGGTTGACTCCGATAGTAGCTATGCCATCAGTGACATTGTTCACCTCATGAAAGGTATGAGTCACAATAAATTTGGTATCCATTAGAGAATTTAGAAAATCCATCAAACGTAATGTAATTGGCCCTGCAAGCTGGACCAAACCATTCTAAAGAGCTTGCACAATGGTCGTCAAATCAAATTTTATCCAGAGATTGTTCATTCCATGTTTCTTCAAAAAAATAGATAGCATGAATCACTCCCATAATTTCATCTTCTAGAGATGATGTGACACCACAGTTTATATAAAAGCACCCTAGTGTCTGCCTAATGTGGGTTCTATAGATAGCACCACAAACTCAGGGTCCCATGTTCCCTTCAGAAGCACATTAAACATTAACTTTTATCCATCCTGGGGGAGGATCTTGCAAAAAACTTCAAATGTGTGTCTAGGATGAGGATAAATACCCTTCACCCCAAACCGCCACAAAATCCAAAATTCGCTAACTGTGTTACCACAATGACCCATCTGAATGGAGGGGGCTTCCCGAATGGAATTCTGTATTATCATCTTTCATACAATAAGACTAAATGAGTAGTTACATTGAATATAAGAATTTCTATCATACCTGATCACATGGAGAATCATAGAAACGATAATTAGGAAGATATTATTGATTTTATGAGAGGCTAACACATCCCCACATAATTTTATTTGGGTGTTGATTGATACATTAAGTAACTATATTCACTAAAAAATAACTTCATAATCATAGTCATACATTGATTGTATCTTGTTTTTATTTGGGTCGGTTTTACCACTTATATGTATGGTGCTATAAATTATTAATATGGATGGTTATGGAAACTTAATTATTGGATTGATATGATATTAATGTGTAATTGATGTTTTTTTTGTTTTCTAAGGGTAATTTATGATTTAATTCATTATTCAATCCACTTATTATTTGTTAAAAAAATTAATGAATCTAGTGTGATATGGATTTATATTGGAGAGTCATTCCCAAACCATTAATGAAATGATTCTAGAACTTAATAACTCATTATGAAACCTATATTTTATTTCATTATTACTTCTTGATATTATGGGAACATTGTACAATGACCTGTGTACATAATAATTATATCATAACAATTCTTGGGATTGGGAATTAAATAACCTCAAAATCACTTACATAAATAATAAAAATTTAGGAAATATATAAAACAAGATAACAAATGATCTATAAAAAATAATTATAAGTAATTAGAAATTAGAAAATTTATGATGAATGTAAATAGTTAACATAATATTGTAATGCAATAAATTGGCAGACATATGATGAAAATTTAGACTGAATGATAGGGGATTTTTAACCCAATTACCATTCAATGAGTTATGATAATTTTTGATGAAATTATAGTACTATTTACACCCTTACGAATCTAAATTTCATAAATTTAAAGGTTTCTTTCCTATTCATTCTATTTCCCATGGTTATTTTCTTTATCACTCTTAATATTTCTGTTTACTTTATTTTTCCCCTTAATTTCAATATTCTTTAATCACTTGGAAAAATTCTATACGATTCACACTATTTATATATTATATAGTATAGTATTGAATTTTTTATATACCCATTATGATGAAAATTTTAATGATGTTTACATTGGATTTTATTCTATTTATTGACTAAATAAATGTTAACATTCCATGTACTTCCTATTTTAAAACCGATGATTATTGATTACTAAGGAATTTTGTTTCTGCATTGTATTATTATTCAATACTTTTATATAATGGATAAATTAGAATTATATAATGATGGGTTGGGAATGAAATTATATTTCCCTTGATGTATAATTAGGTCTTATAAGACAAACAAGTTTGTATATTTAGTTTATTCCTATCCATATATTTAAAATATGTGTTGAAGAGTCTTTAATACTATTTTTATTATTAGTTAATTATGGGTGAGTCCAAGAATTAAATATTACATCGATGAATTGGTAGGTCTCACAAGAAAACCAATCTTAGTTATTTGGAATATTCCTGACATATTTATGTATGATTTCTTTGAATGAATGCTTGATGATAAGATTATGATGTCCCACATTATTCATTCAATCACTATAAAATATGTTATTGATTTCTATGTGATGGTTTATATTTTTATGTTATCCATGGATATATGATTCACTCATTTTATTAGTCATATGTCATATTTTATTATTATTTAATTCTTATATATAAATCAAGAATTTTTTATTCTATAAAAGCTTCTGTTGTATGATGCCCCTTATTAAGTAGCTACGATCACCACTTTATTTGGTTTTCCTTCTCCCAGGGAACACAAAAGTGAAATTTTAATAATTTTATTCATATTATAGAATGAATAATAAATTTATCATTAAATTTTATTATCATTTTTATGTTTTTAAATGTATGGTGAGAATCAAGTATGTATATTGTCCCTAGAAGACTACAAAACTATTAGATCTTGTGTAATCTTATCTCTTGATTTATGTTCCAATATAGTAAAGTAACTAGCTACTCTAGTATATTATAATTATGTTTGGTATAATTAGTATCAAATACAAATTAATATAAATCTCGATATATAGATTTAGAAGAAAATATTTAGCTATCACAGACATTATGATAAACCGTTAAGGTATTTTTTATTTTTTTCTAGAATATTGTACTTAAATGGAAAATATATATTATAATTAAATATTATTAATTTTATGAGGAAATTATTTTTATTCCATTATTTAGAAATATATCATACTTTAATATATGGAAACTATGTTAACATCCATAATATATATAGGGATTCTCCCAGAACAAGTTAATGAGTCTGAAGTTGGAGTTGAGAATATTATAACAATATTAGTGAAGTTTAATTACGTTATGGCCAACAAATTTTCCTAGATGGAACAATTTTTTTATCCAAAACTTGGTGAAATTTTATTATACCACATTGTGTTTCACAAACCTCCATCATTCAATAGAATAATTATTTCAATATTATTTGAATAGTGGATCAAGTCTCTCAAAAAATTATTTCTTGATTTGAGAAGTAGTGAATGAGAGAAGGTTATCATAATAGTATATAATTTTAATAGAGATTCCAATAAATTATGTTAATTTATTTAAAACACTAATGATGTGGGGAATATATAAAGTATGGAGTGAACTAATTTTATGTTTATAATCTCTAAAAATTCTTTCCTAATGAGAAACATGCTGATATGGAACAAATGTCTAAGAAAAAATAAAGTGGAAAAAATTATTGAGTATGAGGATAAATTTACAGATTTATAAAGGTGTGTTTTAGATTACATAAATAATATGAAAGTAAATATTTACAACTTCTTTGATAGGATAAATAAACATCTTTTAAAGGAATTTTTCTCTCAAATATTTTCATCATATGAGAATATAATATCATATTCTATAAAGAGAGATTAATAATTATACATGTCCTATATTTTAAGAGGAATGTAAAAGAATAAGACGATGGATGAGATCCATGTAATGATAAAAGTGAAACGGTTAAATAATGTATGGGTAAAACATACAAAATGTAATAATTTTGGAACGAAACACTCAAGGACCTACTTTAAGAGAATAATATTTTACTGCATGTTTGGATATAAATACCATAAATATTATGACTATAAAGGAAAAATAAAATTCATTTATGTATAATGATTCAAATTTATGGATATGGAGCACAATGCAAACCGATTCTCTAAGAGTCAAAGAGATTTAGTATATAAGAAGCCAAGGGAGACAGGTTTATCTTTTATGGTTAAAATAGTTGACTTTAAATCCCTAAATTATAAGATATCTTGAACATTAATAATAATAATAAAATTAATGAATGGTATTATTTTATTTTTTATCAAGACTATATTTTATAACTTCCTTGTTTGCTAAGAACAATAATCATTCATAGACACATTTAGATTGGAGTTGTCTATTAGGGCACATAGTTGACATCTTATTGAAATGAGGAAATATTGGTAAATCTCTATCATTATGTAAATATGTTTCCTCGATACAAACATAATTTTAATACCGATGGTTTAATTTGAAATAATATTTTTTATGGGTTGGGTCTCAATGTGTAATTAAATAATATATTACTGTGGGAAGTTTAATATTTGTGAAGAAGTTATTTGATTAATTTTCTATAATGGGGATAATACATTATCTATGTTTCTACTAAATCTTCATCGAATAGAAAACATTAATGAAATTTTGGATGAATAAGAAGATAAATCACAATATATGTACAGTAAGGGAATCCTAATAATGGAATATATACTTATTTTATAAATATAAATTGATGAAATTCCCGATTAATTACCTAGATATTTAGCTAAGAATTATGTTTAGTTTTCCATTGAACTCATTCATGACACAAAACATATATCTGGGAATCCTTATAGAATGAACTCAGTGGAATGGTGGGGTTGAAGAAACAATTATAGGATCCGTGGGAAATGAAAATCATATTCTTGAGTGATTCAAGAAGCCCCAATCATGTTTTGTAAAAGAAGGACAAGTTAAAGAGACTATGCATCAATTATAAGGAAATAAATTCCATTAATTTAAAGAATAAGCATCCTTTGTATTGCATCAATGTATTATTTGATCAAATTCAAGGAGATAAGTACTTCTATTTGAAAAATATATATTTTGGTTATCATAAAATATGTGTGAATAAGTATTATATACCAAATATGAAATTTCATATGGGGTTTCTACATTATGAGTTTATGAAAATAACCCTTGTATTAACTAATACACCCTATGTGTTTATGGATTTGATGAATACAATATTAAAGGATAAACATGATAAATATTTATGTAATTTATTGATGATATCATGGTATAATATAAAATTAATGATGAGTATATGAATAATTTTTGAATCATTATTTAGACTCTTAGAGGAAAGGATATATATGGTAAATTTTGTATGTGTGAATTTTGGATGAAATAAATTTATTTTCACAGCTATATTGTCTTCAAGGATGTATTATCTACTTATCCTCTAAAAAACTTAATAAAATAATGTACACCACTATCGAATATAACCATGATATTTATTTTCATCATCTTTGATGTTTAGTATTAGATATTTGTAAAATGAATTCTCAATTGTCCAACTCATTAATGAATTTAATATGTAAATGTGTAAAATTAACATGGTCAAATAAATGTGAAGATTTTATTTTGTACTTAAAGAAGAGGTTGGTAAATTCACAAATATTAAGTTTACTATCAGGAATGTAAATATTTATAATATATAGTGACACATCGATGAAAGGATTTGGGTGTGTCTTTATGTAAAATGAATAACTTGTTTATTATACAAAAAGGAAATAAAAAATACATGGAAAAAATATCCAACTCATGAAATTGAGTTCATAACGATAATCATTACCTCAAAGATATAGAGACACTATCTTTATTGTAAAATATATGACATATGTAGGGATAACAAAAAATTTATGTACATATTATCACATAAAGTGGTCAACATGAGACAAATAAGATAGATGGAACTACTCAAGGAAAGCGAATGCTCGATAAAATACCAAGTTATGAATAAAACAAGGTGTATTATTCATTGAATATGAATGATACAGTCATTTTGTCAATGATAAATATAGATAGGGATCCCATGTACATTTAATTAGTAAATATGGATATGAAAATTATGAAGGAAAGAGAAACATCATTCCTTTTGTTATTTATTTGAAAAAACATATTTTTTAGATAATATAAAGAAATAATAGCATTATGAAAATTTCATAGAGAATAAAATTAAATCCACAAATTATTAAAAATTGGTATAATTTTTCTATGAAGATGGAACATTGATGTTTTTTAGGTGATTTTCTGTTTCGTCCATACCTGATCTGAGGATATAATTACTAGATGAAGCTAATTTATCATATTTATTTATACACCAAATGTATTATCAAGATTTATATGTATATTAGATAATATTTTTTGGTGCGACAATATGAAGTAAAAAATTATTTATTACATGTCAAGATGTCTAGTATCACTACAAGTAAAGGATGATAGACCACATCCTAAGGGGGTTATAAAACTTAAACCTATAATAATGTGGAATTTCTATAATATCATAGTAGGATTTATTACTAGACTTCAAAATAATATTAGAAGAAATGGTTTGATATGGTTTATTTTGAATTTCTTTAAAAGGTGTGTACATTTCCTCACAACAAGGGAGGATATTTCCCTTCAGCACCTAGCAGGAATCTCTATTAATGAGGTTATGAGACTTTATAGTGAACCTCTATCAATTATATCTAATCTTGAAATTTGGATCACATAATAATTTTTTTGGATTCATTGGAAGGATCTCAACAAAGAGTTATGTTTAAGTACTACTTATAATACAGAAGTTGACATGGAGTCTAAAAGTATTATCCATATATTATAAGATATGTTGAGATCATCCTCTTGTAACTTTTAGGAAACATGTGACTGATATATATAAATATATGGTGGAATTTTCATATAATTAAATATTCCATTTATGAATTTATAAGGAATCATTTTTTTTACACACAATTATGCCCACATTCTATTTTTAGTCAATGCAAACCTACTTTCTAATGGAAGGCTTCTACTGGGACTTTATCAGAAATTATTTGTTTTCCCATTGATTGGAAGGATGTATAGTCAAGATCATTATACCCATTTATATTTTAATTATTTATTACTACATTAATCTCTTATAAATTTAATTCATATTTTTAAATCCATCCCCAATCCTAATGTGGGACTAGTTACCTAGGGGTCGGTGATTGTTAATCAGCATGTATCGATGATAATATATATATATATATATATATATAAATCAATTATTATCAATCAATGTGAATGATTTTATATTCTATAGGTTCTTTATCAATTTTACCATCAGTCTAAATTATAGTTTATCCATATTTCCCTTATGAGTTGTATTATACTTTGGTTTAATGCTACAAAAATGGGTACTCTAAATTCTATCACCATTTATGGAGGTGGTAGGTTTTTATTATATCATTATTGAGTCCACAATATGGGTTTCCTATATATCCCTAGGTATGATATTAAAACCCATGTAGTTATGTTCCATTTCATGGGACACATCATACCTTTCAATATCATGTGATAATGGCCTTCATGTTTTATTTTAATACTAAGAAAAAATGATTGATTATAAGTAGTTTAAATTCATATAGAATTGAAATATATAATAAAGGTGCCTCAAAATGGTGTTTTGGAAATTATTCATGAGTTTCCATTTCTATTTGACCTCAAAAAGAATATTTCCCAATAATTATGGGATAGATTCATTTTTCATAGTGCCCCGTGATAAATATAGTTGGCCCAACAACAAGGATTTTTTTTCCCAATAAGAATATTGTTTCATAAAAAATATGACACAATGAGTTGATGATTCATTGGAAATATGGACATAGCAATAGGATATCCCGGATCATAGGGAATATGGAAATGTGAGGAAGGGAACATATGATTTGATGTAGAATATGAGCCCATTAAGATGGGCCCACAGATAATATACACCTAGAGAAGGTGTGGATTTCCATATTTTTCAGAGGACCCTCAAATGATCATCCTACACATTCTGTTTAAGAAGAATAAAATCCCACATGGATCCAAGTTTATAATTTTATTCCATGTTATAAGGTCATACCATATAGTTTAACACCATTCTATAAAAACTTTTTCATGTAGTTTTACATCATGTGACTTTGAATTTTGTGTCATAGATGAGATGAAAATAATGAGGAATCCCTTTATAGTTCATCCTATTTGTTATTAAATGGATAAAGGAAGATGTGGATAGGTCTTACAACAAGGATATTTCCCATATGTGTTTCTCAATAATATGGAGAGTAAGAATGTGTCTTACACATGAATATGTGCCACCTTGGTGCATGTACCTTTTTCTGATTGATATTCATGATGAAGGATGACTAAAATTATATGGAATAACCCTCATAAGATAGGGATGGGGGCTTACACATGATCTTCTATTTCTAATTCAACATGCCTTATGGTGACAATATGGGAGAGGATATAATTGGGGCATACAACTAAAGAGGATACACGTGCGTGTATTTCATGGAAATTAGAAGACCATGAGTGAGGATTGCACATGAATATGTGCTACCTTGGTGTGTATACTTGTTTCATATTAGTGTTTATGAATAATTAATACTGTTCTCATAGGGAATACGACCCCATGATATATAGATTGTGGATTATTTATGGGATTCCCAATATAGTTTTAACCATATGTTGAAGACTATACAAGCGAATAAATTGTTAAAGCATAACCCAAATGAGGAGTCTGATATGCATTGCATGAAATCCTGGAGATAATGAGTGGTACTTAAAAAGGAATATGTGCTACCCTGGTGCAGCTTCATATAGAATATTTAAGGATTGGAAGAAGGATTATTGGAGTCATAGTA
The DNA here is from genome assembly GCA_963277665.1 of Viscum album. Classification (NCBI taxonomy): domain Eukaryota; kingdom Viridiplantae; phylum Streptophyta; class Magnoliopsida; order Santalales; family Viscaceae; genus Viscum; species Viscum album. Next base: position 686,257,848 of record OY728126.1, on the reverse strand, counting down.
AATATGTTATCATGAGATAAATATTGTGGTTCACACATGGGGTTCCATTTTTGTTCAACATTTCTATTACTGATTATATTAGATAATATATGGCTTGGACTGACACCAAAGGAGGAGTCCCATATAGATTTATTTATAATCGAAAGATTATAGGTGGGGATTCTCCATGAATATGTTTTACCCTTGTATGGATATAAATATCTCATTGATGCTTCCTCACAGTGAAATCAACAATGGGAATACGAATGAGCATTATTACTTTGGAGTTATTCCATCCTATCATGGATCCTTGAGCAGACCAGGGATTCCACCATGTTTCCAAAATGATTAGGATTGGGCCAGGGTTAGCCAAGTTGAGCAGGATGATCAAGGGGAAGTATCACTAGTATCATCATGATATGAACCCATTTTATCAAGGAAGTGCCCTAAAGTCTTTTATGACTCTGAAGGATTTATGAAGAGTCAATTTTTATCGCAATAATACAAGATTTAGTGGGTTCACATTAGTGTTCATTCCATGATCATGTTGATAAAAAGGTATTACATTGGGAATCTATAATTGGATGCTCGAGTAGAAGTCCCGTCTGAAGGGGTACCCAACCTCTGAAATCGAAATTTTCTTGGTACCATAGTGTGGGGGTGGAGGAAAAGAGTTATCCCAGGTAAAGGAATTGGGACTAACCTCACCCTAGTGTGGGTTAGGTGAGGTGCTTCATCATATTGAGGGATTAGAGATGTTCATTGACATAATAAGTCATAGGGAAATTAAACCCACCTTAATGATTCTAGGATGAAATGGTTTCCCAAGATATACTAGTGTGAATTTTCTCCCTATTGTTTCTAGGGAGAAGTTTCCACTCTAATGATGATAGACAGAAGTGGCCACCCTAGTAATACATGGTAATATTATTTTCCCTACATATTATAGGGTGATTTTTCAACCCCGACAATAATAGGGTGAAGTGGTCACTCTAGTGATAAAACATGGGTAGGGTTTTTTCCTAGTGGTCAAGGGTCTTTATATATTTCTTTATATTAATTAAACGCTAGTGTGTCACTCAGTATGTTTTCTTTCACTCTATTATTAAAGAAATAGGTTATAAGTGGCATATATCATTGTTTATTAATATATTAATCTTTTGGTAAACACAATTAACCTAATTTTGGTTGATTTTCATTGGTTTTATGATTTATAATGATACCTAAAAAAGTTGGTGACAAAATATTGATACTAGGGAGAGAAGATATATGACGTGTTTCTTCATCTTCTAAAAGGGGAAAATGAGGAGCCTGTGAGTCCAATTTTTAATGAAAATTTGAGGCCTTCATTAAAGAGAGATTAGAGTAGTAGACTGGAGTGCTAGTGTACCTAGGTGCATTAGGCATGGGAACATATGTTAAATTTTGTATAATGAGATTTATAAATATTTTGAGTGGGAATGTAAATATGGAAACAGTATGTTGGGTGTGCAAGTGGCCTCAAGGGAAATGTTCTAGGTTAAATATATTATCCTTAGGTGAACATAAGAATCCTTACCTAGAATTTTATCATTTCTATTTAAAGGATTCTATCTCTTTCCAAAAGGGATAACCAAAACCCCCCTCAGTATTATATTTTATTGAAAAAAAAGAGGGAATAATGATGTGTTTAAAGTGCCATTGGCATGAACATATTTCTAAAAAAAAAATTTGGTCACCCAGGTTATACAAGAATGAGGTGGGGAAATGATGAACCTATGAATACTAGTATCAAATGATAGTAATTTTATACTAAACCTAGAAAAATCAATAGTGAGTTTCCTATAAAATTTCCCCCTATATTTTCATCCTTCTCATGATGTGATTAATCACCCATTGGCTTTGTACAATCTCGTGATTCACACTATTTGAGGTTAGAATGGTCCCCTTTTAATTCGACCTAACCTAAGTGAAATTGTGCTAGTTTCATGGGATATGTATATATATCCCCCATAAGATAAATTACCTAGGTAATGATGATGGAAAAAGGTGGGCACAAATATAGCAAGGTGATGAGGTTTAAGGAGCAACTACTGTGAAAGACTGGGGTAAGACATCTATGTAGAATAATTTATATTTTTTCAAATTCATCACATGATGGTTGTATAATTTGGTTATATTTACCTTAGGGTATTAATTTGTATTTAATATTTATTTTATTGATGAATAATTGATTCTCATCTTGAAAAAAAATGTTTTTTATTGTAATAACTACTTTGAATGTTGAGGATACAACTAAAATTATGGAAATAAATGAGATCCTTGCGATGGGATATCATTATTAATCTGAAGATTTATTGATTTTTTTAGAAATTTTCTTCTGAGAATATCAATAAGAATAACCATCATCTATGTTTTTTTCATTTCATGGGAATGGGCTTTGGCCGATGTTCTTATCCCAAAAATCGAGTGTGTATATTCCAAACTCATGGTTTTCTAAGTACACCAACATAAGAAAGGCTAATATTCATTTAAAAAGAACATATATAAATTTGGATTTAACTAGCCAGGAATTGTTGATTCACGACATTCAAAAGACCCTGACATGTATTCTCACACATAAAAGCGTTAGGTGAATCTATATATACCTATCATACACTATTCATCCAACAATAAATATTAGGGTTAAAATGTGGATTAGGACCCATAACCAGGGGTGGAGTTATGACTGAATAGATATGGGTATATTGGATATACAAGTATGGTTCCAATTTCATGTACAATTTGAATGACGTCTCTATTTAGAATGCTATTGGGATATCTCAGAAATATGTGTATAAGAACTCTAACATAATCCCAGAGCTACCGAGCTTATGGATCCTAAAGAAAAATACCTTTCATATGACACATAGGTAGTTTGGTATTTTTACATTTGACATATACCAAATCTCCCAGGAATCCATCCGTGGGTGTATATTTGATTAGATTATTTCCCCATGGTCTATATGTGAAGATTATGAGAATATTTCACCATTTTATCAAGAGACAATAAAACTGGACCTGTATATCAAGGGGAAGGAACCCCATCCATGAACTAACATCTATATTGAAGCATGGTAGAATGCCTTATTTGTTCCATGTAGGAATGGGATAAACTATAATCATTCGATGAGGTTCTGCTCAATTAAAAAATTTGGTCCCACAAATACATATTGTATAATACTAGAATAAGGCCATAAGGAAGAATGGGTTTATGATATTAACCTTGAAATCCCTTCCCATACCAGATTGATTGGATATTTGGTAATAAGAATGGGAATATATATACCCCTATTTCATGAATACCATGATGGTTTTAGTTAAGGTATATTTTTTAGGGTGTAAATATAAGCACATGGAGAGAATGTGGTTCTAGGGAAACCATAGTTAGTAAGGATTCACAAGTGCATATTTGATGAATATAAAGGAAAGTAATTATTATACATATTAGGGTATTTTCCTGTGATATGAAGATCACTAATAATTCAATTTAATTTTCACACACTCTATAAAAAATTATGCATATAAGAGTGTTGATTATAATATTTTATTTAGGTTATTTCTTGCATTAAACCCCTATCTATAATGTATGGTGAGACTTAGAGGCTTCTTAGTCTATAATAAAAATTAAATTCATTTCCTTATAGAAATATTCCCATAAAAATGATCCTCTACAATGGAATGAGAAGGTATGAAATCCGTCATATATAATTGATTAAGGATATTTCACCTTGGAGGCATGAGAGGATGATTACAACATCGATGTTCCTTATGTGTCTTATAGGTTTACAAGATAACATTAGATCATGTAACATCCAAACATTTCACCAAAAATGAATATAAACGAATAAAAACAACCCATGATAACATTACATATATGTTTAATGATTTCCTAAAAAGCTAGCTAATCTTTAATCAAGTTTCCTTCCTCTAGTGTTCTTATTGGGTTTACAGCCATGCCTGCACATTCGTGAATGTCATCCAACCCTCGTGGAATGTTATTAGGTTGTGTTTCGAAGGTTATTACTAAGGAGGACCCAAATGAGGCAACAATAACTACTATAATATTCCAAAAATGAATTATTATGACAAGGTTCCTAAGAAGTTGATCCATTCTTAGCCACATGCAACTCAATGCACTAGAATTGAGGAACTAAACAAACATGAGTCTAGGGTGAGATGATCTAGCCAATGATGATGAGAAGTAATCATGGATGTGTATGAGATACCATGGTAGTAGATAGTGTTTGAGGATGTGATGCATTATTTATGTATAACCAAGTTCTCTTGAGACTGTCTTCATCTTGAGGCCACTTAATTATAGAAAGATGAACTCTCATTTGCTAATATCATATACTTTTATGTTTCCCTTTAAGTCAGACTACATATTACATATCATAGAAATATTATATAATACTGGGATTTTATTATTGTAACCAACCCAATGGTGGTGGGTAAATTTATTTAAGAGCTATAGAATCTATTTACACTACTAAAAACAAGATCTATTACATAGGATGGGATAGGGAAATGATGGATTGACGTACTATATATGGGGTGGTCAAACTCTTTTTCAATCAGTATAATGAATTTTTCAATATACAGGATTCAAGTTCAAAAAATAATGGAATTATTATTATGGGAAAAAAATTATAAAATGAATTATCATTTCAATTTTTAGACTTTGGAGATGGAAAATTAACTATTTTTGTTTTATAAAATACACTACTATCGGCATGATAATAATTGTTTAGAAATTGACCCTATAAAAGAATGGGAATTATCCAGAGTCCAATATCTAATGCATGAATAAGTGATTAGGGGATTTTTCTCACCTTCCTCCTCCTTTGATGTTTTACTATGTAGAGGCATGACCTACACCATTCCCATCCATAATAAAACATCAATAGCGGGAAAAGGATTTGGCTAGTCAGGTATTCCTTGGTGAAACTGGTCATTCTACCAGTACATGTGAAATTTCATTGAAATATATATATATATATACATATATATATGTATTCTAATTTAAATTCCAACATTAGGTCTTACCGAATCCAAAATCTTTATCTACTAAAATGTATCGGGAAAGTACTGGGGACATAAAAGGGGGATCATGAGTGTGTCTTGTATTCATATTACTAGGACATTCATATCTATGATATAGGGAACATTAAAACTAATTATTACACCTATTAAAATTAATTTATGATTTTATGGTTCATGTATGGGAAAAAACACAATTGTGGCGTTTTAAAATACTTACAGACTATATTCCCTCTTAATAATGCTCATTTTTCTTTTTTTCTTCCACACACTAATTGTATGATATCATAGAAAAAATAAATTCTTATGGTTATCAATATAAGTTACTAGAAGTTAAAAGTGATATAGATTAGTGTGAGTTATTTTACTTTGTCTAATCACCTCTATATGAATCTTATTGCTTCTAATTTCTATCTCAATATCGAATAATCAAATCCCTAAACATTTGTTTTAATGACCCAAACTATTATAAATAAACTTCCGCTTGAAATTTATTTAATAATTTTAGTATATAATATGGTTATAGATAAAACAAAAACATAGTTGGTTTTATTATATCATATTTGATTTAATTTACCATTATGAATTATTATCACTGATAATATATTCATTAAACAGTGATCATATGAATAGTATAAATATAGGGTTTTAACAAGTCCAATTGTCATTGAAAAAGGAAGCGATGACCTCAAACGGTAGGATCGTACCCTATAAATCCCATTTATCAAAGATTTTGAGAGAGATAACATATTTAGGATTTTCCATTTTCCAATCCCTTGATTATATACAATAACGTAAGCATGAGGGAAACTATTTATGGGATAATATCAAGCACATCGAGATCACACCTAAACAATGTTCACTGAACCACCCCATGAAAGTCCCACCATTGCGCAACTTACACTTACGATGTTTTTTAGTCTATTAAAGGGATATGTATCGATACCCTTTCAATATGAGTATATAGATTAATTTTTATAGAATAATGAATTTATTTTCATCCTATTATTGTTACGTTATAAATGATTTTTTTAACTCAATAAAACACAAATATTAATTTTGTGTACTATTCAAATTCAATTAAAGAATTTATTTTAGAGTATTAATGTATTTTTGAAATAAAAATATTTTAAAAAAATATTATTATAAAATAATTATTTTGAAAAACAAATGATCATATATTTTTTACAAATTCAAATGTAAATTTTAAGGGTTTGAAAACTGTTGTCCTCAATAAAACCCAACATTTTCAATAAAATGCAAGATTATTATTTTAAAAGTAAAAATTCCCATATTTAAAAAATTATTTAGATAAAATTAAATTTTTTTTGGAATTATTATATATAAATTATTAATTCCTTAATTTTTCATAATTTTCTGAGACACATGAATTTTTCAGGTAATAATTAAACACCATTTAAATATACATTGTGTATTATGACAACATAATGATCTAAAAGTGACGTAATAAATACCATAAATGGTATTCAAGACAGAATTTATGATTTTACTTTAAAATAATGTGATTATATATTTATTGTATTAATTTTATAATTCCATTGTGAATCCTCAAAAACCATTAATACATTTTATGGTTTTAAAATCATTTCATTAAGATTGTGACTCAACTCCATATATGAAAGAGAATTGTTATATTATTTTAGACCATTTAACATTTTAAATAATTTAATATATTCCCATTTGGAAGAAACCATTGGAAAAATCCATGGGTTGGTTTGTGGTTTTTGATATTTTATTATGTAGAGTTCACAACCAAATAATAAAGAATTCCCTCTCTTTTCTTATATAAACCCACCCAAGATCCCATTTATCTTCATTATACTCCTTCAAGAATGTAAATAATATTCCATAAACTCCATAATTTCCTTACAAGGTTACCCCAGTCTCACATGAATCCCCTTCTAATATTTTGGAGTTACACACTCATGTAAGGGACCTTCCTCCTATCCTTTCAATTCAAGCACATACTTTGAAATTAGTCTTTTTAATTATAATTTGTTATATTTTAATTAATTTATAATAATTCCCTTAATGTAAAATTTATTTTATTTGAATGGGATATCATTAATCTTCTCTCATTTTTTCCTTTATATAAGATTTCACTATACCATAATTTTGTAAGGAATGTTTCTCCTTATTTTCAAGCACCCCTTTATATGTTATGCTTATTAATTTTAGTTTGATTATGTTGGGATATATTATTCAATATTTATTTTTCTGTATATTTGATTTATAAGTTATGATATCCCCTTTCACTCTCATTAATCCTCCTATTATCTTTTATGTACACCCATTACCATTTGAAATTATAGTTAGGATTATTTTCTTTATTCAGGTTTCATCATTACTTATGCGTCTTATTTCTAATTTCAAATGCTGGGATATATTTTTCCATTTCTCTATTACTACCCATTTTATATAATATTCATTAAATAACTCTCTATATTCCATCAACCAATTTTTTGATTCCTTATATTATGCAACTATGTTTATGAAATTTCACTATGACTTTCCATGATAAAATAATTATGTTGTGAATTCCATACCCATTTTCAATAAAGGGTTTTCACATTTATGAACATATACATTTTGATTTTAGACATAAATATATTTTTTCCACACTCCTTAATCATGGAATAAATTATGATGATGAATTAATCCATATTGTATGATCTATGTGGAACACATAAGCATGAGAATGAAATGATTATAATAGGTGTTCCCAGATAACACTCTCATTCATTAGGTATTGTTTAGTGTCATTATAAGTCACTTCAGGAAATGGAGTAAATCTATTTCATTAATGGTACTTTGTCTACCCATGATTTATTGGAGGGTTTTCCCCTAAACTATGTTAATTATTTGGTGTTTTAAATTTTTTACACATTTCCCTGTTATGATTATCATGATATATCATGTTTTGTTGTTCATGTTCACTATTCCTACATTTTTATACCCCATTGATATAAATATTGTATGAAATGAATTATCTTATTCATATTCCATGTTTAATCCCTTATATGTATTTATAGTTAAAGCCTTTATTATGTTTTTTCCAGGTTATGTTGTTTAGTTTTAAAATCCATAGATTTTAGAAGCATGTTACAGACGTTTTAAACAATGTTGTTGTATCCCATGTTCTGTATTTTTTTCCATATACATAATTCAAAAATAAACTATAATTATCAATATTTTGGTTTATATTAAGTTTAATTTTATGTAAAAAATCATTTATTAAAGTGTAATAAATATATGGGTTGTTAAAGATGGTCTTAAATAAAAAGTGCAGTTCTTTTTGGGATTAGGGTTAGAAAAATCTAGAAAAATAAATATGGTTAAGACTATATATAAGAAAACATGCATAAATTTTGTTAAATATAGAGTAATTAGTTTACCATGAAAATACATTCTTTTATAGATACTACACATAGAGGTGGTTCGGTCATAGATGTACCAAGGGGTAACAACTCTGACAAGGGGTCTCAGGATTGACTCGGGTTAACTTGGAACATGAAAAAGAGTCGTGTTTCAAACCTGTTTTGAAACTCCCATGTGATATTATTTGGTAAATTCATAATCTCATTACAAAAAATTATTAATGGAAAAGAATGAGATGTAAATAAGAATATATGTTTTGAATCAGATCATGGATAACATAGATTGAAGCCTATAAATTCATACATTAAGGAAATAAATTTAATTTATAGGTAATCCCTTTAATATAACTAGATAACACTTTATGTGTTTGATAATTTAAAATAATCATCAAAAAAATTAATTTAATTCTCTCTAATGTCCATAAATATGAGGAATCTTATAAACAATCAATGTGATAGGAAATGTGATGAGTTTCCCAATGAGATACCCAACCTAATAAGAGTAGGAATCGAAAACATTATCGTGATACTCTCTCAGCTGACTCAGGTTCGGAATAGAATCATAGATCAAGAGGAGTTCACAAACCCCCTTAAGAGAGAACAAGCTGTACTCGAGAGGATCAGGTGAATAAATCCTGCTACTTTCAATGGATCATCTGATCCCTTAATCATAGAACAATGGATCAACTCCATTGAGAAGATATTATTTATCTCTCAATGTTCTACGAAAGAGAAGGTTGTACTAGTTTTTTATCATATGGATGAAGAATTTGATCAGTGGTGGGAATTGATCAGAAATATAAAACCTGAGGAATATATCAAAGCGATTGAGTGGAAGAAATTCCATAAAATATTTTTCATTAAATAATTTCCTCACACTATCTGACAAAAAATGGAATGGGGCATCCTCAAACACCCGAATAAAAGACAAAAAATATATCAGGGCATATAAGGAAAGCATCACAGGACATGAACGATATGCCTCTGTATTTTCTGTTACCCCCATAATTCATGATTGAACACTTCTTTTGTGGGATAAAACCCAGTCCACAAAAATTCCCTAGAGATTAATTAATTTGATAGCTATGAGGAAATTGTTAAATGTTCCCTTAAATTTGAAATTGTGATCAGATAATCCCAAGGGTTTGACAAAGATAAGAAAGAAAATTAGATTATAATTATGGAGATCTGATGAATAAATATAACGATGCGATGAAATTTCAACATCCCACTAATAAAATGTGCAAGAAGAATCACCTAGTATGTTCCATAAGGGGAATGAAGAAATTATTTACGTGTGTTAAGTAAGGAAACCTTGGCAGAAATTACCGATAGGAGAAACCCACTAATGATATGGAGGGAAGAAATGATATAGTAAAATTTTAGTTCATTTTCAATTGGTTCGACTATAAGGAACCAAGTAACTTTGTAAACCAATTCCATAATCCAAGGGTTTTTAGAGAAAACGAAAAACCTCTAAGGAAACAAGGGTGAGGTTTTTCCATTACTGCAAATGAAGTGGATCTCAAAAGTTATGTGGTGATAGGTATGCTAGTTATTCATTCAAGAATAGCGAACATAATTTTTGATTATATTTCTATGCATTCCTTAATATAATGAAATTTTAGAAGAACTATTCAAAAACCACCAAAAATCATGGAAGATGATATGTTAGTAAAAATGAAAAATGAGGAAATTATTTCATTCCAAGTATATAACTCCTCCCCTATAAGAATTTGTGGACCAACCTTATTATGAAAACATATCATACTCTCTTTGGATGATTTTGATTCCATTCTAGGCATGAATTGGATTTCTTTGTATAGATCCAACATAAATAGAAGTGAGATGGAAATCACTCTCTATTTTTCTAATCGACCCTTGATTTTGTACAAGTGACAGGATGAGGATGAATCTTATTTAGCACTGACATCTCAAGAATGGATATTATTTACCTATGATAATGAATTTCAAGATGAAAATATTGAGTCTAAGGAAATAAACATCCTCAAATACATGCATATTATGAGGGAATATGCTGATGTGTTTCCTGAGGAATTACATGGTCTTCCTTTTATCTCAGATGTTAAATTTTAAATCAGCATTATACATGGGTAATTTACAGTATCAAAGAATCTATATAGAATGGATATTGTGGATCTTAAAAATCTAAAGAAAAAACTACAAGGTAATTAAGATAATGGGTTCATTCACCCAAGCGCTTCACCATGGGTTGCACTAGTATGCTTTGTCAATATGAACGATAGCTCAATGTTTCATTTCATTGATTATCATGAGATAAAAAATATCATGTGAAAGAAAAATTATCCTCTACCATAGATTCATGAATTGTTTGATCTACTACATGACCATATACTATTCCATGGTGGATCTGCGATCCAGATGTTGCCATGTTAGGGTAAAAGAGGAAGATATCCCCAAGACTTATTATTGTACAAGGTAAAAGTACTATGAGTTCATAGTGAATCATTTTGGGCTCCCTAATAATATAGAAATGTTCATGGAATTGATGAATAGAGTCTTTAGTGGTTACCTAGAAAAACTTGTTGTATTTTATATAGTTGAAATTATTATATACTCCAAAACAAAGAGGGACTATGTGGAGAATCTTCTCACTGTGATAAAGACATTTTGAAAAGATATTATTTATTCCAGGTACAAAAAATGTGATTTTTGGTTGAATGATGTCTCTTTCGTGCAGAATATCACCACAATCAATGTGATATCTATAGATCCTTCAAAGATGAATGAAATAAAATTATGTTCAAAGAAAAGATCTATTACAGATATCTGTAGTTTCCATGGGTTATATAGGTATTGTCATTAGTTTTTCATAAATTTCTCATGATTTTCAAACCCTCTAACTATGGTAACTCAATAAGGGAATAATTTTTTTTAGATGTAATAATTTAAATTATTTTGTATGTATATCTTAAATAGGCTTATCACTACATCGGTTCTCACACTTTGAACAAGTGGGGAACTATTTGTGGTATATAGCGATGATTAAAATAATATATTAGTTTATGTAATGACGAAAAATGATACTGTGATAGACTTCAAATCAAATTAGTTGAAAACACTTGCACAAAACTATCCCATTCATGATCTAGAGTTGGAAACAATGATCTTTGTGTCGAAAATATTGTGAATTATCTATATGGGGATAAGTATGAGATATATACTAATCACAAGAACCTCAAATATATATTCACATAGAAAGATCATTATATTATATAGTAATTGTGGATAAATATTATCAAGGAATAAAACTACTCAATCCACTATGATGCTAGTAAAGTCATATGGTGGAATATTCTCTATGTAGAAAGGATCTTGAATCATTATCAATGATGATTGTTGATAAGGATTCCATATTCTTAGTTTTATTAAGGATGGACATGAGAATCATTAAGGAAGGAACATAATAAATAATTTTTCAAATGATATCTCTACCATCCCACATTGAGAAAATGATGTATGCTCAAATAAATGATGTGGAAATTCAGAAGAAGGTGTATTTCATGAAAATGGGGAAACCCATAGAGAATAAAATTTATGAAGATGCAATTAAGTGATTTGGTTCAAGAATATGTGTTACATCAAATCCTGAGTTAAACAAAGAATTATTAGATGACACACATAGTTAAACTTTCCCCATTCACCTAGGAAGCACAAAGATATATCAAATATATGAGAGGACTATTAATGGGATAATATGAATAAGGAGATCACAAAAACATACCACAGGTGGTTTGGTATATTAGCACGTGAAGAATTAAAGGAATAAGTCTAAGTGGATAGTTCAACCATTACCCATAACAACATGAAAATGGGAGATCATCTCCATGTAATTTATCACTAGAAATCCGAATAAATCCAGGGGAAACAATTCTATATGAATTTTTGTGGATCATATTAAAAATACAACTTAATTAATCACAATTGGATATGATTTATCACTTAATCAACTTTCATGGATATACAACAATGAATATGTAAAGATTTATAGAGTACCACAATTTATTTTATCTGATAAAGAACTGAAATTCACCACTATGTTTTAGAAAAGACTACAACATGATCTAACCACTGAGTTGAAATTTATTATGACCTATCATACTAAAACTAATGGCCAGTCTAAACAAACTATTCATACACTGGAAGACATTTTGCAAGAATGTTCTATTTAATTGAAAGGAGTATGAAACCAACATATTACTTTTTCCATGATCTCTTAAAACAATAATTTCTACTTGAGCATCCAAATGGATCCCTATTCAGCTCTTTATGGGAAGAAGTGCAAAATACATGCATGTTGGGAAGATGTTAGGGAAAAAAACTACTAGGTCCTAAAATAGTTCAGGAAATGGTGGAAAAAGGTTTTGACAAATTATTATCACACAAAGGCTACACAAAATTGATAAAAGAGCTATAACGGGAATCATCAGTGAGAACTAGAGTTTGATGTAGGAAAGTTGGTATTACTCCACATATATATATGGAAGAAAGTAATGAGATTTTGGAATAAGGGAAAGGTTAGTGAAAGGTTCATTAGACCCTTTTAGATTCTTGATCACTTCAGATTAGTGACCTATCGACTAGCACTCCCACCGATCCTATCTCAAGTAAATAATGTATTCCATGAATCCACATTGAGGAATGAAATACTAGACCTGTCACATGTACTCAATCTATATGTGGTACCATCGTATAATGACCTTTATTATGTGGATCATCCAGAGAAGATATTAGATCATAGTAAAAATGTTCTATGAAATAAGACAATTCACCTTGTGAAAGTGATGTCGAGAAACAAAAAGTTTGAAGAAGAAATGTGGGAACCAGTGGAGGTGATGAAACAAAGTTATAAACAATTGTTTTAGTGTTGGAAAATAAAATTATGAAGGAACAATTTTTTAATGGGGGAGAAAGACTATAATGAACCAAACTTTTATAAATATAATTCCCCTAGAAATTTATTTAAATATCTTATAACGTAATATAGTTATAGAGAACACATGAACATCCATGGATTTATAGTATCCTACCATATTTAATTTACCAATAAGAATCATTACCATTGATAATATATCCATTGAATAATGATCACATGATTATTATAAATATAGGGTTTTAAGAAATCAAATTTTCATAGAAAAAGGATGTGATGTTCTCAACTAGTAGGATCGTACCTTATGAATCCCAATTACTAGATATTCTAAGGGATGTATAATTTTTAGTCTTTTCCCTTCACCATGAAGAAGCTGAGATCAAAAAACATAAGCACGATCGAAACCGTTTATGGTAGAAATTCATGATCATCGAGATCATGACCCAATCCACGTTCACCAAACCACCCCCTGAAAGTCCCACAATAATATACATTACTCTTGAGGAGTTTCTGGTGTATTAACGGGGTACGTATCAATGCCCTATAAATCATAACATTTAAATTATTATTATATGATAATGAAAATATTTTCATCCTATTATTTTAACATTATAAATGATTTTTTACTTTGATTCAATGAAATATAAATAGTATTTTTGTGTAATATTAAAATTCAATTAATGAAATAATTTTGATGAATTATTGGATTTTCAAAAGAGGTAATACATTAATAAAATATAATTATTAAAAAAATTTTATTAAATACAAATTATTATATAATTTTTATAATGTCAATAGTAATTATTAAGGGTTCAAAAACTATTATCATAAATAAAACCATACATTTTCAAAAAATATCAATTAATTTTTTTAATGTAAAAATTCACATATTTATAAAATATTTAAGATAAAATCTATATTTTTTTTATAATAATGACATTGAAATTATCCAATGGTAAATTTTTCACAATTTTCTGAGAGAATTGAATTTTCGAGTAAAAATTAAATACCATATAAATATACTTTGTTTATTATAACATCATAATGACCCAAACATGATGTAATAAATACCACAAATGGTACCTAAAACGAAATTTATATATTTTTACTTTAAAATAATGTGATTATCTGTTTATTGTGTAAATTTTATAATGCAATTATGATTTCTCCAAAACCATTAATATATTTTAAGGTTTTAAAATCATTTATTTAAGAGTGTGACTCACCTCCACCTATGAAAAGGCAATTATTTATTTAATTTAGGCCCTTTCCCATTTAAAATATTTTAATCCACTCCCATTTTGAAAAAACAATGGTCATAATCCATGTGATGGTTTGTAGTTTTTTATATTTTATTATGTACTATCCAAAACCAAAATAATAAATAAATCCCCATATTTTTCTATATAAACCCATCCAATATCCTATTTAGCTTCAATAAAATCCTTGTATAACGTCCATAATCTTTAATAAACTCTCTATATTCCTCACCAGGTGCCCAAAATCTCTCAAGAATCTCCTCACAGGCTTTTGGAGTCCCACACGCAAGTAAGGGACCTTCCTCCCCTTCTTTAAATTCAAACACATTCTTTGAATGTAGTCTTCTTAATTTCAATTTTTTATATTTTTATTTATTTATAATCATTACCTTAATATAAAATTTATGTTATTTGAAAGTTATATCATTTATCCTCTCTCATTTTGACCTCTACTATGCTGATTGTTTGTAATGGATTTCCCTCCTCTCTTTTTATTCAAACACCCAATTTTTGTGCTTCTTAATTTTATTTTTATTATGTTGAGATATCTTTTTCCATATTTATCTTTCTATAAATTTGATTTATAAATTATGATATCTCATTTTACACTCCTTAATCCTCTTATGATTTTATGAGCACCCATTACCATGCCATGTTAGGGTTAATATTATTTTCATAATTCAAATTCCTTCATTACCTTATGCCTCTTATTTATAATTTATAATATCAACATATATTTTTTCAAGTATATTTTACTGAACATTATATATATATATATGTGATAAGAAACCCCTTTCTATCTCATAAAAACTTTTTATTATTCTTTAAGTGACACCGTTATTCTATCAAAATTTCATTATAACATTCCATGCCCAAAGATCTGTGTAGTGAATAACAAACTTTTTTCCTATCCGGGGTGTTAACATTTATACACTTATAAATTTTTTTTGGGAATTACAATTATACATTACACACTAATTAATCAGGGAATAAATTATGAGGATTTATTATTCTATTTTAAATGATCTATGTGAAACAATTAAGCATGATAATGAAATGATTATGATGGGTGTCCCATAACGAATTCCAAGGCATTGGGCATTGTTTAGTAACATGATATATTATGTTAGGACATGGAGTGAACCTTATAACTTTATGTGGGTTTATCCACCCTGATGTATTTTCAGGTTTACCATTCACCTATGTTTATGATTCAGTGTTTTATGTTGTTTCCACTTTTACCATAGTATGATTATCATGCTATATCATGTCTTATTTTTCATGTTCATGATTCTTAATTTTTATGCCCCATTGACATGCATATTGTATTATATGTGTTATATTGTTCATATTTCATGTTTAATCATGCACTGAATATTATATCTCACCCCTTTTTATGTTTGACCCCAGATTATCCTATTCAATTTAAAAAGCCAAGGATTTTAAAAGCATGTTAAGAATGTTTTTAAAAACGTTGTTGTATAGCATATTCAAGATATTTTTCCATGTACCTAATTATAAAATACAATATTATTATCAATATTTTCAATTGTATAATGTGTATTTTTATGTAATTAATCTTTCATTAAATTTCAATAAATGGTAGGGCTGTTATAGTGGGGGTATAAAACCTAATGGACATTCTATATGTTCACCTTGAGCATAATTACAGTGACCTACCCCACTCATACATCACCACCAAACATGATAATGATGAATCCATTGTAGTAGGTATTAATGAAGCTTTGGATTTTTGGGATACAATGGGGTGTATGAAATTTTCTATGGTACCTATAAATGATACCATGCCATCGATTAAAGATATCACTTATGGTTGCAAGGAGACACCTTTTGGAGCACACAAACATGTCTTTTTCAATGGGGGTGACACCAACCATAAAGGATTGTTTGTTAATATTGATACATGAGTATCTATATTACCCCTGTCAACATTTACACTCACTATATAATATATACTTTTTGTATCACCTAAAACACTACCACCACAAGTGGGAGATCTGACAATAGAAGTTCTCACCCACATGTTCCAGGAGCTAGAGTACAAAGAGGATGGATTTTTCTAATCTCCAATGGGCCTTGAAGCGGAAAACCTGATCTATTACTCGAGAAAAATTATTTAATAATTTTAACTAAATTATAATAACGAATCTAAAAAATACCAATACACTCTATGTTTCCACCAATATCAGCTGAAAATATTCTTTGAAGAGCTTGTGGAAGATAATATTTAAGACTCCCATGAACGATCTTAGTAGGAAGATTCAGTAAATTAACTCTTAGTTTATGTTTTTGGGACGTTGGGGATTCAATTATTAGTCTATCTATGCTACCATGATTATATATGGAAAAACTTGGAACATGTTTTCCATGAATTCCTTTTCAATGGGGAATCAATTTCTTGATGTACTATAATTATATCTATGTTGCTTCAATGGGATTCCATTTATACAGATGTGGCATTAGAGCAACCACATTTGACTAATGAAGAGGATGCTCCCATAATCTACTTCTCATTAGAGCTCTATGTATTTAATGAAATACTGTTGGGATACTAAAATATCATAAAAGATTACCAAACCTAGGAGAAAAATTAAATTACCAAGGTAGAAAGTATCTATCCTACCAAGGAAAATGAATTTTCAAAGATATCAAAAAATTTGACAAATTATTGAAGAATATATAAAATTCATTGATGAAATACATGACTCTATGTAATTAATTTTTAAATATATCACTATTACAAAGATATAATCCAACATGTTGATAATCCTCTCTAATTTTTTGGGAAATTAATAATTTTACTTCTTAGTTGATGTCAATCATTAGACCTATTTTTCAATCTAACTATCACTTTTTGGTGACCTATAAAACATTCAAAGATAAATATCAAAATAAATTGTCTCTACTCAAGCACTGAACTAGAGAGGGATTAAGTCAATAATGGTTCTCACACACTTATTTCAGAAAGCTTAGGTCATGTACATGCAATAAAAAATATTTAGCGGAATCAACACCATCATTGCAACACTAGTGTTTTTTCATTTGGATGCTGATCATGGTTTTCTCTATGCATGGATCATGAAGGTTAATAGTATAGATACCATCACCTTAACATTAGAGTTGGTCTATTTTGATATGAAACATGGTTTTCACTTGGGAATGGCTCAAAAATATGTATAGGTATAAATACCCACACTATAACATATGATTTGATCCATTATGATATAGAACTTGGTTTCCTCCTGGGAATATATCATCGATAGGTAAAGAAATTGATACCATCACTACCACACTAGAGTTAGTCTATTCAAATTTGGATGGGGAAGACACCATGTAATGAGGATCACAAGGGGGAATTTTGGAATGAGGACTCTTATATTAAATAGGCCTCAAGATCTCTAAAATTAAATATTCAGGTATTTCATACAAGTCATTTGAAACAATATATAAGAGGAAATAAATGGGTGATTTTCCTTTTTCCTAGGTCATAGTACCAATCAAGAATAAATTTACTTCATCTATGATCATATTAAAAACCCCACAACTATTTTTTCACATTTTTATCCATAATGATTTTTGACGACTCAGATGGGAGAGACTTAGTGGCCAAGAATGGGGATTTTTTTCTATTGTCCTTTTTATTTGTTTTTTACCAGATTATTTTTGTGCCCCTTTTTTTACGCACACAATTTTTACTAAATATTACGAGGTACCTAACTACTGCGTGGATAATCAACTATTTACCAAGATTCGCATTATGGATTTTTAACCATGTGTGTTTTACACCTCTTTCCTTAGCCAATTTAAGGTCTTTCATGTCATATCAATTAAGCTTGAAGCATTAACTAAAATGTGTAATAGTATTCAATGAAACATAAGTTAAGATAACATACCTTTTATTGACAGCCTAATGTTACTAATATAGACGAAATAATATGCAAGTGCATGGATTTTAATGGAATGATTATTATACTAGAGGTTGATGATGCATCCGTTCATAAATCAGTGATGACATGTTACTCAAATTTACGGTCATATATCTTAAAAAAGTGGAGAGATGGTCTACATGGTATGGAAAAATAAATATCTGATATAAATGAGAGCTTGATGTTAGTATATACTAACTCATGAATAGGTGGACACAATTTAAGATCATATTTCTCAAACCATCATGTCAAGTGGTTTAAGGATGAATGAAAATGACTGGTAAAGCTTCATAAATTTAATTTCATATTATTTTCTTAAAGATAAGTATAACTCACGATTAAGTAACATTGAGGGTATTAAAGTCCACATGAATGGTTGAATTCTGGGATATTAAATTCATAACCTAATGAATTTTATTTAGGGCATGGTTTTATGGGTAATTTAGGAAGGGGATAGTCATTTTTAAACTTCCAATGTTGAGTTTCACTATTATTTAGTTTGTTCATACAAAGATTAAAGGAACTTTTCCTTATATTGAACTTGACTCTAGTTATCAAGGTGAATTAAGAAGGAACCGATGTTCATTACCATGTTGATGTTTCCCTTGTATCTATCTTCACATGTTATCAATTTATAGGGAATATTTATAAGGATTCAAACATGTGAATAAATAAGTATCCTTTTATAATGTATGGTACACTCAAGAAGGTTTCAATTACCCTAAAATTTACACCACAATGTAGTGAAAACACATATGGAAAGAAGATTTATGGTAGAAACATTATACAAATTATTCATAGGATAATGGGAACTAATAACATTTATTAGTTTTAATTTTTTATGATCTAGAATTTACATAATCAATGAAATATAATGTCTTATCATGAACAGCCTTGACTACATCTCATACCACCATTTTTTGGTTGTTTGAATTGAATTGTTTTTTCATCATTTTCAATTTCTTTTTATAGGTCTTGTAATTTATAATATTTAAGGATAAATATTAATGTCTTATAACTTTGACCACATGTTAATGGGTTTTAAGAAATTAAAACATTTAATAGAAATAGAGAGAGTTGGGGTATAACTAATGAGGGAAAATTGAAATATGATGTGAATTATGACCCAAATGCTAGTATCGTCCATACTGAAAATAGATACACATATTCTTTGGTCATAGTGCATAGAATAATGAATGTGAGATAGTGTACTTATATACAGAATTAAAAAAACATTACGAATGGGAGATCCCAAGGAAACATCAAATTTTATCAAGAAGGGGTACCCACAACTTATGGTTATGGAACATAGACTAATATTTTGGTGACTAGATATGATAAACTAGACATGGATTAAAGAAAATTAGTTCCCTAAAACCATTTAACATGGAATGTAAAATATGTAATTTATGTCTAAACATATTTTAATCAAAATTATGAGATAGGAAAATTATGATAATGATGACCACTGACTAATATTCAAATAAAAAGTTTTAATGAAATGGTTTCATATGAATATGAATATTAGAAGATGTTATCCTAATGATGATTATTCCTATGTTTGGAAGGGATGAATATGGAAACACCGATAATAATTACCATGTCGAGGAATCCCTTATAGCTAGATTTTCATTTTATTGGTATCCATGAATGTTTTATGGAAATTCATTGTCCAAAGGAACACAATATAATGCATTGAAGGAAACAACCAAAAGATGGTCAGAACATAATAATCAAAAAAATAATTGTTATTGGGTAGTCTAGGGATGATAAAAGTGTAGAGATGGTTGATGAATTACCGATGGGTTTAAATAATGCATCATATAAGTTATTATATATACTATATAAATAATTACCAGGACATACATAGTTTAAATAATTGATATCCCCTACACCAGTTTGTATTAGATGCTGGAGACGGTCATTTATATATCTTGATATGTGATTTTAAACAAAATCAAACCCATGGTACATCTAGGAAAATGAACTAATTCATAGTCAAATATGAATACAGGGGACCCGAAAACATGTAATTTTAAGAAAAAAAATGTATTTAAACCTATTTTAGGGACTTGTATACTGTAAACCCTTCCATGAAACCAGATCTCATTTAAGGAAGGGTGGATATATAGGTGGGAATAAATTTAATACTTTTAGATGCATGCAAGATAAAACATATTTCATGTAGTTTATCATCATACTATAGAGATATATGTCTTATATAGTTTAAAATCACATGATGAGTAACTATATTTTGTAGTTTGAAATCATGTAGTAAAGATATTTGTGAATTCCCTTTGAGTTGATAGAAACAATTTTAGGAGAATCCTTCATGTTGTATCTTAGGTGAACCAAAATATCTATATAAGTAAATACAACCATATCTACAATGTATTTATAGAAGTGAGGCTTTTATGGATAGATGTGTTTTTATAGCATATGCTTAAAGATAAAGGAATCTAAGATGAAATCTCTTGTATAGATATGAATTTTATATGATAGATGTATAATTTTTTAATATGCATATGTTTGAAAGACATATAACCATATATTATAGGTCTTGTGATATATTGACATGTTCCTAGAATAATATAGCATCATTGTAGGGTGGGACCTATTTATGGGTGATCATACATTAATAATGGGGATATATGAATGAAGATAAATTAAGGGGTTTGGTTATAATTTATGGTTGGGCCCGAGATAGGAGATCTAGATATGAATACCTATCATGTTATAACAAGAATCATGATAAAAAAGTTATGGTGTTATGTATATTGAGATCATATTTCTTGGGAATTATGAAACCATATAAGATGTGTGAAATTTAATTTTTTAGAGACCTTGTATTGGTGGATGGAATGATATTTTCTCCTTACACTGTGATCAAGAAGTTGGAACCACTCGAGTAGACCTCATTTATGGTGAAAGGTGCTTCCCAATTTAGTTTGAGATTTAATTCATTCTATAACGGTATCATTGGAGTCGTTCAATTCATCACTAAATCCACATAAAATAGTGTGTAAAGGAAAAAATTTCTTAATTAATTCCCATTCAATATAGTTCTAATGGTTTTAAAGGTTGTGTAGTGTGCACAAACATTTTATTATCGAGCCTTTCAAACTCATCCAATTGGATCTGGGACTGATCATCTTCATATAGGTAATTACATATATAAATTCCAAGCTAGGAAACCTAGAGATCAATGGGTAATACTAACTTTTCCCCTATATTAAGGAATACTATGTCTCTTACATAGAAGTACAATTTGTGGGCCAATAACCCCACATATGATGTATTATTTTTTTATGAAAATAATTTTAATTCTTTCCACTATCTTTCAGATATAGTTAGAAAAAAGTCTTACTAGAAGCTTCTATTTTTAAATTTTTCACTGCATCAATGAAATATGATTGGTTGGACTGAATTTTGTATTCATGATATAGAATTTTGAAATCACAAGAACAAGAATTGGTTCCAATACTGGTAAATATTGTTTTTGGGACACAAAATTATGTAATGATATTTTTCTTCATAAAATTGATGATAAATTTTTTCCAAATTTTTTGATGGTTATAACCATGACCCACATGAAGTAGGTGTAAGTGGAAGTTAATATATACTTTACCTACCTAACTATAGTTCTGGATATGGCCCCATGAAATCTATTCATCGAATGGAAAATGAACAAGAGTATGTGGAAGTATGAAATAGATATAGGGGTTGATGGATAAAATTGTAATATATCTAAAAACTATGTAATTTCATTATTAACTCAACAAAGTATTGTGCCGTCAATTGAAATAAATATTAAATCCCCCTCATTCGATCCGAGAGCATGATTCTTAAATAATGGGCACCACTGTTGCTTTTATGGACTTCCTACATGATAGAAAGGTCTATACTACTTCAATAAGTTTAAGTTTAATTCCATAAAATCCACATTTTTAGAGTATTTTCTAATAATTTTGTCTATCATAGAGGATAAAGTTCATGACTCACCATAAAATTTAATATTTCCTAGCACGACATGATAGAATAATTAAAATTTAGAGGATATCTAATATGGGGTTTATCCATAAAATATCAATATTAGTTAGTGGTGGATATTTGTTTTCCTACATGTATGGAGGTGTTGATCTCATTGATATTTTCCATCTTATTTATGATGAATGGAGAGACCACTTAGAGGTGTGTAATTTATATGACTATTTCATCCTACATGGGATCATTCATGGGTGTGTCTATATTAGAAAATGCATTGGTGTAAAATAATTGTGATCATGGGATGTGAAATAGCTTTAGACTATAGGATAATTCTTCCATCGAGCCTCATAGATAATCAAATTGGGGATCAATTTTTATTTTTTATTGACATATTCACCTTTAATTTTCTTGATCAACAACCATGAATTACCATTAACGTTAAAGAGGGACATTGGTATCTTTAGAGAAGTATCAAATCTAATAACGAGTGATTTGTATTCTGCTTCATTTTGGTTCATCCATATAATTATATAAATAAATATGGAAGAAATACATTTATTTATGAGATGAGTAGACTTCTTAAGTGAAATATTTTGATTTTTGGATATTCCAAAATTTGTCTTATCATGATTCTTAGGGAAACATCAAAATGCATCTCTCCTCTACAGTAGGTGTCTTGATTATCGAATTATCCTTCATCTAGGAACACTTTATTCAGTAGACTTCTCTAGGAAATTGTTCCCTGTGAGGAATTAAACCACCACCTTACCATTAAATTTTATTTTAGATATGAACCAAATGTAGTATTTCTATATGATGATCTTATGATATTCCAAATATCCAGTTAACATTGTTATATTTAATATATATTTTAGTGGATAAATACTAGATATCAAATTTTTCTCATGATTCATAAAATTGTATCTTGAAATCTAAAATTTTATGATTAATGTAAATAAATTTTCTTGATATTTGTGTATAAAGTCTCAGTGCCCATAATTAATAATTTAAGATAATTGGGAAATTTAGCCTTCCATTTGTCCTTTTTCTATGAAAGAAGGGAATTAATTTATTTATTCAATGTTTACAGATATATAATCTATGGATTTCCTTTTATGATAATATTTTATACCAGTGTGATCAAGATGTATATTTTTACTTTTTAAAAAATATCTTCATAATATTTGTCGCATCGATATGTGATTAACTTCTTCATCAACTATATAAAGTGTAAACACATTCTCTGTAGGGTTAAATATGAATAATCTAATATAGGTGTAGCATCCCTAAATCCCTCTAAACTATTTTAGGTTTTGAATACATGTCATGAAAATGATTAACATGGTCTTATCAGGGAATTTTTTTACCATGATGGTATATCATGAAACCAAGAAATTTCCTTGATGTTAACCAAAAAAAAAATCATTTCATGCAATTCAAATTTAGGTAGTGTTTTTTTAGTTTTTTGATAACTATTTCAATGTTGGGAAGACAATCGTTACTCTATTATTATTTTAGCAGTATATCATCAAAATACCTTTCTATAGTTTTCTCAAAGAGTTTATTGGATATATAGTTCTTGGAATAATGATAGGTAGCACCAATGTTCTTTATGGAAAAAAGAATTATTCAATAGTCGTATATTTTTTAGGTTTTTCTAAAATTGGAAACCTTCTCATCTGCAGGTGCCATCCAGATCTAGTTGTAGTTATAGTACCAATCCATGAAATAAAGTGCTTGAAAACTGGTGGTTATATCAATCAAAAAGTCTGTGATTGGTATTGGGAAATCATTCGTCATATAGTGATATTTAAGATCATTGATATTAATAAAAACCCTAATATTATTGTTCTTATTCTTAATAAAGGTGATGACAGAGATCCATTTTGGGTAACAGAATTATCTATTGATGATAGATTTAATATTCTTAACAACATTGGATTCCATATTTTTTTCATGGTTCGGGTGTGTTATCTTAGCTCCCTATTTATATACATATATATATAATAGAAGTCTCAATTGATCGGTGGCCACATAGAGTTCAATTTTGGTCATCTATATGTAATTATGTGTGATTAAATACAGATTTTTCATTATGAAGGAGATATATGTATCCTTCTCATAATGAGACATAAAGGTACTGATTAATGTGGTCCACATATCCTCTTTTATACTCAAATTCATTCTTCTAGGAAGATAATTGGTGGTAGAGAGGCCTTCATAAAATGTTGAAGGGTATATTATAATATATTTCCCCATCTTCCTCTACCACAATTTTATTATAGGTGGGAGACTAAGGGATATATTTAGATCCTAATGTTCTTATGGGGATATTTTTTATCTTCATTAAATGAAATAGAATAATTTTTATATCTTAATAGTGTCAATACATAGACATCATTATCAGGCACATCTTATAAACTTTATCCATCCTCTCTACTATCATCAGGGTTAGAATAAGGGTCAACATCCTGAGATTTAGAAAATTATATGCTGGAATTTTTAATTTCTTCAAATGATTTGGAGGTATCATTAGATCCCGATGATTATATTAGGATATCTATATGTTTTGTCATAAAATATGGAGTATTATTATTCAGATATTTTTTTAATATCACATCGTTTTTATTGGTTATTGACTTTTACTAATTCAAATGATAAAAAGAAGAAAGTAGAAAATTATCCAAATCTATAGTTATTGCCTCAATATAATTGATGGGAAACATGTCATCTTTACATAGATCATTTGATGGATTGAAAATCCATTTCTATGCTATTGGGGGTAGTGATTTGGATAGAATCATATTTCATAGTTTTTTATCTTTCTTTGGTATAATCCAACATCTTTTTTGATATTGAAGGAAGTGAAAGGGGGAACTATCTCCATACATCATTATTAACTATCCATTGATAGGATATTCGAGACACTGATTGTTTTATGGGAGAACATAAACATATAAATAAAGTCATGGTCTTACAAAAATTTCATTTAAGTATATGTATTTATAAAAAACCATGAACATAAAGTCACTTACATAGTCTCCAAATTTGGATAAAATATTGATTCATCCAAGTGTCTTTTTTCAATAACAACATACCCTTGAATTGGTAAATTGAAGGCAGAAAAGTCAACTTTTTTGTGGCCCAAATTTATAAGGGTATGGATAAATATGATATTGATTTTAAATTCTTTATTGATGAGATCATAATGAACCTAAATGTAGTTGAGTTTAAAAAAAGTTGGGTTTGGTTTGTTCTTCGGTACAAACTATCATGTATTTCTATATGAAAGAGATGATAGTGTGTAAATTAGTGGGTTCAATATTTCTATGGTATAAATTTTCCATATTAGTTTCATCCTCAAACTTTTGAGGGATTAACCATGAATCAATGAGTAGTTATTAGAGCCTCCATTGAGAGATAGAGAGAATCTAAGATTGAAATATTAACTAGATAACAATATTTTATTTCAAAATATCACACATATTGAAAGGATATAGAATTTATTATTATGAGGATTATCACTTTTTAGAGGATTATAAGGTAAGCCTTCTTATTCTAGTGAATTCTTAACATAACTAAAATTTTAGGGATTTTTGTTTCTACAGGTTGAGTTGGGATGGATCTCTCATATTTTGATATAGAATGGAAAATAACACATTATCTTGTTATTATTCCAATATAATTAGATCTTAATAGAGTTTGGATTTCTCATTGGTAGACTACTTCTCTTTTTGACCCCATTACAGTGCTTGTCTTTGGTTTTTTGTAGCATATATAGCATTAAATGGAGACACTACTCAAATGATGGGGGCTAGGTTAACTTCTCAACCTCTTCTAACTCGGCATTCTATTCCACCTCTAAAATTATGGATGGGGATTTGATAAAAATATACATATTATTCATTATATAAGAGGTTTTCCTAGTGAATCACATTAAATAAACCATAATGTGACTCATCTTATGATGTGAATTTTGATTAGCATGGAGATGATTAATGAATCATTTTATTGGATAGTTCTCATTATCCAAATGATGTTGGAAGTAACTAATAAATGTTTTTAATGGATTTATCATTGTCAGGGGTTCCCTTAATATAATTTTTTCTATAGAATTGATTATTAAAGATCATAGATGATTTAATTTTGGTGGAATATTGTGATAGAGAAGGAATATTAGTTATTTTTGAGGGAATGAGGGTCAAAATTCATTGATTTTTTATGTCTAGAGGATTAAATTGACCCATTTGACCATTTCTGGTTATCAATCCATCATTATTTTGTGTTCTTTTACTTAGAACATACTTCCATTCACCTTCCTATGTTAGAGGGAGAGTGGAAACCCAATTTACATATATTAGTGGCCTCTCTAGTTTTACATAAAAATAATCAATCATATTCTATAGAAAATTTTTAATGATAAAACACACTTGTATGTTTCTCCCATGTATCAAATTTTAGGGTTAATAATTAGGTGATCATTGAGGAAAATTTCATGTGGTTTCATATCCTCAGGTAGTAGAAGTAATTTTTTTCCATCACATGGATAATTTACCACAAGA
This sequence comes from Viscum album, assembly GCA_963277665.1. Classification (NCBI taxonomy): domain Eukaryota; kingdom Viridiplantae; phylum Streptophyta; class Magnoliopsida; order Santalales; family Viscaceae; genus Viscum; species Viscum album. The sequence goes on along the minus strand of OY728126.1, from coordinate 686,230,740 downwards.
TGTAAAATTTTTAAAAATAATACAATTTATTATACTAATATTTTTATTTTGGATGACTCTTCTCCTTTCTCCCCTCTATTCAGGTATGCTATTGTCTTTTTTAGTAGGGGTAGAAAGTGCGTAAAATTTAATGAGTCTAGGTGATAGATTTGGTACCATTTATGGATTAAGAATTACCATTTCAGATTCCACTTTTTCAAAACTATTTCATTTTTATTCTAATGTTTTTTGAGATTTAGCCTTTGGTCATCAAATTAAATTCTATAACATTTTTTCAAAAACTATGAACTCTTGAAATTCACCTGAATATAATAAAAGGATCAATAGTATCTAAAATTCATCCTGAAAATTTATATGAAAATATCCATTTTACCCCTAATGAAATAGTTATATGTTCAAGGACTAGGTCATACCATTCCTTCAAGAAATGAAATTCAAGACCCACTCATTCCCATACGTCGTAGAATTAGAAAGATCGATAATCATTGTATTTATTAGTGTGTAACGTAGATGGTATATAATTTTCCATTTGAGGTATTCTCAACCTATAACAGATTTTGTTAGCAGGTTTCTATACTAGAAAAGTGCTAGTAATTCTCAAGACTGCATGAAGCAGATGAGATTTACGTCTTCTTGATGCTTGCGCATTCCGATTACATGGATATACTAAGACATAAAGTGTGTCATATTCTTCTTTGGGTCCTCAATATAAGTAAATATTAAAAAATTTATATTTTTAAAATTAATTAGATGAGTCGTATATAACCACTCAGGATACAAATTCCATTCCTTCTGCATTGGTGCACATCATTTTTCCATGGATTCCATTTTGTTATCCAATGATCCAATGAAGTTGACATATTCTAGAAGAATAGTGAATTAGGAAGACATTTTAGCGGAGGTTTTATGAACAAATTGATATGGTTATTTCACCCACCTTTCATGTTTATACCCAGTATGAGTTTTCTGGGGATATCTCATTTAATGTGGATCTAGATACTACCCTAGTGGAGGAAAACATTGATATTATTCAAACTCTGTGATTAAATAAAGATTTTTTTTGAGACCGTAAAATTTTTGATGATTGGATTCTACAATCAGAGTTTTTGAATCATTCGTAGGTTGGAAAAATTAACTAAAGGATATATTTTTCCCCTTCCAAAAAATATATTCATTCAGGATATTAAACCAAAGAAATTAGGAATAGATTATTGTGTGTTTCTATATATTTGGTTAATATTCCACAAGTGGTAGGTGGGATGTATCCACACAATTCCATTGTTATATGGATAAATCTCACTAATTATAAAACATATGAGAAATCGAGGGAACCCCAAAATTTTGAACCCATCTTCGGTGCTAAGTACTCACACCATATTGAAGTGTTCTGATATGGACCATGTCATAGAGAAGAATATCATTTTACTCTTTGACCCTGATAAAAATTTATATTTTAAATTTTTATATGGAATTAATGAAATTGATTGGTACATAATATGATGTAGGGATCATGTCTTATTAATAATTATAAGATATTTGGTCACCCATTTTTTTTATATAGAGAGATAAAGAAAAAACATCCATGACTTTTTCCTTATTATGGGGCTTCTTTGGATTTTATCTTCTATTGGGTATTACCTTTTCCACTTGATTATACACCATAAATTATTGATTAAGAGTAATAAAAAGGTATTTAATTATATTCTTAGCTTTCTGAATTCCTAAATTGAAGGATGGGTCACGCGACAAAAGAAACTGTAATGGAATGTCTGTGATGTTTTTCCTAGTTTAGAGAATACCAATTATTATAAGGGTGGTTAATGATGATATAAAAATGGACACATCCTAATAATAAAAGGTTGAGTTAGTTATTACAAAATTATATTATGGAATTTATCATGATATTATGATCATAGTGGTAGTAGTTATGGTGGACATTCCCATTGTCTAGTGGGATGGGGTTATGATTACAACCTTCTAGAACTCATGAGACTTAGTTGGAATATGAGATGTATATAGTTAAATTAGGGTTCATGAGATTCTTGATATTTATTGTATAATTGTATCCAATTTTTTGGATTTGATCAAGTAAAAATATTAATCATCTTTTTCAGAGGCCTGATATTGGAGCTTGTCAATGGAATTCTCTGACTGATTTTTCTATTTTTGTGAATTAGAGATATCAAGATTTCACTACACTAACATTTCATCATATAAAAACATGAGGCCCAAGATTTGACTTGAAGTAATATATTTATAGGCTATATTCCTTTGTGGAGTCGATTATCTATGTATTGGGGTAAAATGAAATTCTCAATGCCCACCCGACCTATAATGCTCCCATCAAAAGGGGAATCCACAACTAATTAGGGAATATCCTTCAAATAGTTGAGGAAAAAATGTTAGAGTTATTTGTGTTACCTTCCCAATAATGGATTTTATGCCACTAAAACAGAATCCAAGTCGATTCAATGGAAAATTTTACCTATCTCTGTAACATTATTGGCATACCGATGATAATACTAATGATTCATTTTGAGTTGATAATGAGTTGATAACAAACATAGTCATATCCAATGTATGTATTCCTTATTAAATATATTGATAACATCATACTGAGAGATGGAAACGGTGTAGAACATGAATGTTATATTTTATTCTACTAGTTAATTCCACATAACTATTTCTTTCACTTCATCGACTAAAATGTATTACTCAACATCATCTATCTAGAGTGGTTTTTTCCCAGCTTCCTTATTGAGGGGAGCAAGAATGGTCAGAATATCTTCTATTACATCAAAAGATATCTGACAAAAATGTGGCTCAAATTATAACCATTCCCTTAGGTTATCATTATATTGAGAACATAAATCTCTATTAAGTGATGAAGAACTTGGTGTCGATGACCTCAGTCACTATTGTTCCTCTTGATATGAGGGAATTCTCTGAGTACCTTCTACAATCGGAGGACTATATTATTGAAATGAGATTTTTCAACAAGGATGAACTTCCTAGATAAATCCTTAGATAGGACCTCTATGGGCATCTTTATATTCTCTATTATGAGGAGGACTTATTTTAAGGATAAATTTCTTACTATAAGGATTTTTTTTTAAATAGTCTATGGGGAGGAACTTTAAGTTGGATATTTTGGATTCAACAAGAATGACCAACATAGAGACTAGTTATTAATGTACTGGAAATGGGGGGTCCTTTTTTATATTTAAATTCATGATAAAAATATTATTTCTGCGTCAATAATGATGTGAAACATTATATAGACTGATTCTTTTATTTCTATAGGGAGGACCATCGCGGTGGACACATTGGGGAGAACCTCTAAAGTTGTTAACTATATTACTATTGGTAGGACCTTGATGAAATCAACTAATTTATGATTCTTATGGTTATTCAATATATTATTGGACCTTTATTGATAGATTTTTAAGGGCCTAAATAACACCATCACTGATCATGTAAGGGATATGAGGCTACTATAAGGTTGTATTCTACACCAATTATACAACTAGGGTTATTCATAGTGCACAACGACTATCATAGGTCGGATTAATCCAAGGAAAACTATGTGTATACATTATAATATCATTACAAACTTATTAATACTTAGTAAGAATATGATCCTTCCTTTTTCTTTACACCAAAATATACAGATAATATTATTTAGAACAATTGTAATATATTCACTCCCCATGATTTCTGTTGTGATATACCGATGAATTTCCTTTGTTGGAAGGGAAGAATAAAAATGTGATTGCCTTGGATCAGTCATAGAAACATGTTAGTGAGATCTCGTATGGTTGGTTGTAACATGAGGTTACCCTTGAGCAGTTTTCAGGATATACTAGTCAGCTTCAGTAGGAGTTAAAATATAAGTCTTATCATGTAATCAGTGCTCTTGAGTACAGTTGTGAGAATTGGTTTGATGGATCCTATCTCAACAAAGATAAACAGATTGATATATTTTTTATAACTATATCATAGCATCAGGTATGTATTTTTTATTTTTGATTAGGTGTGATTTCCTTAGATGATATGCGAGATGTGTGCATGAGTGGATTTTCGAAAATCAATTGTGCTAGGGGGATAAAAATTTATATGTGATGTGGATCCTGATGTGAGGAAAGAATAATTGGTTAAGATTCATAGAAATTTTCTTGAACACATTTTATGTGTGGGAGTAGACTATTTTTGGACACATATTTTTTGTCCCTTAAGACCATTTTGGTGACTGAAACACCGACATGTGACTATGTGTTATGTTTCGGTCCATGGATTCTTAGTTCTCCAACTGTATAGAGTTTATATTTAAATGGTGACTGATATTTTTAATTCATATATAAATATTAATTCAATTAATTGAGCTTTATATATATTTTATAATATGATATTGTGATATATGGTTTGTTTTTTTAGGGAATTGGATCTCATATTGAAAAAGTGGTGCAACTATAAAGTTATATAATTACCAAAATTTCACATCATGAATATGATTTTGGAAATTTATTCCAAGTTGAAAGAACCTATTGGTCCAAATACTATGTATTGAATCCATTATAGTATTTCAATTCCTAGTATGAAGAATGTTACAAAAGTGAAATACATTATTGACATGAATGTCTCAGTCTCTACATCAGGTAAACCCTCTATGAAGTCCCTAAAATCACATGAACAATTTCAGGATTTAAATCATGAAAAATACCAATTCATAAACGACTTGAAATTCCCTTTTAGAATGTAAAATAGAGATTCATGATGTGAATATTATAATGTATAAGGGAGCATATTCTGACGAATGATGTTAAATAACTTCATGTCATGGTTTGTTATTACCTATTTATTTCCTAGAACCTCCTACTTGTAAGAGATATAATTTTTAGATTATTTTTGAACATTTTAAATTCATTTTACCTCTTATTTTATTAATTTTTCTATTTTGTATCACACAAAGGAGGATTTCTACCTACTTTCATTATTCCAGACCATTGTCATGTTCTATTATAATTGTAATGTGAATTCTTATTATTCATTCAAGTAAGAGGTTTATTTTCAATTGTTTTATTTGATTGATAACTTTCTTAATAAACCTTCCAATTATGATCCCTATAATTCATATGTTTAATTTTTTCATTGTCATGCATGGATTATCTTCATAGGGATAGAGATTTAGGGTAGGAGTATCCGTACATAAAATAAATAGTTAAATCAAATTGGGTAATCTATTATCTAGAAAGTTGCATAAGAATACAACCTTATTTATTTCCCTTGAAATATCTTAATCTGGAGGATTTAAAGAGGATGACCATGACCTAATTAGAATGGATCATGCTAATACTAATAGCTCTATTTTGTTTTCTTCGCATGAAGTGGAACCAAATGAACCTAGACTGATTATCGATTATAGAACAAATATTGTATTCCAATATAGGTAGATCTTATTTGATGAAAAAACCCAATTGGAGACCTTGAAATGCTTCCTGGCCTAATCCATCAGTCATTCACATTTTATATTTAGGGTTATTCTCTGAAAAAGATCCATGAAATTGATCTCAAACTCTCATTTAACAAACATACAGTAAATCAAATTGTTTATATTAAAATCCATCTACACTAAATTCATACAAGGAATCCACAATAGGATATAATGATTAGGTAACATAAATTTTCATTTCCTCCTTATAGATTTTACCCTATACTTATGATGTCCTACATAACATAGAAATAATAATATTTGGGATAAAATAACAATTTATAATCTAATTAACACATGTGGAACTAACGATGTCGTGCTTGAACACAAAATTTGGAACTGTTTCCAGTGACCCTTATGTAATGGGGACCTCAAATTTAAACATTGGATTACCTCACACCCCTTCAAATTACCGTTTCTTTTCAAAACTATTACACATAAATTAGTTGCTACACCTGTGACTAGATGATAGTGTTTGATCTAGGTAACCACAACCAATTCAAGAATCCTAGAATATCAACAACCTATTTCTTTCAATATTTTAAATGAAATATATCTTAATTCACACCATCACTTATTCATTCTAAGAATCATAGTCTTACTCCCCATTATCTAAAAAATGATCACTTTGTTCCCCCAAAATATTATGGAGTGTGATCACTTTTTCTTGAGAAAACCATTAGGGATTATGGATCACCTTATATTAGTGGATCTATACTTACTGTTTTTTACCCTCCCATATTGGAACATACCCTAAAAATAAAACATGACATGATCTAGAAAATGGTTCACTTTAGGGGACTCCAATGTGAAGTCCTACATGAGCAGTTTTCAATTTTGTTAAATTCTATGACACCATTATGTATAAATTTGTATCATTAAATTTAATTCATATCAATGTATTCCAATTAAATTTATGATATGGATATAAAGTTTGGATGAAATTCAAGTTTCATATTAAATTAATACTTTGTATGTCCTCACTAAAAAATTCCTAGATATGTACGTTCCACCCATATGAACCCAGATGTTATGAAATGACATCCAAAATGTTTCTCAGTTAGATGGAGAATTATATTAAGAGGCATAATATAGATTCAAATAATTGACTTGAAGGTGTCCACACCATGACCTCGTTTTTTAGATATAATTAAAATCTTTTTTTTTTCATACCTTACAACCCATCACTTGAATTGTAGTGGATGGTGTTTCTAACGTTAGACTCATGCTAAAAACAGCAGACATAGGGATATCCATTTTAAATAAAATTTCATAGAATACTAGACTTTTTAAAATAAATTATTTTTATTTGAGGCATCGGTTTCACCAAGTATAATTGAATACCCACCTTTCGGCCAAGGAGTAATCTCTTACTAAAAAAATGAAAAAATTTCATTTTCTCCAACTTTAAACACCACCACCTATTCTAGTTTATGATACCTAATCTTGTAAATTTTGAAAAGTTACACTCCCATATCAAGAATATCAGTTAAAATTAGGGGAAAATAAAAATAAAGATTTTAATAATGTTAATTACAAAAAAACAACAAATGTACTAGCAACCCTACTTCAATCAAAGAACAGATCTATAGTAGTGACACAACAATTAGGGGTTTTATAAATAAATAATTGGTTACGATATTCTAATAATTCATGGACCCCCTGGGTATCCACCTCAAACACAACTCCCTCATTCACAAAAACCATTTCCCCAACAACAATATCCACCCCCAGGGGTCATCAATTTCCATAAAAACAATAATTTCAATAGAAATATCCATATATATAGCCACAAACATCCCTACCTTGACAATCTAAACTGATAAATTTGATCACTGATTTTTCTTAAAAGAAGATCATCAAATTAATATGAAAGAAACCAAAATTAATGATCCATGATCTCAACTTTACTACATAGATCATCAAGTTGGTCAAATAATCAGACACTCTCTGATAGACTACTAATAACACGACCCAATAAAAACAATAATCATATATGATAAAAGGCTATGGTCTTGGTCCTTAGTAGTCGAAAATTGTTATATTTGTGACAAATCAATAAATAAAATCATAATAGGAATTTGGAACCCAATCAAAATACTAAAATCATTTAAAAACAAAATAATTAATGCATAGGAAATGCTATATATGATCAAAATATAAAAAAATTAAAATTTCAAGAACATGATAATTTAATTAAGGAATAAATCTATATTTCACTACCCACTTATGAAAACCCTATTTAATTTCAATAGTATATTCTATTGGAAGATATGGAGGCTTAGTATAAATTTTTTTGACAGTTTATAAAAAACCTCATCTATACTTCCTTCCATGAAGTCATTTAATAGATGCATATTTATTCCCAATTCTTAAAATAATTACTCTCGAAGAAAAAAATAGAATACATGGGATTTATACCATTGAATGAGGAATGATATACAGTTTCACAACAAAAACATCCTCATAGGATGAGAGACCATGTGATTTTCAAGATTCAATGCCCCTTTGGGACATTCAACATAGAAACATGTTTATGTGATATTTGTGAAATAATCAATATCATGAAAAATATTTTCATATGAATACATGGACTTGAGGACATGAAGAAAACAAGGGAAACACTATATCTTACTAATAGATCTATCATGCATCTTTTTGAACTTCTGGAAGATGTTTTATTTAAGGTCAAAAAATTTATCTTTCATAAAATTTTTCTCTTTTGTGAAATGGAAGAAGAGGTTGATATACCTATATTTTTATGATTACCATTTAAAATAACCTTTAAAAAATTAATAAATTTGAAAAAAGGGATAATTTTCATTCTATTAAATGAATAATAAGTAGTTTTGGCTCTGTTAAAATCGACCAAGAAAAGTAAAGATTAACTTTTAGTGTCAATCTATTTTTCTAAGTAATGAAGAAGATGATATTATGGATACTAAATATTTGAGGGAGAAATAGTAACTTTATTAATTGTATTGAGGTGGCAATGAGTACATGGAATATGAGATTTTTTTAATACATAAAACATTTATTACACGATATAACACTTAATAATATAAATAATCTTTTTTGGTTTAGTGTCATGTAAATTAGGAACATAATACATGAAATATATAACAAAATTATAATAAATCTGAAGGGATTATTCATAGGTTCATCTAGTGTTACTTTTAGTGAATCTAAAATTATGGGGATAATCATCAAATAAGGGGGTGAGCATAATTCCTAGTAAGGTAACAAACAATGGGGTCATTTATCATGTGATCACGATGCATATCAATAAGAACATGAGGTATAAAAATAATGCATAATAATAAGAACACGAGGCATATAATAATATAAAATAAATTAATCATGACTTTGAAATATGGATAATATTTAAAAAAGGGACATTAAAAAGCATTTCACCAATGTTTAGCACCAAGGTGCCATCAATCATAATTACCAATGTTATTCACCAAGGTATTATAAAACATGTCATATATAGAGATTAATTTATTTACACAATGCATTAGAGAACTATCACGATGGACCCTTCATATATATTAATTCATGTGATCCACATTGATCATATTAATACATTTCATCAATAACCCCAGGATAATTGAGAAAGATTTTCATCTAAAATTGATTAGTACATTAGTGCTTAAAAACATGATATTTTTTGCATTTTTAACACCCAATATGAGGAAGGGGATTTAATAAAGGTTAATACACAATAAATAAATAATATTTACATATAAGTGAATACCAATGGAAAGGAATATGTTTGGGTATTCATAATATTACAATTTCAAATTAAAAAGGGATAAATTCAAGAAAAGAATTCAGCATCCTGACATGTATAAAATTTTGTTTAATAAAACGGTAAAATGATATGTTAAAATCTCAATCCATGATGAAACATAATTTTGAAATAAAGGATAAGATAAAATGTGTAAGAAAATAAAATTTAATAAATTTTATTTCAATCACACAAGAAGAGGGACTTGAATGGGAAAAGAGATATTGAGAATCCCCTTACCTTGAATAGTTTCTTCGTAAAAATTGAGGATGACACCTTGAAGACCTAATTACACATTGGATGAACTATTTCAGGGTAAAAATGACAATATAATAATTTTTTATGATGTTTTAGTGGATATAATTTTAATGGGTGTGTATTTATAGAAAAAGGGAGGTGAGTTCATTATTAGTTTCTATACATAAGTTATGGACTCTGTATAATAAATTAATAAAAATCACAAATCATCGTATAGATTTTCCCATGGTTAATTGTAAATGTAATTTGATTTAATTGTATTATATAGACAATAATTTAAATCATTAAAATAATACCCTTGATGATGTGGATGTGAGTTATTTTTATAAAGAATTAATTTCAAAACATTAAAATGTAATATAGTTTTTGGAGTATTCATTATGGTTTTATAAAATTAATATCAAAACTTAAATAATTTATTATTATAAGTTGGAAACCTAATTTGGGATGTTTATACACTTTATACAATTTATTACATCACTTTTTGACTTTTATAATGTCATAATACATACCGTATATCTATACCCTATATAATTTTTAGAAAAAAATATGGCTGCCACAGAAAATTATGAAAATGTAAACTTTGTATAATTTTAATATTATGATTTAAAAAAATTACCCCATAAAAATAATTATCCAAATATGATAGTTTTTTATTTTTAAATGTAAATTCTTCTTTGTTTAAATTTGTTAGTATTTACAACAGTGTCAAATTTCGGACACTTAACAAAATTTCCATGGAATTTAATATTTTTTTTAAAAGGATATTTTTTTAAAATAATATTTCATGAATTTTTTTTATTAATAATGCCTTAGTTTATTATAAATATGTATATATCATGTTTTATTTGTTTCCAAAAATAAAATTCATCTTATATTCATGTGTATTTTTTATTATAACACAGAAAATGGGATTGATAAAATAACTTATTAATTTCTATATAATAAGTTAATCTTTTATTAAAGTAAGGTCTAGATATTTGACCCCTTATTACTCCATTTTATTACATAAGGGTAAGGATTAAAATGGTGGTAGATTCATGGTTTGGCTGAACTAACAATTCCCTAGTATGTGATCTCCACTAAATTGGAATCCTATAGTAGGATATATAGTTCAAGTGTCACTTGTTGAAGCTCAACATGGGATTGGTCAAATAAAAAACCCCAGTGAAGCTACCTCCATCCCATTATCTACAATGTGGGATTCAAGAGGCATGACTCCACTAGATAAGGCCATTGTTTATATTATCTTCATCAATCATCAATTTCTATTAACCTTTATAAATAGTACCTGTAATCGTAACATTACCACCAATGATCAATGATTCCAATGGTAATATAATGGTTAAATTACAATAGAAACTTAACCCTTTATACCCAATATATACATAAAAATATATTAAAATTTACTAATTAATTCCCAATAGTTTCCTAAAATTTCTTTAATAATGTAATTTATATTCTTAATGTTTATTTTTTCCCTTAACAGTTTTCATGTGATGCCTAATATTCTCTTTAGAGTTTTAACATATGAGAATATACCATTGCATAGTATATGCTATTTTGTTTTTATATTATTTTACTGTTATTATATACAGTAATTAGTATCATTAACCAACATGTAATATTTATTTTGTAATAAAAATTACATGTACTTATATTGTGAGAAAATAATGAAACAAACAATATATAAAAGTGGTTATTATCAAGACCCATCCTAGTGGGGCCCGAGCCGCAACTCCCCAAGCCTGCCTCCAATTGGCCAAGGGCTGGTGACAAGCACCGAGTAGGAATATTAATGACATGGGAGGCATTTCCTATAAACCTATACAAACACACACACATCTCCAAGACCACAAATCTGAAAAGTATGAACTACTAAAAGTGGAAATGCATGCATACACCAAAAATCCCAACCAAAAGAGTACGACAGGAAGGTAATGTACAATAAGTGTAAACCCCTAGGCCAAAAGTACAAGCCCACCAAAAAGAAAGTCTGTAACAATTTCCAACTTGTAAAGAAAGGCACTAGGATTGCAACTCGTAGCCGTAAGAACACACCACTTCCTGTCTGATGTCACTGAGCACTGTCCGGTCCTGGTCCGCCTAGAATCCTGTCAAAGGCCCGCTTGTCTGAACAAGACATGAAACATGTGGGCAAAGCCCGTGCATGGGTGAGTATAACAATACCCAGTAGGAAACCTCAAAACCAAAAAGGAATACAACAAGGGAAAATACCATGATTGAAATATACAGTTATCTCTATATAGTATATGTTTAGAACATATAACAAGAATATGCAGATATACTCATACACGATCAACTATTCAATTACCACCACTAGGATCCATCTCGATGATTCCACTAAGCACGCAATTAGGAGAACTCACTCTTAGGTCTGAAGAGAGAGATACGAAGTACATGTTTTGGGAAAAAACACTCCACAAGTACTTGAGAATACGATTTTCAGATGAGGATCACAACCAATAGCTATGGGGTGATTCCAAAAACTAAGTCTGATCTAATCCTTTATGTAGAGGATCAGCGCCCGAGTAAAGTTGGTCACGTAGATACCAAGAACTCTACCTAGGTTTCCAGGGATGAATAGAGGATATGAATCCATGTCTCATAAAGGGGATTCCAACATGTCTATTCATGAAGTCATGTTGAAGGAATCATACTCTTGAATATAAGAGATGATACCGAAAACCACCAGGAGAACGACCAAGGGGATGAACCCTAAGGAAACTAGCCCAAGTCACAGAAGACAACAAGATCAAGCCATGTAAAACAGGTTACATGACGTGTAGTATGGTTACACACTGTGTTCCTTGACCCCGACGTACTGCCCGTGTAATGGCCCATGCCATCTTTCTAAGTTGTGTAAAACTCAACTACACAACATGTAGAAGGATCACACATCGTGTTCCTTGTCTCTGGGTACTACCCCTGCAAACAGCCCATGTCTGGAATCGATGTCGTGTAGGAATGAATATACACGACGTGTAGGTATAATCACACACCATGTCCTATCAATGGGGAAAAACCCGTGTACCCTGGCTGTATGCCCGTACACATTGTCTGTCAGTGTCGCTTGCCCGTGTACCAGTACATGGGGTATCCCCTGTATCTGGGCGGGTTAAGCTGGGGAAGGGTATACACGCAGTGTCTGTGGCCGGGTACCCAACCCGTGTCTGTGTACTCCCGGAGTACACAATAGGTGATCCCAGTTGAACACACACCATGTAGCCCATACTACACACCGTGTAGTCGAGAAAATTCCAGAACCGCGTCTTCCTCCTCACGCCTCAGCCGATCTTTTGGATCATGATTCTATCATCCTTTTTCCGCGAAACTCAAGGTTCTGGTTGTTTCATCATCCTAATACTGAATCCATGTGTTTCATACCTTCAATCGGCTTGACGAACAACATATGATCTTCTGACAAAAAACACCCAAAAAATTCATATCTCTCGATCCACTTTGAATCGTCCGTCGAGATCATCGTTGTAGCTCTGGACCATCCTCCCGTGATTGGATCTACAATCTCAGATCATTGTGCCAACAAACGAATTTGCAACTATCTATTTCAACAAAGAACAATTAGAACACACACGAAGAATGCGTAGAGACCAGGGAAGAAAATAACAACAATCGAGAGGGAAGAACTTTGTTTGATGTTTGTGTCGAACTTGGTTCGTCGCCATTATAAGGTTGAACAAAACCAAAATTTACTCCAAGAATAAAATCCCAAAATCCCCAAAAAGGCCCATCCCACAAATACAACTGATCCACTGGATAATATATTCGTGGATTAGTCCACATTTGTCATAGGAATCAAGAATGGGGAAGGAAACCAAAACCAAAAATCCTACCTAGATTTGCGGTGTTCGTTGGAAAAGGACAGGTCGCCGCGTCGTCGTCTCCAGCGATGCTCGTCAAGAACACCGTCACCGCGTTGGGAGGTTTTCTCTAGAGATTTCCAGATCCTCCAGGGGAAATTCAAGGTTATAGGAATTGTAACCCTGATCCCCTGTGAATTATCTAGTTAAAATGTTAAAAGATTTCACTGCTGCATGGATTTAATAAAATGTTTTAATTAAATATTTTATTACAGTTATGTCCAAAAACTAGATTTCACCACCAGTCTGCGCCAGCCAATGATAGGTCTCTTCTAGGGTAAAACCTCTGCTCTGGATGCAAAGATGCCCACAAATTTTCTATCTGAGCTCCCTTTCAGGAGTTATTCCACTTTTTCAGGAAAACCCCATGCGCGCGTAAATCAAATTATTTTATTTAATTCAAACTTTTGTTTTGGGCTCACCGGGCCTCAGAATTGCACGCCGTCTTGAAGCCTAGTCTCTAAATAATTCCCACATAATATTAAAATAAAACATGGTAAAATGTGAGACATTACATTATACCCACCTTAGGGCTTTTACGTCCCCGAAAATCCAAAACAAAGGCTACCCAAAAAGATGTGGGTACTACAAACGAATCTGAGCCTCTCGCTCCCACGTTCTCTCCTCGAGATTCTCGTGCTGCCACTAGACATGCACCAAGAGAACAACTCTCCCATGAAGGATGTTCTCCTACCGATCCTGGATCTCCATGGGGTACTCAGCAAAGGTCTCTCTATTATCAATATCCATCTCACCCCAGTCGATAACGTGTGATGGATCATGCATGTACCTCCGCAGGTGAAACACATGGAAGACATTGTGTACCCGGTCCATCTGATGTGGTAGAGCCAAGCGGTATGCCACCTCTCCAACAATACTAAGAATATAAAAAGTGCCAATGAACCTCAGAGATATCTTGCCTCCTCGGCCAAATATCTACAATCTCTGTCGAGGTGAGACCCGAAGGAACACATGGTCTCCCTCTTCGAACTCCAAGGGATCATCTCTAGTCGGAATAAGACTTTCGCCGACTCTGTGAAGTATTCATCCACTCCTGGATGACAGACACCATTTCTGTAGTAGCTCGCACCATCTCTGGGCCCATGGGTGCTGACTCTCCTGGGTCATTCCAGCAAGGTGGTGACCTGCAAGGTCGCCCATAAAAATCCTCGAATGATTCCATACCAATAGTGGAATGATAAATGTTGTTATAAGAAAATTACACAGTGATAGGTGATCCTCCCAGCTACGAACGAAGTCATGTATGCAAGCTTATAGCATATCCTCTAGAACCTAGATGATCCACTCTGTCTGACTATCTACCTAAGGATGAAATGTTGTACTCAAGCGTAACTGAGTCCCAAAAGCTTCCTGTAATCCCTTCCACAATCAAGATGTGAAAGAGCATCACGATCTGAGATGTTCATGGATGGAACTCCATGAAGCAGAACTATATCTTGCATGTAAAGGATTCCCAAGCTCTCTATCGGACTCTGCTCCCATAAGGCTAGGATGTGGGCTGACTTGGTGAGCCGGTCAACGACCACCCAGATGGCATCGTGCCCCTAGATGTACGTGGTAAACCCATCACGAAGTCAATGGATATCCCATGCCCCTTCCAATATAATAACTCAAGGGGCTGATTCAAATGTACTGGAACCTAGTGCTCAGCCTTTACATGTTGACAAGTAATGCACCGAGAAACAAAATCTTCCACACTTTTCTTCATTCATGGCCACCAAAACTGACGTCGGAGGTCCTGGTACATATTTTCCATGCCTGGATTCACCTCCAAAAGCGATTTATGGAACTCCATTAGAACCTCATTATGTAACGTCACTGGTACTAATGCGTTCCCTATGAAAATAACAATGTGCTCCCCACCTTTTGAATATCCATCAGCAGCATCACCTGTGGATATTTGAGTATGCAATGTCTCATAGATAGTATCCTCAAGTTGTGCCTCCCTGACTGGCTATAAGAGTGGAGGGGTAACAAACATCGACTGAAGGTAAGCTCGCTCATCTCTATCCATGATGGATAACTGCAAAGAGGCCAACTGCCTCTTCGCCTTATCTAGCAACTGTGAACTAGATTTCCTGCTGACAGTATCTGCCAAAAAGTTCCCCTTCCCAAGATTAAAAACGATCTCAAAGTCATACTCCTGGATGAACTCAATCCATCGCCTCTATCTCAGGTTCAGATCCTTCTGAGAAAAGATATATCTGAGACTCTTGTGATCAGAGTAGACGGTAAACCACTCTCCCATGAGGTAGTGCCGCTACATCTTCAATGCAAAGAATACTGCTGCGAACTCAAGATCATGGGTTGTGTAGTTCTTCTCATGTGTCCTCAACTGATGTGATCCATTGGCAATCACCGTATTCCTATGCATTAGGACACAACCAAACCCGGTTCTTGATGAAACACAAAATACTACGTACTCGATACCCTTCTCCAGTGATATCATGATCGGGGTGCTCGTCATACTCTGTCTCAACTGCTGAAAAGCCTACTGGCATATCTCAGTCCATACAAAAGGATGCCCATTTCGGGTCAAAGCTTTCATGGGTGCTGAAATTTTGGAGAAATCAAGAATGAATCTCCGATAGTAGCCTGCCAGGCCAAGGAAACTCCACACCACCGTCATGCTTCGGGGTGGATCCCATGTTAACACTACCTCTACCTTTGCTGGTTCCACTGCTACACCATCTGCTGAGACAACTTGTCCTAGAAAGTGGACCTCCTGTATCTAGAATTGACACTTCGAGAGTTTTCCATACAACTGGTGGTCTCGGAGTGTGTCTAGAACCATCCTCAGGTGCCTCATGTGCTTCTCCTCAGACGCAGAGTACACAAGGATATCATCGATGAAGACCAACAAGAGCCGATCTAGATAGGGCTGAATGATCTGGTTCATGAGTCCCATAAACACTGCTGGGGTGATCGTCACGCCGAAGTGCATCTTCATGTAATAATTGTTACTGTAGCAACATATGAATGTCGTTTTCGGTATATCCTAATCCTGTACTCGCAACTTGTGATAGCCTGATCGTAGATAAACCTTTGAGAACTATCATGCTCCTCATAACTGGTCGAAGAGGTCATCGATCCTCAGTTGTGGATACCAATTCTTCACGGTCACATGATTCAAACACTGTTAATCCACACACAGTATCAAGCTCCCATTTGCCTTCTTGAAAAATAACACTAGGGTCGCCCAGGGTGAAACACTGGGTCTCACGAAGCCCTTCTTCTGCAAATCATCCAGCTGCACCCTCAGCTCACGAAGCACTACTGGATCCATCTGATATGCTGATGCTGATATCAGTGTCGTCTAGGGTTGCAACTCAATGAATAAATAAATCTCCCGATGGGGAGGTAGTCCAGGGACATCCTCCGAAAAGACATCCTCATACTCATCCACTGCTGCTAGAAACTAGAAACTCCTAACGTCTGCTGCGCCAAGGGCTAGGCTAGCCAACTAAAATAAAATCGGTTGTACCTTCCTATGCTCGATTCCATCCTCAACTGCATCAGTATCCTTTTCACCGATGAAGGAGGACATCGTTACATCACTATGGACACACTGCACCCTTCTCCTAAAATAGTCAATATGGGCATGATCTATGGATATTAAATACATACCAAGAATGACGATGTAAGGCCTCGACGCTACCACCATGAGGTTCCAACCAAAAATCATTCCTCCAAGGGTTAGGTCACACTGTCTGCAAAGATGTGTGATCACTGAATCTTCTCCATTTGGTGTTTCTAAGTGTAAGAGTCGAGTCAATGGATCAACAGGAATCTCAAGGTCTCGAACATGATAAGAAGCTAAAAAAGAATGACTAGAACTTGTGTCTATCAGTACAACAACCAACGTAGAAATGACACAGATTGTACCACTAATCATTCTAGGAGTACCTGGGTCATAATCCTCCACTACCTACAGTTTTCCATGCCTCTCTCCACAAGCTCCTTGAGCCTGGGGTGGACCTCTTGGGGGTGGTGGTGGTAAAATGTCAAAACACCGACCACCTCCAACTGCTCTCCTAGATCATCTACCACGTTTTCTACCCCACATATCTATCTTCTCCACACATTGCTTCTGCCTCGATGGTCCATCCACTACTCCTGTGTCCGTAGTACGGTGGGTCGGACAATCTCGAGTGAGATGTCCCCTACCATCACATGATTGTCATCGCCTCTCTTGAGGCTGGGTGGATGCACCCTACATACCCTATACGAAAGATCCCCTGTCCTAGGATCTCCTCTGAAAACGGTTCCCATGCCTGGGTCCCAAACTTTGGCTCCCTACTACCGAGGTCTCTACTCTAGCTCGCTCACTACTAACTGCTGGTTGTCTCTTCTCTTCCAAAAAGCTCTCAACTGATAATGCCCACTCGAGCACCCCAGCATAATTAGGAATGATCATAGGGATGATGCGAGATCGGATGTTTCTGCGTAAGCCTCGATCAAAATTCTAGCCCTGAGGTACTAGTCCCTGACCATATTCATCGAGTACCGTGAGAGGTTTGTAAACCTCGATGAATAATCACCTACCATCATGGTTCCCTACTGGAGCTGAAGAAGCTTATATATATGTACTGTTCTAAGGGTAACTAGTGAAAACTCCTCTCTAAATAGATTCTCAAACTATGACCATGCGAGAGTTGTCGCGTCATGGGTCTGGATAAAAAAACTCCACCGTCGTCCTGCCGAGCCCTACAGAAGGCTTGCTCCCAAGATCACAATCTGGTCACCTGGTGTCCTAACCAAACGGAAGACTCCGACCACTGCCTCAAGACAGTCCTCTCGTGCATGAGGGTTAGGCTCACCCCAAAACCTGAGGGGTCTCTCTCTCTGAATCTCATTGAGTGCGCTCAACATGCACTCCTCCTTTACTGGTACATTAGACACTAAACACTACTCCACATGTGGTGGAATAACTGGAAAACCACCTGAAGGTAAAACTGGTGGATATGGTCCCTGTATCAAAGCATCATCCATGAGGTGGTCATCCTCATGATCGAGCATCTGGATCCTAGTGGGTGGGCATCGCGAAGGCATCCTGTAAAGAAACAAGATGTATCTCAGTCAGTGAGTATATCTGGAGAGCTGACTCAAGAAGTATATAGAAACCAAAAACCATACCTATATAATTCTTGTACCATAATCTTCCCCTAAAAATACTGTTCTCATGTTCCGAGTCGAAATGAAAGTTGTCAGAGTCCTAGTGTATGGATACATCGGTCGCTCACACCAACATTGGGGTCCCTGGCCTGAAATACGAACTTGAAACACTTAACACTATTTCCCCAAACCAACTCACATACTCTCGGTCCTAAGGTATAACCGACCACCTCACATACCACTCTGTCACGACCAGTCTAGGTGGGCATGAACCGAAACTCCCTGAGCCCACCTCTAATAGGCCAGGGGCTACTGACTAGCACCGAGAAGGAATATTACTAACATGGGAGGCATTGCCTAGAAACATGTACACACACACACACACACATATCCAAGCCCAAAAAGATGAAAAGTAAAAACTAATGAAAGTGGAAATGCATTGATACACCAAAAATACCAACCAATAGAGTACGAAAGGAAGGTTAAGTAATGTAAGTGTAAAAACCTGGGCCAAAAGTGAAAGCCCACAAAAAAGAAAGTCTGTAACATAGTCCAACTTGTAATGAAATGTATTGGGACAGCAATCCGAAGCTGTAGGAACACACCTCGGCCTATCTGATCTCACTGAGCACCGTCTGGTCCTAGTCCGCCTAGAATCATATCAAAGGCTCTATCGTCTACACAAGACACGACACGTTTGGGCAAAGCCCGTGCATGGTTGAGTATAACAATACCCAGTAGGACACTTTGAAACCACAAAGGAATACAACAAGGGAAAATACCATAATGGAAAGATCCAGTCATCTCTACGAAGTATATGTTTACAAATCATATAACAAGAATATCCAGATATACTCTTACACGACCGGCTATTGCGATACCACCACTAGGATCCATCTCAAAGATTTGACTAAGAACGCAACAATGAGAACATACTCCTATGTATGAAGAGAGAGATATGAAGTACTCATTCTGGGATAACACACTCCAAAAGTACTTGAGGATACAATGTCCATATGAGGATCACAACCAATAGCTATGGGGTGATTCCCACAACTCAGTCTGAACTAATCCCATAAGCATAGGATCGACGCCCTGGTAAAGTTGGTTACATCGATACCAAGAACACTACCTAGGGTTCCAGGGTTGAATAGAGGATCCAGCTCCAAGTCTCCCATAGGGGATTCCAACAACTCAATTCAAGAAGACCTTCTGAAGGGATTATACTCTTGTATGTAGGAAATGATACCGGAAACCTCCAGGAGAAAGACCCAGGAGACGAAACCTAAAGAAACTAGTCCAAGTCACAGAAGGCATCTGGCTCAAGACATGTAAAACATGTTACACAATGTCTAGTATGGTTACATTCCGTGTTCCTTGACTCTGGGTACTACCCGTGTAATGACCTGTGTCATCCATCCAAGTTGTGTTTAACTCAACTACACGGCGTGAAGAAGGATCACACGCCATGTTCCTTGACTTCTAGTAATGCCCGTGTAAACGGATCATGTCTGGAATTGAAGTTGTGTGGAAAAGAATATACACGACATATAGGTATAAGCACACACTGTGTCCTGTCAATGAGGAAAAACCTGTATACCCTGGCCGTATACCCGTACACGGTGTCTGTCTATGTCGCCTGCCCGTGTACCAGTACACGGGGTATCCCATGTATCTCGCCAGGTCTGGCCGGGGAAGGGTATACATGCCGTGTACAGAGCCCATGTCCGTGTACTCCTGGTGTACACACTAATTTATCCATGATGAACACAGTCCGTGTAGCCCATACGACACATCATGTAGTCGAGAAAATTCTAGAACCGCATCTTCCTCCTCGTGCCTCGACTGATCTTCCAGATCTCGATTCTGTCATCCATTTTTGGAAAAACGCAAAGCGCTGGTTCGTTGCATCATCCTAACACCAAATCCAGGTGTTTCAGACTTTTAATCAGCTCGAGGAACAATATATGATATTCCGATTAAAAATGACCAATGATTCATATCTCTCTATCCACTCCGAATCATCCACCGAAAATGTCATCGCAGCTCTGGACCATCCTCCCAAGGTTGCATCTACAATCTCGGATCATTGCGCCAAAAAACGAATGTGCAACAATCAATTTCCTCCATGAACACGTAGAAAACACACGAAGAATGCATAGAAACTGGGGAAGAAAAGAACAAAAATCGAGAGGGATGAGCCTCGATCGATGTATGTATTGATCTTGGTTCGTCACTGTTAGAAGGTTGAACAAAATGAAAATTTACTCTACGAATTGAAACCCAAAAATCACCGCAAAAGCCCATCCCGCAAATATGATCGATCCACATGATAATCTTTTCGTGGATTAGTCCATGGTCGTCTTATGAATCAATAATGAGGAAGGAAACCAGAACCAAACATCCTACCTAGATTCATGGTGTTCGTTGGCGAAGGTCGGGTCACCGCGTCGTCGTTGCCGGCGAAGCCCGTCAAGAACCCCGTCGCCGCGTTGGGAGGTTTCCTACAGAGCTTTCAAGAGCCTCCAGGGGAATTTTAGGGTTATGGAATTTGTAACCATGATCCCCTTCGAAATAATTATTAAAAAAGTTAAAATTTTTCACTACAGCAAGTATTTAATAAAACATTTTAATAAAATATTTTATTATGGTTACGTCCAAAAACCAGATTACACCACAGGTCTGCGCCAGTCGATGTTAGGTCTCTTCTAGGGTAAACCCACTGCTCTGGACACAACAGTGCCCTCAGATTTCCGATCTAAGAAACCGTTCTAGAGTTAATCCACTTTTTCAAGAAAACAACATGCGTGCATAAATTAAATTATTTATTTTAATTCAAACATTTGTTCCGGGCTCACCGGGCCTCGGAACTACATGCCGTCTTGAATCCTGGTCTCAAAATAATCCCCTCATAATATCAAAATAAAACATGGTAAAATCTAAGACATTACATTTATATTATTAATAATAAAAATAATTTTTAAATTATTATACTCTCCCTCAATAATAAAATTTATCCTAATAATTTTCAACTTATATAGTAAATGGAGAAAATATGAGGCCACTTAAGTCTCATCATATTTTTTGTTCCCATATTTACTCTTCATATTTATAGTTCCACCACATAACTTTTATGAGGTGAGATTTCCTATTGTGTAGAACATTGTTTCTATGATCTAATATATTCATTGTTTTCTAATTATAATAGAGGTAATTATCTAGTTGTACCTCTTGAAATTTAGTATGTGTGAGGGAAAGAGTATTTACTTCATAAGAAGTGAAATGTGGAACAATTCTTGAACTTGATTCTTGTTTGGTAGAAGTGCATGATGATAAGACACTACTCTTATGTGATCAAATATCTAAAAGGGAAAACTGTACCTATGGATAATATTTCATTTCATTTCAAACTATAAGAATATCTTCTATGGTGATATTTGATGGAGAATTATATATTCAACATCAAACTCCATGTACCTTTGATGATTTTTAATATAGCTCTTCTGTAAACTTGGGGGAGCTTCCTATGTTGTAGGATAACTTGAAACTTTTCTATTATCTATTGAATAAGATCAAGTCATACTAAATTTCTTTTACTAACCTCATACAAACAAGTAGGATTATGATATAACATCCCATATATATCTTCATGTGGAGCCATTTTACACTCTAGTGAATGTTTTAGTTATATTAAAACTCAACTAATGAGAGATATCAATCTCATCCACCTTTAAATTACACTGAGTAATATTTCTTCACATATTCAAATTTTAAAATGGCCATTTTATATTGACAATCTGTTTAGGAGTGATAGGTCATACTAAAATTCAATTTAGTATTCATAGCATGTTGAATACTCTTTATGAATTTAAAAGTGAACTTGGGTCATGATAGAAAATATTTATTGTGGTACCCCATTAAAGATTACAACTTATTTTATGTATATGTTATTAAGTTGGTCAAGAGATAAATCACCTCAAATAGTAATGAAGTGGGATGTCCTCGTGAGTGGATCCACCACAACCCATATCACATTGTTTCCTTTGAATACCATTAAGATATCTGTGAAAAATCCCATGATGGTGTTATCCCATTCCATGTGGGTATGGGTAATAGTTGCATCATCCATATGGGATTATGTCACTCAACATTAATTTTCTGACATACCAAGAACCTTGAGGTATAATCATTGATATCCTTCTTCATGTTTTACCAATAGATGTTCTCTTGAACTTATCAGAACATATTATTAAATAAATGATGGATGGAGAAATATGTGATACATGCATCATCCAATATGTATTTCTTTATATCAGGCAACGAAGGAACATAGAGTATGATTCCACCTCAAATGAAAATCTCTTCATTGATGTGGAATTCATATATATTGACCTTATTTACTGATTTTACCTTCATTTTAATATTTATATCATCACTTTGAGACTAATTGATCCTATCTTTGATAGATAATTGGAAAAAAATTGGGAAAGGTATAATGTATTCCCCACCGTTATGGTTTAAAGATCCATCATTTTAATATACAAAAATTGGGTCTTTCTAAATATGTATCATAGATAAAACAATAGGTTATTTTCTGTTAAGAGCATAAACTACCTTTTTCCCCTCTAGGATGGTAGTTAATTGAGAAATAATTTTCTTTTATTATCCTTACCTATATTTCCTGACACATTTTGACCACTTTCTATGAGAATATGTGCTAAAACATTGTTTTTCTATGTATATATCTCATTTTCTCCATAAATATAGTGCCTCTATATATTTAGGCTATGGATTAATACACATAACTTGAATTCATGATTATTATATTTATTCCCATGAATTCATAACTATCACGATCCATACGTTATCACCTTTCTATTTTGTTTAAGTTGATACCCAAGACCACTCAGAGATACATCAATATATATAACAAATCCTTCTCCGATATAGGGTACAGTTTGTACAGGTACAGTAACCAACCACTTCTTCGGAGCATAAAAACATTCTCCATGGTCCTTTTTCAAGATAAACATATCTCACTTTTAGTTAACTTGGTTATGGATTAGAAACATGTGATATTTTATTCACAAACCACATATAATATCCCACTAAACCGAGAAAAATATGAGTCTCAGTTAATATTGTAGGATGAGGCCACTCTACTATAATATATTTCATGGAAGGATGGACTGTGATTCATTCACTGGTTACAATTTTATATAAGAATGTGACTCTTTGAAACCAAAATTCACATTTTCTAAATTTAGAAAATAGAATTATTTCCTCATAGGTTGTGCTACTACCCTTAGATAATCTCCATGCTCCTAAAAACATTTGAAACATATCATAATTCCATCAATAAATATCACTAGAAAGTTATCAAGGAAACCCTTAAATAATATATTAATAGAATACATATATATGGGAGGATAATTCATCAAGATAATGTTATAAAAACAAACTTGTAATATCCATATCTTATTTTCAATGTATTCATTGGGATATCTTTTTTCTCCACCCTTAAATAATGACACCTTGATCAAAGGTCAACATTGGAAAATAATTGATCTCCCAAAAGTTGATCAAACAAATCATCAATCTTTGGAAAAGAGTATTTTTTATTTACCATGACCCCATTAAGTTCTCTATAATCAATGTACTACCACATTAATCTTTCTTTATTATTTACAAAGTGAACGGGTTCTCCCCAAGGATACACACTTGGTCGAAGGAAATCCTTTTCCAATAGATCGTGACGTTTCTTATATAATTACTCTAACTTCACAATATCAATTCTATAAGGCGTATTTGATATTGGCTTAGATATAATTATGAGTTAAATTGAGAACACTACCTCCCTTTGTAGAGGATTTCTAGGTAATTATTTAAGAAAAACATTAATTTATTCTTATAAAATGTTGAAATATTATATCTTTATACTTTCATTTGGTTCTCCCTATTCACTAATCATCTCAACAATGAAGGATATTGGAGGTGCTTTTAGAAAAATCTAAGGATGAGATATATATCCTATGAAAATAACTCTTGATTTTCAATTTAATAATAGTGATATTTTATTTCTTCTATAGATGATCATTCTATTCTATTTAGTATCCAATCCATCCATATTATGGTGTTTACATATACTATGTTAATGACTACTATATTTTCAAGGATACAATACTCACCAACATTGTTACTATAATTTCAATAAACCATTGATTCTTAGTTAATACCTCAATGATTATTATCCAATAACTCTACTTAGATAATTTTAGGGTTTCATTATTCATTATTTGCAAACTCAGATGAAATAAAGGAATACATAGAACTAGAATCAAACAATTTCCTTGTTTTTGTTGAGATAAAAATAAGTTACCTACCAAAAAATCATTCAAATCCTCTATTTACACCATATTGACTTCAAAAAAAGAACCTTATTCCCCTGAATCAAGTTGTGGTTGACAGTGGTTTCCCTATATTATCATATACTTTAGACATTGATTTTCAAATTTCCAAAGTTTTCTATAATTGAATCATTGAACATTAGGATGGTTTTTTACCATTTAAAATCTTATTTTTCATTGAGATGTCATGTATTTACCTTGATATGATATCTCAAAGCTATATAGAAGTCTATTACTCACATGTACCACTTTTCACTCTAAAAGAAAATTCCCTGAAAGATTCTTCCCACATTTGTTTCACATGTAATGTAACATTATCATTCCTCCTATTATGAGATTAAAATTATTCCCTATTTTTTGTTCCATTTAACTCTTTGTTTCATTCATCACATATGACCACTACGTCTCTCCAAACTGAATTTCAACCATTATATCACTCACACTAACTTCTAATAAATTTTATAGTCTTGATTTTCTGTATTCCTCCATATATGGGGTATCAGTTCACTAAAGAATCTATCAACATTTCCTTTAGGATCCATAATATAACTAGGGGTGTATCAAGAAATAATTATAATGTTTTCATCATATCATCTTGTTGATTAATTTTTTTATTAACATCCAAGAATTACTTCTCTATTTTTTCTCATCTAACATGGAAAATACTTAATGAAAATGATTCTCCTAAACTCTTTCTACTCCATAACATCAATCTATTATCTGATCTTCATGTTCTTAATTAGTGTCCACCACTGATCATGAAGGACATATCTATATGTTTGGTAAATTTTACTTCTTATATTTCCACCAATTCATTTTCTTTACAATTTAGCTCCACATATTCCATTTCTATCTTTTTCTCATTGAATGAGGAATATAATCATTGAAAAAAATTCTTCTTAACACTTCCAAATCCATAACATCAATCTTATCCTCTTATATTTGTGTTTTTAATCAGTGTACACCAATTATCAAATTCCCCTTCAAGGTGATAAACCACCAAGGTGAATTTCTTTATCTCTGAACAATGGAGTTTAGAGAATTTATTTTCTACAAATGAAAACATTTTTTTTGTAATTAATGGATTAGTAGATCCACTAAAATAAGATCGTCATTGACACATGAAAGACTAAAATTTAAGTTTTTCACTTTAGGGTGAATCTTCCGACTCAACATGATTTATGTTATTATTCATAACCTTATACAGTATATTAATATTTCTCTTAAGGTTTTCCATACTATCTTCGATCATGTTAGGAAGGCTGTTGGCGCATCATCAGTTTAACTCATCATTAATGAGGTTCCTCTAATTTAACACCATTTTTATAAAATAAGAAAAACATTGTGAGAAACATTTTACTTTTATTAATCTTATAATTATACGGGAATTTTATGTTCTAAAAAATGCCTAAATATTCTATTATTTTAATCTACCTTTATTAAAATTTAATTATCTATATATATATTATGATTGTTCATAAAACACATGTGATTAACCAATCATGTTCCTCAACAGTGTCAAACTAGTTTTTTAGCCATGCCAAAATTTGTGCACTAGTTAATGATTGATTCAAGATCAATGTACCATTTTTAGTGTTATTATCTATAGAAAAAACTATCCTAGATCCACATACACTTATATAATCCATAAAGATATATATTTTTATGGGAACCACAAGCTTAATAATTCACCAAAATTCCAGGATAGTTTCCTATATTTATAGTCATCCATATGGTTCTTACTAAATATTTCTAACACAAATTTTAAAAAATACAAAAACTTTACTTTTATAAAAACAATGGAATCACACAATTTTTTAATGTAAAAAAATTTCACTACATGTTACAACACTTATTAATACAGAGAATATATTAGTGTTTTGTGTCTTGGAAATTAGGAACATAATATATGAAATACATAAACATTATTATAAACATCTTTATGTGATTTTTCATAGGTTCTTACAATGTTAATTTTAATGAATCTCAAATCATGGGAACATACATCAATGGAAATGGTTGAGCATAGTTCCCAATAAAGGAACAAACAATTGATATATTTTACATTGAATAATGATGAACATAAATAAGAACATGATGTATAAAAATTTAGAAAAATCCCAAGTATATGATGTATATTACAATAAAAATTACATGAGTTATAACACGAAAATGAAACAACAACATAAAAAAGAGACATTAAAAAGCATATCACCAAGGTTTATCACCAAGGATTCATAAATCATAATTATCAAGGTTATTCACGAAGGGATCATAAAAAATTTCATCTACGTCGATTAAATTATTTACACAATTCATTGAAGTTATATAGAGAAGGAAACACGATATATCATAATTCATGTGATCCAAACAGATCATAGTAAGTCATTTCATCAATAACTCAAGGATAATAAAGAATGTGTTTTATATAAAACAAATTAGATCATAAGTTCTTAAAGACATGAACATTTCATTAGTTTTTACAAATGAGAAGTAGATGTGGGTATATTACATGTAAATATATGGTATATAAATCTTATTAAATCTAGGTGAATACACATGGAAATAAATATGTTTGGTTATTCATAATATTATTATTTCTCATGAGTAAGAGGGAAATTTAAGAATATAATTTGGCAGTATGATGGGTTTAAAATATTTTTTAATAAAAGGGTAAACTGAGTGGAAATGAATATGTCCCATTTATATGACAAAATTTTTAAGTAATTTTATTAATAAAAGTTTAATAAATTAAATTCTATTAACATTTATAAGATATTCACTAGCATTGGTACTTTAATGTAAAAGGGTAATTGGAGAATTCCTGTACACTGATTAGTTACTTCCTATAAATTGAGGATGGATCCTATAATACTTCAATATACCACAGAGGTACTATTTTAGAAGATCAATTTCCATAAATTTTTCTGCTATGAACAAATGGGTGATGCATAATTAACCAATGGATTATGAACATGAGCCTAGTATTGATATAATATGACTTGATATATCATCAGTCAAATAGTATTGTAGGGTAACACTAGGGAGTATTCCTGTTTGGGTATATTTGGTTTCAGTTAACATGGTCCCGTAAGCATAATTATGAGATTTAGTTTGATGGATACCTTATTATCAATGGTATAGAGAGTGATATATTAACTATTCTATGTGGTATATGGATTGGTGTGACTTATGATTAGCCTAATGTTGTTCATATTGATGATTGATTAGGCATGGTTGGACATGGATGTAAATTAATATGTGTTGATGAGTGGATTTTGGTAAAGCTATGGGATAAGAAGATGTATTTATATAGGTTACATGTCTCCTGAGGTGATGACACTAAAGAACCCCAGACATGAAGACCCATATCTTGTGTAATAATTAATAAAATTACACATATTATTTGATACCAAGTGAGTTGTATTAAGCATAAAATGAATTAATTTTATATTATTTAAATATATTTTAGGGGGATATGTATTTTTTTAAGTTATATGGCTCATAATGTGAGAGAACTAAAGAACCCTAGACCTGTACTTCTCGATCTAATGTATGAAATTAAAAATTTACACATATGATTTGATGTGAAGTGATATGACTTGAGCATGACATGTATATATTTTATATAATTTACATAATATAAAAATATCATCTTACAAATAAACAAACAATATCTGATCCCATTGGTTTAGTGTCATTGGAGATTATCTATATGATCTCATTATTTACAATAACTCTTCAATAATTCTCAATAATGGTATTTTTACACTTTACCCTTTTAGAAACAACCTACATAATATCCTTCTTTATAACATGATTAATGGAAGCATAAAAAACGGTGATCATGAATGGTAATTAAGGATATATGTTGGAGAGAGTGGAACACTCAGGGGGGGGGGGGTTAATTTAGTTTCCAGTTAAAAATATCTATTTAAATATGATATATAATTTAAATCAGATAGTTTAAAAAAAATTATTATTTACTATAATTTTGTAATTATATAATTTTATCTTTACAAAATCATATCAAATGATTGATCAATACTGAGTTAAAATAATTATTATAATACTTTAACAACTAAAAATAAATTACTTAAATCAAACACTATAAATAAAACACAAATTAAATTTAGATATCAAAGTAATGTTTTGTTATTAATTTGAATATTGATAATGGTTTGTTTTAAAATAGATAAAAAACACACAAAGGAATTAATCAAGGGTTTAAATATTATAAAAATACATATTCCCCTCAACCTAGAAATCAACTAATTCCAAGTAGTTTAATAAAGAGTAAATTTATCCACATCCTATATTATGTTTTTACAAATAACAATTCCTAGATAGTCTTGGCTATATAGAATCCAAATCCCTTGTTCTTTCTGGGTTAAAAAAATTTCAAGTCAAATACTACCCCTTCCAAAGTTACTCATTGTATTATACATGTAAATGAATGGTAGAGAGTGTCAAGAACACTATAATATAGAGTATTATTTTGTGTTTGTAGATAAATAGAGTAAAATTAAAATCATCTCTAGGGTTAAGCTAAAAAATAATGAAAAAATAATAGAGAGAATGAATGTTTTATGCTACGTAGTTTGATTAGATTATATTTTTATGGAATCGTTGAATTTATATCTGAAATGTATAATCTGATTTTTCATAGAAGGTTCGCAAAAACAGAGTGTCATATAGTGTTCTAAACAAGTATTCTTTTTGTCACCAAAGCACACACGTTTTCCTCTTTTATTTTCTATATGAGTCACTACACTTATCCAAAATTGGTTCTTCTTATTAATGATAAATATATATCAAAGTATCCCATGGATAAAATTCATTGAAACCTTTATTCAAATAATTATTAAATTAATACTCCAAAATTATCCTTTGGAGATTTGAAAATAATCAACTGTTTATGTTAGACAAGATAAGTTTTCTTCACTTGGGCATGGTCACTGTGGCTAAGTATTACTAGGAACGATTAGTTGGCATAATAACAAGGCACAAAAAATAGGAAAATAAACTAGGCATGGAAACTATGAATTGAAAATAGGAGTGGTCACTTCATTCATTCGTGTGGTGGTACACATCATCATGAAGTTGTTACATTTATTCTTCTATTAGGTACATATCTTCATGTTGTATGTACTCTTAAAATCACTGAAGGAACTCTTATTAGCACAATAGGAAATATTCCTATAAAGTCACTATAATAACGCATACTTTCATTAAATTAATTATAGATTTTTTCCTTAACATCATTTGGAAACATGATTTATTAGTTCATTAGGTTGCTTTCTGCATGCATCCACATGAAATTCAATGCACAGTAGATTTAGAACACATGATGACACTTGAAATTAAATACCTGGTCAGTGAAAGAATTATATAGATTTGATGATTAGTAGTTTTTTTGTTAATGATCTTACTACAACAATTTCACTTAATCATTAAGGCGCGTACAAGTTTTTCATGTGGTATGTATGTGTGGTATGTTCTATAAATATCCATTTTTTTAATTTTTTGCCAGAGAAATTTTTGTGAGTCATAAAACAGGAAATTCATTAAAAAATTATAATAAATATTTGAGATCATTAAAAAGGTTTAACTGGTCTACTCCATCAATATAACCATTTTTATCACAAATCATTATAAATACGAGCAATGAAATAGGGAAACAATATAATAAATGGATAGAATATATTAATGGTTTTTATCAATTTCATTCAGAAAAATGTTGTCATAGTCTTTTTCCCTTATTATTATTTCTCAATTATTGTGTGTTCAGTATTATTTCTCTTCCATTAGAGATTATCAAAATTTGGATTAAAGGGAAAATAAAATGAGATAATGAAAAATATAAACATAAATGAGAATAAAAAGGGGAATTTTATTAATATTCAAAAAAGAGATTACAAAAGGGTTATAAGTATTTTATATAATGAATTATACTAAAAATATTAATCGGGGACATTCTAGATATCTGTAGGATAGATAAGATCCTTTCATTTGGACGTAGTGGATGATGCAAGTTTTCTTGGTTGGGAAGAAGGTGGTATAGAAGCTTTAGTAGGGTCATTAATGACTAAATACCAAGACATATGTATGATGTCTTGAAATGTTTTTCTAGGAGACGCGCTAAATGGGTCTAGGGTTTAGAATGTAGGGGTTGTATTTGAATAAAAAGGTATTTCTAGGGGAGTTATCACAGATATATTAGTACTATATATATAGGGTTCCATCAACATGGTGAAATCTATCACTAACTGAGAGCCATAGTTCATAGCCTAAATAAATTATTCTCTAGTTTCTAAAAAGATTCCAATATTTGGTAAGCATATTGACCTTCACAACATGAGCCTAGAAATCCTAGGTTAAAGGTTAAATATTAATATCCAAATAAAATGTTATGAACAAACACTTAAATTATTACTTGGTAAATATCCATAATCGTCTGAAATAAATGGAAATATTTATGGTTTCTCTATCTCTTTCAGCCGATGAGATATCTATCCCAACAAGTGCTAAAGGTTTGGGAGCATGTGTTTTAAAAACATAAAACACCAAATACCTTTGTCTGATTGAATTTATAAGACAAAATATTTTACTAATAATTTATGAGATCTCCAATTCTTCATTCATCAATATATGGTTTAATTGTAAGAGAAGGAGGTTGAGTAGTATATGTAGAATCTTGAAATATTGAACACATATACCCATGGTATTACTTCAATACAATAACATATAAATATTCCATTAAATAACCTATATTTTTTTTTCAAACCCCCTATATTTTTTCCCATTAAATTCATCTTGAGATGATATTTATGTTGAATATGAATGAATACAAAATTTTTATACTTGGATAAATTTGACTCTCTCATTGGTTCATAAGAATTTACAAAACCAACATACAGTTCTTTGATTACACCAACCTGATCTGATTTAAACTCATTCAAATAATTAGTTGTTATATAATGTGTAAATATGATAGATGTAGGTATAGGTGTATATAGTTAGTATGACTGATTCCTACCATCTAACATAGCTACATATTTCATTGATCAAGATCTTTCGTATAGAAATTCGTCTATATAATTCATAATAACTTCTTCTTCATGGGCATATTGCTCAACATATTTAATATTGTCAGTAATAACAACAAATTTCATATATTCCTCCTTGGGCATAGTGGGAGTAAGAACAAAAATTTCATCTAATACTTGATCAACAAATCATATTCTATGAGACACATAAATCCCATTTTTAATTTAAAATATTAGATATCCATATACATCCACTTGAGATGAATGATTTGACGGTACACCAAGTCAAGGAAGACTACCCCATTATAATCATCATTAGAGTCTGAGTAGTTAAATCCCAATAATATAGACCCAGGGGACTTATTCCCTCTTATAGATGAAAATTGTTTAGACAATCTAGGAGTGATTATTATCACATGAGACCCATATGAGCTATTTTAATCTTCTTAAGTGTCACCAAACTCATCCCATTCAGGTTTATAAATACCTAATGATACTTAAGTATAAATATGGTCCTTAGATTGAAACACTTCTTCTGTAGATAGTATGCATGGATGATATGATGGGGGTCTAAAGGATAAGATATGATATAAATCCGTATTATCCACATGAGTTTATATATCTTCCAAATAATGGTAAAAAACTCTTTATCTTCTTCCTCTTTCAATATAATTTCTCTAAAATCCACTTCTTACATATCAATAACCACTTTAGCATCATAATACTCAACATCTTCTTCTGGTTAAATGCCTAAATCCACTAAATCCCTTTGTTTAGGATGGTATTTTCCTATGTCAAATCTCTTATATAATTTCTTGGGGTTAGCCACCCATTTTATTTTCATCTAGATCCAATTGATTTTTATGTACCTATAAATCCATTGAGTTGGACACAATCCACCTAATGATATTATTTTTTTAACCCCTATTATTTTGGACCCTTATTCTCCAAAAGTGATGGAATTTGTTTTGGGAAAAGATTTAAACTAAAAATTGAAGAAGGATTACATATTTTATATATGTCCCTCATCACATATCATTGAAAATTGATTTGAAATTAATTTATCATTTAAATTAGTAAGAAAAACTCCTAATACCTAAAAATGATTAAATGTCCTTTTTCTTATATAGATCAATTATTGGATGAATTTATAAAGAATCATAAACTCACCAAAAATATATAAAATGGTTTATCTTTGAGGTATTCTATTCCCAGTTAGTTATTTTAATGCAATTTAAAAATTTAAAAGGGAATGGATGATTATATAATAACTTTGATAATATTGTTTTTGACATTTATAAAGTAATTTTAAGAATTTCCCCCTTCACTTGAAGAAAAATATAAAACATTCCTATTAACTATTATCTTTATAGTGCATCCTATATTTTTAAAAATACAGATAAATTGCATATAAAACTAGTTAAAAATATTTACATAAAAAACGATTAATATTCTCTTTAAAATAGTCATTATATACTTGATGCTAAATCAATTTTCAGACTAGTAATTTTCATAACACTAACCCTTTGGAACTGAGTAATTTCTTATAAAAAAACTAGACAATTCAATAAACATAGGTTTTGTGGATTAGTGACCACACTCTCTATTCCATTAATTTTTTAATGTTTATATATGATGTGATCAAACATGAATTGAAGTTTATAAAACAGACTTCATCTTTGGAATTCTCGATTCAATTTTTTATCAAAAGATTAGGGATTGAGAGAGATTCAAGATAGAAAGGTTCAGGTTTGAAATAGGGGACTTGCAAAACCCTAAAAGTTTATGAATTTTTCTTTCAAATTAATTTAAATTATTTAATAGCTTCTATTACCTGAAACACCATTTTTAAGAAAAACCTGATATATGACTAAAATATTATTATTTTATATGATAGTAATCACCTAGCAGTTGAAGAGGTGATTATGAATTATATTAAATACATTATGAAAATATATTTTTTTCACATATATGTAAAATTTATTAATTTGTTACAAATTAATTAAAAATGTAAATAAAAACTATATGAAAAAAATAAAATCTGTTTATGAAAAACCATTTTTATGCGCACTAACATGTTTTTTCTCAGAAAATTAAGAAAATCAATTTTGGTAATTTTTTTTATAGAAATTATACATTATATAATCAAATTTTCATGACATTTATCTTTTTTATTTTCAAGGAACGAGATATGAATAAATCCATTTTTTTATTAATTTTTTTTTTAAAAAGATTTTTTTTATATTTTTATATTTTATTTTAAAATTAATTTTCTCTAATATTTGTAAATTTATTTGATATTTTGATAGAAATTTTTGAGATTATAATTTCAAATTTATCTCCTAGTTATTTTTTTACAATTTTTTAATAAATTAAATTTTCAGTGATTAGTAATACATATTGGTATTTATTATGATTTTTTTTCTTTTAAAGTATATAATAATTAAAAAAATATTTTAAGATGATTTTAAAAGAAAATTTAGTTCAATTATATTTTTATTAATCCAATTTATTTAATTCAAATAAATTTTGTGTTGATTTCTTATATAAAATCATTTTAAACACATGCTAACGTTTCCTCTGTAAAAATATTTTATTTTAGCATGTCGGTGTGTTTATTTTAAAAATAAAATTATCTAATTATTTAAATTTATTTGAAAAAAATGGATTCAATATTTAGAGTAATAATATATAATTTTATCTACCTATTTGAACATAAATTCTTACCATAATTAATTGTAAAAAAATAAAAAATTAATTACCATGGTTAAGAAGAAAATGGGTTTATTCGGGGTCAAACTGACATCTTAAAGGGTAAAATGATATATTAACATTCCCAAATAAATTTTTTTGACATATATAGAACTTATATAATGTAAATATTAATAGTTTTATCATTTGGATCCAGGTTCCATTTTTAAAACATGAGTACATCTTTTTTTCTTTAAGATTTCAAAGTGTGTCCTCTCCCCCTATTTTAAAAGGTCACCCCATCTCTTCTCCTTTTCACACATAAAAATCCATTTTTCTCACAGAAAAATAAAAAAAACAGATTAATTAATTTCATACCCTTTAACTAGATCGTATATTTTCATTATAAATGCATCATAATAATGATTTTGGTTATATCATATAGTGGTTTTTTCAAAGAAAAGGTATTATCTTTAAACGAGCAAAACTATTTAATTTCTTATTACAAATCCTTAAAATATTACTAAAACATGATAGTATAATAACATAAATATATTATATATTATGTATTATTAATATTTTAATTTAATTACCAACATACATCTCCTCTACCCTCAAATGGGATTTTAAATGGTTGATTGTGTGTACAAAAAACTACCACCTCAGAAACCAATGTGATTCGTTTTCTATCACCCCTTCTCATAGGTTCATTTAATGGTATATATAAAAAATATATATTTATATATGATATTTATGAAAAATTATACATTTTTTAATTTTAATATCACATATTCCTTCTTATTTCCCATTCGGTGGGAAATACGATAGTGTCCCTCATTTGTATTGCGAACTATGGTCTCACGAAGTTACAGGATTAGTTTTTCATGTATGATTTAAATGGATTTTAATAAGGAAGAATTTAATTTAAATATTTGGAATATTTTATATCATAATTATTTTTTATTGTGATTTATTAATTAGCTTTTTTTGTTTTATCCGTTAATAAAAACATAAATATTGTTCCTGAGTACATATGACATACCGTCTCCATGAATGATGTATTTCATATTTATACCCAGAACTATTATGAATGATTTTAAATATATATATTTATATATAATGAAAATATATTATATTAATATCATTTATACAATACTATCTATGATTTAATTATGATCAAATTAAACTGAAGCAGATTACTAAATGATAATAATCATCAGAAAACAAAGCGTTTATTACCTGAAACAGTAATTTTAATAGAGAATTTTTAATTAATGAGTGATGAATTATTATATTTAAATAATATATGGTATGATATAAATTATTATTTTTCTATAATATATGTGTAATAAACATAAATTCATTATACGAGAGGTTTAAATTTTAATGATGTGAGTTGAGGTAAGGGATTTTCGTCTCAAATTACCATCTTTGGGACATAAGTTATTTTATGCACGAATCCTCTTTTATAAGATGTAAATAATACCCATTTGACATGTTATATCGGGAAATATTTTTTTTTCTGTATTTATATTGTTTTGATTAATTTTATTATTTCATGGGTCTTACGTTTCAAATGTTACCAAAGTTGTAATGAATTTATATTACAATCACATTATTTATAGGGATTGTTAATAATTATGTTTTAGACGATGACATCTTATGATATAACTATGAATAAAATAATGATGATTATACTATTCTATTAATTTCTTTGATAATACAAATATTCCCTTAATTTTCATCTATTTAGGCAGTAAAATGTTCAAAAATATATTTTTAAGGAAAAATCAACTTTATTTATCTATTTGGTCAAAAATGAATTTTAATTAATATACATGTCTTCTAAAAGCATTTAAAATAATGGTTTTAATATTTTTTTTAAAAAAATTAATTTTATTTTTACCTGTGTTTTAATTTTTATAAATTTGTCTAAAAGGAATATTTTAATTATTCTCCAATGAAGAACTTTTAAGTTTTTCCGAAAATGTGAAATGAATAATATTTTAGCATATACTGCATGAAAAAAACCCACTATAATGGCCAATAATTTATTTGAATCATTGTTTTTACGTTTCCATGGTTATTTTCATAGAAATTATTTTTACTATATTTCATTATTTTTTAGATTTAAAAGGTCATTTTTAAAGTGGAATGGATATTTCCCTCAGGAAATTTTTAATGTGATCAATCAAAATAATTTTACATATAATATGAAATAATTTGATGTTATTTATTATTTATCGGGGATATGATCCATGGGTTCTATTATTTTACTTTAACTGAATGGCTTATTTTTATGATGATAAGATGTTTGTGAAATCGATTTCATCACTTTGGTTGTACTATAACGAAATGTTTATGGAACCCATTTCCTTTTCATGGGTTATGATAAGATAAATGATTTATGATATTCTGGTGCAATAAAATTATAGATAAGGTGATGGGCGGTATGTAAATCTCCCTCAAATTCATTGGGTAATGCTTTATATGTCATGAGATAACAATCAGAAACAAGTCGTAAGACTTGATAAACAATGGAAAACAGACAAGTGGACTTGATCCATAATGGAAAAAGGGTGACGTGGTCTGATTCACTATGTTTGACTGTATTTGTAGTTAACCAAGAAAAATAATATGATTTATATACCTATATAGGTGCCACTATTTAATTACATTAGAATATTAATGAAGCGTTGTCGTGTGCGCTCTCAAAAATATTTATAACTAAGTGTAGCACAAGGGCTGACCTTGGTCGTTCTCTTGAGAAGATTTCTCAATCATTTACTTAATTAATCTAATTTAACTTAACTATTTATTTTTGTAGTTTTTATATTATCTAGAAAAGGAAAACAATTAAATTAAATTAAAATATAAAACTAACATGCAAGGACCAAATACAATTAATTGAGAAAGAACATGGAATTTATGGGTTGGTTTGTGGGTTTCATCATTCTCCTTGTTGGTATTTAAATTATGATTGATAATTCAATTATGAGATCTCATTCATGAATTACTATTATTTTATTTATTGGTGTGAAATATTGAATGCATTTTTCAATCTTTACTTCACCTCCTCCTATAATCAGGGTTGATGGCACGCCTCGATCGAGAGTGTGTCATCTTCCAAGACATAGCTCCATCATATACCATTTCAACTACTAAATTTATCAACTCAATTATATGAAGAGATTGTATCCAGCAGAATCAAGGAAAAATATTTTATAAAAGAATAGAAATGAGTTTGAGATAAGTGTCGTGGTGGACGACCGCCACACCCGTGCACATTAGTCTTGATCATCACAAACATAATAAAAAGAGGAATTTAAGCACAGAATAAATGAAATTTCCACATACCTCCCCTGGGCCATGTCTTGGGTTAAACCATCATATTTTAGAGTAAGAGGTCATGGTGGATAATATGAGAAGAATAAAAGAAGAAAAGAAGGAGAAAAGATAAAGAAGAAAACATGGTGGATCGGTGGACACAAAAATAATGCATGAATTTTATTATAAATCTAAATTACAACTGAAAACTAAAAAAAATAATGAAAAGAAATGAAATGGGGAATATTTTTGGCCGCCCTACCTCGGAGGAGATCTCCTCTTTGGTTCCTTGAAGGAATGGATGGTGAATGGGATGATTTGGGAAGGAGGTGAGGGCCTCCTTTTATAGGAAGAATTTGAACCCCGAAAGGATGCGCATTGTGGACCTCATAAATGACCTCTTCACGCGTTCCACCCTTCATGAATATTGTTGATAAATCTCTTGGCCATTTCTCCTCCTAATTGAAGCTAATTTTGAAACCGGATGAAGGAGTTATGAATTTTTCATTCTCAGATTCTGTTTCTAGATGAAGCTTCAAGGAATGTTCCTCCAAAAACAGTTCATTCAATATCCTCTTTAATGACCTCCAGCATCCACCAAATTTATTGTAAATACGTCCCTATCTATCCTAGTGGTATCCCAGGTGGAAGCACATCATTTAGATATGTCTAGGCCAAGTTCGGTGTCTGTTACTCTAAAAGTTCCCATGATGTCTGCCCGAAAACACGTCCAACTTCAATGAATTCTTAGACCCTATAGATTTCTGAATCAGGTCCGGGTCCATATAACAAAAATGAATGAAATAAGATACAGATTATAAAAAAATTTAAATCAGAAAATATGGAATTATATTTTTCAGAAAATGACTAAAATACCCGTGAGGTAAAAATCATCCAGAAATCCAGAATTAGTCATTTTTTATATTTAGTCTCAAAATAACACTAAAACCTAAAAACGTGACAATTACCCATTCAATAACACTATGGTGGGATTATAAGCAATGATTTACAGTATAAAATATATGAAAATATGAGCTTCATCACTCCCCCACACTTAAACATTTCACTCGTGGGCAATCATCTTGTATCCAAATCAATTTCCATACTACAATCAAAAATGTGAAAATATCAATGATCTTATTCAAAATAGAATTCTATCATATCGCATATATGAATAATAATTCAATCTAATTTTTATTTCAATCATTAAAATTTGTTCAACTTCATCAATCAATCTATGGCCCAATCACAACATACCTCACATTGAATTTTATGTCACTCTTTACTCAAGAGAAATTGAATCTAGAGTTATACTCAAACTTGAAAATCGCATGTATCGCCATAGGTTTTTGAAAATTATCATTTATCCACAGCTTGAAACATGAAAATGAATTTAATCATGAAGTCTTTAATTAAATGTTTAAATGATTCTATGGCTTAGGGTTGGTGGGAAAATTATTGAAAAAGTTTCAGGCTAGAAAGAGGAGGTTGGACTTTTTAGTACAATGCAATATTAAATCAAGGAAAAAAGCAGAAACTTCCTCTCTCAATCCCAATTGAAAATGTGAGAAAAAAACACCACCCCATTTTATTACATGGTACATGAGACATGATGTGATTATAATGAATGATATCATCTCAGTTCTCCTTTTTGTTTCAAAGCTCCAGAAAGGCACAACATTATTTTCTTTTTCTTTTTTTTTCATAGAGGATGAGCTAAAAATTGAATATAATTAATGAATGATAGTTAATGACATTGATTTTTGAGAGGGACATTAGTCATAAAAAAATGTACAATGAAGAATTCATGCTCATCTCCCTTTTGTTTCATTTTCTTTTTTTTGAAGGAGAAATGGATGAAATAAATAAAGCACAATGAAATGATGACACATGCCAAATTCTCTTATTATCCACTGCCCAAAATATTGACACACACTTCACACTACCCATAAATGATACAAATACTAATGAACGCACACAAATGGCCCTTCCCTGTCAACGACGCCAGTTTTGGCGCACGCCTGTCGTAGGGCGTGGAAAAAGCAATTTAATTTTTCCTATTGCAGCATTGAAGTTGACCAAGGATGTCTCATTTAAGGAGCATTCTCAATCGTTTACCTACATAATATAATTTCACTAAACTTATTATTTTTGTTTTTTTATATTATCTTATAATGGAATACAATTAAATTAAAATAAAAGATAAAACTAACATGGAATGACAAAATGAAATTAATGAAGAATGAACTTGGCCTTTATGGGTTGGTATGTGGGTCTCATAATTCTCTTAGTTAGTATTTAAATTATGTTTTATAATTCAATTATGAGATCTATTCATGAATTACTATTATTTTATTTATTGGTGTGAAATATTGAATGCATTTAGCAATCTTAACTTCACCTACTCCTATAATCAAGGTTGATGGCACACCTCGATCGAGTGTGTGACATCTTCCAATACCTGGCTCCATCGTATGCCATTTCAACCACTGAATTGCTCAACTCCATCGTAGGAAGAGATTTTATCCAGTAAAAGGGAGGGAAAATATTTAATAAAATTATATAAATGAGTTTGAGATCAGTGTCATGGTGGACTATCGCCACACCCGTGGACATCACTCTTACTCATCACAAACTTAATAAAACATAGGAATTTAAGCACAAAATAATTGATATTTTCACAAACCTCCCCCGGGCCAAGTCTCTGTTTAACCCCTCATATATGAGGGGAAGAGGTCACGGTGGAGAATATGAGAAGAATAAAAGAAGAAAAGAAGAAAATATGAAGAAGAAAATAGGGTGGATGGGTGGACACAGAAATAAAAATAAGGCATGAATTTTATTAGAAAACTAAATTAGAAATGAAAAAAAAACAAAAATAAAGAAAATAAATAATTAAATAAAAATTTATATGGGGAAGATATTTGGGAGGCCTCCATCGGTGGAGATCTCCTACTTGGTGCCTTGAAGGAATGGATGGAGAATGGGATGCTTTGGGAAGGAGGATAGGGCCTCCTTTTATAGGCAGAATTTGACACCCGAAAGTTTAAATGTTGTAGACCCCATAAATGGCCTCTACACGTGTTACACCCTTCAAAAATGTTGTGCATAAATATATTTTCTGTTTCCCCTCAAAATTTCAGCTAATTGGGAAACATGATGGATGAGGTATGGATTTTTCATTCATGGTTTCTCTTTCTCGATGAAGCTTCCAAGAAGGTTTTTGCAAAAGTATGTCGTTCAATAACCTCCTTAATGACCTTCAGCATCCCTCAAATTTATTTTAGAAATGGACCTATCTGTCCTAGTGGTATCTCATGTGTAAAAACATCATTTAGATATGTGTAGTCCGAGATGGGGTTCCGTTACGGTAGGTGGTTCCACGTTGTACGCCCTGAAAAATGTCCAACTTCAATGAGTTTTTAGGCCCTATAGATGGCCGAATTAGCTCCTAGTCCAGAAGAAAAAAATGAAAAAAAATAAATTACGGATTCTAAAAATAATTTAATCAAAAAATACGTTATAATATTTTCCATTAAATAACCAAAATACCCATGACGTAAAAATCTGTCAAAAATCTAGAATTAGTCATTTTTCACATTTAGGCTCAAAATAAAACTAAAACCTAAAAATGTGACAATTACCCATTCAATAAAACTATGGATGGATTATAAACAATGATTTACAGTATTAAATATAGGAAAATGTGAGATTCATCAAATATAGTTCATGAATTACGTTGATTTCATTTTTATGAATCATGTCTTATAGAATGATAATTATTTATTCCATAAATTGTGTTTATGATCTATGAAAGGTTTGATATTAACATTGTGAGTCATGTTTATTATCTAATATCCTTATTCTTTTATTATGACTTTATATGATAAAAAAATGATATCTCTTATGTTTACTCTAAATGTATATCTGATCTCACCTTTTATTATGTTTCCTTTACATAGGTTATGAAGAAATGTTTTAAGAAGGATATGTTTATAAAGAGTAAAAAAGGGGACACTCTTTTTGATAGATTTTTAATATTTTTCACTAAATAATAATATATTGTACTTAGTCTCCAAAGAAAAAAAACAATTACGGTCCTTGGGAATGTGTTTCTGAAATGCATTGATTATCCATCTAAAAATAGTTTATACTTATGTATGAAATTCCTAGGATGTTTTAGGTCTAATTAGAGAGTGATGTGATCAAATGTAAGGATTAAAAAAAATTATTTTAGTAGAAGATGTATGTTTATTAAAAATATTATTCAAATTTTAAAATTTAATCATTTATAGATAAAATAGAAATAAATTTTGAGATAATCTCGAAAAAATGACATAAAAAAAAATCTTAATTATATAAATCCATGGTAGTTATGCCAACTATTTGATTGTGGTAGCTTTGAAATGGTGTGATATGTTTACTAACCATACAAGTAACATCCTTTGATTAATATAGTGAACATGTGACCCATATTACATGGTTAATATACTGAATGTGTGAGTGATGTTATATGATAGGTATACTAAGGCCATGAATAACTGGTCATGGTAGTTATTCTATCTATATGAATAAAAAATCATGGTCACATAACTAACCATGTGAAACAAGAATCACAGTAACATCAAGAAATGGGTCAAAAATAAGAGTTTAGGTTTTACATCAAGAATTTAAATAACTAAAAGGATAAAAACTGAATTGAAAGAATTAAAATATTTTGACATACCAAATTCATGTATGATATAGTTATTTCTTTCAATATTCGATGCCTTTTTAAAACAATCAGCAAGAAGATGTTCAATACTAATGAATTCAAGTGTTATTTCATACTTTTTAAAATGATCTCTTAAAAAGTGATGTCTTATATCAATACTATTTTTTATTGAAAGTGTTACGACATTGTTAGAGATATTTATTTCAATTTTGTTATCAAAATTTATGTAGAAATGGAAAAATTAATGTCCTTAGTCTAGTAATATTTGTATCATCCATAAAATCCATGAAAAACAACTACATGTAGCTTTGTACATGTATTATTTATTTAAGAATGAAATAGAGTAATTTTTATTACTACCCCATGAAGCTAGAGATTTAACCAAAAGGTAACATGTTCCAAAATTTATTTTTCTATCAAACTTACAACCACCAAAATATTCATCTAAATTACAAATTAAATAAACATTACCCTCTAGAATATAATAGTACTAAGTTGGTTTTATTTTAGTGGTATTTAAAATTTATTTTCATAGTAACTAGATGTGATTTTTTTTTATTATTGAAATACACACACCAAAATACTAATCATAATATAAGGTTATATACTAATTAAGTATAATATAATCCCAATAATACCACTAGAAGTGGTTTGATCAATCGGAACTCCAATTTTATCAATATTTGTTCAAGAACATATAATCCAGGGAGTATCACTACCATTTGTGCTATCCATACTGAAACCTTTTAAAAGATCCTTATTTATTTTTCATCTATTTAAAAATTTTTATTCCTTATTTTAAAAAAACGGGAAGGATTTTAACTCACCCATCAAATTTATTTAAGACCCATTTTACATCTTTCTGGAAAATTTAGTACAGATGGATTTTTGTAATTATATATAAATAACCTCTTAAATATAAATTTTTTAATAATAACATCTTTTAATATTATTTTTATAAATAAATTATGGCCAAATATTCTATTAGTAAAACATTTAAAAATAAAAACTTATCTAAGAGTATCAAACTATACACTATGAGCTTATTTTAAACAATATTTTATTTTTCAAATTAAAAAAATGATTTGGAAAATGTTGGTTTTGAAATACAATTGGTTATTAAAAAATACGCAATTATATAACCATTTA
This sequence comes from Viscum album, assembly GCA_963277665.1. Classification (NCBI taxonomy): domain Eukaryota; kingdom Viridiplantae; phylum Streptophyta; class Magnoliopsida; order Santalales; family Viscaceae; genus Viscum; species Viscum album. The sequence goes on along the minus strand of OY728126.1, from coordinate 686,186,829 downwards.
AGAGAGCACATTTTTCATCCATTTGAAATAATTTGGAATCCAAATTTGACACATAGGTAAAAAACATTCTAAAAGATTCATGTCTAGCTACTACTATCAAGGTTTATTCATATTTAATACCTTATGATGACTATATACTTGTGTAATAAATCATGATTTATTTTTTATTATGTTTCCCGATTCATATAACTTATTTTTATACACCCAAATACTTGTAATGGTCATGATGTAATTAAGTATTTATACTAGTTACCAAAATCTATTTCTTCAAACGGATTTAATTCTTATTTATTTTACAACACCCATAACTTATCCTTTATTTCTTCTATGATGTTCTTGGGATGAATCTATGACAATAAGACTTCATGTTACTTCATTTCTAATAGAATCTATTATATGAATTCCTATATCTATATCCCCTATTACAATATCTACGGGATTGTCTCTATGAGCATTAATGGATATAGGAATATAGGTATTTGACACTTAATTATCTTCTTTAGGTTCTAGTTCAAATATTTTCGTAGAATTGGATGATTTTAAAATTATATATTTTAAATAATTATCACTACGTCTTATATTTATATATAAATTAGAAATTTCATCCTAAAGGTTTCCCAAAGGGGACTTAGGCTCATGTGTATCGGTTTTATAATATATGACATATATATTCTTTTAAAAGTTTAATTTTTTTAATAAATACAATATATAATTTATTAGATACTTAATATCAAAGGAAAATTCCTTCATCACTTTTGGATTCAAATTTTTCTAAATTTTCCTATATATTGACTATAAATACCATAAAACCAAATATATAAAATTAATTAACTTTTGGGTTTCTCCCATTTCATAACTCATATCATGTGTCATTTAAATATTTTATCGAATAAACTCTTTTTAAAAAATAACAAGACAGATTCACAAGTAGTTATCAAAATTAAATTGGTTAATCATATGTATTGATCATGGTCTGAGATATTTAATGAAGAGTTTTGTATCTTATTTCAACTACGCCATTATTTTTTGGGGTCATAGGAGTAGAAATGTAAGGAATATATCCATGTTGTGTGCATTGATATTCACATTCTTATTTTTAAAACTCACAACCATGATCATTTTGTACGTTCTAAAATATAGGTCCAAAAATATTTTCTATATATTTTGAATACATGGGAAAATAAAATTGATCTTTACTATTTTGAGCTAGAGATAATACCTAGGCGTATCTAGACGAGTCATGTTATAGAACATAAGAATATATATTCCCATTTATGCTAGTAAAATATAGAGGGTCTAATAATTAACTTGTGAACCATATTTTAGGGTTGAGATGTTGACACTTATTTATTTAATTTGAAAGAGATTTTATGTTGTTTCTCTTTTTTAACATGGGTTACAGGCTTTGTCTATTGAGAATTATAGTTTTGGATGATTCTTGAATAATCTTTTCCTAGCCATCTTTTTATTTGGGTGAAAGTTGGAGTGTCTAGGTCTCCTATTCCAATGCCAAAAATCTTTATTAACTGCACTATAATAAGAAATATTTTTATAAAATAACGAATGAAAATTAATATAATAGACATTTCCATAATTTAAAGAATTGAAAACTAAGTCTTTCATATAAATATAAACCTTTAAAGAATTATTCACAAATGTAACATGGTAACTATCATCATATAACTATTAAATTCTAATCAGAATATACTTCAATTCATCCATAAATAACACTTTAAAAATTAAAATAGGACTAGAGTTACCAATTTGAGCGCGTATAATAATTTTGTACATTGGCATTGTCACTAAAAATTGAATTCCCACAATATACATTGATAATTTTCTTAAAGGTAGAGTTTTCCCAAGAAACATCTTTAGAGCATACACAATCATTTTACTATAGTTTTTTACTAATACTCTACAACCAGATTTCTTATAAAAAAATTTAAACCAAAATTGATTTTGGTATGAATACTTTCTTATGACTTCAATTGTTAGTGGTAAAAGCCTTAGGAATCCAAATATATATAAATTATTTCATATATAAAAATTTTAATCTTTTAGAAATTAAAACATGGTTTGTTCTAAAAGAATATGAACTATTTATAGAATTATTATAACATGAAGTAGGAAAAAATTTATTATTATAAACCTTCCATTATCCAGGTTTGTAACCAATCCCAGTGATATATTTTGGAGTGGTTTTTTTTCAAGGTTCCTTTTTATAGTTTCTATACTATTCATAAATCATTATAGATCTTTGTTTATTTTCATATTTTACATTTTAATCTCATATTTTTATTTAAAAAAATATTATGTTTTTTTCCTTTTTTTATAGAAAATTCAATTTTATAATGAAATGTTAGAGAAACCTATTTATTTATATTTTTTATTTATATTTATGCTGATTATATGTCTCTTATAGAATATTATAATACTAAAATAAATCATCATTTGCTATTTTTTCATCATTTTTTCAGTCTCACAAATATTTAGAAAATAAAAAGGAGATTGAAGAATAATAACTAGTACCATGGTTGTATTTTTCAAGAAACAAATGTTAGATCTATCATTTTATTTTTCACTTAATGAGACTCATTCAATTGAAATATATTTTAAGAGACTCTAATAATATTTCACAGCATTTTTATACCAATTTCCTTGGTTATAATAATTTTTATTATTTTTTATATTGGAACAGTCTTCATTGATGTGTCATTTTCTTTTACACTCGAAACATGTTATTTCATTAGTGTAATCATCAATTTCCCATTGTTTCCACCAATTTACTCTATTTTCATACTTACCACTATTATTCTGTCTCTTAAAAAACATATTCTTATATTAGAAATATTTGAATCGTCTAGATAGTTGAGTCATTTCCTCATTACTGTTAACAAGAATTTCTCATTTTTCAAACATTCAGCTTTGATTTTCCCTTTTAACATTGATTTAACAGTATTTAAGGCTATTTGTTTTCAATTTTCATTATAATTTTATTCTTTTTAAGAAGAACTCAATTTCTCCTCAAACATTATAATATTTATATTAATATCTACTACTTGTATTATATTAAAGCCACATGAATATCAAATGGAAATAGAGGTTCTTTTCCACTTATCAGGCATATATATTAGAAGTCCAATCAATTTATGTTTATATTTCATTTTATTATTCTAGTGCATGAATTTTGTTTAAAATCTCATTAAACTTGAGATACGAGTTTGAAACATATTATTTAGGGTTCATTTTAAATGTATGATTTTTAAAGATATAAGTATTTAAACACATATCTTTATTATGGTTCTGTCATGAGATATATCAAGGGTATCTTAAATTTCAAAAGCTGTATAACAATAATTTATTATATTAAATTGATATTCTTATGAAGAAAAATATAATGATTCTATAGCCTTAAAATTTCATTTATGAGTTGTATTATGGATATTTATCCACTGATATCTAGTTGAATTGGGTTTTTAATATTCTTCATTGACAAAAATTTAAATATCAATGATCATTTTCAAGATATTTATTTTTACTATGATCTACCATTGAGTATAATAAGATTCATTTTAGGATGTCGATTATTTGCACTTCTATCTTTTCTATTATTATACATAGAGACTTACATGTAAAACTAATTGTTTTTGAGATCTTATGAAAAAATTAGATCATAGTAAAAAACTATTGAATTAAAAATAAATCCATCAATTTAATAAAAATATACAGTTAACAAAAATTGTAGAATAATATAATTTAAATGTTAAAAAATATTACCAAAATATGAATCATAGCTCAGTTAAAATAATTATGAATATAATTGATGAAAAAAATATCTCAAGGAAACATTGAAGCATCTTTTGTTGGATTGTGTTTGTTAACAAAGATGATTTTCATGGTTAGTAGTGGTGTTCCATAGATATTTTTTACAATCTCTGTGGAAAAAGAACCATTATAAAGGAATGTAAGATTTGGAGGTGGTACAAAAAAAAGATACAAGGTGGCCCCATTTTCTAGTGTTTTCCATTCTTTTAGGCCTCAAAATCAAAAAATGGAGGATGGTGTTTCTTGAAAAAGATTATTCTCGCATGATTGAGGGTGGGGTTGAAACTTATGTATAAAAACATTTCAATAAAAGAACATCGAAAAATAGAAAAGTTATAAAGATCGCAAAATATTAAGAAATGTGCATGAAAGAGAAGGTTGCACAAAATAAACTTGCGCACCCAATGTGGCATCCAATAGGGTTTTGTGAGCATAGGGGGGGATCATACAATATGTATAGAACATTCCGCATAGTGGTCGGTGATTATTATATATAAGTGGTGACCCCCCTAATTCAAAGAAGTTCAACACATAGAAAATATCTGGGTTCCAGATAGCGTAAGAAATTTTTACAAAAGGAATTGCATGGAAGTATTTGTGTTGTAAAAAGGTAAGAATGTTGTCGTAATAATGGGCTTTTACATATGATTGATGTCTCACTTAAGAGGTGATTCATGAAAAAAGTGTAATATCTCATGAACAACATTAAAGTTGCATGAAAGAATATGTAGGGGTTGCATGAATGATTTTTGGTTGCCTAGTATATCTGTAGTAAAGCAGTATTAATTAGTGGATTAAAGTGAGAGATCAATTGTGTATATACATACAGTTGAGGATTGATTAATTAGAGATAATTAGAGGACCTAAAAGTATAAAAAATATGAGTGGATCTTTAGAAGAAGAAGTGATCACAAATTAGTTGTGAGAAAACATTAATTTTTAAATTGATATTAGCTGTAAACTAGGAGGGAATGTGTGTCTTTTCCAAATGTTTTAAATAGCAGTGCGATTTGACTTGATCTGGTACATTGGAACATTTCCATTTTATTCTCCTAGGAAATATCCCAATGAGGGCGAACCATGTAAAAATTGATGTGTCCCATGCATGCATTAATTTTTATTTATTCATTTCAAAGCGAAAGTGAGATAAAAGGGTTTAATTAAAAAACAAAATAATATCAATAAGGGGAACTTCTTTTAATCTGTCATACCCTGATTCACCCCACTCTCATGATATTTTACCTAGTGGACCAAACAATAATTTATCTTTTGAAACTAACTTACATGAACAAAAAATCCTACATATAACATAGATTTAGTTCAAATATCAAAGTAAGGCATTGTTTTTATTTTGTAAACATATATTATTTGGATTTAAAATATTTAAATACAAAAAAAACAAAAGGGAAATATATTGAAGGTTTTACTATTGATCCATGAAATAATCACCTCTACATGTAAATCACACATTACCAAGTAGTTTTTTAAAGAATAAACTAATCCAGAACCCTGGTCAGGTTTTTAAAAATAAATTTAATTATATTGTTTAATCTATAAATAAGAAATTTCTATTTTTATTCATGGGATAATGAATATAATTGGTCATGAACAACCTCTTTCATAGTTATTAATGAGATTACATTTCAAAAATAATGAAATATATTGTATAGAAATAAATAATATAAAAAAAGAGACTATGTTTGTAGATAAAAAATGAAAAATAACACACAACACATAATTTTTTCTATAAAAATTGAAATGAATAATTAAAGTGAATATTTGATGCATCTATGTTTTATTAGCATCAATTTTTAAGGAATCCTTGAAATTTACTTTAAAGGGGATTAACCGAGTTTGTATAGAAGGTTCAGGAAAATAGAGTTTAATAGAGTATTATGAATGAGTATTTTGTGTATCACTAGTGAAATTGTGTTTTCCTATTGTATTCTCTCTAGGATTAACCACACTTTTCTTTGAGATATTATTTTTTAAAAATAAGTATATATAAATTTATCCATTAGAGAACACGCATTATAGCCTTAATTGCACTTACTATACAATTGAAGCTAAAAAAGTAGCTGTGGGAAATTTGAAAATACTCCACTGCTTCTGTTAGACAGAGTAGGTTCTCTTCACATTGGAATGACAACTATTTCTCAAGATAATTAGGCACAGTCCATTTTCATGGAAACTAGGCATGGAAACCAAGAACGAGAACTACGTATAAACACTAGGCACATAAACATTGCACAATCACATTATTCCTTCATGTGGTAAGTATATCTCTTCATTTAACAGGAACATATCATCATATGGTAGGTAGTATTATTCTCAGGATAGGTATAATTCTTATCATGGTATATAATATTCTCATACGGTCACTATTATTACACATATGATCCTTACATTACAAGGAGAATGTATCTTAACTTCACACAATAACTATATTTGTTAATGTGGTAATTAGTTTCTTTTGTGTGGTTACATGAACATTAATACATGGTAGGTTCATGCATTCACATTAACATCAGTGCTCGATCAATAGAAGACGTAGATATAATTGGAACATGATAGGTTGGTTTTTCATTTGGTCAGTACCACATGATCACTTGACCTTTACTGTGAGCATATGGTGTTCATGTGTTTGGTATGCATGGAAAGTTACAGACATAGAAATTTTTTCATATTTTTCAAGGAAAAATAATTAATATAAATAAAACATGAAATTCATTAATAACATTATGATCCTGGTTTATTATCACTAAAATATGAATATTTTGGTCTAAATAAATAGTAAGAATAATAGATATCAATAGAATATCACAACTAAGAATAATATGATCATGTAGATATGAGAACATAATCAAGGTGTACAAAATATTGAATCATAACCAAAAAAATATATCATAAATAAAAAATAATGGAATAAATAATTTGAAATGACATCTGACTTGCGATACAAACATAAATATGGGATACCATGACAATGTTAATAAAACAAACTATAATTAAATATATGTATAATGTTTCATATATAAAATAACTTTACTTGCATATGGTTGTAAATATGACACCAATGTGAAAACATTGAGCTATCAACATAAAAAAATGTCCATGTATGAGTTATGATCATAACAATAATGACCAAACATGATTTGTGCGCATAAAAATAATGTCAAAGCATTTTGTGTGAACATAAAAATAATGTACATGCACAACATCATTATCTCATGAGACATAAATCATTAAAAAATAAATTTTAGGACTATAATGGATGCAACTATCATATAAAAATAATACATCCATATGTGTTCAATAAGAACATGAAGATAATCAAAATTACATCATAGCGTAGTTAACTAATTAGAAAGAGATGAGTTTCAGGAGAACATCCACATAATGTGATCATAAAACATTCAAATAAATAAGATGGATGGTATCATTAGATCATATCCTTAGTGAATCATATGAAACATTAATGTATTTTTAAATAGAATATAATTTATTTTATAATAACATTTGAAACATTCTTTGAAAAATAAGAATTAATATACTTTTCATTTGACATGTTTTATCTTAAAATAAAAATCTCACAAAATAATTCGATAAAAGACTAATTTTAGAAAACTATGAAAACTTGAAGAGGAATATTTATTAATAAAAATTAATATAAATGTAGTAAAATATGTTCATGCAGAAAAAGGTTAAAAAGAATATTATTTTCACACTTTTATAAAGAGATTCAGTGCATTCGGAAAATTACCAAAATCTAATTTTTTTTAAAATATTTATTTAAAAATTGTATAATGAAATTAAAATAAAACATAAAATGTAATTAATCAATTAATTATTTAAAGGGACGAAGTTTTTTGAAAATATATAAATAATCTGTTCATAGGGGAGAAAAATCACTGATAGAATAATTTACATAAAGTTTGTTTCACATACATGTATACAATTTGTTTAATTATGAACCAAAGGAAAGTGAAATTGTAAAAAGACAAGAATGAACAGATAATAAACAATGGAGAAGAAAACATATTGGGGTTTAGAGATAAAATTATATAATTCCTTCAAGTAGGAAACTATACATAAATAATATCGAATTAAAAATGAGATTGGAAAAGAAACACTTATGACTTTAATTACATTGAAATCATAACCCCATGAAAGGGAGAAAAATAAATGAATTTTTAAAACCATTTAATTTCATGAAAAATATCATAAAATGAAAGAAGTGGTTAATATATAGTATAACTAAATGAAATAAAATTTAGATAAGAAAACCCTTACTACTTTAGTATTGTATGAATCAAATGAATAAAAAGGGTTGATCATGATTAGGATATTAAAAAATCATAAATTACAAGTTTTTTATTATACATGAAGATAATAATGTATTAATTAAACTATATAAAATAAAATATACTAAATAATATGAAACATTTCACAAGGAATTGAAATTGTGTTAAAGAATACATACCTTTATATTCAGATCGCATAATTCAAAACAAGTATAAAACATTCATATAAAGAAATTTTAGAAATTAATTAATCATATGAATTTAGAACGAGTCACATTTTATCTAAAAAACTCAATGAATATTTTTTAGAATAATCTCTCTTTAAAGATAAAAAATGATATTTTAAAATATAATGTGGATCATTAATAGGAAATAAATGTTATTTTAGACCAGTACCCATCAAACTTTGTCTAAATATATGGTTATATGATTTTTGAATTATTTATAAATTAATTTATGTTTACATACCTTGTATGGCCATTTTCATGGATATTATTGTAATTTAAATTCAAAAATGTATAGAAATCTATTGTATTCAACATTAAAAGTTTATGTAATTACATATCTATCATATTTATCCTCCAAAATCATGAAATACTCTATGTTATCTAATAATTATCACTTTAATATTTTAAATCAACATATTTTTTACTATTCTTATCCTTGCCCATGGGTTGTAACAACACTGTATAAGCATTTTGGATAATTATATTATTATTAAAAAATAATCGTTTTAATAACATATATATATAAATTATTATTCATCTATATTTTAATATCTTACAAATCATATTATATATTATTCTTATTTTATTATGAAATCATATTTAATATATTATATTAACATTACTCTCCTTGCATATGCCCTGAGTATGAATTTGGATAATTATACTGTTATATAACTATAAAATGAATAAATATATGTTGGTATTAATCATTTATTTCTCTTGAAGTCAATAAATTTTGTATACATTCTATATATTTTCACCACCTATATTGACTTTAACTATGTTTTGCAAGCATCGTTCCAACACTAATTATTGTTTTCATAATTATCTATAAATACCAATTAATTTAGATTAACTATAAAATAAGTTTATAATACTTACATTATGTTAATATGTATGATATTTTCCATAACATACAAAAATTAGTATTTCATATTTCCATCATGATGACTTTATTAATGATAAAATATTTTAAAATACTATTTTTTTAAACTTTTCACCAAAAAATCTACATGTATAAAAAAATCAAAAAAATTCACCCTAAGAAATTTTTATATGATGAATTAAAAAATAAAGATAAATTTTTTTAATTAAAATTATAGAATATATTAATTCATATTTTAAGTTAAAAATATAATTTAACAAAAACTATTTTTTAGAAAAACAATATTTTAAATATTAAAGGTTTTTAATATTAATTCATATCAATTATTAATTAAATTAGACTTAATTTATTTTTCACAATTTTTTTTATTATTATAGTAATTTAAAATGGATATATATGATTTGAGGTAAAAATAAATAACAACTTAAAAATATTTACCTAAAAAATACCACTTTTTAAGAGTAATTAAATTTTGTCAAATCCCATTAATTATTTATCTTTAATACATTAAATTAAATTAATTTATTAGTATTATAAAAAAGAATTTTTTTGGGAAATAAAATATTAATAATATGTGAGTAATTTTAAAACAAGTATTTATAATAAATAATTTTAATTAATTAATATATTTTTATTTAATAGATGTTTTACACTTTTATAAATTTCCTTAATGATTCTTCACATTGTATTCTCCTAATGTAGTGATTTTTATTTATTCATTGTAATAAAATATAACATGGTTAATTATTGTAATGTACAGATTGTTAAATAATCAATTCAACATAGTAATTATCAGAATGAAAATAAATACTTAAATCCTTGGGTGTTACATTCTTCCTCCTTCAAATAAATTTCATCATCATAATTTTAATTATCACTTATTAAGAGACTTAGATAAGAAATACTTAATAAATACAAAACCCATGATAACATTTATAACATTTTATGAACCTTAATATATTATATACTAAAGAAATAATATTTTCCTTCTTAATAGTAATATATATTTAAATTTTTATTTATCTCAACTATTTATACAAAATATGATTTCATAGTTGGATATAATATATTTGAAGGGAATACCTTCCCCAACTACATTTTCATGACCTAATCTCAATAAAATACGAGAATGAGAATGGTTATGGTAAAAATTGATATATATGTTATTAGATCCCCTTTAAGAACCCAAAGGGCTGGGGGAGGGGTGGGGTGGATCATAGTGAAGCATATTTAAAGCATTTTCAACCTTTTTTTTACCATTAATTATCACATTCCCACATGCATATGACCTATGTTCAAACTTTCTCATTTCCCTTATACTCTCCCAATTCACTTAAAAATGTAGATATATTATTCATATTGATACACAATGATTTCTTACTAGGTTAATCCACATTGGGATACTCTATGGAGTTTGCTATCGATATTGTGTCGATATACTAACTAACCATTAGGCTGACTATTTTCGGAGGTTACAAATTTTTGGTCAATTTATGATAGATATAATTACTATTATAAGGTTTTGGTTTATCTCACTACTTCCCATGTCTCACCATATTTCCTCCTTCTTCATGCACCACTTAGGGTTTGGACACCATGAGTTATATACTCTTGGTGGATATAAGGTTGGGGTTAATATATACTTAGGATGACTTACCTTAAAGGGATTTGGTGTGTGATCACAATAACCCAAGGATCACTACCTTTACACTTCCATTTCACACTTCTCAAGTGAAGGACACAATGCGATCAATTCTATTTCATCCTCCATTATCCATTCATCTATGTAAAGAACATACACATAGTTTATAAATACGCAGGTATATTCATCAACATCAAATGGGTTGTGAAAATCATTAAATAAATATATATATAGATGTGGTACTAAAATCCTAATTGATTCTTTATATACCTACCGTGAACTCCAACTTCACCGCTTATTCTTTCAATTTATTTTTTGATATACATAATTTTTCTTTACCTTATGAAATTAACTACTTCTCTATTACTCAGAATGGTGATCTTCCATAAAATTTCTTGAACTCTTCTTCTAATATGTGTGCAATATTTTTCTTTAAATAAAAATACAATCAAATCCCATTCTTATCAATATGAAGATATGATGATTATCCATTGGGGTTACTCTATTGATCATGGAATTCAAATATTATAGGTAAGTGAATGTTCCTGACTCTTTCCCCCTTACATGAGATATCATTATGAAATATATTTGTAGAGGGTACCAAAAATTCATAGTATGAGGTCACCTATTTGATAGGAACATGATATATTTTTGTGAGTTCCATCACACCTTAGAAATTATTCTTATTAGAAGTATATTCAACTTCTTGAAGTCCTCATAATGTTTTATTTTTCTAAAAGGAGGAAAACCCCTTCCATGCCAACGACTTCATTTTTTCTTAGAATGTTGTGTTGAATAACTCTAGATTTTCCATATTTGTAATATCCAATCACATAAAACATTTTATAAGGAATTATTAAAATAATTCAATAATCTCAAGTAGATCCACATTCATGGGCTACATTGTGGATGGACCATCCTATCTTACAGTGTGAAACAATCCACTATAGTGTGAATAATATTTCATTTAATTCACTACATCTCACCTATAACTACCTTATTCATTATCATTGTAAATTATTGCTCCCATTTTATGTTCCATGATATTATGATAATTCAAAAATAGTTCCATCGTCATATCAAGTGTCTTCACTATTAGCTGACATGCCTAGAGTATTTTAGAATAAATATCCCTATATATTTGATAAATACATTACATAAGCAATTCAGTTATATGGATCACTAGATCAAACATTTCATATGTAAAAACCCATAATTGGGGGATCATGTACCAAAAATATTTTACATCAATGAATTGAATACGTGAATCATCATAGAGCTTGAATTTTCATACATCAATATATTTATATACATGTTTCAGTCCATTTCTGAATTTGAAAATTTCTCTCGTCTTGGATACATGAACCCCCTCAAAAGAAAAATAATATTATTTCAATCCTTTTCTAATGTTGTATATGCTTAAAATACCATACTTTGGTACTTAGCATGATTTCCAAAAATCCATCATTCATTCAAATTTGGTTCGATCTAACTCCATATTTGGTTCCCAAAACTTGTTAAATTTATAGATCATCGCATTAAATTTTCAGAGCTAGAAATATATCCTCATTTAAATATAGGAAAAATATATCTCCATGTTATGCTCTAACAAAACACTTTTAACCCCACATTTCATTATCAACAAATACAATATATTTATGAATAAAACACAATCCACAGTTTATTTTTATCATGTTAGATATTCTAGAACATAGAAGATTTAATTTTGGAGGACTGTTTTGTCATATAATGTAGTATCAGTAATTTATGAGGAAATTGAGGTCACAACTGATTGATTTAGTTTTGTATTAGTGATGAAATTTTCCCATTTGACCAATTTATTGGTCATCCATTCATCAAGTTTTTTTACCTTACTCAAAACATTCTTATATTATCCTTATTCTTCTAGAGTGATATTGGAGACCCATGATACATATAGAAATGGTTGGCCTAGATTTACATACCCATAATAAATGATTTTCTAGAGAAAATATTTAAAGTAAAAATACTCAGGAATTTTTATCCTTACTATCCAATGGTATATGAAATAATTAGGTGTTAATTGAGGCCAATATTTTCATGTCTCATAGCCTCAGGTAGCGAGATTATGTTTTTTCATTGTCCAAAATAATATTACCCAAGACTTACTCATAAAAAATAATTATATTTATTATACCAATAATTATATGATGAATGCATCTCCTCCTTTATCCCCTCCATTCAAGTGATCTATTGTCATTTTATCTTTTGAGGGATGTAGTTTTTTATATTTCATGAGTTTAGGTTCTTGGATATGGAATCCATGATTAATTATGAGTTACAATTTTCATTTCCACATTTCCAATGCTATTTATTTTATACTTCCATGTTGGTTGCGATTTATCCTTTGGTTATCAAATAAAATCCTGTAATCTTTTTGAAACAACTATGAACACTCAAAATACACCGGAATATTTTTCAAGATCAATTGTGTCTAAAATTATAACCTAGTATTTTCAATTAAAATCCCCAAAAAACACTCATAGTAGAGTTACATGTTCAAGGAGTAGGTCTGACCATTGCATCAAGAAATGAAATTCGAGACCCAATCATTCCCATAATATTTATAATTATAGAAATTTATAATCATAGTATTTCTTAGTTTGTAATTGAGATCGAATATAATTTTCCAATTGTGGCATTCCAAACTTATACTAGATCTTTTCAGTAGGTTGGTAAATAAGACAAGTGATAGTCTTTACAAAAAAATGCATGAAGTATATGATATTTACTAATTCTTTTTTCTTGTGCATTCTCTTCATAGGAATATGCTGAGACCTAAATTGTTTCATATGATTCATTGTGTTCTAAATTTCATTAAATATTATCAAATTTGGATATTTGAAATTAGATAGGGGAGTCACATACATCAACTTAGTATAGGCCTCACATTCATATTGCACTACATCACATCATATTTCCATGAATTCCATTATGGAAGCCAAGGAATCAATAATGATTTTATGTTCCATAAGAATGAATAATTTTTTATATTTTTTAGTGGAGTCTATAGGTAGATCTTGTTATAGTTATCTAACCAACTTATGATGTTGAAACCTAGTTTGAGTCAGCATAGGGTAGATCATTTAATAGGGTTCTAGTTTCCACTAAGTAGAGGAATACCGTTATATTATTCATCTAATGGGTTTAAATACATTATTTAGTTGATCCTAGAACTTTTTTTATGATCAGAGTCTACACTCACAGGTTGGTAAAACTTCTCAGGTTGAGGAAAATTTAATAGAGGAGAGATGTAGAGCTCTTCCAAAAAATTATACCCAGTCATCATATTCTCTTTAATAAATTTGATATTATGTCTCCAAATATTATCTATATCAGATTCATATTGATTGAAACATTTTGTGGTGGTGGGTTCCTTAGTTTCCTTAGGTAATGGATGGGATGTATCCACACCAATTTATTCTTATTTCACTAAATATTTATAAATAGGAAACATATGAGAACTCATGAAAACCTCTAATTTTTTATCCTTTCTTTGTTGCTGGGTACCAACACCCACTTAAAGTGTTCTGATATAGACAATATTTTAGACAAAAACTATCACATCTCAATATGCCACCATTATATAAATATCAATGTATTATATAGGTTCAACACTGATGAAAATAATTGATAAATAATATTCAATACTGATCATGGATTAATTAAAATTACATAAGGATTTTTCACCAATTGAATATCTATCAAGGGATAAATAAAAATCCCATATGAAATTTTCTTTCTAATGGGAATGCTTCGGATATTATCCTCTATTAGGTTTTTATTTTTGGTATTTATTATCCCATATATTTATTAATGAAGAGTAATCCAAATTGAGTTCCTGATAGTCTTTACTAAGTGAATTCCCCGAGTGAAGGATGGGCCATGCAATAGAAGAAACAATGAAGGACTCTCTTCTAATGATTAACCCATCTAGATAATTGTGATTCTTATGAGGGGGATGAAGCTGATATATAAATTTCCAAATTTCTATGGGAAATGATCGACCTATTTCTTTAATAATTATATAATGGACATTTTGAGCATATTATGATCTCAATTCTAGTGGTTGTGGTAAAAGTTACACCAAAACTACAGGTTGGGGTTACTACAACTACCTTCTTGATATTGTGAGGCTTGGTTTGTGTATTATACATATATAGTACAAGTAGAGAGAATGATATGATTTCTATTTCTGGTCTAATTGTAACATTTTTTTTGTATTTTAAAAAGTCAAAATATTGTTCAATATTTTTAGAGGCCCGATATAGGAGTGTTTCAATTGATCAATCAAACTGATTCTTCTATTTTTGAGTATTAGTGATGGCGGTATTTCACTGCAATGAATAGTCAGCATATTAAAACACTATCCCTAACACTTCACTCGAATAAATATAATTATATGTTATATTCCATGGTGCAATCTATTGGTTATGGAGTGGTTTAAATTTAAATAATCAATAATAACAAAACCTATAATGTGCACACCAAATGGGGAATCAATATCAAACTTAATTGGATCCTTCAATTAATTAAGAAATTCTTGTTCGAGATCTTTCTTTTACCTTACCATTAATAGATGATGTGAAACTAAAATATAATCTAAGTTGATTTAATGAAAAAACTAACCATTCTTCTTAAAATTATTATCATACTACCCATAAGAAAAAATGTTCATATTGAGATGATGATGATTTGTTCAAGAAAATATTACCCAAAATGTATATATTCCTTCTTTAATGTCTCAGAAAAATCGTATTGATATATGGACATAGTTTAGAACATGAATGTTATATTATCTTCTGTTATTTATTTCTAGATAACTAAGTCATTTTCTTCATCATCTAAAAGGTATTCATCAACTTGATCCAAACTGAGAAGTTGTTTTCTGACTTTTTATTAAGAGTAGCATGATTGGTCATAATCTCCCCCATTTCATCACTAGTTAGATGATTCAAATGTGGCACAAATGATGACTATTTCCAATAAATATCATTCAATTTATAAGATATATCTCTAATTAATAATGAGGCACTTGGTGTGGGTGAAATTAGTCTCTCAAGTGCCTCTTGATATGAAGGAATTCTCAGAGTACATTATACAAGGCTAGTAAAATTTTATTGAAATGATATGTCACTATGAGGAGGATGTTCATTGTGAAATATATAGATAGGACCTACAAGGTCATTTTTATATTCACCATTACAATGAGGAATTTCTAGATGGACCAATGTATTAAAATAAGATTGAATTTTTAATCACATTCCCAAGGGAGGAACTTTCAGGTGGACACCTTATCTTCCACTAGAAATACCAATGTGATGACTAGTTCTTGATGCATTGGAATGGGGATGTACTTTTTTATAGATTTATCTTCTATACAAAAGGATTATTTCCACATTTATCATCATGGTAAAATTTATATGGGACTATTATTATGTTTTCATAAAAAGTAACCTCAAGGTGAATTCTTTGGGGAGAACATACAAATTTTCTAACTTTAGAATCATGGGATATACTTTAACAAAATAAACTACATTATCATTCTAATGATTATTTTTTAGATTATTGGGGTTTAGTTGAGATATTTTAATTGGAAAAATAAAAATTATAATTAACTAGGGATGGGATATGATCATTCGCATAGGTTGTAGGCTACCCCAATTATACATCTAGGGTCATTCATTGTGCACAATGACTATCACATTTGGGAGTCCTCTTAGGAGGTTCATGTGTTTCCATCAAAATATGTAGAATATCATCTTGAGATTGGGTTGGAATGTGTTCCTTCCATATTATTTCCTCTAAAAATATATCGATAAGTGTATTTAAAACAAATTTTAATATAAGGATTCTTTTTTATTTTTATTGGTATATTCTTACCACTTAGGTTGGATATAAGTGAATAATAAATCTGGGATAACTTTATATAGCCATCGAAACATGTTAGAGAAATCCTGTGAGATTTTTAGGGACATGAGACTACCTTAAAGAAGTTTCCAAGATATAATAGTTATCTTCATTTGGAATGGAAATATAATCTATGTCCTTTTCCCCATTATTCACGAGGACATGAGAATGATACTCCAAAATGGTGGTGGGAGTGTATTCCCACTATTGATTAGCTTTAGAAGTATGCTAATAAGTAACTCTCATGGTGGGGGTAGAGATATGTACCTGCCCCTATTGTTAAACAGTATATACTGATAGTGGAATTCTGCTACCTTCAACAATATGTGATCATAGTTTCATAAGTAATTAGTAGGTAAATATTATTTTCCTTCAACAAATTCAATTATAGGTTGATTCTATTATTTTCGAGGAATGGGGATATGAGACCACTCATCAATTATAATGGTAATATAGGCCCACACCCCCCTCTTATTTTCATTGAAATATATCGACATGATTTATGTGAAGGGGAAGGAATTTTGGATTTCACCATGGTTACTGGAAGGATATGTCGACATCTTCCACTTGATACTACCGATGTTAATTAGTTGTCTTGATTGGTGGGATATGGGATTTATACCTACTGCATAGATGTTTTTAGTGTAAGATGACATGCTTCTTTTACAGGATCATGAATATATGCGTACTCCATATATTTTTTGGTTTGTCACCCACATTGATATCTCCTCCTAGGTTCCCTCGCCTAAATGGATAGGGATATTATCTCTTGGATAATCTCCTCCAAATAATCGTAAGGGGTTAGGGACATAAAATAGTGATGCTGATGCTGATCAACAAACGACCTTCTAGGTGGATCATTTACATTAGTGATTTGACACCTACTCTATCACTCTGTTTTATTTATTTATTTTATATTATTTAATATTATTTAGATTAATAATCATAATATATGCGTTTCTTGATATAATTTTAACAATTTATATGTTTTTTAGGGCCACATAGATTTCCCACATAGTTAGTATATCGTGTATAACTCATGTAATGGGATCTATCCTTGGACTGTTCTAGTTTCAGTGGGTATAATATTTTCTATTTAACTTTGAACGATCATAGAATTAACCACGTGGAATTATTTTGGGCATCAAGTGGGTGTTAGAAAAATTCATACCATGGTTTTGAAAACCATGTTGGTAGACCACTTAGATTCCTCAGAGAAATAAAATTTTATTTATATTTCATATATCATTTTCCAAAACCAAATATGATCTCCACACTCTCTCTAATTATTTCATGAATCCACCTTGGTCTAGACTCTGCGTAACAGAGAAACTTCTATCAAGATCTCTCTTTTTTGATGATTTCCTCTGATTTATTAGTGAATCTTGATCATATATTCATTATAATGGATCTTAATCCCATTATTCCAAATTTTAATCCATTTCTTTCAAACCATATCACCATATTTACTTCTTATAACCCCAATTTCAAAGGGTTATCTCTATTTTCATGATTTGTTTGGTGATTAGGTTTTATTTAAATTTTTCCTTACTTGATCTGGCATCCACCGTCAAAGTTGATGCATTATAAATCAATATTAAGTTATTTGTGGTAGCTTATCCATGCAATAATTCTTAAATTATGAATTCATAATTTAATTATTACTAAAATATATGTTTTAATTTAATAAAATTTTATTATACAGGTTTATGTGATTTTATCAGGATTCATATTGGAAGCGGTGGCTCTTATTTTCAAAAAGTGTTATAAAAAACGATTTAAATTAATTGAAAACATGAGTTGTTTGAGAAATTTCATATATGGTTTCAAAGACAATAACATGAATTTATGAAAATTTTCAGTAGTTTTATTTATTCATAAAAAATTATTAAGTGGTATTTGAAATGCCCTAACCCTAGTTACCCATAACTGGTGCATTATTTTAATAAATTTTCATGATTACAAGGAATCACGTCCCAAAGGACCGATCAGTTTAGCAGTCTTGGAAAATAGATTACAAACACTAACATTACATTACAATTTCAAATGTAAGACACATAATAAATAGTTATTTGAGAATGGAATTATTACCTTTAGCATAACCCTGCATATCTATCATAATACTCTTCTTGGAATCCTAGGAAAATGAATCATAAGAAAGGGTTGATCTCAAACGCTCTGTAAGGATAAGAAATACAATGGTAGATAACATAAATATTAAGCATGGTGAATGATTGAAACCACATGAATTTACCAATAATAATCTGGAATAATTTTATGGAAGGAATATGAGCTGAGTAATTAATTACACAATAAATCATATCATTTATATTTCACTACTCTAATGACCACATGAACCGTCAATATTATTTTCATAATCCGGGAATGTATAATGCCATACATTATAAAACATTTTGTTAAGGCCTCGGCCAAGAAGTCTAAAAAAGATTAAGGCCTCAGTCAAAACCATATATAAAAAATTGGGAAAGGGCCTCGAACAATTCCACGTCTAGTTGTCTCATTAGACCTACCGATCAATATAGGAGCTATAGAGGGCTCCAACAGTCACTTACTAAGTCCAATCCATTCCTCATATGAAAATCATGAAATATAACACAAACATTCATATTAAAACTAGCATAGAAAATGTCAATACATTAACCATAAACCATGAATGGTATAAAAATAGCACATCCATAGTCAAACATATCACAAAACCTTAAATACTATATGGAAGTTTTGTATCATAATAAATGAAGTTCAAATAAACTTAAATCCATCAAAGGATGTTGACATAGATGTAATCAGAACATTTTTTAGAGAAATATATCTTTCTATTTTGAAATCATTTACGAGTAACATAAATATAAAGGAAAAATTTATATTGAAAATATTCTAATAATCTTTAAAGGGAATCTTGGATGATGTTATAATAGTGGTAAATAGCTATACCCATTGTATAAGTTAATAAACATTCTTACCTTAAATTTGTTGAAAAGGTCAAAAAGAACCTTGTTTGGAAAACAACAGAAAGATTCATTTCAAAACATATAAGGGTATAAATTACTTTAACCCATTGTCTAGTAAATAGTAAAAATGTTTTGAACTACATTTTTAAGAAACATGGATGTGGATGATAAAGAGGTCTTAGTATATAATTGTGTATAAACAACCTCAGATAATGAAGAGATTGTGAAATTAACCTTTACCAATTCGGTAACTTACGAAACATACACCCCATGAAAGAAGTATCATACAATGAATATGTGAATACACATAAATTAATGTTTATTATACAAATAATACAATTATGTGTAGTACATACACCACACAAAATGTAATTTTGGAAATATGGCATGAATCTCATGGGAATAAGGAGTGAGATGAAAACCCCTTACCTTTCCCATTCCATTAGTCGAGGGTACTTGTAACCTCTTGTATGATGATTGTAGTATGTTATTAAAGTATTTCATAAACATATTAATATTTATGATATCATACATGATTCATTGATGACTTTATACTACCCATTTAATAATAATTTCTCTGTTAAATTAACATGTCGGGTAATAATTGTTTTTTTATCGTACGTGTTTTAACCTATTACTAATGATTGAATCACATAGATAAAGATTTAAATAATTCCATAATATAAAACTTTATTTTTATATCATATATATTTTGATTATAAATATTTATAATAGACATATATATGAAATTAAAAACACCATTTATGGAGACGGTAGTCTATACGTACGCATAAACGCAGTTTCCGTTTTCATTGCATATTGAACGGAACTAATCGAATAGGATATATGTAAGTATATATATATAAATATAAATATTTATCCAGTGTCATTATTATGTCATATATTACATAAATATTAGTGATATATATTTTTATAATCGTCGATGAATGGTGAATGTGGAAATGAATCTCATCGCGTCGTGGAGATAGTAATCCGTACGTACCCACGAGTGACAATTTCACTTTCTTAAAGGTGTGGAATTGGATGGTATATTAATTTTAAAAAGTAATTATCATGTTATTTGAATTATTTATATACATATTACTCATCATTATATCCATCCAAATAACATAGTGTTGAATAACTAATTACACCACGTCGTAGAGACGGTAAGCCGTACGTACGCACGCATGGTGACATTATCATTCATTAGATGAATAAGATAATGAATATAGTTGTTCCATATTTACAATAACATCACATTATATAGAAGATAAATGTGTTATTATTTTAGAATTGAAAAAACAAATAAATAGTATGTCAAAGAATAAGAGAACTCAAAAGAGGTTGGTGAAATCGTTACCTCTTCTTCTGGATCATCCTTTTGATTTGATAAAATGGCCTCCCTAGGATAGCATTATGAACAAAGGAAGGACTCTAGGATGAAGGTAGAATGGTTGGGAGGATATTTGGATTGTTTTTGGCCAAGACAAATTTCTTTGAATGTGTGAATTAGAGTAAATGGGGAGTTCCCTATTATAAGAAGGGTGATGGGAACCTTAGAAAAACATAAAATATTATATTATA
The DNA here is from genome assembly GCA_963277665.1 of Viscum album. Taxonomy (NCBI): domain Eukaryota; kingdom Viridiplantae; phylum Streptophyta; class Magnoliopsida; order Santalales; family Viscaceae; genus Viscum; species Viscum album. The sequence goes on along the minus strand of OY728126.1, from coordinate 686,165,440 downwards.
ATAAAATAATTTTCAGTTTCTAATTGCTCCAGAATTTATTATTTAAAGGCTATGGTTGGGATGGGTCGAAAAACACTCAACCAGTAGGTTTTAGATTGGTTTAGGTCACCATATTAACCTTAACTTTTAGATTTAACTCTTAGTTAAATAGTTTGACATTTACCATGTCTCTTTGTATTTTTATATTATATAGTTATTAAATATATACTAAAATTTCAATAGAACCCAAATTGATTCATTAATGAAATATGTATTATTATATAAGTCTTTTGGACAATCCTTATTTTTTTAGGATTATTATATCAATTAATAATATAATATTTCTTTTAAAAACTATTTTATGTCAAATTTGACACTATTTGGTATTTGTTTTTTGTTAAAATCATAATAGCATTATTACATAAAAAATTTTCTCTAACCAACCCTAACGTTTCATAATAAAAAAAATAGTTTAATTTATAAAAATTCTCAAATTACATTTATTTGGATATTTATAATGTCATTTATTTTATTTTTTCATTAATACGGTAATTACTGCATCATCATTGTGTCATAAATAAATTTAATTATATAATGTCTAAAAATTATAAATAAAATACCGTAATATATTAAATTGTTTTATATTTCTATTTAATATTTATAGTAGAATTTATTTTATGTATCATCTTATATTATGATTTTTTTAGTTATTTAACTTTGATTTTACATTTTTAACGCTTCATTGAATTAAATAATAATAAATGTCCTAATCTAATCCAAGTGAAACTAAAGGATAATATTTTATTCCTAAGGTTTTATTTGATCAAATTACACTTATCTATTTGAATTTGGGCATGTTTTAGGATAAGAATAATATCATTTTTACCCTTAATTACACTTTTTACTTCTAGCCGTGGTAATTAATAGTAAAAAAGTTACTATTCACCAAAAATAACTTTTGATATATTGAACCACAATATTCATACTGAAATCAACCATGTCTCTCAAATTTTTGAAATTCCACTCATAGAAGAGGTAAAATTATGTTTTATTCAAATATGCAAATTCTCCTAGGAGGTGGGTAAAAGACTGGGAAAAGTTCAATACACTTTTATATATGTAATATTATTACAAAATGACACAATGAATTAAATTGAACATATATAGGTATTATGTATCTTTATTGACCTAAAATAAATTAAAATAAATTACTATGTAAATTAAACGACAGTTTTAAATAATAACTCAGTGTTTTTCACTATTAATCAAAAATTGAATGTTTTCAGAAAAATACGAAAAATTTATCCTGAGCTAATTTTGATATTCTGAATTCAAAAATGAAGTCTAGTTTACCAAAATTAAAAACATATAAGTTTCATTTATTAATTTAGAGTCAATTCCCATTGTCAAAACCTAAAGGCGTATTTTTATGAAACAATAACTATCAAAGGATTGACACTTGTTTATGTCCAATCTAAAAGTGAAATTACATATAATGACTAGAATTGAATTAAATGGTAAAAATATAAACTATTTATACTTCCAAACCATTAAAATGTATAATTTAACACTATAAATTATTTTGATAAAAAAAGTTGTTTTCACATAAAATATAGTATTACTTTACTATTCACCCAAATATGAATGTTATCAGAAAAACACCAAAAATTTATTGAAACGGAATTCATATGTCTAGATTCTAAATAAAAAGTTTTTTTTATAATTTAATATATAATATTTTCAAATATTGGATTTAAATAGGGTTAACCATTAAAATGTGGTAAAATAACATTTTTTAAAAAATACATCTTTTATCTGAAAAAATGAATTATTTCTTACATTATGTATATGGAACTCATTATATGGATTCTAAAATTTTAAGGAATATATATAGTTCAAAATTAAGTTATTAATATTCATAACCACTTTTGAATTATTAGTTTGGTATGTTGTGGTGCGCTTGAACTCGTTGTTGTGTGTAGTGCAAGTTATTGAGTTACTTTTATGAAATAATGTACTATGAAATCTTGGGGTGTTATATTCTTCCCTCCATCAATAAATTACGTCCTCAAAATTTGAAGTTGTTCTTCGAAAATAAAAGGTTGAAAATAGAAAATAATTTTGTGGAGGACTCATGTTGGAAATTGTGTTTATAAAATTTTGTCTTAATAAGAGTGAATATATATATATATATATATACATGTCATGTAGTGTTATATCCTTTGACTAATTCATACCAAAAACTCATATTTCAGTCCAAAAAATATTATATCTATCCTAATTGTATAGGGTTCAAACAAAATTGAATTTATAATTCATCTAGAAAACCTTTTTAAAAAACTACATTATTCAAACCAGGACATCATGTGGGCCAGTGGTATGGGATACACCCTTATTGCCTTTCGGTTGCGGGTTCAAGTTTTGTGGCCTCGCAGGACACGACAGGTTGTCCTTTTTTGGGGTAATCCAAATATAATCTCAAACTAGAATAATCTAAAATACATCTCTCCAAACTCACAGTCCAAAATTTATAAGGAAGGAAAACACAATGAAGATCCTTTCTTCCACGTATTAACATGTGAAAACTCTCATCATTTATTATTTCAAAACATGGTAACACCCTAAATTACTATAAAACCTTTATTGATTACATTAATTCCCCCTTATCCTTTATATAATACTTGATATATTCCTTATATCCAAGAATATTAAATATTCCAACAATCATGAAATAAAAAAACCATTAATCAATTCCATGATAGTCAAGAATATCCAATATAATTTATCCAAATAAAAATATCTTATTCCAAAATTACTACCATAGTATTAGTACCATATACTCTCAAATTTCTAATGAAATAGTTCTTAAATACAATCATTATTTATTTTCATAATTCATATAACCAGTACATCATTGATACAACAATCAAATGACACAATACTTTATTAACAATATAAGAACTCTTAATAATTCTTATTCATCTTTGGTAGTATCATAACTTGATTTTTATCCCATAACAGCATTTGGGGTATACTCTGATGATTTGGAAATTGATTTCTGTAATGTCCCAACTCCTTTCAGATGAAGCATTGTACATTTGAAACATTTTTCTTTCCCATGAAATCACGTACTTGGTGTCCTTTTTCTCCGCACTTATAACAAAATTCCTTTCCCTTCAAGCATTTACGAAGGTGATTCTTTCCATAGGTATCACATATGGGAGAATCATTTTTTCCTCTTCCCTTTATCCATCTTTCTCTATTTCATCATTTTATTCTCTTTCTTCCCTTCAATGTAATAGGACTCAGATAATTATTTAATTATCTAATTAAAACATGATACTATTTCATCATATGTTTAGAATACATGGGGGACTATTTCACTTCTAAGTGATGGATAAATACCATGAAAGATATGATCCTTATTACACTTTAGATCAAACATATTGTTGGAGATCACATTCCTTCTACTGGGTGTCATTTCTATACAATGGTATACAATAGGTCAGTTTATGAATTGCAATGAATAATTCCAAACTTGTAAAATAACTAACATAAATTAAACATTTTTTAGATTTAATCAATAAAAATATTTAATTTGAGAAGGAATATACTCATAAATACTTCAAAATTATTTGTAATGAAAATGATAATTATCTGAATCATGTCCCCCAAGAGTGTCGTAACCAAAAGAGAAGCAAGGCCCATTTTCATGCATCAGTTCCCATTTGAGTCTAGATCAAAGTGGTGTTTTCATGTTTTACCTCTACGTACACCTATTCCAGATCCGCTTCTACCTTCTTGTATCCAGATAGGGATGTATTTTCATTGAAAATTTAAAAAATATCTACATTACTATAATTCTAGGATGGTATTCTATAATAATCATAAATTCCTATCTTAGGGTAATGTTCTCTAATAAAAGTTTATCTAAATCTAGTTTCCAAGGTTATTAAAAAACATCATCTGATACCAACTGTAACGCCCCGACAGTAGTCACCCAGATCCGGTACATTATTTTAATACATTGGCATGATTACAAGGAATCAAGTCCCGAAGGACCGATCAGTTTAGCAGTTTTGGAAGATAGATTACATATATTAACATTACATTACAATTTCAAACATAAAGCAAATCATAAAAAGTTCATTGAGAACACCATTATTTAATTTAGCACTACCATGCATGTCTATCATAATACACTTCTTGGAATCCTGGGAAAATGAATTATAATAAAGGGCTGAGCTCAAAAGCTCAGTAAGGGTAAACAATACAATGGTAGATAACATAAATATTAATGATGGTTAATAATTGAAACCACATTCATTTACCATTAATAAACATTAATAAATTTCTGGATGGAATATGATATTAGTAAATAATGACATAATAAAACATATCAAAGGTATTCTACTAGTCTAATGACCACATGAACTGTCAATGTTATCTCCATAATGAGGGAATGTTTAATTCCGGACATTCTGAAACATTTAATCAAGGCATCCTCCAAGACTTTTAAAAATGATTAAGCCCTCAGCCAAAACCATATATCCAAATTTGGAAAGGGCCTCATGTAATTCCATGTCTAGTTGTCTCTTGAGACCTACCATTGAATCGTGGAGCTATAGCAGGCTCCACCCGTCACTTACTAAGTCCAATACATTCCTCATAGGAAAAGGTTGAAATATAACATAATCATTCGTATTAAAACTAGCATACTTAATGTCAATACTTTAACCATAAACCATGAATGGTTTAAAAATAGCACATCCACAGTCAGAAATTTCACAAAACCTTCAATAAAACATGGAATTTTTGTATCATAATAAATCAAATTCAAATAAACTTAAAATCCCTCGAAGGATGTTGACATAGATGAAATGAAAACATTTTTTAGAGAAATATCTCTTTCTATTTTGAAATCATTTAAGAGTCGCATAATTATAAAGAAAAGATTTATTTTTAAAATATTATTATAAGCATATAAGGGAATATTTTATGATGTTATAATGGAAATAAATAGCCGCACCCACCATATAAGATAAAAAAACATTCTTTCCTTAAATTTGTTGAAAAGTTAAAAAAATACCTTGTTTTGTAAATGACGGAAAAATTCCTTTCAAAAAAAATAATAGTATAAATTACTTTAACCCATTGCCTAATAAATAGTAAATTTTTTTTGAAAAACATTTTAAAGAAATATGGATGTGGATGATAAATAAGTCCTAGTAGATAATTACGTATAAATAACCCCAGATAATGAAGAGATTGTGAAATTAACCCTTACCAATTTGGTAACTTACGAAATATACACCCCATGAATGAAGTATCATAAAATGAATAAGTGAATAAAAATAAATTAAAGTTTATTACACAAATAATAAAATTATGGGAATTACGCACACCACACAAAAGGTAATAGTGACAATATGGAATGAATCTCACAGGAATAAGGAGTGAGATAAAAACCCCTTACCTTGAAATTTCCTTTAGTCGAGGGTATATTTAACCTTCTGTATGAAGATAGTTGTATGTTATTAATGTATACCAGAACCATATTAATATTTATGATATCGTACACTATTCATTAATGACACAATAATACCCATTTAATAATAATTTTCCTGTTAAAATAACATTTCAGGTAATAATTTCTTTCATTATCGTACGTGTTTTAAAATGTTAATATTAATTGTATCACTTAGATCAAGATTTAAATACATTTATAATATATTAAATGATTTATATATCATATATATTTAGAATATAAATATGTATAATAGACATATATATGAAATGAAAAACACCGTTTATGGAGACGGTAGTCCGTACGTACGCATAAACGTTGTTTCCGTTTTCATGTCGTATTGAACGGAACTAAGAGAATAATATATATTTGAGTAAATTTATATAAATACATACCTAGTAGAATTATTATGTCATATATTACATACTAATTAGTAATATATATTTTTATAATCTTTGATCACTGGTGAATATGAGAATGAATCTCATCGCGTCGTGGAGTCGGTAATCCATACTTATGCACGAGCGACAATATCATTTCCTTAAAGTTATAGAATTTGATGGTATATTAATTTTACAGAGAAATTATCATGTTATTTTAATTATTTATATATATATATTACTCATCATTATTTCTATCCAAATAACATAGTGTTGAATAACAAATAACACCATGACGTGGAGACGGTAAGCCGTACGCACGCACGCATGGTGACATTATCCTTCATAAGATGGATAACATAATGAATATAGTTGTGAAATATTTATAATAACATAACAGTATATATAAGATACTATATTTATAATTTTATAATTGAAACACCAAGGAAAGAGTATGTGAAAGAATAAGATAACTCGAAAGAGGGGGGGTTAAATCATTACTTCTTCTTCAGGATATTCCTTTTGATTTGATAAAAAGGCCTCCTAATGATGAATTTATCACCAAAGGAAGGACTCTATTATGATATTAAGACAGTTGGGAGGATATTAGGGTAGGGTTGTCTGTGGAAAAGGGCACTGACAGTGTGAATTAGAGTGAAGGGGGAGTTCTGTTTTATAAGAGGTGTGAGTGGCACCTTAGGAAAAACTTAAAAAATTATTTTATAATAAACTCATTTTCGGTTTCTAATGGATCAAAAAAAGTATTATTTAAATTATAAGGTGGGGATGGGTCAAAAACCACTCAACCAAAAGGTTTTATACAGATTTGGTTACCATATTATCCTTAACTTTTAGATTTAACTCTTAGATAAATAGTTTGACATTTACCATGTCTCTTTGTATATTTATATTATATGGTTAATAAACATACATTAATATGCCAATAGAACCAAAATTGGTTCATTAATGACATATATATTATAATATAAGTATTTTTTTCAATTCATAGATTTTTAGGATTATTATATCAATTAATAATATAATATTTTTTTATAAACTATTTTATGTCAATTTTGAAACTATTTGGAATTTGTTTGTTGTTAAAATCATAGTAACATTATTACTTCAAGACAATTGATATTCCAACACCAAAATGTCATAATGACCTATAAATTTAGTGGAATTTATAAAATGTCTCAAATTACATTTAATTGGATATTTATAATGTCGATTATTTTAATCATTTATTTATAGGGTAATTATTCATCATCATTGTGTCATAAATAAATTCAATTATATAATGTCTAAAAATAATATATTAAATACCATTATATAAAAAATAGTGTTATATTTATAATGAATATTTATAGTCTAATTTATCTTATGTATAACCCTATATTAAAAAAGGTTTAGTTATTAAACATTGATTTTTACTCTTTTAACCCTTCTTTTAATTAAATAATAATAAATGTCCTAAACTAATACAGGTGGACATAAAAGGTCATATATTATTCCTAAGGTTGTTTTTGGTCAAATTAAATTAATCCAATAGAATTTGGGCATGTGTAAGATTATGAATAATATCATTTTTACCCTTAATTACCCTTTTTTACTTTTAACGATGGTAAATAAAAGAAAAAAAGTTACTATTCACTAAAAATTATTTTTATCATATTGAACCACATTTTTCACACGGATATCAACCATGTCTCTTGTAATTTTAAATTATACTCATATATGGGGTAAAATTATGTTTTATGGAAATTTGAAAATTCTCCTAGGAGGTGGGTAAAAGACAGGGAAAAGCTAAATAAAATTTTATATATCTAATATTATTAAAAAATGAATCCAATGAATTAAATTGAACATATATAAGTATTATGTTTCTATTTTGACCATAAAAAATTAAAATAAATAATTTTTTTTAAAAAAAGTTGGTTTTAAATAATAACTTAGTATTCGTCACTATTCATAAAAAAATTGCTAGTTTTTAGAAAAATACCAAAAATTTACCCTAAGCTAATTTTGATATTCCAAATTCAAAAATGAAGTCTATTTTTCAAAATTCAACATATAGAAGTTTCATTTATTAATTTAAAAATAATTTGTGTGGTGAAAACCAAAAGGCGTATTTTTAGGAAACAATAACTATCAAAAGATTAACACATGTTTATGTCCAATCTCAAAGTGAAATTACTTACAATTACTAGAATATGATTAAATGGTAAAAATATAATATATTTATACTTCCAAACCATTAATATGTATAATTTAATAGTATAATTTATTTTTGATTAAAAAAATGTTTTCAGTTAAAATATAGTAGTTTTTTACTATTATCCCAAAAATGAAATTTATCAAAAAAACACAAACAATTAATTGAAACTAAATTCTTATATCTCGATTCTAAAGAAGAAGTTTATTTTGTAAAATTCCATATATAAAATTATCAAATATTGGATTTAAAAATTGTTATCCATTAAATGGTGGTAAAAGTACAATTTTTTTAAAATACATCTTTTATCTGAAAAAGATGAATTAGTTCATACATTATATCTAAAAAACTAATTATATGGACTCTAAAATTATAAGTATTAGATATAGTTCAAAATTTAGCTAATAATATTCTTAACAACTTTTGAATGGCTAGTTTGGTAAGTCGTGGTGCGTTTCAAATCGGTGTTGCGTGTAGTGCAAGTTATTAAGATACTTTGAAGAAATAATGTACTATGAAATCATAGAGTGTTATAAAATTTGAAGTGTAACATGAAATAATAAATATGAAAAACATTTATATGAATTATTATAAATAAAATATTATGTTTAAAATAGTATGTTACCATTTTGGTCATGAAATAAATACACGAATGGCTTTGGGAACCTTGGAAATTTAAAATGGCTGTGGGTTAATTTATAATAGGATTTCAAATAATGTTTATGAAAAATAATGATTCAATAATGTTTTATAATTTGATTTAGAATTTGAAAAGAGACTAATAATTCCATGTCTAACTTATTTTAATCGTCCATATGATATTTTCTTAAAATTATTTCAACTAGTAACCTAATGGATTTTTAAAATTTACCAATTTTTTAACCTTCATTGGATAGTGTTTATTATACATGGAGATGTAAGAGATTGATCATTCATGATTATTAATTTGAATGAATTTTTTTTATTTCCATTTTTTTCCTGGGTATTGGTCATGGGAGTGGTAATCACTATATTGATTCTTGGATGAGTAAAAAACGGGTTAGCATGTTTCTAGAAAAATATGGACTAGGTTGCTGAGTTCTTATGGATGAAACATGATATTTTCACTTCTAAGCTGGTGTAAGGTCTTGAATAGTTCAATCAGACTACTATGATAAATAGTTTCTTATAGGAAACTCCATGATCTGTGTCCCTAATTAAGGATAGCACTAATTGAGTTTTAATATTAGATCTCCTGAAAATCCGTTTCTAGATTAGTGGTTTATATATGGGATCCTTTTTTATAGATATATTGATCCCCTTATTATATTTATTTTAGCACCCTTACTTTATTTTTTAATTGTATTTCAATCTAGCTTGAAAATGTTTTTTTAATTAAAGGTTTGGAATTAAGAAATTTGGATGGTGGCGTAATGAGAATTTGAAACTCATGTCTTTGTTATCATTTCAATTTCAGGCTTGGGATATTCCCTTGAATAGTCATTATGTACTGATCTATTTATGGTACTTCAAGTTATTGTTTTCAGTATTATTTATCTCATTCATCAAGGTGTACCTATCAAATGATTTTTCAGGACCTTCGTTTACATTCCAATAATATTCTAGGTGTAACACATTAAATGTGTTCTTCATTACATTAAGTTATGTTTCTCGATGGATTACTTTATTTATATTGTAATTAAGTGATTTTGGAGTTGAACCAAGTTGAGGGAACATGGGAGTTCACAGAGACATACTAGATAGGTGTAGAAGATTAGATGGTAAGATAATGGGTCCATTTTTATCAATTTATATATACAACATTATTTTCCTTTTTATAATAGTGGTTTTCTTTATGGCATGTACATCTAGCCTATTAAAGGTTCATTTCATGTTTTTAGTAGACTTTAATTGATTCCAATCTATGATATAAGGTTATTTAATTCCCATTATATGTATATCTATTTCCCTAGAACTTTTTTCCATCCAATGGGGATCATGGATTTCCCTTCAGAAAGAGGTGGAATGATAGAAACATCAGACTAGTTCATTATAGGTGAGGTCATGATTGACCTCCTCTTTTGTCTCACTAAATAAAGAGAGGTACTTATTGTCACACTCTGAGTAGATACACCCAATGTGGGTAGAGATGGTAACAAGTTCCACAAAATTTTCCATGGTCTCCCTATACTTGTGAGTTGATCATTATGGGAGACCATTGAACCGTTAAAACAGTACTCCCTCATAGTTATATTGGTGACTGGTTTATCGAGATACAGTGTTGGAGACAATATCATCTAGTTTAATGAGAACATAGACTTTATGATGTCTAAGGAATAAATTTTATGTTTATATGATACATGTTTCACCCCCTTATCTTACTTCAAGTATTCCTTCTATTTAATTTTTGGTTTAACTCTTTATTATGGATTATAGAGGGAATATCAGGGATGAAGAGACTTTTCTAGAAGAAATTACTTAAAGATTATGTATGTATGTTTTTTTTGAATTAGTAGATTCTAAGTTTAATTGTACAAAATCACTTAATGGGTTCTCCCGGAGTACATAGATTTCCAAAGTTGGTTTAGTGATTTTGTATATAACTATCATGTTTAGTATTTGTTGGGAAATTACACACTATGTAAAGTGATTTTAGGCTTTGCAATAGTCTATGGGAATATTCAAGGAATCTAGTTTAGTGGGTGAATTTTACACACTATGTATTTGGAGTTCACGTCGTGTAATGGAAAAAATGGTTTTTTTATATTAAGACGCATTGTTTTTGGGTTTTCACTCACTATATAATTCACCTTATGCAATAAATTATATTACATATAAATATCATAATTTATTATTATAAGGGGAATGTATGAGGTGAATTTTATTTCATTCGATCATGAAGACTCCCTCTCTTGACCAAGTGCTCGCCGAGGTGATTTTAGAGATATCTTCTCCATCCAAATCATTTGTTTGATGATCGACCATCATGGTTTTTCTAGTGTTCCTATTCAATTAAGTGTTCATTATTTATTTTATTATTATTTTCTATATAATTGGTGTGGTCTATAGTTTTGTTTTAGATTAATTATTAAATAGTATTTTATATTGATCCTTCCAAGATTACTGGAATTCCTTGTATTTCAAATGTCAGTCTTTTGGATTCCAATCCTCGTTGTCGATGGTGGATAGGTTTATAGTTTTTTGAGGTAGGTGTTTCAATAAATTGAATTAATTGTACGAATTACGTGTCATTATTGAAAAATTTATTTAGTTTGTTCATTTAATTGAATTGATTTATGGTTTCAAGGTATTTATTGGAAAGATAAATGTTTTAAAAAGGTTTTTCTCAAAAATGGATTTTTTATTCAGAAATGGGGTATCAAACACTGAAGAAGTTTATAAAAGAATTGAAAAATGTTTTATAAATTGTTAGCACAGATTTTAAATGTTTTTTGATAGGACAGTCATTTTGGAATCCTTGGGTGCATCGATAAAGATAAACTGGTAACCTTATTTTGTATGGCCTAACTAGTGGTTGTTTTATTTATATCAACAGACTATGGAAGGACTCAACATCGTATAGATCCAAATTTTGATCTGGTTTAGGTTTCTTTTTATGTTTATTATGTATTTTTCCATAATATAGAGCTGAAATTATTGTTTTCTTTTTCATTTATGAATTCTCATTACATGATGGTTTTTATCTTAGATTTTTGGTCATATGATTTTATTTACGGTCATAATATATTGATTCTCATGATTGGTTATTTTTTGTATATGTTTTTACTGGAATCCCTTTTGATGTATGGATATGATTTCATATTTTATCAATTATACTTTTAATATTTATGGCTTTTATAGTATGAAAATATTTTATTAGATACCAATGTAAATAATATTTACAAATGGGTTTGGACCTGTGATAATGATTTATAATTTTTTTAAAAAAATCTAGAATATCATAATTCTTGATATTAGAACTTGTACAGTATCTATAGTGATATAATACTAGGATTCATTCTCAAAACCTAATTTTAGCTTTGGGTGGTTTTATATGTTGTATAGTAGGATCCAGGTAAAGGAAAGTGAAACTTGTAGCATGAAATATTCTCTATTTACTGCTACCTTTTGATCGGTTTGAATTAGAGGCGACTATTGGAATCATGGATACTTTTGGGTCCTTATTATTCATAATTTATGGTTTATCTAATTTTTCTAGGATTATATGGATATAGTTGTTTCTTTTCCTTCCACATAGTAATCTATTTGTACGTCTTGTTTTGGTTATATTCATGGGTAGTTCTGTTGTAGGCATTTTACCTCACCATGTGAGAATGACACGGGTGTATGATTTGTTTGACCTAGGGTGGTCTATTAAAATATGGAAACAAAGGTAAGGGTTAGAATAAATCATTTTAACATGCATAGTATGGTTTTCTGTCTTCGGTAGACTGTATTTAGGACTATCTTAATTCAGATAGTAAATGTGAAAAAGTGGCCTGACCGACTCACTTCTAAGACTGAAAGAAATTTACCATGGGTGGTTAGGGGAATTTACCAGGTTTTCGAATTGGGGTTTGAGGTCATTTGAATGAAATTTATTATATGTTTATTTAAATTATCCAACTAATTTTAAGCTATGTATTTCATTGGTAAAATTTGTAATTACTTTAAATTTTTATTGTTTTAAAGATTTTTTTTGAATTCTAAAAGTGTTATTAAGATTTTGGAAAGAGATCATGATCTAATTAGTGAGTGTCTTCTGTTATTTTTAGAAAATTCAGATGATAATACCTTTTCTAAATGTGAGATATGAATCTATGAGATAGGTTCTATAATTTAATCCTCCACAGGACCCTTCTTTGATGGAAGCAATAATCTACAACATTACAACTCTCAGATAAGTGGGTGTCAAAAAAAAATGGATGCAGGGTGGATTATGGCTCTAAATTTTATAAGAAGAATCCACCCATATCCATGGTGACATCGGACCCTTAGAATCTGAGGACTGGATTGGGTGGATTTAGATGGTCTTTAAACACTTAAATAATTCCAATGAATATAAGTTGGGGTTTTCAAAGTATATACTTGAGGTACCAAGATGGAGATGATGTGAATTTATTTTTCAAGATATATTTCTAGAGAATATTACCTTCTCTAACATAATGAAAAAAATTAATTAGATGTTTTAGCCCAAGACATTAGGTGTGTATAATACCTAGGAGTTTATGATGTTTTGGTATTGGGAACATACCCTTTTGAAGTGTTGTAACTATTTTTTTTGATATTGTGCATTATGAACTAGAGTTTTTCACTAATGAGTGCCTACAATCTTGGAGGTTTGATTTGGGATTGATAAGATTTATTCCTTCAATGTTGATTCCAATGTGCACTCTGACCTTTGTGGAGGAAGTTGGAAAATAATATTTGGCTGGGTGAGACATAGCTGGAAAGACAGGTTTGGGTGGTTCATTATTTTGTTTAGTTGTTTACATGGGGTTTTCTTATAGATAGAAAAGTATGAAACATGGAAGCTAATTGTCTTCAGGACTAGTTTTAGAGCTTTTATTAGGAAAAAGTAGACTTTTTTCTATAATTGTGGGTGGACATGTTATACTAAGATGAATTTTGTAGAGGATCCCATGAATTGTCATATTTTTTCATGATATGGCCATCTCAATTGTTTTTTTGATAAGGAATCACAAGGAAGTATGGAATGATCCTCTCAAATAAATTATTCTCAGGTTCGTGATGATGATTCTAAGGGTGGTGGGTCTTATACTCAAGATAATTGGGATTTTCATTTGGATAATAAATAACAGGTAGGATCTAAGACCATATGTATTTATGAAGTTGTTTATTAACTAGAGGAATATGGAGGTGGGACATCAACAGTTAGAGGTACAATGTATATTTTATCATCTATTATGATTGATTTGTTTTATACAGTTGATACGATTTATTTATTATCATAAAAGATATTTGATACATTGGGATTATATTTGAAACTTATTTCAAACATTTTGTATATTTCCACACATTTGGGAAATAATTATGAACAAGGTTTTTGATTCTGCATGTCTCGGGTCATGATAACTAAGTATGGGGTGGTATGTGACTTTTTAGTGATCGATAATGACATCTTCAACTATATTATCGATATAGATCTATTGATCAGTGTTATGTCCCAAATATAATTTTATCATCACTAGGAATAGTTCACATCTTTCTGATGGGGTCACATAATTTTTTCAGGGTGAGTGGGTCTCTAGATCTAGGAGAGAGAGGCAAATTAATCCTTATTCTCGTGTAATCTCATTCCTTTTGTCGAAGATGTTTCTTGATATAGTTGTCAATTTTTTTGGGTCTTCAACTTCTAATAGTGTTCATTGCATACCCTAAGGTATTTGTAAATGATTTTTCTAGATTATCACCCTAGAGAGAGACTAGGTTTACAATAGACCTTCTTCATAGTATTATGCCCATTTCTATGTCGTCTTATTCAGTGAAAACTACTGAGTTAGTGTAACATAATTTCCAACATGAGGATCTTGATTCTAAAGGACTTATTCTTCCTAGTGTGTCACCATGGGACTAAACTCTACTCTTTTTTAATAAGGAAGGCATAATCATGAGACTTTTCATTTACTATAAGATGTAGAATTAGGTGACCTTAAAAAACTAATAACCTTTCCAAGGATTGATGATATCTTTGATCATCATAGAGGGGTTCGTTTGTTTTAAAATATTGACATACATTCAGGGAACCACATCATTATATTTAGGGAATATGATACACCAAAGACATCATTTAAGAGCTGGTATGGGAATTTTGAGTTTATTGTTATGCCATTCAGTCTTACTAACTCTCTTATGGTGATTATATCATTGATGAATAAAATTTTTAATTGATTCTCAGAATAGTTTTTGTTGTTTTTTTGGATGACAATTTTCTATACTCCATGTTAGAGGATAATCATATTGACAACTAATTTATCATTCTTAGAAACATTAAAGAACATATTCTGTATAATAATCTTTCCAATTTGAGTTTTTGACTAAAGAATTAAATATTCTAGGGCATGTTATATTCTAGAGGGGTCTCACAGTGGATCCTAAAAAGGTATAGGTATTTATCTCCTAGGATAGGTATATAATTGTTTTTTATATTTTAATAGTTTTAGGGATTCATAGTTATTAGAGGAGGTTAGTTCCATAATTTTCAAATCTTGCATATTTTATGAGAACGTTTACTCGTAAATGTGTAATGTTTGAGTGGAATGAAAACTATCAGATAATTTTTGAGGATCTTAAGGTGGAATTGACATCGACTCCAATTTTTATATTTATAGCACCAAGTTCAGGTTATGATGTTTTTAATATGATTTTGGTATGGGTTTGTGATGTCTATTGATATATGGGAGGCATATTGTAGCATATATTTCATGGTAGTTGCATCCCATGAGAATAAAATCCCTTCCAATGATATTTAGTTGGTAGAACTAATGAATACAATCAAAATCTGGTGACATGATCTCTTGGTAGATTTGTTTATTGTGTATTATGATCATAAGATTATGAAATATATTTACAATTAAAGATATATGAATTTATGATAGATATGTTGGGTGAAGTACATTTAGTATTTTGATTTTGATAATGCATACACCCCTTGGAAGGGAAATGTGGTTGCCAATGTGTTGAGAAGAAGATAATTGACACAAGCAGTGAAGGAATCAGTTTAGGAGTGGTCTCTGATGAGATTGTGTACTGAGATGATCTTGGGAATGCAAGATGTTGTTGAAAATATTTTATTGGATTTGATTAAAGATGACTCCACTTTCTATGAGAGTTTTTAGATTTATAAAGTAAAAACACTATGTTCCAACACTTGGGTAAAATTATTTATGTTTGGGGAGACCATAGGTGAGTGTTCTTGGACTCGCAATTGATCTTTGTGCTACTATAGTTAGTGTTTTGTTTCCTTTTTTCCTTGAGGTTGGAGTTCATGGGTTGTGGAAATCAGCCTTGTTAGTCCATGCACCATGGGGCTACCAAGATGTATCACAACATGA
Source organism: Viscum album (assembly GCA_963277665.1). NCBI lineage: Eukaryota > Viridiplantae > Streptophyta > Magnoliopsida > Santalales > Viscaceae > Viscum > Viscum album. The sequence continues at coordinate 686,149,285 of OY728126.1, read as the reverse complement.
GATGTTAGTATTTTGGATGAGGATGAGGTGGTTGAGTGCAGATTTTGTATTATGATGTCTTACTTTTCAAAAAATCAAGGAAAACGCAAGATGAATATGGGTTTTTAGCAACACTTACCCATTTTATGTATAGAAATGAGTTGATATTTTTTATGGATTTCAACATTGGTTTTTCATTGAATCTTAGTGAGAAGGATGTGATATGGGTTATCATTAGTAGAGTCATAAAATCATCACAATTATTACCTCTCAAGGAGAAGAAAAAGGTGGGACAACTTAGGGGCTATAATTTTTCGGAGATTGTAAGAATTCCTGGTGTTCCCTCTTAGGTTTTATCTAACTGAAACATGAGGTTATAATCTAGGTTCTAGAAAGGTATGGAAGAGATTATGGGTTCATAGATGAAATTGGGTATGGCTTATCATCCACAAAAGGATGGAATGACATAGAGAGATATCCAGGTTCTTGAGGATATTTTTTATTCTTGTGTTCTTGATTTTGGTGGTTCTTAGGAAAAGAATTTTCATCTTATCATGTTTTCCAATGAAAATAGTTATGAGTCCCCAATTAAAGCGGCACCCTTTTTACATTTGTATGGGTGGCCCTGTTGATCTTTCTTTTGTTGGGAAGTGTTGGGAGAATAGTCCTTGGTTGGGCCATGTCTTTTTCATGTGATGGTAGAGAGGGTGTAGTTGATCAAGATGAGATCGATCGTGATATAGGGTCATTGTAAATTTTATGAATACTGTCATCATCCGTAATTATAGTTTGAGGTTGGTGATTAGGTTTTTGTTATAGATTCACCTTGTTTAGGAAATATTATGTTACGAATGTATGGTATGTTATAAATAGTTTTTTTTATTCCCTTGGAAATCATTGGATGACTATGAGAGGTGGCCTATAGGATGGAATTTCCATCTATTTTTACATCCATCTGAAATGTGTTTTATTTTTCCTAGATGAAGTGGTAAATACCTAATATTTACAATGTGATTGCATGTGAGGATATTGATCTTTAATCTGACACCAAAGTGGTTGAGCATCCAGTTTTGATTATGGGTAACTTGAATAAAGTACTATGGGGTAAAATAGTTCCTCAACTCCAAGTTCTGTGGTAGTAAAGATGGGATACCCATGAGACTAATATGTGGGAATCATTTATGATGTAGTAGTGGACTTATATTTTAATGACTCAAGGAATATGAGGTCTTTCTGAGGATAGAAATCATTTATAGTTGGGATATTATAAAACCCATGTTATCTATCAAAAGGAATGACCTATCCTTTTGTTTTCAGTTTCCCTTTTTTTTGGGTTCACAATAGAAATCTTGGGGATATAGATACTTTAATGAGGAAAAAGAACTAATTTTAAGGGATTTATGTTTCTTTAAAATAATTATTTATTATCATAATATTGTTAAAGGCCTTATATGTTTCTCCTTCAGTATAGATAATATCTACGGTGGATTTGGAATTTTGTGCAGAATTAGCATGATTCATGTATGTCAAAAAATTACATTCCATTTAATGGGATTTAACAATTTGTAAGGGTCACTTGGTGGATTCCATGAATCTGATTTAGGATGTGATGTTAACATGCCTTGTATCTAAATTTTACATCTTGTATTAGAAAAAAACTAGGTTTTATAAAGAGGAGACATATTTTCAACATTTTCAGCCTTCATGGAATTCACATCATTTCATGAGATTACACATCATGTAATGTATTGTTATTTTTAGTGAACTATATGACTGAATTTAATTTCATTGATTTAATAAGCCTCCCCTCAAGACTTAGATCTTACCCTATGTGATTTTGGAGATCTTTTCTACTTCAATATCATTCATTTGATGATCAATCATATAGTTTTTGTGGTGTGAATATCTAGACAAGAGTTCCTTATTTATTTCATTACATTTGGTGGAGAATGTGTATTTGGTCAGGATTATGTTTTGAGTTCATGATTAGGTAGTGTTTTCTATCTATCCTTTTCAGATTCTTCGCATGTCTTGACTTTCGAAGATAAATATTTTATTTTCCAATCACCAATAGCGATGGAGGATAAGATTATATTGTTTCCTGGTATGTATTATACAATGAAAAAATTATATAAATTTATTATCCTTATCTATAAATTCATTTGTGTATTTAGGTAAATTGAAGTGATTTATTGTTTTAAGGGATTGATTAGAAAGACAATTTTTTTTAATTTTGTTTTCTTTAAAAATGGATTTATTTTTATTTAAAAATGTTTTTTTTAAAACGAAGTAGGGTTTCTTGTATTGAAAAAATGTTTAACAAATGGTGAACATGTTCTTAAAATATATATTGAAAATCTTGTATCTTTGGGAATACTTTCTTTGTCGTGAAATATACCAATGAAACCATATTGTGTGTGGAACTAGGAGTGGTTGTTTTACTGATATCAACAAACTATGAAAAGAATTAATATCAATTAGATATAATGTTTAACCCGTTTTGGTCTTTTTTTTGTCTTGTATATATTTTACCATAGGTTAGATCCTAAATTATAGTGTTCTTTGTCATTTCTTGATCTTCATATCATGATTTTTTTTATCATGGGATGTTACTCATAAGTTTTTATATGAGGTTTTAATGCTTGGATTTACATTATTGGTTGTTTCATGGATATTTTTTTAGTGGAATACTTCTTTATGTATGGATATAATTTTCGAATTTATCACATCAAATTTTCCAATTTTTATATTTTATAATATGAAACGATTTTATAAAAAACCAAATGAAATTTATTAACAAATTATTTTGTATTTATTAAAATACATTGAAAAAATATATTTTTTAAAAAATATAACTGTTGTATTCTTGATACTAGGAATTATATTGAATCTATGGTGGTATCCTGTTGGGTTTTTTCCTCACACCCTATAATTTCCTTTCAGTGGTTTTATACATTGTATTTCATGATCTAGTTAAAGAGAAGGGAATCATGTAGTATGTTGCATTTTCTAGTAGTTGATGCCTTAGTTTGTGTTAGATTTAAGGTAACTATTAGTTACATGGAGAATTATTTCTATTTATTTATTCATACATTCATGTTGATGTAGCTTATCTTTCATTGCATTGTTTTTTTGTTTCATTCTATTCCACGTAGTACTCAGGTTGTAAGATTTCTTTTAGTTATATTCAATACATGTTATATTTTCTCTATTTCACCACACTATGTGATGACAGAGACAGGTGTATGGGTAGGTTGATTCTGGGTGGTCTGTTGTAATTTAGTATCAAGGGGTAGGAAAAGCATGATGTGTGTTATCATTGTATGAGTTTGATTATGTGTATTAGGTAGACATGATTGAGGATCATCATAATTAAGATAGAATGTGTGGAAAACGGGCCTATCCAGTTTACTTATATGAGTAAACCAAGGTATCATGGGTGGAAAATGACTTTTACCTAGTTTGAGATATGAGGTTTTGGTTCATTTGAATGAACTGTATGGTAATTGTTTTCTAGATTGACCCACTTTCTTTTGAGTAATGTCTTTAGTGGGAAGAATTAAGAATTTATTTAAATTGTTTTTGTTTTAAATAATTGTATTGAATTTTGAATGTTATCCTAAGATTTCTGAATTTTCACGTGATCTAACTAGTGAGTGTCTTGTGATTATTAAATAATACCTCCAAGAATATATCTTCCCAATCTAAGAGAGGAATATGTGAGATAGGTTTTGCAGGAGAAAATGGTCCCTATGAGTATGTGGAGTGAATTGAAAGGATTGAGAGGTTCATCAACTTCTTGAAGACTCTTGAAGTCTCTACGGTGGGTTTTCCAATTATATGATCTAGGGAGAAGGTAGGAGATGGTGGTAATCTATTGTGTAAGATAAGTTTCATGAGTATCTTACCTAGGAATAATTTATGAAAATTTTAACTAGTGTTTTTATCCTTATATTTTATCTGTTTCAAAACCCTTCCCCATAAGGTGTTCCCATATTTGGTCGACCATGGGAGAAGAGAGATAGTGACACCTACTTCCCACCTTTAGTAGGCCCCGAGTTGGAAACTACCACTGAGGGTATAATAAACACACATATGGGAGGCATTAAACTCTAAGATAACACATATGAGATAGAGATAATACAGACATAAACCAAATACTACATAGAAAATAATAATACAAAATCCAAGATCAGATATGTAATGACATGCATGAAATACTATAATTGAAATGAAAACTGCAAGTACCAAAATAAAGTTATGAATGACATCGACATGATTCCAAAATAGCTCTTTATTAAAACCAAAGCTAGTAGTAACCATCCAAATCTTCAAACTTATCCAACTCACCTAAAAATTGTTTTATATATACATAGGGTGAGAAAATAGCATGCTTAGTATGATCCTCCCCAGAGAATCTCCTTCAAAAGGTAATGAAATCATGCTAATTTACTGTGAAAAAAAAGATAAACTAACTCTTCACCTAAATAGTTATACTAATTTCCTATACTCACTATGGATACTCTCACCATGTGTAACATAAAATAGAATATAATATCAATAATAATAATAAGGGTACCCCGCTACTACATCCCCACCAGTTTTCCGCTCTACCCAGAATTCACACGTCCGGAGCATCTCCCTCCAAAAATTCTAGCTTATAGACACCTATTTGAAACACCACAACATGAAACTCAGGCATCAAAAATCCATATCCATGAAACCAAAAGTAACCTTGTTTTTTCTATGATCCACCATAGCCTGTATAATGTGTATCATACATCATTAATTATACCTCAAGACATTACATACCATACACTGGGTATGGAACCTCAAGCCACCACACACTATACACATTATAGATATAGTAGTCATTAGGAAACTATATCTAGAATATATGTGTGTGAAATGACCACAAGCCATTATAAACATCTACAAACATATCTGGGGAAAAATAACCACCATTCATATCAGCACAAGTAACTACCAAGAGAAGAGTAGGGCTGACGGGGAAGTCATCCATCCATCCTCCCACCAGGATGTTGGAAAAAAAACCCTCCAAGAATCAAAATCCATGGGGCGTCAATTCGCCTAACTGATAGGGTGGTGTAGCGTATAAAAACATATAATTTAGATGGTATAATATATCTCACAACCACACTATGGTCATAAACTTGTCTTCAACTCAACTATAGCTAATGTCTCTTGAACTCTTAGACACCACTACTAAGACCAGATATCATATAATAATAAAACATCTGAATGATCTACATTAATTTATTTTATTCATTTTTCATCAGTTAAACCTTTTGATAATCAATTATTAATACTTTATTAACAATTAACATTTTTACATTACAGTATATTAGCATTACAACAATTATCCATGACCTCCGAGTATAATCAAATTGTGTATTCAATTAAAAAAATCATAATCTACCAAACAATGTAAATTATCAAGAACATCTATCTGCCGTAAGTAGTTGGCAAAGAAAAGAGAATAAAAAACATCCTAAACATCGGGCAGATATAATATTCAAACAAGCATCCAACTTATACATGAATGGGTAAGAATATATTGGACCCATTCTATTTTCTCTGATGTCCTCCTTGACACCCTCATGAATTTCCTGATGCATCCTTTCATCACAAGCATCAACTACTATCACAAATAATAGGCCTACTCACATCTCATACAACAATATCCCTATAGGATTAGCCATCCCATGATCCGATCACATCCAAGTCATCACATCCAATAAACCACAACAACCCTCTAGACTCAACCATCCTAGGATCACATCACAAGTAGCAGGAAACAAATAACAAATCTGGCTCTTGAACTTAAAACAAATCATCCAACCATTACACACAATGACATGTCATGACTCCAAAGAACAAGGCACATTGTCCTTACAAGGAAACATGAAATTTGGGATTTTAAAAGAAGTTATATATTATTACACAACCAATTCTTATTCCATCAAGAATTTACTGATTCATTATTACAAGTTCCAACAACGAGCAACCAAATAAAGAAGGTATCAAAACTATCACAAATTAATTAAATAATTAATATAATATACATTTAGTTTATTTATAAACAGTAATTAACATGATTCATTTTCCATAACTAATTCAATTAAACATGCATACTTGCCTCAATTTGATTAGCATAAAATTACAAAAACAACCACATTCATTTAAAATGCCACTTTAATCATTTAGGAAATTAATTATCAATTAATTTCAAATATATGTTATTTAATGAATTTCCTTCAATGAAAACTTTATAATACATGAAATGCATCGATATCATACTATATAGAAAAAAGAGGCAAAACATTATCCTGATACAAAACCACATCCACATGATATTGATACCAATTATTTAATCCGGGTTAAATAATTATTAGGTTAATTTCATTATGATTAAAAGGTAAAATAATTATATATATAATATTTCACAGAAATAAATAGAGAATACACAAATACCCTCCCTAAAAGGGTGTCAACGTTCTTCACATGAGAACAGACCAACGTTGCAGATCTTGATCACTTCTCCCATAAGTACTGCATCCACCCAAGGATTCCACGGCGCAACTATGCCAAAAAAAACAAAAAAACTCCATGAGAAACACTGAGATCAAGAGCCACCACATGGAGAATAGTAACACGATGAAATGTATCAAAGAAACAGAAATAAATGAGGTAAAAAATAACTTTTATTAATGATAGATCGCAATGGATCCAAGGAGGGAAGCTAGAGATCAATCCATGACAATGGAATCCTCAAAACATCGATGGGAGGGAAGCTGGGTCCCTTGGAATGATGGGGAGAGACCCTGAAGTCATAGGGTTATGAAAAACCCGAGTGGCTATATATTGATAAAACAAAAATGTAGTGGGATATTACATGATGTTTGACACCCTTTCATGTTATGTAATCCTCAGGGTTCAGTTTCCACCAAAAAATGAATCACCTCTTCTTTTAAATTAATTTTATTATCCCCTAAATCTTACACATCATGATCATAACTTACATGATGTGTAATTCATACATGACATGTAATTATTTATGTTTCTGGATTTTAGTATCCTAATCCTTCCATAATTCCTATGATCTTCCTCTGAGTAGCTCGGTCTTCGAAAACATGAAAAGGGTAGATCCATTATGATCCCATCCCTTACACCAGATACATCTCAATACTTTCTCATTCTAGAAAATACAAAACAAACACATAGAGGAAACTTATAGGGGTTATATGAATAACCACCATGTGAGATACATCTCAAGGATCTCATCACCACATGAGCTTAAACAACTCACCCAAGAACAAGGGCCTTGACATGGTGAGTAGATGAACTACTGATCAAGTCTTATCCACCAATACGAGGAGAATTGACTCATCCAACCACATGAATCTATACATAGAAAAATTGGTTCATACCCAACACATCTTGTCCTCCAGTGTAAAGAGAGTAATCCATGCTGAGAAACATGATAATGGAATCTCATAAACCAGAAAATGTCTACAACCGCAAAATTAAAAATCTTACAAGAGAAGAGATAATCATCAAATAAATAAGGGTACTGGGCAGATATCTATGAATCAAATTCCTAGGTACTCTCTTCTACTTCACCATGCCAACATAAGACACAAATCAATGGGATAGAACACCCACAAAACACCTTCTCTTGGGGGTCATGGATATCTATAGGCCACTCCATGAAGGTAGAATCATCATAAACATTGATATCACCAAAATTTATGTTTTGAGAGTCACCATGAAGATAAAAAAGATCTATGACATGTGAAAAAACATCTTCTATTTGGTTTATCTATGGGGAAGTGAAATCTGATATGCCACAACTCAGTATGACCCAACACATAGAAGGGCCCAAAAAACATGGTTGAAAGCTTACTAAAATGACCAAAACATCACTTCCCATGACGGGGAGTCACCTTCAAGAACACATGATCTCTTAAAATAAACTCCAGAGGTCTCCTATTATGATCAACATAAGATTTATGAAAATCCCGCAGAACCTTCAAACTCTCATGAATCACTTGAACCATCTCTGTTGTATTCTATACTAGATCTAGTCCAAGAATTACTAAATCTCAGATCTTGGTTCAGCAAAAAGATAATAGGAATTACATCCATACAAGGCTTCAATTAGTTCTATACTGATGGTTGATTAAAAACTATTTTTTTAGAGAACTCTACCATGTGTAGGTTCCTCATCCATAAACCTAAAAAATATTGTACATAAGAGCACAACATGTCTTCAAGTGTGCGGATGGTAAGCTCTATTGGACCGTCAATCTGTGGAAGAAACATAGTGCTAAGGAATATTTTGTAAACAAACATAAGATGGAGAACACTCTAAATCATGGACATAAAATGAGGATCTCAATCACATTTTTTCATCATCAGGAGCCCACAAAGTCTCACCACATCCTCAATATATTACATTGACAAAACCTCCGTTGAGCACGACTCCTTGATTGAAAAAAATATGGTTGATTTATCAAATTATCCACTAATACCCATATAGAATCATAGTCTTCCTGATCTTGAGGTAGACTGATAAAAAATTGCATCAATATTTCCACTCACTTCCACTGAGGAACATCAAACGAGAAGAGAAAACCACTAGGAACACGGTGCTATACATTCTCCTTTTTTCAAACCAAACATCGAGACACAAACCTTGTAACTTCACAGTTCATCCCAGGAAATTAAAAATGACCACTCATAGATCAGTAGATATTTTTCACATCAATATGCACTTTAAAAATGTGAATTGTGAAAATCTCTGAGAACCATCTCATGCACCACCAATTGAATTTAAATCCTTCCCTGAAACTACACTTGATGTTGTTCATGCTTAGACAAACCATTACGGGCCATTCCACAAATGACTCGGCCTCTCCAAAACACTATCCCAAGATTCCCCTACTAGGATTCACCCATATGAGACACCACATATTATTGCAACAACATCTAGAAAAGACAAACTCTACCCCCAACATCTTCCTTATCTATATGAAATGCTAAATGTTCTTCCATCACTCTACAAGAATCGGTTGATTCCCACACTACATCGCTATGTGACTTCCTACTTCTCCCATCAGCTACAATAGTTTTATTTCCATATATATATGAAATATTTATGTCATAATATTATAATAAATCCATCCACCGATGCTAGCACGCGTTCATGTCATGTTGTGAGAAAACATATCTCAGGCTCATATGATCTATGAAGACAATAAAACACTCACCGATTTGGTAATGTCTCCAAAATATTAGGGAAAACATCACTATCGGTTACACAATATCATGTGTGTCATTGTTATATTCATGGGTACTTAACTAGAATGAACCATAAGAAATGATGGATCCCTACTGCATCATAACATAGACTAACCCAAGATGTGATACATCACAGAAAAATATAAACAGAACTCTATATACTGTTAGAAAAAGAATTAGAGCACTTACCAACATCTCCTTCAGATAATAAAAATCCTTCTAACCCTTATCATTCCATATTAACACTTAATCCTTTATGGTTAAGACTTTCATAGGAGTTGGAACCTGAGTGAAATTGGATACGAACCTCTTGTAATAACCTTGTAAGACCAAGGAAACATGGCACCTCTACCACTATCCTGGGGGATTACCATGAAAAAAATAATTATATATTTGATGAATCCTTATTTACTCCCTAATGGGATACAACATGACCCACTAAGTAGACTTATTGATACCAAAACTCACACTATTGATACTTCCCAAACAACTACTGATGAAAATGAACTCACAAAACAACATGCAGATGATCTTCATGCTTCTCCTTGGACATAAAGTACACAAGGAATTCATTTATGAAAACCATTATGAACTCATATAAGAATTCATGTAACATAGTGTTCATTATTACAATAAACATAGCTGGAGAATATATCACACCAAATGGCATCATAATAAAGTCATATTTCCCATGATGACAATAGAAATCATTCTTCAGGATATCCTCATTCTTTACACACATGTGATGATATCATAAACATAAATAGATCTTCAAGAACAAACATCCAAACATAAATTGGTCAGATGGATCATCAATCAGTGAATGATGAGAGTGGTTCTTCACATATCATAGTTCAGGTGATGATAATCGATAGACAATTGTAAATTTCCATCATCATTCTTTACAAACAAAAAACGGTGCACCCCATGGTAACACACTTGGCCAAATAAAACAACACCATAGTAGACCAATTATTTTTATATTCATATTTCAAAACTCATAAGGCACCATCTTATATAGATACATCCATATATGATTCACACCTGACAGTTTTTTTTTCATGAACTCAATCTCTCATCGAGGGGGTAAGACTATAAAATCTTCTGGAACGACATCAAGGTACTCTACAATGACCCGGGGGAAAACCAATTGCTAAACTTATGTTGATCTTAGCAACATCCAAACCATCAAGGATGGAAATGATATAACACACCATTGACAAATTATAGGGCTTCTCTCACCAATAAAAACTGATAGATCTCTATCAACATAAAAAAACAAAACCTTCCTACTGAAGATATCCATGATAGCCTACATCTAATAATACTTATCCATTATGACAATGAAGTCGTATAGTTTTATATGTAAATATTTGAAATTTACCCAAGAGTAGTGATGCACCAACACGAGCTCGTTGTTTCTAAATACATCAAACAAGTTATATATATCTCTAACTTGTGTAGTCAATTCAAAAGGAACTAGAAGTATCCTTATGTCAAGTCCCAAAGAATAGAATTTTGGTAGGTGATATAAAAGATTGACTTTATCCTGGATAAAACAAGGAATGCACCAATGTAGAAAACAAAAAAAGGTACTTTAAATGATGTTTGGTTCGGCTGGTGCTGGAAACGCTAAAGCATGAAGTTGTCCACTACCTTATCCATGGCCTCTCAGAACCTACTGATGACCAACTACACAACCATGCTATGATCTCTGAGGATGTGGAGGATCATGGGGTTATCCTCTACCAGTCATATATACACACTACTGATACCAAACTAGAGGAACCTACTACTTCTGTCTTGGCTAGAACTGTCTCAGTAGAGGGACCTAAAGTAGAACAAACAGTGGATGCTAACTATTTAGAAAGGTCATAAACTCTATCCATTAATAACCATGTCATCCATAATAATGTGAACTATATGTTTCCTCATAATTGTCTTGAGAGATAATTCCCCTAGAGAAACAATACATTTAGGGCTAGGACTTACCCCAGACTAATCCGAAGATCTTCCATAAATCTATTTGAAACATATCCCTCATACCTCTATAGACTCTAGCACTGAAAATATCAGAGTTTCCTCCGCCAAGTGTTATTGTCATCAACCTCTACTATATGGCAATCTTCAAGAATGACCTGCTGAACATCTTCTGTGAAAACCTGAAGAGGATGTTGACCTTATGTCAGGAAATAAAAAAATGGTTAGAGATGCTAAACCTTGAATATGGAATACCATCATATTAATTAATTTTTTACTTTTATTCATTTTTTGGATAACCTATCATAAGGTTTACCCATTAAAAAATTGGTGCAAAAAAGACTGAGGAATGATCCTTTCCTTGGTATCCACCCTACAACTAGCATTACATCATTTAGTAGATGGTATAAGCTTAATGTTCTGTGAATTAGATCAAAAGGGTTCCTAAATACCCATGTCTATGCATGTCTCCTGTGTTTATAATAATTGATAAACATATCTAATATTGCTACCCTATAATCCCACACAACCTCACATGTTCATAACTCCAAACATCATTCTATATCTCAACCAAACCTATGATACCACTCCGTCACAACCCCCTCCAAACATGGTGTAAACCTCTTGGGCTGGAAATGGGAGAAGAGAGATAGTGAAACCCGATTCCAACCTATAGTATGCCCTTATTTGATTTATAGAACCGGGGGAATTGTAAAAACATAGATGGAAGGCATTACCCTCTAAGAGACACATGTGAAATAGAGAGATGAGACAAAAAAAAACCAAATCCGACTAAGAATACAATATAAAACCAAATCCATGTTCACATATGTCATGAAATGAATTATGTACTATAAATAAAAGGAATATAGTAAGTACCAAAAGAATGGTAAGAACAAAAGAGACCAGGAGGACCAAATAGCTCATTCTGAACTCCAAGATAGTGCTAACCATCATGATCTATAAACTCCTCCAACTGACCTTAAAATAGTTTATATATACGTAAGGTGAGTATAATAGTATACTCAATAAAATCCTCCCCAATGTCTCTAATTAAAAAGTTAAATAAATCAAGCTAATGAATTGTGAACAACAAGAGAATCTAACTCATCTACTAACCATGTATACTATGTTCCAAGACTCACCATGTATTCTCTCACAATGTATCACATTCAAGAGAATATAATATAATAAATAATATCAAGGGTTCCCCTCTAAAAATACCCCACTGGTTTTCCTCTTAAACACAATTTCACTTGTCCTAACATCTCTCTCAAAAAAAGATATCTCATAGACACATGAGTGAATCACCAGAACATAAACCTCATGCGTTAAACTTCCACATCCATGTATCTAAAATTAACTAGGTAGTTTTTGGGATCCACCACAACCTGTATAATGAGTATCATATATCAGGTATCATATCTAAATCCACCACATCCCATACACTGAGAAAGGAACCATAAGCCATCACAACCAATTCACGTCATACCTATAGTAGTCCTTAGAAAACTATGTCTAGAATATATGTGTGTGAAATGGCCACAATCCAAAAGAATATATCGAGGTCAAAGGGGGTATTCATCCATCCATCCTACCATCGAAATGTTGGGGGGAAACACCTGGAGGGCTCATAATCCCTAGGGTATCAGTTTCCTAAACCAAACAGGTGGAGTAGAATATAAAAACACAATAATGACATGATATTATATAGATCACAACCACACTATGTGCATAACCTAGTCTTAGACTCAACTACAGCTAACATTTGTCGGACTCCAGGAAACAACTATTAAGTCCAGATATCCTATAATCACATAACCATTTAATGATCTACATTATGTTATTTTATTTCCTTTTCATCACTTCCACATTACGTAATAAAACTCAAAACCATTAATTAACCATTAAAATTTCCACATTTCATTATATTAGCTTCACAACAATGTTCCATGCCCTCTAGTCATCAGAAAACTAATTCCATGTCTTCTCAGAATTATAACATCTACAATGAATCCTCTAAAGCTCCAACCCCATGAGTTAAAATTTTATTTAGTGTCAACATTACATTCCATATTCTCAGGTACTATAGGAAAACCACATAATCTACAAAACAAGGTAAACCACAAAGAACATACATCTACCTCAGGTAGTGGGGAATGGAATGTAGATAAACAAAGAACCTGTCCATCAACCAAAAAAACAAATTCAAATAAGAATTCAACTTCAATATCAATGTTTATTCCCAACTTCGACCCATTACATATTTCATAATGTCCTCCTCAACAACCACATGCATATCCTGATACATCTTATCCTCAAAAGAATCATCTACTACCATAAAAAATACCCCCCCTCATACAACAATAGCCTACCATGATCATCCATCCCCGGATCATGTCACATCTAGGCATCCCCTCCCCATAAACCACAATAGCCCTCAAGGTCTAGCCATCCTAGGAACACATCAGAAGAAGTATGAAACAAATATGAAATGCGGAACTTTTTCCTAAAACAAGGAATATAGTATTTATAAAAATAGATATCTCATGACTCTGATGTATTAGGAACTCTCCTTCATAAGAAAATGGGAAATTAAGGCTCTTAAAAGGAATTATATTTTATCACACATCTGATTCTTATTCTATCTTGAATTAACCAATTCATTACCATAGGTTCCAACTAAGGGAAACCTAACAAACAAGACATCATAGAGATCAAAAGTTAATTAAAAAGTAAATTTAATATGACTTTCATTATTTTATAAACAAGAATCAACATTATTTAGTTTACTTAAACAATTAAATTAAACATTCATATTTTAATCAATTTGATTATCATCAAATTACAACAACAACAAGATTAATTTAACACACCTAATTATATTATATCTAATTAATTATAAATTAATTTTTGATTTACATTATTAACTAAATATAAATCAATAAAAACATGATCATCCACGAAAAGAATAGATTTCACACTATATAGAGAAACAAGAGGCACACTGTTATAACGGTACAAAAAACTAACATCACCATGTGGCCAATACTAATTTTTTAATCTAGTTTATGTAATTATTATGTTAATTTTACTATGATCAAAAGGAAAAAATCAAGATACATCTATGATTTTAAGTAAATAAGTAGAGAATAAGCTAATACCCTTCATTAAAAGAGTTCCATCATTCTTCACACAAGAATGGACGAATGTTATGGATCCCATTTACCTATCTCGCAAAAACTGTATCCACCAAAGGGAACCACACCACAACCACACCCAAAAAACCAATAAAATCTATTAGGAACATAGATATATATCCCCATTACATGTAAATGAGGAACAACAGTAAATAGGTCAAAGAAACTACAATAATGTAGGTAGAACATACATCAGATTTATGATATATCAGAAAAGATCAAAGTAGGTAAGCTAGAGATCAATCTCTGAAAAAGGAATCCCCAAAACGTTGAATAGGGCGATTCTAGGTTAGTTGGAATGAGAGGGAGAGATGTTATAGTTTTAGGATTATCAATAACCCGAGCGAATAAAAATGCATAAAACAACACTACAATTAAAAATTACATGACGTGTAATATCTTTTCTTGACATGTTATCCTTCGGGGTGGGTTTCCACTGAAAAACACATTTCCTGTTATTATTTATTTTTTTATCCCACTAAATATACACATCATGAACCATAGTTACACAATGTTTAATTCTTACACGACGTATAATTATTCATATTTCTATATTTTATCATCCTAACCCTTCCAAACTTCCTTTGAGCCTCCTACGAGCACATCGGAAATTGAAAACATGAAAAGGGTCGATCCACACAGATATGGTCTCTTAAAACATGCATTTAATACATGGGGGTTTCTGATGTTGGAGTAGGGGGAGCTACCATTTTGAAGTATTCTACCAATTTTTCTATGCTTGTGCATTTATAACCAGATCATGTAACAAATGAGTACCTAATGGCTCAGAAGTTTTAGTTGGAATTGAGACTGGATATTTGGTTTATGTTTTTTCTCATGCACCTTCATACCCTTATAGTGGTAGTTGACAAAAAAATATAGATGAGGTAGAAATATCTAGAAAGATATGTTTGGGTGTAGCTTAATTTGGTATAGTTATTGGACAAGGTGTATATTATCTCCAAAAAAGTAATAAAAAGGTATTATGTTCTAATTAGGACTAGTTTTTGGGGATTCATCAAGAAAATAACATATTTATTTATATCTGTGTGGGTAACCTAGTCATACTAAACTAAATTATGCATATATTCCCAATAAATTTCGTCATTGTGGATGATATAACCATCTAAAATTATTTTGTTACATGATATCATTGGGTGGTAAGATAGGTTACCCTATCCCCAAGGGTCTTCTAGTTTGTGAAGACGATTTCAGGGGTGTTGGGTCATATCCTTAGTCTAAGGGGGTTTTACATGGATAAGAATGCTCAGGTAGGAGCTGAGACTGAGCATATTTATGAATTGGTGTATGCACGAGAGGAATCTGATGGAATGTTGATGATAATTTGAGGTACAATGTTTATTTTATCTTCTAGGGTGAAATAAATTTTTGACATAGGTGCTACTAATTCTTTCCTATCTTAAAAATTAATTGATGTGTTGGGATTATGTTTGAATCTTATTCCTTACCTGTTGGATCTTTCAATTCATTCGGGAAATAGGATCATACAATCCTTTAAGTTCCCATGTTTCCAATGATGATAACCAACAATGAGGAGGTATGTGAATTTTCATTTATCAATATTTACATCATTGAATTGATTATCATCAATGATTAGATGATCACTGTTATGTTACAGATAGACTACTAACCACATCAAGTACATTATATATCTATTTACAGGGTTACTCTTGTTTTTCAGAGTGAGTGTGACTCTAGATAGGGGAGGAAAGGGACTATTATTCCTTATGATGGGGTAATATCATAACAGGTTTTAGAGATGTCTGCTGATATATTTTACCCTTGTTTGGGTGGTCGACTTCTTTCAGGGGTTTGTGCGTACCCTGGGAAATTTTCAGATGCATCCTATGGTTTACCAGCCAAGAGGGAGGTTGAGTTTACTATAGAACTTATCCCTGGTACGATGACCATTTTTGGGCCATATTATCAAATGAAACTTACTGAGTGGGTGTAACTTAAGGTACAAATTTAAGAACTTATAGAAAAGTGATTTATTCATCCCAGTATGTCACCATGATATTTTCTTATTCTATGTGATAATAATTAAAAATTTATCCTCATAATTTGTATCGGCTTTAAAAAGTTAAATAGATGGATCATTATGAGTTGATATCCCTTTACCAAGATTGATTATTTCATTGATCTGTTTAGAGGGGCTCATTGGTTTTCAATGATCGAACTGTTGTCAGGGCGTGACCAGTTGAGAGTCGGATATGTCTATTTACCAAAGACAACATATAGAAGATGGTATGGGAATTTTGAGTTTCAAGTTATTCCATTTATTCTAAATAAAGTTCATGTCGTGTCTATAGATTTTATGAACCAAATATTTCATATGTTTATGTACACTTTTGTGGTTCTTTTAAGGGATGATATTTTGGTGTACTCCATTTAAAAGTAGGATCATACCAAAAACGTAGATATCATTCCTCAAACCATGAAGGGACATTATTTGTATGGTAATATTTCCATTTGTGAAGTTTGGATTCCGAAATTTAATTTTCATGGGGTATGTTTTATCTCGAAGGGGTACATATGTGGATCCTAAAAAGGTATAGGTAGTTATGTCATGGGAGAGAACCAAAATTGTGTTGTATATTTTAATATTATTGGGTTGGCTAGTTATTGTAGACGGGTTGCTTAACAATTTTCCATTATTTCAATTTTGATGACATATTTAACCTATAAGGGTGTAATGTTTGAGTGGAGTAAAATGTATCAGAGAAATTTTGAAGAACTAAAGGTGATATTGAATTTGGATCTTTTTTATATTCTTCTATCACTAGGTTTGGGTTATGATGTTTTCAATGATTCTTCTAGATTGGGTTTGGGATGTGTCTTGATGGAGGGGAAAGTGGTAGTAGCCTATGGATATCAATCATTGTTCCCCAATTATTAGAACTGCAATAACCATGATCTTGAGTTTGTATCACTTATGAATACACTCAAAATGTGGTGAAGATATCTCTTTGGGGAGTAGTATACTATGTATTATGATCATCAGATCCTGAAATATATTCTCACTCATTGGTATCAAAACATGTGATAGGTAAACTGGGTAGAGTACCTTCTATATTTTTATTTTGATATTGCGTACATCCATGGTAATAGAAATGTGGTTGTGTTATGTTGATCAGAAAATAACTGATACAAGTTGTGAAATAATATATTGGGGAGTGGTCTCTAATGATCTTGTTTTATGAGATTATATTGGGAGTGTAAGTGGATGGTGGAAAAGTGTTATTGAATTTAATTAAAGATGAATCATATTTTTAATGAGTGAGTTTTACTTATGAAGGTGAAAGGAACCACATTCCAACACTTGGGGAAAATCCTTTATGGTAGGGAGACCTCAGGTGAGTGGGCTCGGTGTTCCAGTTTCACTTTGTGCTTCCATAGTAGATTGGTTATTATGTATTCCTTCCGGTATGATTTTATAGATTTTGGAAGCGAATATTGTTAGTCTATACACAATGGGGCTACCATTATCTATCACAACATGATATGTCATTATTGGTGGATTGGGATGAAGTGGATGACTATGTATTTTGAATCATGGTGTCTAACATGTTAGAGAATCTTGGCAGAACGCCAGAGACCTGTGGGTTTTTTGAAACCATTACTAATTTTTATGTGAAAATGGGATGATATTTCAATGGAATTCATCATTGGTTTCCAATTATTTCTTTTGGAAAAAATATGTGATTTGAAAGATTATTGATCGAATCACAAAAATTGGATCATTTCTTTATTAACAAGGAGACAAAAAGGTGGAATATATTATGGAGTAGTATGTCTAGGATATTTTGGGACATTATGTGGCTCCCACTTTAGTTGTATCTAGCAGGGACCCATGGTTCGCAAGAAGGTTCTAGAAAGGATTACTAGAGGCAATGGGTTCTCAGATGAAATTGATAATGAATTATCTTCCATATATGGATGAAGAATCATAGTGGGTTATTATCATTCTTTAGGATGTGCATTGGTCTTGTATGGTTGGTTTTGTTGGATCCTTGGAAAATAATTTTTCTCTTATTGTTTTTTCATATAAAAATTCTTATTAGGCCTTGATTAATATGTCCCTCTTTGACGCTTTGTATGGGAGGCCACATAGATATCCCTTGTGTTGGAATTATGTGGGAGGTTGGGATGATTATTATTCTAGAGATGATAGATAGGGTGAAGTTGATCTAGATGTGTTAAATCCTGGCAGAAAGTCCTCAAAAATATTATGAGGACCTTCATCATCAATCATTGGAGTTTTAGGTTAGTGATCAATGTTTTATTAGATTTTTAAATCTATTTGGACGTTATTGGATTGGTATGTATGGTAATATGGCCCCGAGGTTTGTGAGACCCTTTGATGTCATTGGATGTCTGGGAAATGTAGCTCATATGTTGGAATTTATACCATGTTTAAAATACATAAACATTTTGTTTCATGTTATGTAGATTAAGAGGTATATAATAGATGCTTCCCATGTGGTTGGATGGTAGGATATTGATCTTATGCATAGAACCACAATGGTTTAGTAGACAATTCATAATATGGATCACCAAGATAAGGTTCTGAACAAAAAAAATATTCCTCTATTCTAGGTACTATGGTAGGATAGACAAGATACCCATGATATATGGGAGTGGGAATCACTAATGAGGTAGAAATGGACTTCTATTTATATAGAGTCTATGTATATAAGGAAATTAAGGGGATAAGAAGCATTTATGGTGGATAGATTGTAACACCCCATTATCTCCATTCAATTATTCCTTGTATTTAGTTATTGTTTTCCATTTTATGGTAGGGTTCATAGAGGAATTTTCAGGGATGGATATCATTTTTTTTGGAAAAATGACTTAATGTTAGGGGATGTATGTATGTTTTAATTAATGATGTCTATGTATAATTATGTCAAAGGCCTTATGGGATTTTCCATGATTATTGAGAGTGATAAAGGCATTTTTGGGATTTTGTGCATAACTATCTTATTTTATATCTATTGGGTGAGTACATGCTATGTAAATAGACTTCACACCTTGTAATGGTCACTAGTAAGATACCACAAATTTGGTTTTGAGAGTGATGTTTACACACCGTGTGTTTGGAGTTCACATCTTTTAATGGAACAAATTGGATTTTTATAAATTTAAGATGCCTTTTTCATCATTTTTAGACTTTTTAAAGTTCATGTCTTGTAATGAGATTACACATCACCTAAATATCATGATTTATAGTTTTTAGGATATTATACGATTGACAATAATTTCATTCAATCATGAAAACTCTATCTCTTGACCCGGAGCTCATCCTAAAATATTTTTTAGATCACTTCTCCATCCAAATCATTCATTAAGATACCAATCATTAGGGTTTTTTGTATTTTTATCTATTGGGAATACATCCTTTTTTATTTCAATGACTTTGGTATTGAAATTGGTATTTTCCATTGTTATGTTTCCTATTTGTGATTATATTGTGTTTTCTATTGAGCTTTTAAGGTTCTAGGCATTTCTCTTCTTTAAAAGTCTGATCTTTTTAATTCCATTCACCATTGTCAATGGTGGCTGGGTTTATACCATTTTGAGGCAGGTTTTTCTCTACAATGGTTTAATTTGATTAATTGGTTATCATTATTGATAAATCCATTTAATTTTTTATTGAATTTAATATATTATTGTTTCATGGGATTTCGTGGAATGATAAAGGATTATAAAGGGGGTTTATTTAAAAATGTATATGTTTTGATTTAGAACTGGGTTTTCAAACAATAAAGTGATTTTTATAGAATTTGAAATATGATTTATTAATGGTGATCATGGTTTTGAATTGAATTTTGACAATATTGGGACTTTTGGAACCTTGGATGCATTAAGAAAAAGGTATAGGAATCCTTAGTGAGTGTGGAACCACTAGTGGTCATCTTGTTGACAACGACAAACTGTGAATAGACTCGATATCACATGGATCCAACATTAGACCTGGTTTAGGTCTCTTTTTATATATAGTTCATTTTTTATTATATTATAGAGCCCATATAATATTGTTCTTCTTTATTTGTTGATTTTTATCATATGATGTTTATTTTTCATGGATGGTTACACATTAGTTTTTATATGTGTTTTTAACATATGGACTCACATGATAGGTTAATTTATTGACATGTGTCTATTGGACCACCTATTGATACATGGATATTCTCTCTTATTTTATTACTTATACTTTTCATATATCTATCTTTGAAAATATGATATTATTGTTTGAAAAACAAAAGGATAGTTATTTACAAATGGGTTTTGATTTATGAAAATTATTTGTAAAACTAAATTTGTTTTAAAAGATAGAACTCTTTTATTAGTGATATTTGACATTGTGTAGACTCTATGGTGGTATCCTACTGGGCATTATGCTCACAACCTAATTTTTTATTTGGGTTGTTATATATGTTATATAACATGATCCACATAAATTGAATGTAATCATGTAGTATTATGTCTTCTCTAGTTGTTTCTAACTCTGGTTTAGGTTGGTTTGGAGGTGTCTATTGGTCACATGGATAATTTTTGGTCTTTTATTATTCATACTTTCTAGTTTAGTTAGTTTTTCAGGGATTGTATAGGTATGGATATATATTTTTTATCCCTCATAGTACATTGGTCATATGTATTGTTTTGATTATATTAAATACTTTTTATGTTGTATTTTTTCACTTCACCATTTGACGGTCGGCTTGGGTTTACGGTTTGATTGACCCGAAGTAGTCTGTTACAATTCAATTGATTTTCGATTTAATGGGTCTCTTATTATAAAAGTCCTGAAAGGATCAAAAAGTGTAAACAAGAAAATACATTAATATAGTATCATAAGTAATATTATGTTTGATTTGAAACATACACTAATAAAGGATTCATTTTGATTTAACCATTTTTTTGTGATGTGATATTATACCAGCATTTTTGTTTTTTGTTGAGAATGACCAACATTCAAAAGAAGGCAGTCGCTAGAAATTTAATAACAATGCTTGGGTTACACATTTGTTGAAAAGATGATATTATAGGACCAACAATTATTTAAAGGTGAATAATTTAAAATATAGGGACACTCTGATAGATTTAATACATATTCACAAATCCTTCCAAAATCAGAAAATGAGATGTGTTACATCATGCTAGTGATTGGTCATTGACATGTATCGATATGAATATATATATATATATATATTAGATATTCTGTATTAATGTGAAAATATATATGTATAATGGGTTCTCCATTGATGATATCATCAGTATATATAAGAAGCTCTATAACTTTCTCTTATCAGTTTGATCATACTCCAGTTTATAGCCACAAAACTAGGTACTTTATAATTTTTTCCATCCTTAGAGGTGATAAGTGTTTATGGTGTTAGGATCAGACCAAAACTGTGGGCTTTCTATGTATCCTTGTGAATGTAATTTGAACCCATGTAGTTAAGTTCCAATTAATAGTATATTTATACATTTCAGGTTATGTTACAAATAAAATTAGGATGATTTTTAAATTCTTGTATCCATGAACAATTCTAAGAAGTTTAAAGTCCGAAAAAATGAAATTCTATACAACTATTTTCTAGAAATGGTTCATTTGAGAGATACACATGAGAGGACCTTTTTCGTTTCACAATTATTATAGACCTATGAGAAATTAATCTAGTTTGGATAGTGGGGATATGACCCAAAAAGATGGATATGGCCTCATCAGAAATATAGCTCAATAAGGAGACGATTCATAATGAATATAACCACAGTGAAAGGGAGTAAAAGCTCATAGATAATATTTTTCAATGAGGAAGGATTTATATTATTTCATGAGGAATATAAAAATATGAATATGTTTTTAAATACAATATGGCCCTAGTAAATACAAGGATTGAGAAATTTTTCAGTTTGAACCTCAAAGACAAATCCAATTTATCATGTTTAACATAAATTAAAGACCCAATATTTTGAAGTGAAAATAATAAGGTTGTATGAGAGGACTGTGCCTTTCAATTTAATCACATGTGATTCCAAAAATATCATGTTTTTATATAATATTTTACAAGGAAATCTATGTCATGAACGAGGAGAAAATAGTTCATTGAGTGAGGATTATGCGTAAGTATTTCCTTTTTAATCCAACCGATTTTGGTAACTTTATAGAAAAACATATGGAGGGGGATTACACCCAAGAAAGAGGTTCATGCATTTTTCTCATCAAATTATTGATAATGAGTTGGGATTTCAAAATAATATGTGCATCCATGATATTTATTATTTATATATATTGATGGTTAGTTATATGGATGATGTGATTCATGGTGAATATGGAATATTGGAAAAAATATCAAGTCTTAAACATGGGATACCCTTTCTGGTAAATATTGAATGTTATAGACTATATAAGAGAAGAAATAATTTTGGTTTACACCTATTAAATAATACCATATGTGTATTAATAATGAATTGGAGTGAATGATTTGATCTCAAACATGAATTTGTGCTTCCCTGGCGTACCTTCTTCCTATAGATTGATGGTAGTGTAGAAGGAATGATGAAATCATATAGAATATTTCATAATAAGGAAAATATTAGTGCTTATGAATAGGTTACCCTCTTTTGTTTTAATTATTCTCTTGTGTCTATGTTGGATAATATATTTATGGGGATTATAAATAAGGAGGCCCATATGTGCTTCCCATGAACAAAGAGAGCATGAGTGCATCTTATATATGAATTCACGATTCCCTAGTGTGACTGAATCCTAATAATTGGTTTTCAAGAATAAATAATACTAGACTCATGGGGAATATAGACTAATGATATATAGATTTGGACTTACACATGGGATACCCTTTCTGGTCAACTAATCCGCTGGTGACAAGAAATGAGAAGATGTGGTTAGCGATTACACCTAAGGAGGCGAACCATATACCTTTCTAAAAAATTAAGGGTACATTTGTTGGGAATTTCCTAAAAATATGCTTCTATTATAGGTATGTCCCTAGATCAATGATGAATTTGGGTGATTAAATCATAAATGGGAACATGATTAGAAATTACACCATATGAGGAGCCCACAATCTCACATCTGAGTGAGTAGACCATGGTATCCACTATGAACCCCAGCTGATTCAGATTGGGTTTGGGTTAGTGATGCTGATATGAATGAATAAGGTAAAATCTCACAAGTATCCCCCTGATAAAAACCTATTAAATGAACGGAGTACACTATCATGAATACACCAAGAGTCCTATCATTTTTGGGGTATCTCGCAGGAGGTTCATTTTATTACGGCAATACATGATAAAATGGGTGAATAATTGTGTACATCCCATTATTATGTTAATGAGATGTTTTTTAAGGATGGATTTTTTATTTTATTCCTTGATAGATGACCTAGTAAAAGGGATGATCTACCACTAATATTAATACATTCATTTTATCGTCATTTGGAGGAGAGAAATGATGTTCTCCCAAGTGAAGGACATAGGCATGAATTCCCATTACTGTGGGCTAGGAAAGGTGCTTGTCCCTAGTGAGGTATAGACAAGGTGATTCTCCATAATGTGATGTGGTGGAAAAAATTCTCACAATAGTTATTATGTGGTGAATTCGTCACCCTAGTGTTGCTAGGGTGATGTTTTCACATTAGTGGTACTAGGGAGATGTGGTCACCCAAGTAAACATTGGGTGAATTGGTCACCCTAGTGATACTATGGTGAAGTGGTGGACCTATATATCCCAAGGAATAGTGGTCCCCCAAGAGATAATAGAAATAATTGGTATCCTTAGAACACTAGGTTAAAGTGGTATCCCTAGTGATGGATCTTGGGTGAAAATTATCGATAATTGTCAAGGGTTTCCACATATGGTTTTAGTTGAATGGTACTCTAGTGTGTCACACAATACGACTTCTTAATTATATTACTAAAGAAATAGCGAGCAAGCAATATTTCAAAAAGGTTTTTTATGTATTAAACTTTTAGTAAACACAAGTATGCACCTTTTGGATAATTTCTCTTGTTTTTAAGTTTAATTTATCTACCTAGTGTAATTTGGTAATTAGGGAGAGAAATGATATAGTTTATGTTTTTTTAAATATAAATATGTCTAGCTCAAGGGATAATTTTATATAAAAAATTCATGACCTTGGAAGATGGAAGGTGAGTACAGTAGATTGGTGCATAGATGGAATTTACCATGGAAGGAATGGGAATGAAGTTGTACAATGGAATATAGTAGGACTACAT
Source organism: Viscum album (assembly GCA_963277665.1). Taxonomy (NCBI): domain Eukaryota; kingdom Viridiplantae; phylum Streptophyta; class Magnoliopsida; order Santalales; family Viscaceae; genus Viscum; species Viscum album. The sequence continues at coordinate 686,124,512 of OY728126.1, read as the reverse complement.
ATTGAAGAGGCAACTTAAAGGTGTGAACTATTCCAAATAATATTAATATTTCTCAGAGCAGACAAAATAGTTATGCTGATAATAAAATAAAGGACATTGAATTTCATATTGGGGATAATATCTTCTTAAAGGTATATCTATGGAAAGAAGTAATAAGTTTAGGTGTATTAGGAAAGATAAATAATAGGGATATTAGGCCTTTATTTTTATATAGATAATGGTATTTGTGGTGTACCATTTGGATATTCCATACAATGTATCTAAGGATTATGATGTCTTCCATGTTTAATTATTTGAGAAGAACATGTTGTACCCAAATAATGTTCTCACCATTGGGGAATTATATTTCTAACCCGAATTTTATTATACATATTGATGAACACAAAATGAGAATAATAAATTATATAATTTCTGAAATACCCTCATCAAGGGTATTATTTTCTCTGAATGTAATTCGAAAGAGTAGCATGGGTATATGGAGACCAAGTGTCTAGAAAAAGAATATCACATGATCGTCAAAAAAGACACGTAGTATCCTAACCTAAGAAAGGTCAAAAAATGGATCATGCTCTGTAAATGATATTTTTATGATCACATGACACCCCTCTGACCAAAATCCAAATATTGAGAAGGCATCCAAACCAGCATTAATGGTCTTGTGAGGGCTATCTATCAATATCCTCTATTTATGAGACATATCATGTTACATATGTATGAAAATCAACCATAGACCCATGTTAAAGAAATAAATAAACATAAAAAAAGATAGAGGATTTATATGGTTGAAATAATGTTAAATTTTATGAAAAGGAGTTATGCACATCCTATGATCACCATTGATCATGTGAATGACCTTCGACATATAGGGATGATCTCATGAAGCCCCCATTAAAAATCCAGATTGGTTTCAGGAATGACCTCTGATAATCCAACTTTATATTGTAATGCTCCTTAGATATGTATCCCCTGATCATGGACAATCCTCTTCAATAGGTGTCCTAATCATTCAAAGACTCTAATTCATATAATACTTCTTTAACAATTGTGCATTGACATGTCGATATCACCATACAAAATACCTTCAACAAGATGAGGGTCTAATAAATATGGAAATGATAGAGTGTTCTCATGGTTTTTAATTATCATATGATGTCATGCCATGTGAAGAAAATTATATGATATTCCCTCCACCAAATAAAGCCCATATCTACAATATAATATCTTTATAAGGAAGTGTATAACTGGGGTGGTGAGGCAGATTAATTCATCCCCCTTGACAAACACACACATATACAGGTGAGATTCATGTGAGGAATAACTACAGAATTATAAAGAGGAACTCTTAGTGGAAATCCATGCAATCGTAAGAGTATTCCACTTGATAAATACCATGTAATGACTTAATTATTACGTTGATTTTATATTCACTTTGTAGGATCACATGATGGACTTCCAGTGTACTGGACAGATTGTGAGAAGGATTATCAACATGTCAACTTGGTCACATGAAACCTCTATAAGAAAATTCTTAACAATCATTAAGGAATATCTGTAAAAAGGTTGAATAATACAAAATAACAACAAATAGTTTAATGTGATGATTTTCATGACCAGGAATCATGTACGTTTGATGACCTATGTATATCATGCGATAACACTCGACCTTGTCGGATAAAAATTATGATTTTCTATGAGCACATTAGTGAAGACACATGGGAACCTATAGAAATATCATAAATGTATTTTTAAGTCCTACAAATATATCATCCATGTCTTGTGAAGTACTCTGGACATACCATCCAAGTCATGAGAAGCCCTCCAAACCTGCTTGATAGATCATGTGACAACCACTAGTCATGATATCCTTGGTCATGAAACAACCATGTAGATGTATTTTTTATCACATAAAGACAATCAGATGTTTCATCTGGGTTACATGATAGTCCTATTGACATGTCAGTTAGATCATGCGAAAGAACTCTAAATTTCTACTTTAATTATGTGAAGCACCCCAGGGAATTTCAGCCTTTCCAAACAGACACTCACGATAGGTTAGACAGACAATCAGGACATGTCAAACATACACTGAGGACATGTCAAGAAAATAATAAGGACATGTAAATCATGTCTGGAAGACACCGTAGTAAATTATTACCTTGTTAAATAGACACATTTAGATATATACCTTATCAAACTATGATGAATATTATTTCATTTATTAGTAGAATACATAAGAGGCCTTCTTAAAGCCTATGATCCAAATGAGAATCTACCTATATGTATGTCCCTCCATATTTTAGAAACTCCAACTAAAATAAACATAAATATTTTATGGGTTTATCATTATTTCTCATCCATAATGGCATTGAGAATCTTATAGAGATGTGTGGACTATAATTCATGCTATAAGAAGGATACGTAGTATGCTTTTCTAATCCCCAAGAACTATATTAGACAATCCTCTAGGGGTTCCTTACTAAAAAAGTACTATATCCATATACTATTTTTCTAATCACATTCAATCCCTTGTTTCTAACAATTATAATGGCTTACATGGGTTTAGGATTTACAATAATCATATCATTCACATTATGATTTTCCCCCATCTATGGATTCTATAGTGTGTAAGCTCTAATTAGTGTCATAAAATGGCTACCCCCAAAAAGGGGATCCACCTTGGGGTATGTCTTATAGTCATTAGCATACTAGTAAACACTTGGGAAATAACCCTCATGGGAATTACTTATCAATCACAACCCATTAGTAGGTCGAGGGAGGATTGGACTATGATTAATTTGATTCATGTTATACACATGATACATAGGATGCCTTCCTATGAGTCGAGCTCCATACCTAGTGCCAAAGTCCCCTATAATATGGTTATTCAACTGAATTTAAACAAAAAAACATGAACTCTAATTAATTATGTGGGTTTTTATTCTAATTATGGATAGAATACACAATACATATCATAAAGGTTCAATCCCATTCTCAAAACACTAGTCACCTTCCTGGATGGTTTTGAACTCTAGTGTGCCTGATTATATGAATTAAAAATATAATAATCTACCCATTTATAAGAAATTATAGGAAACATATGGATGAGATCTGATATATAAGTATGGCCTCATTAATAGAACCCTTATTATATGTAGAAGGGTCCAACACCTCATTATTTTGTTAGAGAAAATAGTCTCGTAACCGGATTTGGAAGAGATTCCCAAACATATCATAAATCAATAAGAGAGTCATAAAATATGAAATATTTCCCATCAGAAGAGTGTAATTATCATAAACTCTTATCATCTAAACTGATGTGATTTTAGAAGAGTAATTGGGTTCGAAACCCTAAATGATTGCTTTCCTTTAGAAAGAAGTCTTATACACAATTATAGATGTGGAATTTTTTGTGAGTTTCTATAAAAGATGTAATGGTAAACCAAATGTGAATGATTGTGAAACCATGAACCCCCCAAAATATACCCTCATATCAAGGAAAAATATTTTGAAATCAATCTGAAAGAGTTTAATGATATAATAACTTAATCATTATAGTTGTTTTTCAATCATGTCTCTTATATCATATGGAAACCATCACATCCATCATATTTTTTAGGGAAAAAAATGGTGAACCCAATCTCAAATAATAAAAAAATTTAGTTGATCATGCATTAGGAAATTTTATTTCATGTATTGTTTATAAATGAAAATGGTACAATCAATATGAAATTATTTTTAACCAGTGTTACCATGAAATAAGTCCATTCTTACAGTGAGTATTCCATGCGGGGAAAATGGAGAATTTGGGATTAAGGAATGAAATTTGTTTTACATGTTCAAAGAGGATTAAGAATGTTTCATACGTACAATGATCCACTGATCGATGAACATGTTCTCTTTTATATTTTTTTACAATAGATACTTCTCTCAAAAGCAACACCTTAACCCAAGATCATTTGTTTATTGAGCGAATGTTCTGGAACGTTAGCTATAATAGTAAACATTGTGTGTCCAAAAAAATATCAACCACTCAAAACCTTCATCTTCATTTGGCGAACATGAAGGTTCATAAACTTAATTAACATGCTATGATCCCCACCTTGATTTTGTATGTAAATAAATCTTGATACAAATTTCCATAAGTCCGTCTCATTTAGGGAATGTTGTAATTAATCCAATGGCACATTTCTTCACGACCAATATCTTTGAAAGAATATACCTAAAGCACAATAATAATAATATTTTATATTATAGGAATGTAGAATTGAATATTAGACTATGATCCACCCTAGTTAAATATTTTATGAGGTGGTCCCTTTTAAAACACTCTCACTACATTTATATGGATTGTTCCCCACAGTCTCTTACTGATGGCACCACCCAAAACATTTATAACCTTGAAACTCATCCATGGTTACTAAGGAAGACACATCGATCATTGAAGGATATGAATAATCACATGTGGAATCAATTCCTTGCTTCTGAAGATGAATTCTATCAACATATTTCTATAGTAGCCAGTGGGTAGGTTTATATCCCAACATACTCAGATCATGTCTGGATGTATATTATTTTAGAAAGCATGGGGGAGACACATATCCCTTCCTCCTTGCATAAATCCCATTGAAATATTCTGATGGATCAAGAAGGAATCAAATGGGATTATTTCCCAACATTAATCAAAGATATATTCCATTATATTTTAGAGATTGAATATGTGCAGGACTACATTCCTGGACACACATTAGTAAACTGTCACTATATCTTACTAATAGATGAGTTACTCTGCACAAATATTCTGCTACTCATATAGGTACAAGGACATGAAAATATTCATATCCAGATAGCCATAGTAGAACATAACCATGATTATTTCCAAGAGGTGTATACTCTATAGAAAATTCACATTCTTATTCCCATACAAGAGGATTATTGGTATATTTCATTAAAGTAAGAGGCACATGACCAAGATGAAATCCCCATTATAATCGAAGCTCACTAATAATGTCTGGAACATGTCTTGGGATGGATTGAAATTCTTGTTGAAAAAGACAATCTGCATACTCTAATGGGATATGACAAGGATCATATCTCTATTCTGATCGGGGATCACTAAGCGGGAATGAATCATGCTTTGAGATAGGTTCAGAATCCCATGGAAAAAGTATAGCATCATACTCCAATGAAACATGACTGGGATCATTACCCACTCCAACTGAGCTTTATTAGAAAAATATGGAAATCAACTCAGAGTAGGCTTTTATCCCTACCAATGAAGCTAATCAGTATATTTAAAAAGCTTGTAGAAGCTAGGTTACTATACTTACTTCCACCAATGAATTAAAGAACTATCATACTTCATAGGATATAAAAGAGGAGGCTCATATCCCTTATCACATTCCAAAGGTCCGTCAACATATTTTGGCATGGAATACACATTTGAACCTACGTCATATTCCAACATTATCCATGATTGACCAACATATTATGAAAAAACACACATACTATCTCATATTCCAATAGTTAATACAAAATATCACTAGAATACAACAAATGATTCTCATCTATGGGATCATAAATTCACAATAGAATATTGTTATTAAGGTATTCCAACATCTATCATGCAATAGGCTTATACCGATGCTCAACCTCAAAAGTTAGGTCAATATATTCCCCAAACAACATAGAATGAGGTTTATATCCCTATACTCCTCAATTATAGTGTCCTTGAAGAAGTTTAATGTATCTCTTCATTACAAGAAGGTATTGTATATTCTACATATTAAGTATAAGGAAATCATTTGCACAAAATTACTCATTATTATAGTGTAGAGATGGATTATTGGTATTGTACTATTGAAATCATAGATGTTCGACCTCACCACTTCAATATCTTTTTCGAATAAAGAAATCCTCTTCCTTCCACAAACACCTCAATATAAAGAGGTACTCAAAAACCTAAACACCTTTATAAAGGTAGGTACTAAAGACTCTAAGGTTAACTTTATATAATTCCCCACAAACTATTAGTAGCACGTTATCATGGTCAGAATATGACCCCAAGATGAAAAAAATATTGTTTAATTAGGTAGAGGTATATAAATATGATGAAAAGGAGACTGACATCGCAATTTTGAGAGAGTTAACCAAAAAAAATTCTCAAACATGTTTTGGACCCTCACGAATCATACCATGAGATACCCAATGATCTAGATAAGACTTTATGTATTACTTATGCCATAATATGTGGGTAACTCATTAATTGTTGAAGGACATAAACCTCAACTATCTAGGATTTTAGGGTCAACTTATGACCATAAATATACACTGTTGTTATCTAGACATGGCTTCATTTTCTGTATCTTGGATCCCATGAAAGGAAGTGTATAAAAATATCCTACGTAGTGTAGGTCACTATATCATAAAAACTCTCCATATAATTATTTCTAAAGCCCATTCAGACATTCATATATATGATGGTGGGGAAAATATGGATCATTTCAGTTCACTATTTAATAAGATTAGAAAATCCCCCAAGATATGACATCCAATAATGTTATAGTTTAAAGAGAAATTAGTGGGGCTAGGTAATGAACATGTTAGTTTGCCAATATGAGGAAATACCCCATATTTAACGATATAAAGACATCATGAATGAAGGGAGAGAGCTACCAAAATATTTCTAAGCCAGTCCCCTCAAAAAATTGGAATTTATTTTAGACATGGTAGTAAATGTTGTAGGAAACATGATAAATTCCCATTGAAAATGACTCCCTTGATAGTCTACCATTGTACCCATCTCATTCATGATCAAAATTGCACCAAACAAATTAGCTATCAATAGTCTCTACCATATAATCCATTCATGAGTGAACCCATCCCACATGGATGGGGGATATTTTTCTACTTTCTCCACTGATTAGGTCATCAAACCCAAATAGGAAACAAAAAACATATACAGTAGCAGAAAAACACCCAAAATACATGAATTGGGGAATTGTTTTCTCAATATCTATCATTGAGTTCATCATTTCCCAAGAGGGTCCTGTAAAAATCTTTGGAGGCTCCAAATCAATTCCATCCCACTGGTATGGTGAATTTATTTCTCAATTATTTTTCTTAGGACCCATTAAATCCCCAAATGAGACCATCAAATCCTCTATAATAGGACCAGAAAGTCAAAATTGAAACACAAAATTATCTCTATTTTTCATGTATGGGGGTATTTTCTTAATTTTCATCATCCTATATGAAATTAATATTTTTTAGGATAATTGGTAGATATCATCAGTCAATATCCCATCCACTCCTCTCCACGACTATAAAAGAGTCCTTTAACATCACTAGAATACGACATTATCAACGCTAAATAAATGATGAATACCATATCATGGTTAAATGAATAGGCTTTTATTAGCGCTGGAAAATTAATAATAAAGGTGTACTATAACAGTGATAAAAAGGGCTGATAAATCACCCTTTTATCATTGCTGATAAATGCACTGATAAGGGAATCATTTTTCAGGGAATTTTGTAGTGCTGATAAAGGGGAATACTACAGTGCGAAATAATAAAACAATAAAACAAGAAAAAAAAGAAAAACAACATTGTGCTATAATAAAACACTAAAACTCCCAAAACAACCCCTAATTTAGGAAAAATTGGTACAATTACAAAATTTAATTGAAATAAAATTTTCAAAGAAAATACATGATAAAAACAATATTATATGGAAAAAGAATGCACCAGTGTAATAGAAAGAGTGACACCAAATTGATAAAAAGAACACACCTATATAAGAATATAATTACTCTATTAGTAATAATATAAAAAAATAAATTAAATTGAAAGAGTTAATTTTGAACTAAATATTGAGTCATACTAGGAATATTATGTCTTAGATTGCATTAAAATTGTTTTTTTCACATCACGACATTTATTGTTCATCTTCAAGCATTATCTATGTGAAAATAATCTAAATAAAAAAAAGATAAAATTATTAAGGAAATTAATTAAGTAATAAAGTGTAGAATTATGTTAAAACAATATAGGATTGTTTGATAGTTTTGGGGATGTGATATGTGTTTCAAACTAAAATGACACTAAATTATTGAAAACCCACACTCGAAGCCATATCAATCTTTTTGTGTGTTAGGGTGAGGTGTAGATGATTCCTGCATAACCCAAATGACATAAGGATCATTTTTCTAGTATATAAAAACAATCTTAATGGGTTTAATTTATTTTAAATTATGTCACATATAATGTTTACTAAAAATTATTTTTAAATAGGATACATGCACTTTGAGTAACACTGGAAACATAGAGTGTGGGTTTGAAATGATACTGAAAAAAATGTCAAAAATTAATTATGAATTATTTTCCAAAATTATCAATACAATCCCAGTGGGTTTGTTTGGTTTTCACTGAGTGATCCTTTTTGAACTAAAAAGTCAATTTTTATTTGATAACATGCACTTTATGTAATATCTGGCATATTGTGTATCAGATTGAGGTGTACATGTTTCATACATGTCCAAATTGACTTGTGGATCATTTTATTAAATTATGCAAATAATAAAAATGTGTTTTCTCATATTTGAGTATGTTAGTTGTCTTTATTTCTCAAATTAATGTCAATTTTGAATAAAAATATGCAGATGGAGTCATACTAGGCACACAATATGTCAATTGTCTTTTTTACTGAAATTAATTTTAATTTTCATAGAAAGATGCACTTGGATTCATACTGGGCACACAATGCTTCAAATTGTGGATAGACTGATATATCCAATTCATAAATGAATTATATATCATTTTATAATGAATAAAAATATTATTAAATTTGTTTTTTTTGTATATGCGACATGGTTTTTTAACTAAAATGTCATTTTCAACTCGAAACAAACACTTTTAGTCATACCGGTCATATAATGCATGGGATTGATGTGATACCAATTCCTAAAAATCAAACATGAATTATGAATGTTTTTCTTAAATTATAAATATAATCTAAGAATGTTTGTTTAGTTTTTAGTGAGCGATACATTTTTTAATTAAAATATCGGTTTAAAATGAAAACGAACACTTTGAGTCATACCGGGAACATAGTGTATCATATTGAAGTGAAAATGATTCATACAAATAAAAAATACTAATGGATCATTTTAAAAAAGTAACAAAAACAATACGAATGTGTTTTCCTGGTTTTGAGTATATCAGTTTCCTTTTTCAGTAAAATTAATGTTAATTTTAAATAAAAATATGATCTTTGGGCCATACTAGTCACACTGTATATCAAATTGTAGTACGAATGATTCCTGAATGTTCCAAATTAATTATATATGATTTTTATAAATTATAAAAACAATATGAATATGTTTCTAGGATATTCAATATGCAACTTCTGTTTTTGACAAAAATGACATTTTAAATTGGAAATGCTCACTATGAGTCATACAATTGAAATCTTATGTGGTTTTTATGTTATACTACTTCCTTACTTTCAAAAATTAATTATGAACCATTTTCCAATGTTATCAAGATAATCAAAGTATGTTTTCTTAGTTTTGAGTGAGTGAAACATTTTATTATTAAATTGTTAATTGTAAAATGACAGGAGGATCGTTGAGTTATACCAGACATATAATTTATTAGATATAGGTTAGTCTAATTATAACACCTAAAAAATGACCTATATATCGTTTTATGAAAGCCCAGAAATAATCCAAATGAATTTTTTTTTATTTTTAGTATGTCAGTTGTATTTTTTACTAAAATTAATGTAAATTTTAAAACAATCTGAATGTTTTTTCTGATTGATGATAAAATATAACATAATATCATAATTATTTGTTCATAAAATGGGAAAATCCCTATTCTCGAATATTTTTTATTGATAATGATATTTTATTTTTTTATTAATGATCTTGTGAACAAAGATCATTTTACAAAATGAATGTTCACATGAATATTTAATGTTACCTATATAAATTTCAACAGAATTTTTGATTATATATCTTGTATCTAATTGATGATTTAATTGACCAAATAATTATACCACCAACAAAATTTAATTCAATTTGTTTTTCATTTCAAAAAAATGATGATAAAGTTGATGAAATTATGTATTTATTTATTTTCTTAGATTTTTTTGATCAAGTTACATGGATGTTTCTCAATGAGGAGTTGGTTTTTAGTATCAATAATTCATGATTTCATTTGAAGAGGGTTTTTTATTTTTTGGGATTTCTTAATAAGGTAGTTTCTTTTCATTTTATGTCGTGTTTCCTTTAACACTCTCCCTCATCGATGACCATGATTTATCAATGTAGATTGTCCTCATATAGGTGTCTTATACACATGATATCTTTGAGGGATAATTACACACATATTTATTCCAACATTTATGTTGGATTATATACTTGTTTGATGATTGGATTGGTGTTTTTTGACTCTTAAGTGACTATTGGCTCCACTGATAAGACCCTTCCTTTGCTATATAGAGAAGTCTGGTTGTTCAGTTTTTTCTTGGTGAGGGGTTTATTTCAAATTTCCATAATATATTATATTACATGGAATGTGATAATATAAATTTTATTTTATGAAAATCATTTTGAAAAAATAATTGGTTTTTTTTTGTTTCTGAAAAAAATTCTCTACTTAAATTCCTATATAAAATAAATTTATTATGGGGTGAAGAATATTATTTAATAAGGGACCTGAAAAACATACACAACAGCTATTATCTTAAATGAAATTTTTTTTTCAAACTTGTAATTATTTTTTCTCAAACACAATCTTGGAATGGTTGTCACACTAATCCATTGCCCAACCCTTTTATTATTTGCATCTAGTGCATTGTCTTTTACTTCACCTTGGTATCTGCCTCACTCTCTACCTCTCCCTCCTCCTCAACCTTGGTCTCCAAATCGAAATATGACTTTGGATTCGAACCTTCCTCTACCTCCACCTCTAACATTTCTTAACAATTTTATTGTTTACAGGTCAGTGCTTCTAAAAAAATTGATTTTCCACATTATACTTTTACTTGAAAAATAGATAAAAAATAATATTTATTAATTTTTACATTAATTATTCACACCCAAAACATATTTTTAGGTTCATAACTCATACTAGATCAAAAAAATTGTAAGTAATCACCTAAAATTATTTTTTAAAAACATTCTGACAACATTTTACTACCCACTCATTTCTAAAAAAATTTACCTATTATTTTTAGTACGTAGGTTATTGTAAATCTTAATATTACTTAGAAAGTATATATTAATAACTAATTATAATATATATTTAATAAAATTTTAATTACATATATAAATAACCTTTTGTGTGATGATAGTATTTACATGCTTTATTACCTCTCTAATAAATTTCCAAAAATAATATAAGCAATCTATGCCCTTATCTAGTTTCAAACACTGCTGAAAAATTAAACAAAATAAGTAAATTTTATTTAAATGTTTTTATAGTTAATTTTTTCTATAAATAAATTATTTATTTCCATCTGTATTAATCCACAAGATTTATCTCTTCAGACACTAACATCATCCCATTATTTATATTGTATTTATCTACCACCCTATAATGAAAAAATTATTGTTAAAACACAAAATGAAACATATAATTCAATGTTTATAAAAAAAGTGTTAATTTCAGTGTATAAAAACTTCACAATATACATCATCTGTAGTTGGTTGTAAGGATATCCATGCATTGGATCCAAAAAATAAATATTTATGGTATCCATATTGACTATGGTAAGCAACCAGTGCTTCCTAAAGAAACAAAAAAATGTTATGGAAAAATTAAAAATACATTTTACGTGATTAGATTATGGAATTTTACTTCTCCATTGTAGGTATAAAATATATTCTATCATATGATACTTTTTTGAAAAATTCTTCATGTAACTCATCTATTTTATTCACAATTTGTTCTTTATCCAATGTAAGTTTTTCCATAGAAATTATATTAGGATTAATGAATCCAAATCGTGCTTCGAATGGTTATCCATTTATATAGTAGTAATATAAACGACTGTAGAAAATATGAATATTTATTAACACTGAAAAACATATTATCACTCTATTTGGATAGCTTTAGTTTAAGAATGTACCTTATGTATGCATGAACAACTCATACACCCACCCATTCATGCTAGATAATATCATTTATAGTCTCGAGAACAATTATGTTTGTCCAAAAAAATTCATATAATTCATTTTCACATAGAGTGTAAGACATATTTGTATCTTAAAATGATGTTTATACATGTTTTTTTAATTATAATAAATGTTTCCTTGGAACTGAATCAAAGAATGTAATATAGAAATGTCATTTTTATTTATTGGTCGAATCATTAGATTGTCTTGATCCAAACATCAACATCCTTACCACTTTATCCATATATAATATTATACCTCAATTAAAAAAAATATCATCAACAATTACTATGTTTTCATTTGATTTTGTTTTTGTTAAACAGATACGTTATATATCTTTATAATATTAGACAACCATGTAGTGAAATCTATAATAACATCAATGACCGTTGTAATATCAGGATCATCATGTGGAATACAAAAGTCTATTTCTGGCTCATGATCTACCTCAATCTCCACTTTCATTTTATATTTTAGGGGTTATTTGTGGTTTATAATGTCTCTTGGGATATTATACATTGTACCCATCACTATAAGGCAGTGCATGAGTGTTGACAGATACACATCAATATAACTAAACCATGCACAATTTTTGTAATATAATGTTTTCAGAATTTTTTTGATTCATTAGAAGAAAGAATAATGTCAAAATTTAATAAATCACATATGGTATGTTTTTGGGGGGATTGATAATACTCAAATCTAGTTAGATTATTTGGTTCATGTGTGGAACATTGTCCCACCACTGGTTCAGTTTGATTCTTTCTCATACATTGGTATACCAAACCAAAAATAATAATAATATTTTACCATGAGTCTATTTGTGTCTGCAATCATCTCACTATATTATATGTATCTTCATGTTTTTTTATATATTCAAAACGTGTTTTATGAGAGAATCTTACACCTAATATTCTAACACAACCATATTGTTCTAACCACTTCAAAGCTACTAAATGTAGATTTTATTCTTGTATGGTCACTACCAATTATTGTGTCTAAACAAAATAAAAATAATATGAACATAAAAATATATTCTTACGTAATAATATTATAAATCATAACAAAATATAATTATGTCCTAATTACACATATTTCCCATAATTATTTTATGTTTCATTCAACCTGTTTACCCTCTTAATTTACATGATCCTCATTCCGCATCACATAACATGGGATGGATGTGGAACCATATTTTGATACATTAATATTCCAATAAATAAAGGAACAAATGTTGTTTCATATCACATAATTAAACATTATTATTGATATTAAATACATACCAATTTATTCACTAATGAAACACACCCCATCCCTGCGTTGTGATAAGGGAACATAGGTTTTGATGCATGTTATTTATTTTCAACACTCATTTTCAATTTCTTAAATTAACAATTTTGAATCAAGTTAGATAAAATAAATAATTTAAAATAAAATATTATCAACTAGAATTCAACTAAAGTGATTTATCATTGTGACAATGTATGAAAGTAGTTCATATCTCCTTCTTTAAAATGTGTGCACAACTAAATAGTGGTTGGAGTTTTACTTTACCTTCAACATCCTTGATATGTAACTTCATAATAAGGGTTCATAAGACTCTATGGGATTTGATAGAGATCAGTAAGGAAAATTTCTTATGGTAATATTCTAAAATTAATAAATTATATAAGGAATAATGAAAATCAATTAAACATTTCATCATATAATTTTTTTGAAAAATTAGGAATGTATATCATAACATTACCGTATTATCATTCCGAAGGATTTCCTTTTTTACAGCTTGGACATGGTGTCATGAATCAATATCAATATTCACATTCATCCTCATTGTGTCCGCAACATAACTAATGAATATTGACTTATTGGGGTCAATAGTTTGGATGAGTAAATTCTATCTGGCCTCAAATTTAATACCCTAACTTCAAACATTGATAATTTTATTTTAAATTGTGATATTTGATTATTGTTTTTTTTCTTCATCAAAATTATACTGAACCCATAAAAATTCAGTAGTTTCATCACCAAACGTTTATTCTTCATTGGTATTGGTAAAATAATCATGCATTAGACACTATATACATGAGTATTCAAACATTTACTTATCCTTGAATAAATATAACATAAACATAGATAAAGGATTAGAGAAGGGTCACATGCATGTTGTATTGAAAACTTGGTGAACTCATTAACTCAATATTCATTCTCTTTTGTCAAACAATTATGTTCATCTATTTTTACGTAAATGGGTAATTGAGTTTAGAATATTCTTCATACTCTTTAACTCCATATACACTTATGTTGCTTGAACTACTTTGAGCTGTAGTCATTCGATACTGGGTACTAGTAATCATTTTGGATTAATACTTCTTAGAGTAGTTTAGGGAACACAGAATATATGGGGGTTGTGTATCAAATTTTTTTTAGTAATAACTGTTCGATATATGATGTTGGTGAGGATGATAGTTATCTCCTTTTATTTAAAATTTCACCATCCTAATTTAAAATTTACAATCTCATTAAAATATTTTAAAAGGTCCATGACACTACCATGAGAACCTAAAATCATCCCTAATGAGTTGCACCGACTATAATCTATGTTACTTGTCCTTTCCCTCACTTTTATCTAAAATATAAGAGATCTATATCCTCTATGGTTCATGTGTTGGGTGTGAGTTCAAAAATAAACAAGTAAATAATAATAGGTCGCCTAAAACATAAAAAACACATATATTTGAGAATATGTTCATGGTATTGAAACTAAAATTACATATGTTAGTCAAGTCATTGTATACTATCTATGAAACCATGATAATAAATTGAATAAAATTTATTTCATACCATTGAATTATACTAATAATACCATAATTTTATACCGTGGTTGTTCCCTGAAATTCAAGTAATTTCAATAATAATAGGTAAACATTTGAATCATAAGAAGTGAAAAAAATTATATCCTTTTTAAAATAACCACATCACATGTAAAATATTAATCAACCCCATACCCCTAGCATCAAAGACTGTCCCTCAGGAATAACCTTCAAATGTACTTATTGTATCCATATCATGAAATATGTATAAATTAGAGATTTTTATTTTAAATTGAATTTTAAATATGGAGAAGTATTAACATAATTGTTCCCTTAGGAAAGAAACACACAATGGGTTCCACAATACATTAGTTAAACATAACTTCTAAAAAACAATAAATAAGAACAAACAACAACATAAATTTCACATCACCCTCACCACAGCCTTTGATGAATCACTAACATGTCTATAATATCTCACATTATAACATAACATACTTAGTCCTCACATAATACTCATAATATTCTAATATATGATATAAATTATTTTTATCATATCTAAACATGTATTTATTAAAGAAAATTACTACAATCATACATTGAGAGGTATACTAAAAACCATTTCTAATAATATCTTTCCATTATTTAATGAAAATATTATATGTAATGATTTATCAAAATCTAACAAATCAAATTAGTTAAAATAATATTTAATGAAAAAACATATAACAATTACTCTGGAGACCAAATTATTAGGCATGCAAACAAAAACTATTAGTTAAAAAAGCATTAAAAAAGTGTATACAAAGAAAAAAAATGAAGACTTTCAAAATAAAAGACCCATAATTATTCCATTTAAAAAAATCTAATGTCTAGGATTTTTTTTATAAAAGAACATTTGTTCATTTTAAAATATAAATATTATTGAAACCATATTTTTGTATGATTACAGTAAAATAATTTGAAGATTATATTTATCCTATCAATATATATATTATGAATCATTTCATCTGGATAATAAAATACCAAATTCATATATAAACACTATAAAAAATATTTTATTGTAAACATAAAATTCCTTAATCAAATAATAAAACAAGATAAATAATTAAATATTTATATTATAGAATGTGTAATACATAATAATTGATCAGGATTCTATATAACCCATGTTTTCTCAAATCTAACATGATTAAAACCTATATCATATTATTTTAAAAAATATATGTTTATCTTATGTATACTCACAATCCACTGACATACAAAAGTAACCTAAAAGAAATATTAGTTATGAGATATAATGTATTAAATTTAAAATATATAATTCACATTCCATCACAAAATAAACCCAACCATAATGTAATCCCAACAAACACCTTTCTATTTAAATGGCTTGAATTTATACATTCACTAATGTTAAAAATTTCAGCAATCAAAAATATAAAATATTTATGCTTAGAAACACTAAATTTTATAATATTTTTCACAAGTTTAACATAAAAAGTTTATTAATTATTGGAATCAGTATATCATCATCTTGTTATATAATAATATAATTAACATGTGATATTATATTCAGATTCATATTCAAAATGTGTCTGAACAACACAAAATAATAAAAGAAAAGAAAATACACTGGAACCATCATAATATTCTATCATTTTATGACCTAGGAACAAAATACCATTATTCATTTAACTAAATCACCCATGTGAAACAAATCATTCAATATTAATTTAGTGAAAATACACACTTAACATTCTAAGAAATTGTATGACGATTATTTTCTAAAAAGATAAAAAATATATTCAAAATTATTCTTATTGTCTTAATTTTTTAAAATTTATATTAATTATATAGTTTGTAAACACTATTCAAACAAAAAATCCACACATTCTAAAAGGAAAAAATTTATAATAAAAAACATCGTGAAATTCACTATATGTTGTAATAGTGGATGGAGATGCAGTTTGTAGGGGTCTCGTATGAAGCTAGAATGAGTTTAAAGAGTAGGGGTGTCGTTGTGTAGGTATAATTAAGTAAGAGAAGGAGATGAGATGTAAGGTTCATAATGGTTAATAATAGAACAAAAAACAAATTGAGGAACCCAAAAAAATCAATGAGAGGAGAAAATGAGAAAAAAACATAGCTTGGATTCTAACATTTATTTGTCTAAGAGAACACAGAGGAGTAGCATCAACAGTATGTGAGTTCTATGAGTGCTTGAGAATTTTGATTGAATGAGTTATGGTTAGGGTGATTTTAAATAGATTCGAAATACATTTAAAAATGCTGGAAAAAAGCACTGATAAAGATACCTTTTATCAGCGCTAAATTGATAAGCACCAATAAAATACATATTCATTAGTGCTAAAAAAGTTCATATAAAAGGAACCTCTATCAATGCTAAAATATTACCACTGATAAATGATTTAAAATTACAACTATAAATATATTTTTTAAATATAATTATATAAATATATTTTTGTTTATTATATCATTATAAAATTTTAAATATATAATAATTTATTTATAATTACATAGATACATTTTAAAAAAATATTTTTTATTTTTAAATATGATTTTATAATTTTGTAAATATAGTACATATACATTTTAAATATATTTATACTTATTTATTTGTAATTATAAATATATTTATGTCATTATATATATTTATATAATTATATATATATATAATAAATATATATAAAAAAATATAGTAATTATATGCGTCATATAATAATATATTTGTTATAATTTTATAATTATAAAATTATTTACATCATTGTATATATATTTATATAAATTTATATATAAATATATATATTAAATAAATAAATATAAATATAAATATATTCATTATTATATATATTTCTTAATATTTTGTAATTATTAATACATTTATATCATTATATATATTTATATATTTATTAATATTTTTAATAAATAAATATAAAGATAACTATTTTCATTATTTATGTCATGACCCGTCCCAGTGGGGCCCATGCCACAACCCCCGATCCCGCCTCCAATAGACTAGGCGCTGGTGCCTAGCACCGAGTAGGCATATCCAAAACATGGGAGGCATTACCTAAGTGCCTATACACACATACACACATCACCAATTCCGCAAATACTGAAAAGAAAAAAAACCACATAGGGAGAAAATACATACATACAACTAAACTGAACCAATAGAGTACAAAAGAATGTAAAGTGACTAAAGTAAACTCGGCCAGAATACAATCACACTAAAAACAAGAATGAAAACTAAAAAATCCATAATGTATGTACAAAGAGCTACTAGGATTGCTACTCGTAACCGTAGGAACACCTCAGCTTGTAGGGAACTCAGAAGGCTCGGCCTAGTCCTGGTCCACCCTGGACTTTGTCAAAAGGCCACTGGTCAGCACAAGACACCACACGTGTGAGAAAATCCCATGTAGGGGTGAGTATAACAATACATATTAAAAGGCACTGAAAATAAAAAATAAATTCACAAAGTAATGGTATAGTTATCTCTATACTGTATATATTTACTAAACATATAACGAAAGAAACACATAAAGATATACTCGAATCCTAGACCCGTAGTGTACAACGGCCGTATACCCCCACTGGAGATTCAGTTCGAAGATTCCACAAAGCACTCATTTGGGAGAACTCACTCCATGAGTCAGATAGCAGTGATGATGTCCATTTGAGAAGAACTGTTCATCAAGAAAATCCATGAGAGAGAATGATGTGATGATATATATGAAGAGATAACAATTATTATCATTTCGGGAGAACACAATTCTAAGCAGGAAAGATCACGATACATGAATAATGATCACTACTAGGGCCTTGGTGGATATTTTGACTCATCTAGATTCACCTTCTATGTAGTGGATCGACATCTTGTAGGATTAGTCACATCAATACCTGACTCTACCTAGGGTCAATAATGGATAAAGGATCTCGCTTTGGACCTCTCAGAGGGTTACCTGACTCTATCTCAAAAATATTTACGGAAGGGATCATACTCTTGTGGATGGATAAGATACCTGAACATCAAGGGAAAAAGAAAGGGGGAACTAACACAAATGAAACTTATACATAGAATGGTGGGTGATAGGATCAAGCCATGTAGAAGATGATACAATGCATGTAGACTTGGTTACATGACATGTCCCTTGACTCTGGGTACTTATTGTGTACAATGTCTCGAGTATGGAGGTCATGGCATGTAAGAAACGAAAATACATGGCATGTAGAAGGGATCACACTCTATGTCATGGTATCTGGCGTCCACTCTGTGTGTGTTTTCCATGTGCTTGTACACGACCTCAACCCATGTAAGTGTTATATGGGATGCCCCACGTAATTGGCCTCATCTGGCCGTGTGGTGGAGTACATGGTATGTACTCCAACCCGTTTCCTTGTATCATCTGAGATACATGGTGAGTCCCATGTAAGGACCCACATGACGTGCGACAATGGTCACAATCCGTGTCAACACTTCATGTTGCCTAGAACTTTAGTCAATGCTGGGTGGGTGCCACAGGTCATGTTATTCTCTGTGTGCATCACGAAAACCATAGCCTCCACCAGGAAAACCCTAGCCTCCACTAGGAAAACCCTACATGGTGTGTTATTCATGATACACAACATGTTTATTGTAATTTTCTAGAATCGTTGTTCTTCATCTTCGTCCATTGGGTGATCATTTCATCTTTGATCCTTCCATCCCATCGCGTTTAAATTCAAGGTTCATGTTTCCTAGACACTACAGGGACATTTTTGTAGGTTTCAGGCCTTCGATTGGCCCCAACAACAAGGCACGTTCATCCTTTACGAAGAATGCTGGAATGTATATATCTCCCAATCCATGTTGATTTGTCTGACATCGTTGTCTTTTCACCTCTTTTTGGTAGTCGTGATTAAAGATCTACATTGTGGGATCAATACATTACAAATAAGGTGTGGAACGATATGTTTTTCATATCTCGGTGAAGAACATGAAGAATGCATGGAAGAAGAAGAATAAATTCAATAAACAATGGAGGAACACACCTCATCCGTCATTTTTCATGATGTCTATCTGATCCGCTAATAAGTTTAGTAGGTGAATCGAAAATAAAAACAAAAAATTATCAGAAAAAAATTTCCCAAATCAAAATACAAAAGAAAAAAAATTAATACCCTCCCGCAAGAAGGAACGATCATCGGATCAACCAGTTCGTGGGTTGATCTGCATTTGTCATTTAATCCATGAACAGGGAAGAATAAAATCAAAAGTAACAAACCCCTACCTAGATCATCGACGAAGAGGGAGACTTGTCGTTGATCAGGATTTGATCTCACTGCGCATAGATCCATTTATCATCATTCATCAGCGTTCATTAATAATTCTCCATGGGTGGAACTTTTCCCAATCTCTAGAGGATTCCAGAGAGTTTTCCAAAGTTATGAGCCTAAATATGGATTTGTGCTTATTTAAAAGAAAAATAAGAATTTATACATTTTAGAAACTTTTAAAATAAAATAAATTATTGATTTTTTTATTTCCTTTAAAATGTCCAAAAACTAACTCTAGTAGCTGACCCGCACTGTTCGATGTTTGGACCCTCTTAAGTTAAAGTCACTATTCTGATTCAATGATTCCCTTAGATTTCTAATCCGGGAACCCATTTAATTTTATTTCACTCTTTTGGGAAAACCATTCACACATGCTATTTAGAGTTCAAATTTATTTCAAACATTTATTTCTGTCACCCCGGATCATAGAATAAAAAACCCTCACAAATACTTGTCTCTAAATAATTTTAATATAATATTTAAAAAATAAAACAAAGAAAATAAGAGACATTACAATCTCCCCACCGTAGGTATTTACATCCCTGAAAATAAAAAAAATTTATGATACTTGAATAGGTGTGGGTACTGCACATGAATCTGAGCCTCTCGCTTCCACAAGCTCTCATAAAGATTCATGTACTTCCAACAGGCATGCACTAGGGGAATTGATCACTCACAAAGGATCATATCTTATCGATCCTCCATCTCCACTAGGTATTCTTCCATGTTTACACCATCATCAATGTCCAGCTCGCTCCAGTCAATGACCTGTGATGGTTCATGGACGTACCTCCTTAGTTGCGACACATGGATGACATCATGCACCTGGTTCAAATACAGCTGTAGGGCTAGGAAGTACGCCACCATTGGAACTATTTGTAGTATCTAGAAAGGGATGATAAACCACAGAGAAAATTTTCCACCCCAACCAAATATCTAGAACCCTTGTCAAGGTGAGACCCAAAGAAAGAAATGGTCCCCCTCATTGAAAACTAGAGGTATTCATTGTCAGTCAACATCAGACATATGTCAACTCTGTCTAGTCTTCATCATCTCTTGGATGATTGTCACCTTCCTAGTGGTATCACACACCAACTATGGACCCATGAGTGATGACTCTCTGGGGTTATCCCATTAGAGTGGTGACAAGTAGAATTGAGCATATAATTCCTCGTACGGTGTCATCCCAATGGTGGAGTGGTAGTTATTATTGTACGAAAATTCCACTAATGGTAGTTGGTCCTTCCAATCGGGACCAATTTCCAAGATCCAATCCCACAAAATATCCTTCAGAACATGAATTTACCTCTCCATATGACCATCATTATGGGGATAGAACACTGTGTAAAGGCATAGTTGAGTCCAAAAAGCCTCTTTCATCCCTTCCACAACGAGAATGTGAAATAAGAATCTGATTTGGGACTATCATCAAAGGGACGCCATGAATCTGAAAAATCTACTACACATAGAGGTGTTCTGATCTCTCTAGAGAACTCTTCTCCATGATAGATACAATGTGGGAAGTCGTAGTGAGTTGGTCGATGATCACCCATATGGAATCAGATCCATTTGATGTCTTTGGTAAAACCATTATGAAGTCCATCGATATTCTATCCCACTTCCACATTGCCTCGTCTTGGGGGAGAGCTAACCCCACTATAACTTGGTGCTTAGCCTGCACCTTCTGGCATGTAAGTCATCGAGAAATGAACTATTCTACTACCTTCTTCATACTATTCCACCAAAACTGAAGTCGGAGGTCCTAGTACATTTTTCCACTCCAATATACACCACAAAGGGGGATGTATGAAACTCAATCTGAACATCCTTCCACAATTCCAATGGCATAACTATGCATCCTCTTAAAAGGACGACGTTCTCTACACATTGCGAATATCCATCAGGTTTATGTGTTGTGGATATCTAATGACATATTTTTTCTTAGTCATCATACCCATTTCATGCCTCCCAGACTCCCTATAAGAGGGGAGGGTGAACAACCATCTACTTGAGATATGCTGCATCATCTCTATCCAGAGGGGATAACTGTTGTGAGGCCAATTGCTTCGTCGCCTCACTCAGCAGCTCCGAATGTGATCTCCTGTTGAGAGCATCAAACACAATGTACACCTTACCAAGAGTATATATGACTTAAATTTCATAATCCTAGAGTAACTCTGGCCATTGCCTCTTCCTCAAATTCAGATCCTTCGGCGAGAGGATGTAATTGAGTCTCTTATGGTCAGAGTAGACGATAAATCATTCTCCTATCAGTTGGTGTTTCCATATATTTAATATGAAGTCTACCACTACCAACACAAGATCATGGGTCACATAGTACTACTCACATGGTCGTAGGTATAATACACTATAAGAAATCTCATCATGTCTCTGTATCAAGACACAACCAAGCACGTCCCCTAATGCATTGTAGAAAACTATATACCTGAAAACCTCCTATGGAAATCTCAAGATCGGAGTGCTCATCAATATCTTCATCAACTACTATAAATAATGTTGGAACATCTATTCCAGATGAAAGGATACCCTTTTTGGTCAAGACTATCATATGTGCTGATATCTCAGATAAATTAGGGATAAATCCCTGGTAGTATCCTTCCAGACCAAGGAAGATCCAATCCTCTGTCACACTCCATGGTGAATCCCATGCTAAAACAGCCTCAACCATGGTTGGGTCCTCTGAAACTCTATATAGTAAGATAATATGTACCAATAAGTGAACCTCTTACACCCAAAACTGGAATTTCGAGAGCATCCCATAAAGATGGTGCTATCAGAGTATGTCCAGAATCGTCAACATGTGTCTCGCGTGCTCCTCATCTTATGCCGAGTACACAAGGATATATTCAATTAAGACCACCATGAACCTATATATATATATATGTTTGGATGATCTAGTTCATAAGCTTCGTGAACACTGTGAAGGAATTAAATACGCCAAAAGGCATCACCAAGTACTCATAGTGACCAAAGCGTCATCTGCAAGCTGTCATTGGAATGTCCTTGTCCAGTACTCGATGTTGAGGATAACTTAGCCTGAGGTCAACCATCAAGAACCAAAATAACCCTCTCATATCATTTAAATGTTCATCAATCCTTGGAAATAGATACTTGTTCTTAACCGCTACCTGATTCAAGAACCAGTAATCCATGCACAACCTCAAACTCTCATCTTCCTTCTTGGAAAAAACTGGGGATGCCCAGGGTGAAACACTTGGTCTTACAAAAACCATACTATTCAAATCATCCAACTACACCCTCATATCGGGAAGCTCTGCAATAGACATTCGATACACTGGTGAGGATAATTGTGCCTTTCCAAGATTCAAGTCGATGTCTATGTCGATCTCCCAGTGGGGAGGTTACCCCAGAACATCTTCTGGAAAGACATCCTCATACTCTTCCACTACTTTTGAGAAGTGGAAGCTCACAAAATCTGCTGCCCTGAGGGTTATACTAGCCAACTCTTGAGTGATCAGCTGCACCCTCTTTTTCATGATCACATCCTGTGATTCCTAGTTCTCCTTTTCAAAAACAAAATAAAACCTCGTCCCATTATTGCGGACACACCACACTCTTTGCCTACATCAAAAAAATTGGACATGGGCCGTAGATAGAAAATCCACAACAAGAATGATTTCGTAAGGCCTCGATGCTTCCACTAAGAGGTTTCAGTCGAAACTCAAACCTCCAAGGTAATGATCAAAATATCTACAAAGATGCGTGATCTGTGAGTCTCTTCCCATAGGTTTCTCCAATAATAAGGGTCGAGTAAAAAGCTCAACCAGAATATCAAGGATTAGAACATGACATGTTGGCAGGAAAGAATGAATTGAACCTGTGTTTATAAGTATGATAATGAATATAGAAAAGAAATAGATAATTCATTGGATTATCACTGGATTCCCTAGTTTATACCCCTCGACTGTATGAAGCTTTCCCCTCCCTTATCCCCTAGATCCTTGAGGTAGGTGTGGACCTCCTAGTGGTGGTTGTGGGAGTAGATGAAATCATCTTCCACCACTTATATCTCTCCCTGATCCTCTTCCACGTCTACCGCCTGGCAGGTATTTCTCCTCTACTCTGTGATTCTTCCTTGATGGTCCATCCACCACCTCCCTATTAGTGGATGGATGGGTAGGAATGTCTAAAGCGATATGTCCTCTACCATCACATCTGAAGCATCACCTATCCATAGGATGACTGTATCCATCCCAAGAGCCTTGGACTATCGATCCCCTTTCCCGGGTCCTCCGGTGGCCTCCCCCATGTCCTAAACCTTGTTCTTGACATCTACTCCCTACTACCGAGGTCTCCACACCCATATTTCTCTTTCTAAATGCCACTGACTATCTCTACTCTGTTATGAATCTCTCAATCACCATGTCCCACTCTATCACACCAGCATAAGTCGAAATTCATGGAGGAATGACAATAGGATGGATTTCCCATCATAGGAATCGCTCAAAGGTTTTTGCACTAAAGTACTGCTCCCTGACCATAAACATCAATATATGTTGATGTTGGTGAACCTCTATGAATAGTCATCCATCATCAAGATGACCTTCTGGAATTGAAGAAGATCTTGCTTACACACTTCTCTCAGTGTAATGGGAGAAAACGCCTATTTAAATAGTTGATCAAACATCTTCGATTAAGGAGTCTCATCCTCATGAGTATTCTTGGTCAAACTTCACCATCGTCCCACCAAACCCAGAAGAAGGATCTCTCCTATGATAACCATCTTTTCTATTGGTGTCCTCACTAGACGGAGAACTTTGGTCACTTCCTCAATCTAGTCCTCAGTTTCTCGAGGGTTGGGCTCTCCTTGTAACCTGAGGGGACTCTGTTTTTGAAACTAATGGAGCATACTCAACCTTTTCTCTTTTCCTGTTGGTATGACAGGTACCACATGCCTGTCCATTATTAGTGGTATAGTAGGTGCACCAATTGGAGGTAACACCTAGGGAACATGTACCTTAATCAAATCCTCATCATGGAAGGGATAATCCTTATGGTCGAGCTACTAAATCATAGGAGGTATGCGTCGTGGAGGCATCCTATATGGAAACAAGATGTACCATAGTCAACAAGTATATCTAGATACCTGAAATTAATGGACATGGAAAACACAACCCATTCATATATAAGGATTATTCCATTATTTTATTCTCCCAAATATAGTGCTTTCATGTACCCAGTTGAAATGTAGGTTATTAGAGTCCTCATGTATGGATATGTCGGCCAAGTGCACTAACACTAGAGTCCCTAGCCTGAAATCAATGGTCGAAACAGTTAACAATGTTTCCCCAAACCAATATCATAGACTCTTGGTTCAAAGTTAGATCTGAACACCTCTGATACCAATATATCATGACAAATACCAGAGGGGCCTACATCACAACTCCCAAATCCCTCCTCTAATAGACCAAGTGCTGGTGACTATCATAGAGTAGGAATATCACTAACATGGGAGTCATTGCCGAAGTACATGTACCCACACACATCTCCATGCCCTAAAATGTTGAAAAGTAAAAAAGCACTAAAGAAACAAAATTCATGCATACACATAAACCCAACCAACATAGTACAATAGAAAGTATTGTGTAGAAATTTAAATAGGCCAGAATACAAGACCACCAAAAACAAGAGTCTTCAAACTACAACGTCCAACCTGTAAGAATAAAGAGGTACTTAGACTATTACCTGTAGTCATAGGAACACCTAGGCCTATAGGGAAATCATATGGCTCGCTTCGGTCCTCATCCGCCTTGGACTACGTCAAAAAGACGCTCATCTGCACAAGACATGACATGTGCGAGAAAACATCGTTCAGGGGTGAGTATAACAATACTCATCAGAGGACACCAAAAACAACAAAACAATAGAAAATGTAATGGTATTGTCACCTCTACACAGTATATGTCTACTAAACATATAGTAAGATAAACAAATCCATATATACATGAAACCGGACACATAGTCCACAACGATTGTATACCCCTTCTATGGATTTAGTTTGAAGATTCCACATTGCACTCATCAAGGAGAAGTCACTCTATGATTCTGATAGCTCTGACGACGTCTGTCTGATAAGTATTGTTTGGCGGGAAAAGCCATGAGAGGGAAAGATGCTCTGATATATCTTAAGAGAGTACAGTTGCACCCAATATGGGTGAACACACTATTTAGCGGGAAAGATCATGATACACGGATGATGATTACTTGCATAGGCTTGGTGGATATTATGAATCATCTAGATTAAACTGCTATGTAGAGGATCAACATCCTGTAAGATAAGTCACATCGATACCTGACATTACCTAAGGTTATGAATGGATAGAAAATATCACTCTAGGCATCTCGGAGGGATACCTTACTCTATCTCGAAAAGTCCTACAGAAGGAATCATACTCTTGTGGATGGAAACAATACCTAACCATCATGGGAATGAGAAATCTGTCACCAAAACAAATGAAATATATCCAAGGAACGGTGGATAATAGGATAAATCCATGTAGAAGAGAGTACACAATGTGTAGAGTTGTTCACACACTGTGCCCCTTGATTCCAGGTACTGCCCATGTACAATGACTGAGTCTGGAGAACATGCAGTTTAAGAAATGAAAATACACAACATGTAGGAGGGATCACCTGCCATGTCAAGGTATCGAGGTTCTTCTCCATGTGCACTGTCCATGTTCCTGGAAATGGCCACAACCCATGTATTCCATCATGTGTAATAGGTACATGGGGTGAACTATGTAACCGACATAGTCTATCGTGTGGTGGAGTACATGGTGTGTACTCTACCCCGTGTCCGTGTATCATCCAAGATATAGGTAATGTCCCATGTTAGGACCCACAAACAGTGTGAAAATGGTCACACACTGTGTCAACACTTCATGTTTCATGGTACATCAGTCGCCGCTGGGTGGGTCCCAGATGTCGTGTCTTCTTGGGAGCATGTCATGTTCTTCACCGTGTACAGCGTGGAAACCCTAGTCACCACCAGGATGACCATATACGGTGTGTTCTTTGGGATTCATGTAGTGTTTATCCTGGTTTTCTAGAATTTTTGTTCTTCATCTCCGCACATTGGATGATCCTTCGATCTTTGATCTGACCATCCAATCACTTCGAAAATCATGTTTCAAGGTCACCTCGACACCATATGTCCAATTTTTGGGTGGATCGGGCCTCCGATCGGCCCCAAAAACAAGTCTCAATCCACCCCTATAAATAATGTTTGAAGGAATATTTCTCCTGAACTATGTTGATTCATCTGTTGCTGCCATCGTCGCACCTCTGTTAGGTCATCACGATGTCAGATCTACACTTTTGGATCATCGCATTGCAAAATGGGTGTCCAAAAACATGTTGTTTGTCCCGCCGTGATGAATGCAAACAACAAATGGAGGAAGAAAAAGAAATTCAATAAACAAAGGATGAACACACATATGCCATAATTCACCATGGCATCGATCTGGTACCATTAATAGGTTTAACTGGCCAATCAAAATAACAAAATACCTTTTCATAAAATCAATAAAAGAATCAAAACCCCATAAGAAACAGAAATAAATACCCCCGCAAGAACACACGATCCACAGATCAACCAGATCATTGGTTGATCCGTGTTCGTCATTTAATCCAAGAACCGGGAAGAACTAAATCAAAATTAACAAACCCCTACCTCCATCCTCAACAAAGAGGGAGATCGGTAATCAGTCAGGATTTGATCTCACTACGCAACGATCTACGCATCTCCATTCATAGGCGTTGATCAAGAATCATCCAAGGGTGGATCTTATCCAATTCTCCATAGGATTTTATAGAGTTTTCTATGGTTATGAGCCTATGTATGGGAACATACGTATATAAAAGTCAAATAAGTTCCACTACATTATAAAAACATTTAAAATAATATAAATTATTAATTTATTTTACTTCTTTTAAAACGTCCAAAAACTAACTCTTGCAGCTAACCCACTCTGGTCGATATTAGGCCCGACCTAAGGTAAAGGCATTGTTTTGAACGCAACGGTGCCCTCAGATTTCTGATTTGGGCATTCGTTTAAATGTTATTCCGCTCTTTCTAGAAAAAATGTTCGTGTGTGCTATTTGGAGTTTAAATTTATTTAAGACATTTATTCTGGGCACCCCAAGTCTTTGAATCGCTTGCTGTCGTGATGCTTGGTCTCACAATAAATCTATATATTGTTTTAAAATAATACACAAAAAATATGAGACATTAAAATTTAAATATATTTGTTATAATTTTATAATTAATTAAATATATAATTAATTATTTATAAATATATGAATAATAATTTTAAAAACTAATATTTATATAGTTATATATATAACTCTCATGGTGCAGTTTAGTGGTAGATGCCCTTATATATCTCGGTGAGGTCTCGAGTTTGAGTTTTTCCAAGCACATCCCTACATTGTATGTTGCATGCTTTTCATTGTAATATAGTTTCATTCAATGAATAAACCGAGTCTTTGACCTCAACATATATTTAAATGTAAATGTAAATATAAATATAAATATCACTATAAAAATATAACTAAAAAAATAACAATAAAAATAAAATTAAATATAAATATAAATATATAAATAAATATAAATATAAATATAAATATACATATAAATATAAATATAAATATATAAATATAAATATAGTATATTCATTATTTAAACAAATTTATGATAAATTTATAAATATTAAAAAATATGTAATTATTTATTTAATTTTATATAAATTCATTTTAAAAAAATATTATTTATTTATTTATAATAATTATAAATTTATAAATTTATAAATATAATGAATATAAATTTATAAATATATAAATTTATGAAAAATTATTTAAAAATATATTTATAACATTTTTAATGAATATAAATTTATTTTAATAATTAGTAAAATTGAATCATTAAAAATCATTACACATTAAAAATATTTAAAAAATGGACAACTTTTATAAATTAAATATAAATTATTCACAAAATATGTATATATATATTTAAGTAAATATGAATAAAAATTTAAAATACTTAAAAAATATTAAATAAATAAATATAAATAAATAATATAAAATTATTAAATTCAAAAATAAAGTAAAAAATAAAAAATAAAAAATAAAAAATATTAATAATGAATAAATAAAACCCAACTATAATAATAATAATAATAAATAAAAAAAACTGAATGATTAAAAACATAATATTTTGAATATACCATCTAATAATGAAATTATAAAATATACATAAATTTGAATGAATTAAATAAATATTAGTTGTATGTGTTTCTATACAAGATTTCATTAGTTGTATAAATATTTTTTTGTTTGTGTGTTTTATATAAAAATTTATATATTAGATATATATATTAAATAAATGTAATATATAATGATTGATATATATTGAATTAAAAACTCAAATATCATTAAAAATGCATAATTCATTAGTATGTTTTTAATTATTACATTTTTTAATTATAAATTTATATTTAATATATATTAGTCATTAATATTAATAATTAATAATAATATATTATACTTATTCATTTCTATTAAAAATTGTTTCATTAATAAATTTTTAAATAATTTTATAATTTATTCATTATTATTATTATTATTAATTTATTAAAATTTTTTAATTTTTTATTTTTTGTTTAATTATTATAAATTATTCAATTTATATATCTATATTTAAAATAAACCTTTTATTAATATTTATAATCTATATAAATGTATTTTGAATTTATTCATTTTTATCAATAACTATTTAATTAATAAAATGATTAATATTTTATTTAATTTACTTGTTTTTAATTTTCATATATTTAATTATTTAATTTTATTAAATTTAGATATATATATATTTAATGTATAATATTTATTATTTTTTATAATTTATATAAATGTATATCCAATTTCATTATTTTTATTAATAAATATTTAATTAATAAACTTGTAAAAAAATTTAATTTTTATTTATTAAATTATTTTATTTTATTTTATACCTTTAGTAGTGTATAAAATAAAACATTCATAAATGGATCCCTTTATCAGTGCTAAAAAAAGGGTTAAAAAAGGTATCATTTATCATTACTAAATAAAAGTGTTGGTAATGGTTATCATTTAACAATGCTAAAAAAACAATGACAAATGTCACATTTATCAGTGCATTTTACTAGAGTTGATAATATTCAATGCTGTTAAAGGGCTCTTTTTTATTAGTACTTGCTTGAGACAAACATTTTCTATGTAGGACATGTTTGATAAACATGAACCAAAACTCCCTCAAGGTCACAATTCATAGGTCGAGACAGGAGAATCACATAACAAAGGAAATCAAATACCATTAGGGTCATAAGCCAAAATGGACCCATATGGACATAGGTCAGAGAACTAATCATGATGCAAACATGGTAGAAGGATTAATCGGTGAGAATCACCTTATTTCATTGAGAGTAATTGGATAAATAGCTTTTCCCAATACACCTATGTGAATTTCCACACTATCCTACAAAAATGATGTGGATCAAGGAAAAAATGAATAGGGACACAATGTAGAAAACAATCATCGAGAGGTGGGTGATCTGGATAATCAAAACTAAAGTTGCATGTACATGGAATTTGTGAAGTAGCTAGAATCTAGCACCACCAAATATTCAATGAGGAATTAATCAGGGGAAAAATTCCCACTGAGTATGATCTTCAGATATAGATGAATATACCTCCTACCATATTCCAAGAGAGATCTAATCTTCTTGAAAGAGTGGCATATGATCATAAAAGTAGATCATGATCTATGAAACTGGTCAATATAAATAATGAAGTTGAGGATGATTGTTATTTCCCTCTATTATGATGACACCCTCTGCCCTTCTAGGGAAATCATTTAGTCCCATCAAAAATCAAAAATCCAAAGGATATAAAAACTTGTCAACCTTTTCACGAACTGCCTTCTCTATATAGACTAGAGGCAGACCAGAAAATGGTACCTCTGGAACTCATGAACACAATTTAATCCCTATTTTCACGAACTGCCTTGTATGAATATGAATACACCTCTTTTTATGGGACCCCTATTCTAGAAGCTAGATTTGAGACCATGGATACAAAAGTTTAGGATACAGGGGAAGGTGCACACATGGTCAAACCCAATATTTTATTAACATACCCACAAATGACATATATGAAGCTGAGACCCATGGAATAGCACTCAAGAAAAGCCAACACAAACCCAGTGATGAATTTGATCCCTCTAGATATCATCCATGGAAAATCATATTACAAGAAAAACTAGCGGGGTGTGACTGTCTAATCAGTATAGACAAAGGGGAATCGTTCTCTAACCTATTCCACTGGATGTAGATACTCCTTTGACCTCTACTCATGAACTAGGAACATCCTCCTTAAACACCTCAACTCCTGAAGTACATAATATGGAGTGGATTCTTCTTGGGAAGCACATACCTATAGCACAAAATTACGACATTCTGAAATAGTTCGTGGCTATTATAGCCAAAATCTAAATCATGTATTCTCTCTATATTTCAAAATAACTTAGAGAGGCACCCATCGAATCCCCTACATGATCCCACAGAAGTTAGAGAATGATGTTTTTGCAGCTAAGGATTATTGAGTGGAGATAATTCCATATTAATTCAATGTCACTATCTCATTCATAGAATATGAGTGGGAATAAGTTATATAAGTAAATATCATACCCATGTATGTTTCAGGAAAACTACAAAATATTGACATTAGAATAGATCTGATTTTTAATGGTTTTAATAACAATATCATTCTATTTTAGACCCTCCAATATTTTGGATATATCTAAGAGGACTTATCTCCTACAATGATAATCATTTAAGGGTATGATTAGGTCAAGTAAAGATCTCTCGGGAAGATCATGCTCAGTGATCAGTTTGGGGATCTCACATCTAGCACTGAGTTCATTGTAATCCAAAAAGAAAAAACATATAATGTCTTTCTTTGATGACATAGGCTTCATAGCCTTGTAGTGGAACCTTCATCATTGTATTATTGTATTAAATACCCTATAGATGGGAATAATTCTATACGACATGGTGATAGTTCCCACTTATATTCCTGTGATGCCATATATGGCGAGCTAGGATTATACTCTAGGAAAGAATAACAACCAATGGTGGATAATGATATTTAGGTTGCAACATCGAATGGATTGGGGAAATTCCCTACAAATACCTAGAGTATGATCGATGAATATTATGTGATTCCCATAAATATTATTGAGGTATCAAACATAATCCTAGATGTCTAGTCTCCTCCTTCCCAAAGTGGCAATATGAAAGAAAATAACCATCTCCATTATCTCCCTGTGAATACTCTAGTAACTAATAATGATAATGAATCTTACTATGACCACTCTTACATTAACATTGATTGATATAAATCAATATTACCTTCCATGTATGAAAATTTCACTATTGAATCAGCTATGGATGAAGAAGAGTATAAACTACAGAATTCCACTTTTCCATTTGAAGATGATGTCTCCACAACCACCAATGAGCTCAGGCCGGTAAATATGGGAACATAATAAGACCCGTTAACTATGTTGATTAGTTCTTCAATGAATCTCAAGGAGAAG
Source organism: Viscum album (assembly GCA_963277665.1). NCBI lineage: Eukaryota > Viridiplantae > Streptophyta > Magnoliopsida > Santalales > Viscaceae > Viscum > Viscum album. The sequence goes on along the minus strand of OY728126.1, from coordinate 686,091,495 downwards.
GAAATTTATATTTCATTTCTAAATAAGCATAAATATGTTTTTTACTTGAATTATAAAAAAATACCCAAGCTTAACCATGATCTAGATATTCACTAAATTGGCTTACCCGATGACCATCAAGGTCTCAATAAAGAACCCAAGAGGATTAATCCCTCTAATTATACTAATATAGAATCAAAATATGAAAAATTAATCAAATAAAACTTTGTTCGATATGTGGAATACCCAAAATGTGTCCCCAAAACTATCCCTATCAAGAAAATGAATGAGAAGATCATGGTATATATCAATTTCAAAGAACAAAATAGACACTACCCAAATTATGATTTCCCATTACATATAAAATATATTTCAGTCAATTCCACTAATGCCTTCCAATACCATTTTTTATTAATGGTTGTTCAAGGATAATCAAATAAAAATAGATGTCGAAGAAGAGGAAGCCACCCCCATCAAATCACCAAAGGGGAACTTTTTTAATAAATCATGCCATTTGGATAAAATAGCATTGGTTCTACTTAAAAATGTGATATGCATCATATTGTTAAGAACTTATTGGGATGAGTAAAAAAAATCTAGGTTGACGACCTAGTAATCAGATACCAATAGTGATGTGATCACCTCACAAATCATTAAAATTTGATTAAAAATTTGAAACAACATAGTTCAAAGATGAATATAATAAAGTGTAATTCCAAGGTAACATTAGGGAAATTACTTGGATTTTTGGTACATCACTGTGACATTTTGGTAAATTTAAAAAAGACTAGTGAAATCCTAGAAATGTCTCCCCCTTAAGGAAATAATGTCTTTTTAAGGGAACCTCAAATACATCCACAACTTCATATCCAACAAAGAAAGAAAATCAACCACCTTAACCAAGCTATTGAAGAAGGTTGATTCTTATTGATGGGACAAGGACTACTAAGAACTGATTTTTTATCTCAAGAAGTGCTTTTTACACCCACCAATCATGATTTTACTAGTATAATTAAATAATATTATCATATATATGGAAACTATAGAATGATAACTTAATATTCTACATAAAAAAACTGATGTAGGGAATGATAACAGTTTATTTTACCCATGTTGAATAATGATTGGTATTCAGACTTGGTATTCTGAAGTTGATATGAAATTTTCTCCAGATCATATTTATAGAGAAAAAAACTGATATATTACATGAAGAATAATGAATTCCACATGGTCTCTTATATTGAACATCTCAAGTACATCCTTGGCCTCTCTATGATGAATGAGATTATGACCAATGGGTAATTGATTTGTAATAACATGAAACACATTTCATGTCACAGAAATCTGTTAAATGGTAGGAACTATAAGATTTTGTTATAGTAAATCCCACCATGGAAAGGACACTAGTCGACACTGAACTTCCAAAAGAAGTGTTTTCTCTAGGCCCACACCACTCCTTGAACATGATGGATTTATTTTGATGTTGCCTCTAGATGTTTTATCGGTAATAGGATAGAAAACATGAAGCTCAGTTAGGTTGGTCTTGGGATTTTATTTGTTTCCCTATAAAAAGAAAAATTTCCCTGTATTTTTGGGAAATATACCATCAAGAATGAGGAATTAGATCCTATCACCAGATATATCAGAGGAATGATGTCAAAGTTCCCTTTTGAACCCACATTTCATCTTGTCTCATGATCACAAAATGATTTTTCTGACATTCTAGCTAACACAACCTAAATTATCGCTAATCGGGATAAGGATGAAGTTGTTTTCTACATCACACATCAAAGGATAGTCTCATTAGTCATTATATAAGATAAGAAAAAAATCATTCTGGTAACCACTGACCAATATCTTGATGAACTGATATTCACCCCTAGACGTATAGAGACCGTAGTTGATTATATTAATAATGGGGACCTTCTTTCAGAACGAGTTAAAAGAGAACAAAATCGATGCTGAGTAGAGAAATTTAACCTTAAGGATAGACCAAATGAGAAAAAATACCTCCACAAATAATGCTTCAATGGAATCATACTCAAATTAATATTAAAAAAATATAGATTCCCTCTATCATTGAAGAAGTCCGTGTGGGCTCATGTGGTGATCATCAGTCTAGTAACAGACTCTCCCATCATTTTAAGAGACTTTTTTCACTATTGTAAAACAATGATACATGACTATATCGAAATCACCAGGAAATTTTTTTCATTCATGATTCTTGAAAACATCATCCATAAACCACTATAACTTCTATATAAAACCAAATATGCCATGTCGTTTTTCATACAGTGAATGGATATTGTGGGGATATATTCCCCACCAACATCTATATTGTTAAAGCACATACTTACTATTAAATTCATATTTTTAAAATTTGTTGAGGCAACAAACCATAGTGAATTTAGGATAATGAAGATAAAAAAACATATAAAATAAAATATCAACAACCTATTTGGTGTCCCTTACATGATGTTAATGGAAAATAGTACCAACTTATATTCTACTGAGTAGAAGAAATTATACCAGGATTAAAACATCTAGTAAAACCAATCATCCTGGTATCATGAACCAAAAAAATATACAAATAGAGGCCTTAAATAAGACTATATCAAATATACTATAGAAGTTGGTGAGAATGGAGAATAATTTCGAAACACACAAGATGCTTCATTCATTATGGAACCATTTTACGACCATGTATACTACTACATAAGATACCCCATATTCATTAGTGTAAAAACCCAAGGTAGTTTGTACTTAGAATTCCATTTTTCCTCTATTCAAATAGCCACCTGTAGAAAAATACTTGATGATAAAAAATCACCAAGGCAACTGGATGAGTTGAAAAAAAGCGATGATAAAAGGTTACATACACTACAAAACCTCCATGTTCCTTATAATTGGATCATACGATCCTTTAGTAAAAAGTTTTTTCTTTTCTCTTTCCTTCAAGGATAACTGTTGTTATCTCTTGGAACCACAATGATGTCAAGAATGAAACCTACAAAAATTTGACCAAAATGATAATGGCCTTACATCATATATAAGTTCTATTATAATTGATCTCACTCATTGTCCACGATTGACACAGAACACATTACTACAACACCAATGGGGGGTTTATAAACATACAGTCTCCAATTCTAATATAATGAATCTGATATCCTAGCTACATGATATTAATCATAAAGGAAAAAATTCATTTCACATGATTTTAAACAACATGGCATATATTTCCTTACAATATGATGATAAAATCTATGGATTAAGTGTTGGAAGAATGTCTTCAAAATAAAAAACATAAAAAGTCTCTAGTCATATGAACTAAAACTACGAGACACCATTTGTCCTTGCTGAATGATGCTAAACTACACCGAGAGGTCCTTTTCAAAAAAACTCATAAAGGAACATCCCATATCATCCAATTCAAAAAACATTCAAATGTAAGAAAACCTATTCAAGACATGATTTCAAAATTTAGTCTTAATATATGTACCATGTATAAGATTCCTTGGGAAACCATCCTTGAAAGAATTGTGTCACAGGCATGGTATGCCAATCATTAAATGATTTCTAGACAACTTTGATATCATTAATGCAGATTCATTCCTTTTTTTCAAAATAGTTAACCTTTATCCATAAGACCTGAATTTAAACTAAATTGATGATGTCCTTGTCATTTAACAATAAAATGTTCCTAGAACTATGTATAGGATGATTCTCATAACAATGAGGTACATAGTGACACCTAGATCTTATATAATTTGTCTACCACTACATGATAAATCTCCATGGATTTTATTTAAATTACCTGTTTGTGGTGAGATAATCCTTTTTTCATTGTTTCTTTCACTAAGAGTAGCTCATGTTGGATTAAGAAATTTTAGTAATAGATTCCCCATATGATTGAGACATATCAGTTCACGTTAGGTATAACATGGTTCTTGATGCAAGACCATGAAGTTGTAAAAAACGTCCTTATCTAATGGTGTTAAACTGTATGGTTGACGTCTCTTGCATGATATAAAACTACACATTAATATATCCATCACAATAGGAGACCACTATCCTTGGCATTGGTCTCCCATAAAACCTTAATTCAATAAATACATGTGGTTTGATTCCTATGATTACATGATAGATTGTGATGCTCAGATATCTAATCTTAGTCCCATATGCATCATCAATAGAAGAAATTCCCCCTCTGTATGTTGTTCAATCCTATGTGGAGAGTTTTTAATTCAATAATTATTTTTTGATTGATGATCATTAGCATAGGATATGTAATTACACATTGATCACCAATAATAGGTCAAGACGCAACAATAACAGAAATAGATGGAATTTTTTATTTTCACAATATATGTGTTGCCTGATTACTATTACTATAGGATACATAGTGATTCTCAAATCCTTAATCCATGTTCCATCTAAAAAAGAAATAGAAAATTACCCCCATCTACATATGGGTCAGACGTGCGTAGATAGTTTTCCATTAAACAACTTTAGGTGGATTGATTATTATTACTATAGGATACCTATTGATGCCTAGATCTCCAATTCCTGGTCCAGCTACAACATCAATGGAAAAAATTACCGCCTTAATGTACGGGATATACCTTCATGGAGAGTTATCAATTGAATAAATACATTTTTTTATTCAAATTGCTGTAGGATACTTGGCGAATCCTAGATATCTAATCCTGGGTCCATCCAAAACAATAATGAAAAAAATTCCTCATATACATATCTGTAAGACCTGTATGGAGATTTTTATATTCATTAATTATGTATGGATTCATTCCGGTTACTATAGGGTGTAGAGTGACACCTGGATCTCCAATCATGGGCCCACCCTCAACAAAAATGGAAAATATTCCCCCATTTGTGCATAGTCATGACCTTCATGGATTATTATTAATTAAATACCCCCCATATGTCTTGAATCCCATTACTGGATAATATGTAGTAACACTTGGATCTATAATAATAGTTCTAGTTGTTAACTCAACAGAAAAATAACCCCTATTCAATTGGTTTACACATGAGTGGAGAGTTTTCCATAAAATAACTACGTCTGGATTGATTCATATTACTATAATATACAATGTGACACTAATATCTCCAATCCTGGGTTAGTCATATCATCAACTAAAATACATTCCCCTCTACAAAGGCGTCAAGCATGCATATAATGTTTTACATTGAAGAACCACATGTGTCTTGATTCCTATTACTATCTCACACATAGTGACACCCAAATCTCTAATCCTCGGTCTAACCACGAAATCAATGACAAAAATTTCAACCCTCAATATATGGGATAGACTAGTGTAGAAGGTTTTCCATTCAAGAACTATGTATTGATTGATTGGTATTACTATATGATACATAGTGATGTCTAGATATCCAATCCTGGCTCCAGCTATAATATCAACCAAAATAATTCCCCCCCTCTGTATATGGATCAGGCCTGTGTGGAGAGCTTTCTATTTAGGAACTATGTGTTGCTTTACTCCTATTAACACGAGATATATAATGATTCCTAAATCTCTAATCCTAGTTACAGACTCAATATTAATAATGAAATGCACTTATATGTATGGTTTAGAACTATGTTAAGAGTTTTATATTTATAAGCTATATGTGTCTTGATTCCTTCCATCACAAGACACTTAGTGACACATGTATCCCCCATTCTAGGCACATCATTATGTTTTAATTACCCCTGATCATATCCCCTGTATACGAGGCTGATATATATAGGGGGTTCTCTTTAAGGGATTTTATTATCACATTATTCTTTCCCTTACAATATGCATAGTGAAACCTAGGATATACAATCTATAAAATCACATATCCCTATATTTAAAGTGGGTTGAGTCATACAAACAATCTATTACTACACACAAGTCAGGTCTACATATTTCTTGATTTCACATTTGATAAATCTATTTTATAAGGGTTCCAATATATGGCTACCCATTGATAATCCTAATCATGGGTTAAAGGCATATCCTAGATCAAACCCCCCCTAAAAAGTGATATTTGTTCCCATGAATATGTTACATTATTTAACATCGATCATTACATACTTACTGCATGATGATAAGTTGTGAGGAAAGAGTACCTGCCACATTATTTTAAAATTTCATAACTTACATTCCCCCACTAAATGATGTTAAAATGAATAGACCCTAACCTTTCATCAGTCCTTATCCATGGTTTGAAAGAGCCCAACCCCAGTCAAAAAGAGTATTAGGTGCTTCTTTTGTCATTTAAATCACCTCAACCCTTAAATCAAACATCTTGTATAGAGTTATTTGGGTTTACACTAACCTTCCATGGTCCCTATAATAGTACACCCAGCTTTAAAGGACCATTTTTGGATTACACATATCTACCCCTCATTCACACATATGATCTCCAAACCATCAACACAATGTTTTTTAACTTGTAAAGGGTTTCTAATCCTTGTGATCCTTGATTTCACCATGTTAGAACTCAGCATCATAGGGTTTTTGGGTTAATCCTCGACATGATTATCACACACCATTACTTATGAAATGAGAACCCTGATCCATGATTTGAAACATTTTTATCTTCCTTTAAAAAGGATGTTGGAGTACTCTTGACCCAGGGTATCCCATTAATGTTTTTTTGTAATGTTCTCCTCATAATGGTATGTGTGTGTCACAACCAAAAACAGCACGCACTTTTTTTAATGTTAGATGACCCTAAATGTTACCTTTTTATGGTACAATACACAGGACCATAAATTTCTAGTGAAAAAGACATAGAACTTTTTAGGATGAAAACACGAAAAGGGAGACCTGATAAAAATTCATGTTTGAACCCACTAAACTCTTTATCCCTATATTTTAAGAAAAAGTTTGAGCATAAATAAATAATGAATAATGATCATAGATAAAACTTTGTGGACATAGTAAAGGTTTTTCAGTGTTCATTGGACCCTCTGGTCTTGGAAAATGTTATATTAATGAATTTGGACATCTACTCACCATTATAAAATGTTAACTAGATGGAAGAAAACATTTAGGTTTCTCAAACCCTTCTTGAACATTACATTTTTCATAAAAAACCATTGTGTATTTGAAGTCTGATCTGATAGAAACATTTCATGGAGTTTATATACATCCATTAAAACCCCAGGGTCCTTGATATTCCATGTTCATTGTTATTTCATATAGGAAAATGGAAACATGGATTGGATAATCAAAAAGCACCCCACTAATATTTTATAGATAATTGAAACCCTACCAAAGTGATGTTTCACAATGGATTCTTGGTCCCAGAAATACGCCCTTAAATCCATGTGTTATTATCATAAATATGTGGAATGTGGGCTTTCACCATTACTAATGGTTAGCCTCTAACCACTAGTTTCCACCTCTAGTAAAATATGCTATTCCAAGACAATGATTTTTAAAATCCATCACCAGATTGTTCAATTGGTTTCGACTTCCTCGATGATACACCTATATGTACTATAACTATTCTCAAATAATGAATAGGATGTTACATTCTTGATCCTTATGATTTCCAACACAACATGAATCAAAACCGAATGGAACAGTACATAAGCCTTCTAACTAAATGATAAACTACCCTAGGTTTCCAGAACCCTCCTTTGGTAGACATCACTCCACATACAACTTCATCATCTAGATGTTCATATAGTCATAAATATTTCATAGCCCTTGGACATGAGTGGAGATACCCATTACTTGAACAAGAATGTAATCCCTACATGGCCATGAATAAGGGCCTCTCACTAACCAACTAGAGGCATCCCTACCTTATAATAATATTCTTATAATCCCTGTGAACCTCAGTAACACCTTGGAAGAACACATCACCTTACAGTAATTTGGGTCATTCTCTATATGTCTGTAACATTCTATAACAATCAATTTAAGCTCCTAGATATGTTATTTTCACAATCTATATTTCAACTATCCTATTTGACATAAATTCTCTAATATTTTACCAACGACCAATATCATCTTCATATAATCAACAATGGGCCTTGGAAAAGAGTTTGGATCCCCATTAATTGACCATTAATGTAATACCTATGATAACATGCATTAGGTCCTATTAACTACCAGGTATTGGAATCTATTTTTTATAAGAAATAAACTATAATCCCTATGATCCCCAACAACTATATGATGAAACTCAACTCTTTAGGTGGTTTTGGGTTATCCTCGGTATGTCATCCCAATTCCACTCAGGATTCCAAACCACACTGTGGAAGAACTCACCACTTTAGGATGTTTTAGTTTATCCCAAATTTTTTTAACACTTCCATTATCCCTCACATGTTTTGTTTGTAATAATTTAAACAACATGTTAATTTACATCCATACTACATAATGCTAAACTATAGGGAATACATCCTTAACGCATGACATTAAACAACATGGAATAAGACCTTGATGCATGATGTTAAACTGAATGGAGAACATTAATTCATATGAAATTCACTACACATGATCTTGACAGTCCGATCTAGAAGACCCAATACTATAGCATGTCAATGGTCTAGTTTACATGGCATTAAAACCACATGTTAAAAGATATATAATTCTCACTAGGTTAAAAACAAAAAATTGGAATGTGATTAAAAGTCAAGTCTTTTCTCATTGGACATGCACTTTTAATGCTCTAGTAAATATATAGAACTAATAAAATGAAAAATGTATAAAACCATTTATGTCAAAAAATCATAAGAGGGTTCCCTAGAAAAAATAAAATTTCATACCTTCTATTATTTCTCCATATGAATCTTAACAAAGGTATAGTGATATAAGAAAATATGAAAATATTGTAGGGATCATTATTTTTCCCCTAAAAAAATAAACCTATACTTGTTAGGTCCACTAACTTAGGAAATAATTGAGGTCTTTCATTCTGGTTTTTATGTGTTCCCAAATTATCTTTTTAACCAGGTGATCACAAGAAAAATATAGTAGAAACATTAGTATGGAATCTCATTTCAGTAGGAATGAATGAGTAATCCTCAAGATAAATCTATTATGATTTAAGCATTCAAATCTGATCAATTTAGTTTACATTGTATTATACAAATTATGGGTATCGTTGATGATCTAAATGATATCATATTATTGAAATATCATGAACCTAATGAATGAATGAATTTTGTAAAATGGAATGTAATGGTCATAATATTTATTAATTGATAAATAGAATGTGAAGAAGGAATCACCACATACTGAAGTATCTCCTGTAAATATACAAATAAATCGGCATTCATCAAACAACATGCCCATCATAAAAAGTGTTCTAAATATTTCTTTAGCTCTGAATAAATTTAATCCATGGATGACATGGATTGGAAGAATTGATATAAAGATTTAGTTTATTCATTTTTAATCCAATGCAATTCCTCAGCCCTAGAAACAACATCAAGTCTAGACTTATCTTCCATGTCAATGATTCTATATTGCTCCAATATAGTTTTCTCTGATGTTTTCAATGCATGATACAACCATGATAGATCTTATTAGATATGGATTGTTTCATTCTATAATTAGAAATTTTCACCCTTCCTAGTGTAGTTCATATTTTTTTGAGACTACGAATCAAACACACAATGAGAATCATCATTGAAGGCCTTGTCTAGACTTTGTTTAACTGAAGACAAAGCTTATGCTGCTACTAGAATTAATTCAAGGGTCCTTCTTTTCTCTCTCATTGAAATTGATTCCTTCCCTTGGGACTGAATACATGTATAGTAAAAAAACTCATAGCCATCGGTAGTAAACATCAATCTATGATGACCCATTTAGTCCTTCATATCTTCAAAATGGGCTACCAAAATTAGGGTTTAAATATCCATCCACGCATTCCAATACATCAATTGATAGATTTATATAGACTCTAAACCTTGAATCAGGCCCAATTTGGGAACCAAGATATATTACATGACTAATTTTCTGAGTGAAGCACTCTTAATCATGGATTTTGATGAAGTGGGTGTAGAGCCATCCACTACATTGATTGATTCGGTCACAGGGATTCTCGAGGAAGAATGGATCATAAATTTTGAGCTCTTAGGTGAAGGTACATCAACAAGAGAAAAAAATGTTTATTTTTATTCATGAAGATTATATGATTCTATCTAATAATCAATAGAGGTGATTGATGTTCGAAACATACCTATCTCAGTATCTTCACTATGAACATTTGTTTCCCCATCACCATTTTCTGATGAAGTATAGATTCCCTCTTACAATTAGTGTCCAGGCAGGACCACATATATTTTATGTATAGATATACACCAATCATCACCTTTAAGAGATACGAGGGTAAAAAAATTATAAACTAAATTACATAAAGTGGATTATGCATTGAGATACTGAATATATTGTCACAGTCACCCAAACAAGCCTACATGAAGGTTAAATCAGTAGAAAAATAGATAACTGCATCAGCCCCCTCCAGAAGTGTGTTCACCAATGTCAGATCAAATGGAACACCAACTAGAATGTTAGTATGTGGTTTATAGACCAAGTAAGATGACAATTCAATCATCTCTTCTTTTCACTGTTTGGCCTTAACAGTGAAGGTTCTAATAGAGAAATATATTCCTCACCCATATCTTCCAATGCATATTTATGCTCCTCCAAACAATCTTGGTGAATACCTAAACATTTTTAAATATACATAATGAGTTACTAAAACTGTCCAGAATAAGAAAAGATGTAAATTATAAGTATTACATGAGGGTTATAGGTGAGTGGGATCTAATGTTTTAGAGAACATATTGTTCCCTTTCTTCTATAATGATGTTCCCTTAAAAGGTTCGTATGCAGAATGCATTGAGGATAGAACTAATTGAATTGTATATTGTGATGTATTAGGGTTTGTAGTATCCACCCGATTCAGAGCTAGTTGACCTTGGTAAACCTCATCATTGGTCCCTTGGTCATTACTCGAATAAGCTACAACAACCAAACCCCAAGAGAATACACTTGGGATGGCAGGAGTAACTAGTATCTCAAAAATTCATCCATACCCAAAAAAATGAAAAAGATCAGCACTATGTCCATGGAAACATATTGTTTCGAATAAGGTATAAAGGACATCCTTGCCACTTCCTTGATGATAGGGTGCACCTTTTCATCCAAAACTACCTCCACCATTCTAGAAACCTCCATCTACTGTTCCAAAGGTTAGTAGTGTACCCAAACCTTTCTTATTTCCATCAGCACAAATAGGTCTTAAAAGAAATCCTTGACCTCAATAGTACGGTATTTAAAAGAGACAAATGTGAAAGATATTATAAATGAAAGGCATTCTATATGAATCCTTTCCTGGAAAAGTATTCCCCAGATCTAAACATCTATGTTTTCTACCCACTAGATCATCCTTCACTGATATGCAGTGGGAAATATAAATTATGGAATATTCTTACATATAAAGAACTCACCAAAACTACATTAGTTTACACTTTTATAGAAATTTAAACTGCAGGAAAGATCCCCACCTTATAGAAAGGATTTGTTGAGGTTGTCCCTATACTCAATGAAAAATTCTTTTAGGCATATGATTGACTTTAATGATCAGTGGATGCTTTTTATCCCCATGTACTGATGTGGATCATTTCCCATTCATATATGAGTGGATATAAATATCAACATAATTTTGAGACAAACTGATCTCAACATCATTTGACGAAAAGTCTGCATAAAAATAAAATTATTATCTGGTAAAAATCAACTAGAAATATGGATCCACCATTGGATGATTCCTTGATCAAATGTGAAGGGGGTCAAAATTTTTTTGCATGCACTAAAAATGATGACTAAACTAAAAAGGTGCATACAATTCATAGAGATTGATCCCATAAATTCCAGAAAAAGTAGATACCTCATATATTGACATCATATAAACTTGATCCTTAGGTATACCCCCACTATTATCAGCTATAGTAATATTGGGCATCTCATAGGGTTTGAATGTGATTTGGTCATAAAAACTCAATCATGCCATGATTTTATAGGAATGTTTTGGTTTCTCAGGTATTCATAGCCACCTTGGAGAGCTCCATTCTATACCTATATTACTTGGAAGTGATCATAAATTATATGTGTGGAACTTCCCCTATAAATATGGTTCAAAAGGTGTTATAATTAGGAAAACATAGTGATATCCAAACTAATGTGCCTGATGTTTACCATAGACTCCTCCATTATAAATGTTGAAACTCCGACTCCACCCTTATCCATTATTGGTAGAAGGTACCTATTTAGGTACATGGATATATAACTGGGCAACTAAATGGCCTCATCAATAATGGGAATAACCTCCCAACCCTAGTAGGAAAATGAACCCTCTTCATCTATGGCCTAGTATGTGCCCTTATCTTTACAAGAATCTTTTGTTGGGAAAACCATCATTCTCCTAGTTTTTTGTTAAGAATGGAATATCTTGATAAAATATCCCTTCCATTTATTAAAATGGATATCTACCGAAACAAGAGATGCAGTTCAAAGGACCCTATCAGCTAACTTAATTGGCTCTCTTGAAAGGGAACGGTTCCACTCTCCATCATCCCACATGTAGGATGGTGGAGAAAATCATCATACATATATCCTAAAATTGTTGCGCCACAAATCGCCTTGATGTCCTAGAGACTGATGTCTACCTTTTCATGCATCAAACGGAATGTATTTACATTTGGACCCAATAATATAGCTATATGAGCCTATGGAATGTATAATATTTACACATAATCGAGTGATATATGTAGATATTTGAATAACATTTACAAGGATTCGTTCCAATGTCTATTGGTAAAAATTTCTGTATGTATCCGTCCAAGAATTTTTCCTTTCCAATAAAATGGCTGGTATGAGTGTTATTTACTCTAAAGGTATTGTCAGTCCTCTGAACCCAAGGAAGAGGAATAATTAATAACTATAATGGAAGGATATAATAATTATATGAATGAAAGAACCCATAACGAGGTTGGATGTTTTAGATAAGATATACCATAAGATTTATCCCCATCAGGCCTATCATGTTTTTATTTTATGAATTGAAATTGTAATGGTAACTAGCATGCACACTCATGAAAACATGATTCTAATGAACCATCAGTATTGTAATATCTTTTATAGAAGGCGTACGCAAACTAGGAGCCATATGTACAAAAAAATAACATATCAGATGTGCAAGGAACCCTACCATAAGAGGTCCATGACTCAGATAACATCATGAAAATCACATGAAACGTACAAGAATTGATGATTGTATAATCTGATCTCATGAATCATGTGATCCATGAAACATCTCATGATCACATGACCCATTGAAATAATTTTTACCTCGTGACCTTGGGATAGTCACATAAACTCCATAATGATCAATAAATCACACGAGCGATCCACCATATCATGTGAATCCCACATGTCAACAATATGAATGGGAGCATAAGTTAAGGATCAAAAAAATTACCCTTTGTTGGTTAATATATTTCTTAAACAAGACTACAAAAAAAAGATATCACATGATCAAATATCCTAAAGTGGTCTGACAAATTGTTTCACACAAAGAGGTGATAATAAATAGTTCGTAAAGCATGATCTTTTATATAAATCACATGATTGAAGAAATTTCAAGATATATTGGAGTTCATTTAATTAGTTTAAAGATTGAATTCCTCAAACCAATATTTATTTGATGATCTATGAAATTCCAAAGGCTACCTAAAAGACCAAACACCACTCAATACACCAATCATTAGAATCCTCAAGGACTCATGTGAGAGTTTACTCTCCTCATAACCAATTACATATCCTTACATACCTAACTCTTAATGGGGGGGGATTTATTGAAATCCACCAAATGAGAATCATTAATTATAAAATTTAATAAATATACAAAGCATGGGTATTGTTTTCTCTATAAGCTAATGGTTGAGATGTATAGATACATAGAGTCCAAGTGTCTTGGTAATGTGGATCGCATGGCCCCTAAGAGGACACATGATATTATGACCCTAGAATGGTCATGATAATGGGTCCTTCACTATGAATTATGTGTTCATGATCATGAAAATACCTTCTGACAATCCCTTTTATTCTTGAAAAAGAGTCCATATAATCGTTGGTGATCATGCAATGGTTTCGTAAGGAGATCCCTTTATCATGTGTTATATTAGGTGATAGTTGTCTCACAGTCACCTAAAGCCCCTTATAAAAAAAATAAAATAAAGATAAAATATGTTGAGGATTCATGTGGTTAACGTTATTCTTAATTTCATTAAATTTGGTTTTGTGCATCATGTTATCACCATTGACCATGAAAAAGAACTTTTATATTTCATCATGATCTCACCGATGCCCCCTTGAAATGATAGCTTGGTTTAAAAATTCTCCTCTGATAATCGAACATGATCTCATGAAGGTTACTAGGTAAGTCTCCGTAAATCATGAGAAGGCATCTTTTATAAGAGTCTTGATATTCAGTTGAATACTATGAATGTCACCCTGATCTCATGAGGGTTCTTTGACATGTCAATATGATCATACAAATTCCCTTTTGACTAATCAAGGGTCCAATAAATATGGAAATGATTGGGTGTTCACATGGTCACTGAATATCATGCGACACATTGGATTAACAGATGGTAGTATCATGAAATGTGCATGGAATTATATTCCCTATATTTAGTCAATCCCATATATGTAAAATATGTTACATGAAAGGTGGAATATAATTTGGATGGAAAGGCTTATAATGTACTCCCTCTATGTACACAAAAAAACACAATAAAGACACACATGATGCATACCAACAAAATCATAGATGAGACTTCTATGAGTGGAAATATATGCAATCAAAACTGTATTCTACTAGGTAAAACTTAGGGTATGACTTAATGATACATGGAATTTATATACATTTTGTGTGATCACATTATTGATCATTCAATGGAATTACGGTGCACTGAGAAGATTATAAGGAGGTTCTATATGTTGACATGGTGACATGAAACCTCAACAAGATAATTATTATCAATCATTACGGAATATATGAAATAAATTATGAAACAGTTGTAATACTTTTGAAAATATAGATATGTTTCTTTTCATGTGAATGAATCATGCACTTTCCATGACCCATTGAGATCATCCAACAACAGTTGAACATGCCGACCAGGACTTACAAATTCCTCTGAATATTCCATCCAAGACGCACAGGTTCTTTTGAACATATCATCCATGTCTTGTGAATTCCTCTGGACATGTCGACCAAGTATTGGAATGTCATTTAGAAATATAGACCAAGTCATACAAAGCCCTCCAGAAATTCATGCAAAGATCTCATGAAATCCCCCCGACATGTCATCATTGGTCATGCTACATCCCTGAATATGTATTTTTTGATCATCTGAAGACCCTCAGATGTGTCATCTGGGTTATGAGTTAGTCCTCTTGACAAGTCAGTTAGATCTTGTGATGGACCTTCGAAATTTCTGGTTCAATCATGAGAAACACCTTGGGATATATCATCCATTCTAAACAGACAATCTTGACATGTCAAGAAGACAATTAGGACATCTTGAACATACAATTAGAAAATTCAGAAAGAAAATTATGAAATGTCATGAACAGGCTATCTGACATGTAAAGAATGCATCGGGAAAACCATGAGACATGATATTATTTTGCTATAGACACATTCATACATAAAACTAATATAACATTAATGAGTTAAAATAATGCTCTACAAAGGATATATATGATTCTATATAAAGTAAAAATGTCCAAAGAGACACCATCATCAGTGTAGGTCTCTCTATATTTCATATACTCTTACCCATGGTATAAAAACACTCCTATGAGTTTATAGATCTAACTCATCTATTAGCACATTGGGGAACATATTGAACTATGAGGAACATGATTTCTATTATATACAACATACATAGAACATATTCATAAGGACCAATCACTATATCAAACACTCATCCTGGGACAATATAGTGTACAAGACCCATATTCATATGCAATGAGTTTGATCACTTTATATCCATTTTTTCTCACAATGAGCATAGATCTCGTGGGTTTAGGGATTTACAATAATAATATAACTTACATAAAAAATTCTCCAATACATGAAAAAATAAGTGTGTAAGACTCAATTTGGATCATGCTATGACTTCCCACTTACAAGTGAATCAACCTCAGTGTAATTCCCAAAGGTGATACTATATTGATATACCCTAGGGAAATAGGCCTCATGATTATAAATTATCAGGTACTTCCCATCATCATGTTAGAGGAATATCAAAGTATGATGACTATGATTCCTATTATGAAGAAGATACATATGAAACATTCCGGAGGCTCAAGATCCATACCAGGTGCCTATGTTACCTCTTATATATAATTTACAAATGATGTTAAAATACATGAATTAGAGTCAAATGAAATATGTGGGTTTTAATTCCTATTATAAATAGGATACATAGGACACCACGTAATGGTTCTATCCCATCCTTAAAACATAAATATTACTCATATATATCTGAAAACTCCACGGTTTCTAGTTATATGGATTAAAAATATAAGCATCTAACCATTTATATTGAATGATTAGAAACATATGAAGAACCTATGATATATACATGTGGTCTCATTAATAGTACCCCCTTTACATATAGAAGGATTCAGCTCCTGATCATTTTTTGTACAACACCAAGAGTTTTTGGGATTTTTTTATAAATTACGTTTCTTTATTAGTATGTTTTGTAAACAAAAACATGTGGACCATGTATTATACACATCCTTTGGTTATATTTCATTACACATGACACTGAATTTTAACAGAACCACAATATATTGTAAATAAATTTATTCAAACGCGACTCTTGTAACCTAGCCGTTAAATATATTAATATGAATAGTTATTTTTTTTAAATATTATATATAAAATTTATTATACATAAAACACAAGGATAAAAAATTAGTTAATTTTTGGTAATGTATTTATATATTATTGAAATTCTATTTTCTTAAAAAAATGTTTTTCTGTTTCTTTTGTGAAAAATAACAAAATTATTTTTTAAACTATTATGAATATATTTTCATAAAATAAAATTTAATTTTAAAATAATAATGTTTAATATATCATATGGTAAATTTTTTATATTTTTCTGAAAAGTTTCATTTTTTGATGAATATTGAAGAACACTATATTTTAATTGAAAAATTGACTTTTTGTTTAATGCGTTTATAAACTAAAATTAAATTTAAAATAAGTTTTAATGTAAAATTAGTTAAATTATACATATATTAATATAATTTTGTTCATTGGGATCATTTTCATATTGGATGTTGAAATAAAAACATTGTAAACTATTGATCATTTTCTCAATAAAACCATGTTTTCTCATCATATCTATAGTATTAATATTAAATTTGAAAATTGAAATTCAATAAAAGTAATTTATGAAAATTAACTCCATATTTTTAATCTGAATAATTTATATTATCTAATAAGGATAGCTTAATTTTTGACCAAAATGAATAGTGAAATTAGTAAAAATTAATTACCGCGATTAAGGTGAAAATTGGGTTACAGTGGTTTAAACTAAAATGATAAGGTTTAAAATGACAGAAAAAAATTATAAAATCTAATTTATGGAAATATTTGTTCCATAAAACCTTTAATATTATATAACATTTCATTTTGGACCCTTTTTACATGTGAAGCATTTGGGGAACACTTAATTATTTTTTAAAACACCAAGTGTGTCCTTTCCCTTGATTATAAAAGGACACCCCCTCTTTAACTTCTTAAAACATTCAGAACCAGTTGGTTAAGACAATACCTACCAAAATAAATTCTTAAATTCTATCCTCACACCATAGGAATCTTCGTTTTTATATAAATCCTACCAATTAAGGCATTTTGTGCAAACCTGTGGAGGATTCCTGAAGATGCAATGTTCATCAATAGGTGTTTTTGTTTTATTTATTCCAAGACATCCTTCAATTATTATTATACCATGGTGAAATAATAACAATATTATATTTCATATACTAGGATTTTATGATGTTATGTTATTTACCTACAACAATATCTCCTTCCATCAAATTTTCTATGAAATCATCTTTTGTGTGTACGATAAACTATAGCCTCACGAATTGATATCATTTATTTTTACATTACCACCTATTAAGGATGAAAATAATGATGGATTTATTATTTATATATTAAAATTTTAAATCATTATGATTCTATACTATTATTTGATACATACCTTCACGCATTCAATTCTATAGGAATACGATAATGTCACTCGTGTGTACGAAGGAATGCTAGCTCGTGATGCGATGTGATTCGTTCATGATTTACATGGAAGGTATTAAAAAAAATTTAGAGGTAAATATGTGATAAATTTGGAAAAATATTCTTATGTAATGATTATATATATCATTCCATTTTTTTTCTATAAATTCTATAAGAAAATGGAAACAATGTTCATGCGTTCATATGACTTACCGTCTCCAAGAAAAATGTATTTCATTTCATATCAACAAATTTATGTATAAATATAAATACATATATATTGAATATATATATATGTATATATAATATCTATATAATGGTTTAATTTTTGGATAATATTAAAATATGATCGAAGTAAGAGGACCAAAAATTACAGTCAAAACATACATGGAAAATAAATCTGTTATTGCTCGAAATCTAGGTTTATCATTGATATTTAAATAAACATGAAATAAAAGGTAACAATACAATAATATATGGTATGATATATATAAATATGGTTATTAATATGTATATATATATATATAATCAAATAAATATATATTAGGGAAATTTTGAACGATTTCGTTGGAATTTAAGACTTAATGTAAGGGATTTTTTGTTCAATTTTACTTCATTGAGACATACATTATGTTTTGAACCTACATTATTCCACTAAGTGTATAGAAATATGATTATAATTGTATTATTATGAATTTATTTATAATAATTTTATTTTATGCTTCATTTTATGTTATTCTTTCATGGGGCTAATTATTCAAAGTTACAAAAGTAGAAAGTATTTTATTTTACAATCAAATTGTTTATCATAATTTGTTATGATTATTTTCCCGACGATAAAATATTATGATCTATTTCTCAAGGGACTCATTAATTATCTTCAAATATGGTTATTCATGAAATTTTATTGACATATTACTATTTTCTTCACTCTTTGTTCTTTAAACTAATTGAGACAATATTTTAAAGAAAATCAGCCATTATTTACCTCTTCAGTTGGAAATCCATTTTCATCCAAAACCATGTTTTCTAAAAATATTTTAATTTTTAATTTTATTCTACTATGATTTTTAAAATGAATTTTCACCCATGTTTCACTTTTTATAATTTTTTAAAGGAATCTTCTTGTTGTTTCCAAACAATGGCCGTTTGGATTTTACATAAAATATGAATAAAATATTTTTTTAACATGTAAAATATAAACTAAACCCCATATTCATTCCCATTATTTTATTTTAAATTTCCTTGATATTTTTTAAAGATTAATTTCAAAGACAAATATTTTAAAAAAAAATTATACTATAATTTTGTTTTTTCAAAATTGAAAGTATATTTTCCTCAAGGAATGGATTAAATGATCGATCAAAATAATTTTCCATATAATTTGAAACCCATTAACGTGACCTATGAATTATTGTGGATACAATCCAAGGATAACATTATTTTTCATTATCTAATGGATTTATATTTTGGAAGTCATGATTTTTATGAAACTTGTTTCTCTTCCACGGGTTATACCATGATAAAATTATTATGATACACACCCCTTTTTATAGGTTGTTCTATGATGTGGAGATAGAATGATTTAGAAAAGTCTATATTTTATACATGTTAGGACATAAGGTAATGTTTATAAAAAAATATTATTTTATGGGTTATGATATGCTTATTGCTTTGCGATTTTGTGTCAGACAAAAATATGGGTTTCATTATGACATAAGTAGGAACTATATATCCTAAAAATATATCTGGTAAATATTTATATATCATGAGATAGATAGTATTGGAAAGGGGAGTGAACTCAGTCCAATAAGGTACATTATCTATTATGATGGTATTGGGTGTGATCCTTGACTATAATTATGGTTTAGGTAGTGAACCAATTCAACAATGATTTACTTGGAAAGTATTTATGACTAACATGGAATTGATTTTCTATGCTTATGTGTATGCCATAAATATTTTTATTATGCTAACTTTAAGTTATCATGTATTATTTTATTTTATTTTCTTACGATTCATGTCTTATGAACTACCAATCATTATTACATGACTCATGATTATGGTATTTGATATTCAGGCTGTGGTTTCAAAATTTTACTCTTATGTTATCATACTCTTATGTTCATTTCATGCTTACATATCTCCCTTGTTTAACATTACAGAGCTTCTGAGATCAATATTTATTATGTTTCCTTTTCCCAGGTTATGAAAAAATGTATTTAATATGATACGTCTTAGAAGGGAGATTGTTAATAAGATCATATTGGGAGATAATGTAATTTACTTACAGATTAGTTGATTGTGATTCCATGTTTCCAAATACATTAAACTGTTATCATCCTTATGTGTGTGTTTGGGTAAAAAGGAATTATTTATAAAAAAAATATATAATATCTATTTATGATATGCCCATGTTAGTATAGTTGGAATCAGATGATAAGTTTAGATAAATTATGGAAAATTGTATTAGAAAACCATAGTGATATCCCAATTGAAATGTTTAATGATAAGTCTATGTATGATTCAAAATATTGGGAAATGTCCTATGATTTTATAAAGGATAGAGTGAGTGGTTTCCATGAAACTAAATCCTTTTTTGGATATTACATGTGGATGTGGATCTGGAATAGAGGTACCAAGATGTAATAAATCCAAATTGATGAATTGAGATGAACTTGATCATCACCTTCTGCATGAAAACAAAGCTTATTGGATACATAATTTGACAATCATAGGGGATATGCTTTGGAAATTCAAAAACTCATTCCAAAACATCATAAGATAATAAAATATATAATAACCATGAATAACCTTGGATAAACCTATGGATTCATATATTATAAAATGTGTCATGATTCAGGAATCCTATAAGTGATTTTTCATGATGATGTGGTTCCAAATTAGGATTATATTTCCTTACACTATGATATTTTTGGTTTTACTCAATTGATGGAACCTAAAGGAAACATTATAATTATGAGAGTGACAAAAAATTAAATGATTTTAACCCTAATTATCCACATGTTATGGTTGTTGAAAAAAATCGCATCGTTATGATCAAACAACATTCTCAAGATATGAATCATGATGTACTACCAAATGAAGAAATATGGGAACAATATTCCACTGAGTTCTTTATGAGGAAACATACACGTTTCATCAGTGCAACTCATGATTTGTTAGTCGTTGAAAATTTATTAGTACCACTAAATTTTTATTTTCTATTTTCCAGTGTTTGGAACATGAAAAAGACATTTTGGATGGCGACCATTTATAAGGGGAAGCTGATAAATGGGATAATATTATCAAAAATTTGAGTCAACAGAATGAATATGAATCCATGGTTTGGGAAAATTTTATTAACTTATTTGTCGATTATTAATTTCCTTTATTTATATATAAAAATATAGAGAATTATTTTCTATAGTTAATGAAAAGGGATAATGAATCCATCGGTACCCATTTGGAAAATTTTGCAAAACTTGTGAGGTGCTCTTGTTGTATTATCACCCAACATGAATGTAATGTTTATATATTTTTTAATGGAATAAATTATATTCTTTAAAGAGAATTATCCACAATATAATTCATTATCCTTGGAGATATTATTTTATGTTCTATCAATGATGAAATAGAGGTTGAAGGTACATATCAATCTCTAGGATTTGACTCAAAAAGGAAGATTGATTTCAATAAAAAAATCTAAAAACCATAGAGGGAAGGGGATGATATTTCATTTATTATCAATTTGTGGAAATAAACATGGAGAAAATTATATTACTATTACAAAAAAAATAATGTATGTGTGGAAGATAAGGTCATCAGGAAATTTATTTCCAACACGATGATAAGAAGTTAGTTAATAGTGAGAATAGAGAGAAATATTTTCTGAATGATCCACTCACACTACATTGTTCTAAAGGAAAGGATTATGGTCATTATATTGAAAAGATACCAATTTAAATGGTTAATAATGATGATTGATGATAGAAACCTCTTAAAATAAGGTACGAGGGGGAATCTCGTGAAATAATTGTTTCTAATAAGGGGTGCGATATTAACATTATAAAAGATACACTTACTATCCACTCTAGAACTGATAATGTCTTATTTGACTATGAATCTACCTATTAGATAAAATTTTAATAATTATATATTGTTATAAATATTTCAAACATTGTATTAGATATATAATTAGCAGTGAAAACCCCTTATGGTACAATTATTTCATCTTAATTATACGAATCTTTTCTAGTTGAAGCTTGTGGGAATGTGATTATTACAAATCTCATTATTCATTTAGTGGTCATTTTTTATGTTATCTAAGGAATATATTGACTTTCTATACATAAATTAAACAACAATTGTCATGGAATCAAATTTTTGTTTTATATTCTAAACAAACCATTGACCATCTATTAATGTGATTATAGGGATGAAATTTTGATGGATAATATAACCATTTCATGGGTATTTTTTCCCATTCATAGGGGGTTTTTTCCCAACTTGTTATAGAAAAAATCAACATTGATAATATACCTATTTTGAAGGAATTTTTAGATTCCTTTTAGAAGGATTTACTTAGACTTACACCAAAATGTGTTGTCGAGTTATTAATAGAAATCATTGCTGGGGTGAAACGAAATTCTAAGACATTTTATAGAATGGACCTGACTGATTTTCAAGAATTAAAGATGAAACTCCAAACCTATCTTGAAATTGGATTCATTAATCCAAGTGTGTTATGTTTAGGAGTACCTGTTATTTTTTTTAAAAAATAAAGATGAATCAATGTGAAATTTCATCAATTATCGAGAGTTTAAAAATATCATGATCATGAACATTTATCATCTACCACATATTGTTGTATTATTTGATCAATTGTTCCAAGCTCCATACATTTATAATATTTTCCTTCATTATGGATATAATCAATTAAGGTTCAAGTAGGATGATATACCTAAGAAAAAATTATATACAATGTATGGAAACAATGGATATACAGTGATGCTATTAATTATTAATAATTCCCATACACTCTTTTCTAGATTTAATGAATAATGTATTTAGATATTACTTTTATTAATTTGTGGCAGTCTTTATATATGATATTTTTATCTATTCAATGATCAATGAAGTGCATAAACATCACTCTTGAATTATAATAAATACCCTATGGAAGATAAAAAAATATAAATAATTTAAAAGGTGTTACTATTGGATGTAAAATGTTTCATTTTTGGGTCACATAATATCTAGTGAGTGTATACTAGTAGATAAATCACAGATAGAGGCTATTGAATGTTCTCCCAGAACAAACATGGCGATTGGGATCCATAGATTTCCTGGTTTATCTAGATATTATCGATGTTTTTTTTTGATATGTACTCATGACTATATAATCAACTCTCCAAGTTGTCTCAGAAGGGATCCTAGATCCTCTGTATAGATTAATGTGACTAAATGTTCGAGGATCTGATGAGAATATTAGTTAGTATACGTATGCTTATATCACTATGTAGTGGATAGGGTTTTTAATCTATAGCGATGCATCTAAGAAGTGTTTGGGACATGTTCTTTTTCAGAATGAAATTTTTATTTCTTATGCCTCCTAGAAAATGAAGGTTAATTATGAAAAGTTCCCAACCCATGAATTGGAGTTATTTGTAGTACCATATGAAATTTTTATAGATGATTAAAGATTATGAATACTAAATACATTACCAACCTGGTAAATCAAAAAAGGTTGATGATTATTTGAGTCAAAAGGATGACACATTAATATACATGATGAGGATAAAAAAAGATCCATTATTTATGGATTTACAAATGTTTAATCTATAAATATTAATGGAAGGGAAAAATATTATCTTCCTCAATTGAATGTTCGACCATATATCCATGTGATTATTAAACATGAACAAAATGAAGATGTAGAGAAAAAAATGAAGAATATAAATTTTATTGATTTTAAAAATGATCATGATGGAATGATACGTTTTCGAAACCATGAATACATTTAATCCACACCATATTTTAAAAATTATTTGTCATAGAAAGATCAATTTTCTTCATTCTCTATTCATCCAGCAAGTTCAAAGACAAATTTATATAGGAAAGAGTATTTTTGGTTGGGTGACATGAAGAGAGGTATCAATGAGATTGAATATCGATGTTTTCTATGTCTACATGATAAGGCTGAGGAAAAAATAAAGGGTATTTTACAACCATTACCCATTCAGGAATGGAAATAATAAAAATCATTCTGTATTTGGTTGATGGAATCCCCAAAATGACTCAAGGGAATAATGTTAATTAGTATTTAGTAAATAAACATACTCAGTCATCACACTTCATCAATTTCAGGGAATAATTACATCTTCATCACCTTTCCATGATAAAAATTAAGGAAATGGTATGGCTATATGGAGTACCATATTACATTGTGTCTGATCGGGATATGAGTCTTACTTATAAGTTCCGGTGACGTCTTCTGTAGTCTATTGATACATAGATGTGTTTTAGCACTACATATCATCCTCAAATAGATGGTTAGTATCAAATAAGAATTCAAAACATAGTGGTTATGTTTAGATATTAGTATATATATTTCAATATTGGTTAGGATAGACAAATTCTTATAGTTGAGTTTTGTTACAATACTAAATTTTACTCAGGAAATCAGATAGATCAATATTAATCCCTCTATGAAAAAAATGTAGTGCTCCAAAATGACGGAATGATGCTAGAGAAAGAAATATATTATCAAATGCTGTAAATAAATAAATTTTAGATAATGTTATAGGATTTCAACAACACATCATGTCGTCTCAATGACAGTATAAAAATCATGATATAAATCCCTATCATGATCAATAATATAGAGTTGGTGACATGGTGTTTTTATGAATTTTTCCATGGAATAATGTTATGAGATTCAAAAAGAATAGAAAACTAACACATTTTTTGTCCCGAACCGAATCTGATCGCCTCCAAACCTGGCACCAAACCCGGCCCGTGACAAGCCCCGAAGGGAATTCCCAATCCCCATGGGATGGCACAAGTTCCTGGGTATCAAAAACTGAAAATTGGGAACGATTTTCCCGAGTTTGTATACTTAACACGTCAACTGAATCCAGGAAATCGAATCTGGATTTTTAAAACCAAAACATCTTTTACTAAAATTCAGAAGTGAATTACAAAATTTTAAACAATTTTTAAAGATCATTATAAAGGTATAAACCAAATAAAAGACATCCCAAGAACCTCCACATGGAAAGATGCACCGCCCTCATGCCATCTCCATGAAACTGCATCAGGATGGCCCACTAATAACCAGAACCAAAGGCATAAAACATGTTCCCAAACCTGTGACATAAAATGAGAAAGTCTACTTACACCCAAAGGTATAAGTAGGGTGTGAGATAAATCCCAGTAGGATTCCACCGCTAAGAGATTCCATGTGATAAACATTTCATGACAAAAATCATTGGATGTTTTGTAAATAAGAAATGCTTGTTACAATTTTATAAAGGATGCAATAATAAATGAAAACAGTTTTCATGTGGGATAATTTTAAAGGACCAACAATTTTAAAATAACTAACAAAGCTACTAAATTTTCAAGCCAACAATACCATATACCGACGGTAAGTACAAAGGTTCTAATGAGCACAAGTAATAGGAAATAACCCGTAGGCACTAGCTAGCTGTGGGTCCCAGGTGCCTCGTATCTCGGTGAGAGTAACCACAAAAAAATATCTGTTCTCGTGCACGAGACACTAGTAGGGACCTTACCCATAACTTAGTGGTCCCCAATCATCATCATCATAGTTTATTTAGAGTTTTAAGAGTCAATCTTGCTAAGTGAAACTGAGGCCAAACCCCAAGGATTCACTAGCATACTAGTACCCGTCCACCCACCTAGATACCCGGGTTTTCCCATTGTGCTCAAACAAGTTCACAATCCAAGAAATATAGTTTTCACATGAAAATATCACTTCCACATCACACATTAACCAAACAGCCCCATGTACATCACTAAAGTCACACATTCCACTTTTCATTCAAATGCATTTTGAAATCAAACTCACTCCAAATTGCCTACAACACTTTTCACATTTCTATAACACTTCCACAAATCCATTAAACAATTTTATAAAACCATTACCAGATATTCAACTCACATAACAGCCCACACACATGTCACACAATACCCTTCTCACCTTCACAACTCATTTTATAAATAAACTCACAAGAAATATCCCACACCCGTGTTTCGCACACAAAACACAATTTAATAAAACATTTCGGCAATTTATAAAAAAATCTAAAATTTTTTAACATCTAAAATCACCACTTTTCCATTCAAAAACCCACATTAGGTGAACACACTCACCCAAACAGTACATATACACCCTTTCCTAACTTTGTTTAACCAAATAAAACAATTGAAATTTTTTATAAAACAAACCCAAGAGGTATAACCATTGTTTGCACACTAAACCAATTTCAAAACCCTCATTCAAAACAAAAATCATACCAATACCAATCCAAAATAGAATTTTTCATCCCTAAAACAATTATTAAACCACCCCCAAATGTTATAAAAATACATCAAATAATACCACAAAGATACACATGAAAAACACACGTTTTCATAAATCACCTTCAAAAAGTACAACACGGTTTTACACCTTAAACTCATTCAAAAACCTCTTTTCAAGGCCCACATGACAATAAGGAATTAACAAAACAGAATTGTCAGCCCCTTTCAAGACTAATAAATCACTTTCATATGTTATAAACTAAACTCAAACATTACCCCAAGAGTCACACATGAAAAGTACCCAATTTCAAGCTAAAATACAACTAAAAATTAAATGTTTAACCAAATTCATCAAAAACAGTTTTAAAGCCACCAAAAACAGATTATAAACAAACTTAATTAATAAACCAAACAATCTAACTCATCACAAAATGGTTACACATGGAATCACCTACCTTTTGAGTCGAAACCCTCAAAACATGGTGTGGAACCTTAAGCGCACCACTGCCACACCATAACAAATATAAATCCAGACCTAGACCACCAAAAATTGACCCAAAATATACCAAATCAGACATTAGGATCTAACCCCAACTTCTGGACATGAGTAAATTCAATAAAGAGGAATAAAAACTAAAAGAGGATGGAAGGAACCTAGAAGGAATTCCCCTACTTGAAATATCTTGAATGAAATCATCCCCAATGCACCAATATATGAATCTCCAAGTACCCAAAACTGATGTGGAGGTCCTAAGGATTAATATTAGGTCATGTGGGGACTGAAATGGGGGGAAAAGGATGAAAATTGAAGGTGTTATGAAAGATTCATTTTACCTCATCAAATCTGGTCGATTTGAGAATGATTGATAAATATCGTCCACATCCGAGGGGTATATGTGCTCCAAAGAGGAAAACGCGATACAGGGGGTGAGGCCGATCTTTTTGGTTTCGAGTGGGAGGTTGAATCACCGAAAAAAAGTAAAAAACGAATGAGATATTGAAATTTTAAAATAATAATTTAAAGCAGGAAATGGGCTTACGGGCAGGCCCATTACCTTAATAAAAAACCCAAATCCATCATGATTTGGGATTTCTATGTGGTTCAAAGGGATATGGTGATTTTAATATATTAGGTTATGCCAATTGGGAAGTGTAATGAGTATAAAATATTAAAAATTGAAGGAGTTATAGAAGAATCAAAATTTGTTTTTAAATCTGGATTTGGGCTTACGGTTTGGCCCAAATTTTCAAAACCCACCATTTTCACCAAAATGAGTGGTAAACCCCCAAAACAAATCGGGAATAGAAATTAAATGAGTAATGAATTTAAAAAAAATGTCATGGGTGTGACAATTCTCTCCATCATAATACTTTCTGCCCTTGGAAAGCCACATCACGGACAAAGAAAAAACCAAACTCAACCGAAAGGTAGAAATTGACTCCTTTGCTAAGCTTTGCCCCCAAAGGCCAAAACACCTCCAGTGATCAATTAAGGAAGGAATACCTCACAACCAAAACATACAACTCTTTACTTAAATGTTCAAGACCATTTGAATTTATCCTAAAAGAAAACCCTTCAAACACTATCTGAATAAGGATCAAGAAATTTACCTAAACAAACAAGAACATCGAATAAGGTTACATTTACCTTGATATAACTAAACCATTGGGAACTCTGCAATCCCGATATTTACCCCAGGATGATGTAGGTGGTTATATATCTCCGAACAATACCACCTACTTCCAATAAAATACCAAGTACAAAAGTGAGTTACTAGTATAAGGATACAAAAATGGGCTCCCCACCATAAGAACCAACCATCTTAACTGACCAATATGGGACAACATAGAAAGACCCCAAAACATAAAGAGTTGGATCAACCGCACGGTTAGCCCACACAGTTTGGGAAACTGTGCTCTAACCATGTGGATCCTTATACCTTCATGGTTTTCTGGTGGATGGTTACGACTAAATGTTCACTCAACATGTCTAGAAAAATCCAAAACCATTCCCCCAAACCCAAAGGAAACCAAAGGAGAAAAGAAAGTTATTGGGAGATAACATGGGGATGAGGCCCTCCAACTCATTCCACCGAACGGGAAAAAAAGAAGAAAGATGAAAACACCAAATGTTTAAACTATTCCCATCTCTCATACTGAGAATAGTTCTTTGTACATGGTTAAAAACTACACTGGGATTTCCATTGACTACATGCTAGCTTCTCTCCAGGACCCACGGCTGGAGCTGGAATGACTAAAGCATCTTTGGCCTCGCAGTTAGGATTTGGAATCCCCCGAATATAAGTTCTTCTTCCTATGCTACAAACAACTACACGGAATCCCAGATGGGTTCACCAAGACATAACACACTCTAGAACTCAATTTACCCTAACATGGAAATTTACTGAAATAAGGGTTTAGAGGATGCACTCACATCACACCTTATTTATTCGGGTGATAAAAAATAGAAATAAACGACACATATAAACACCTTCCTCTAAAATAGAGGATGTCGAGCTCTCCCAAAAGGATAAACACTTTTGAAAAAAATAGACTCACAAAATATTGTACTACTTCACATTTACAATCAAATGATCACGTGACATCACATCGCGTCACTGAACATTACCAAAGTGACAGATAGAAAAAATACAAGGAGGGGGACTTAAACAACACCCCCGAACATCACAAAATTCCATAAAGTGTCCAGAAGAGCCTCTCGTGGCCAGATTTACCACACTGTTGGTTTAATATAAACCCATGCTTCAAAGAAACTGTGAAGAACCCAAAGGCCCTCTTAGACAACATCGAGACACTCATCCCCACTAAAAACCCTAGACCACTTCCAGCTTCAATGAATTAGGAAACTTAAGAAACTAAGGTCTTTTTCAACCTTCCACGAGCACTCTTCCGCTACAAGAGGATCTAAAAATCAAAGACAGGAATGGGTGTAGACTCAAACCACAAAGATCGATAAAATATTCCTTATATTGATCAACTGGAGGATTTTCCAATGGAAAAACAATCCGGATTGTAGTTCTGTTATTCATTAACCCTTAATGGGGGCGTACCTTATCCAATGAGAGAACCCAAGGACCCAACCAATCTTGTCCATTGGTCAATAAAATCCATAAACCAGATCCAAACACATGAATGGAACCACCATAAAGGTGTCCCGAAACATATCTCAGTGGAGACTATTAACCGGTCCTTCTACCCAGCTTACCGACCAAACATAAACCCAAAACACAGTTCAAATAGGAGGGGTTATTAGACTCAAAACCTCCCACAACATCAACATTTTCTAAAAACACATAATATAAGCCATCATAAACAATTCATCAAGACATCGTGTTGTTCTTTAAAAACATTTCTTGAAAACAAACGGTTCAACGGTTAGCGTATCCACCAATGGTACCCCATGGTACTTACACATGCATGTTTATGTGCCACACTCAGCAACCTCCTCATATCCATCCTGACACTCATCCAGTCGTGACATCAATCTTCCATCATCCCATATAACCTCATGCATGTGGTTTCCCATGGAAATACCAAATGTTAAAACAAAACATTCTTTCCACATTTCAAATCCAAAAAGGTCAACCAACACATCCTTTTTCTCAAAACCGCTAACCAGAAGATCAAAATCCCAACTCACATCTTACAAAACTTTTCAGAAAGACACAAATATTTAGAAAATATCTCACTTTCAAGATATTCACATCAACTTCAAAACATCTCATCCAATTATAACACCCTTTGATTGTTTAGAAAACTCTATTGGAAATACTTTCCAAAACCAACTTCAATATAGTTCCTTCTTTCAAAAGTGGTGTAATCACACCATTCTCCATTTCAAAAAAATTATAAAAATTCACTTCCACTATTTCAAAATCAATTCATTCCCTCTTTATTTGAAAATCATTTCACAAAATCTTTACACTACATAAAACCAAAGTGCCATGATTTCAAAACCTAAGCACAAAACAATGCGTGAGGAAACTAGTTTTAGTGGGTGACTTAGAAATATGGTTGGTGGCCATATACCAATCACTTCACTATCACAGATACTATTCTAGGGAATATGCTTGGCTCCACATGGCTTCCCAGGCCATGCGAGCTCACTAGGACCATTAACCCAACTCTCTTTTCATTTCCCCTAATCATCATCGAACCAAGAAAACCAAAGGACTTAGATGAATCCCGAATTCTCTTGGAAACATGAATCCCATTATGAGGTGTGGTAATCAGGCACACTACCCATAACTGGAATTCCATGTCCCAACAATCCTAACTCCAGACTATCTTGACTCTTCCCCAAATAACATGACCCAAAGAGTTAACCTGAACCTCCTCTGATACGATTTTGTCACGAACCGAATTTGATCGCCACCAAACCTGGCACCAAACCTGGTTCGTGACAATTCCCAAAGGGCGTTCCCGATCCCCATGGGATGGAACAAGTGTCTGGGTATCAAAAACTAAAAATTGGGAATGATTTACCCGAGTTTGTATACTGAAAACGACAACTGAATCCAGGAAATCGAATCTAGATTTTTCAAACCAAAACATCTTTTAGTAAAATTCAGAACTGAATTACGAAATTTTGGACAATTTTTAAAGATCATTACAAAGTTACAAACCCATGAAAAGACCGTCCAAGAACCTCCACATGGAAAGTGGCACTGCCCTCAAGCCATCTCCACGAAACTGCATCACGATGGACCACTAATAACCAGAACCAAAGGCATAAAACATGTACCCAAACCTATGACATAAAATAAGCAAGCATACTTACACCCAAAGGTGTAAGTAGGGTATAAGATAAATCCCAGTAGTATTCCACCGCTATGAGATTCCATGTGATAAAATTTCATGACAAAAAGCATTACAGGTTTTGTAAATAAGAAATGCTTGTTACAATTCACTAAAGGATGCAACAATAAATGAAAACAGTTTTCATGTGGGATAATTTTAAAGGACCAACAATGTTAAAATAACTAAAAAAGATACTGAATTTTCAATCCATCAATACCGTATACCGATGGTAAGTACAAAGGATCTAATGAGTACAAGTAATAGGAAATCACCCCTAGGCACTAGCTAGCTGTGGGTGCCAGGTACCTCGTATCTCGGTGAGAGTAACCACAAAAAATATATGTTCTCGTGCACGATCCACTACTAGGGATCATACCCATAACCTAGTGGTCCCCAATCATCCTCATCATAGTTTAGTTAGAGTGGTAAGTGTCAATCTTTCTAAATGAAACTGCGGCCAAACCCCACGGATTCACTAGCATACTAGTACACATCCACCCACCTAGATACCCGAGTTTTCCCATTGTGCTCAAACAAGTTCACAATCGAAGAAATATAGTTTTCACATGAAAATATCACTTCCACATCACACATTAACCAAACAGCTCCATGTACATCACTAAAGTCACAAATTCCACTTTTCATTCAAATGCATTTTGAAATCAAACTCACTCCAAATTGCCTACAACACTTTTCACATTTATTTAACACTTCCACAAATCCATTAAACAATTTTATAAAACCATTACCAGATTTTCAACTCACATAACAGACCACAGACATGTCACAAAATACCCTTCTAAACTTCACAATTCATTTTATAAATAAACTCACATGAAATATCCCACACCCGTGTTTCGCAGACAAAACACAATTTAGTAAAACATTTCGGCAATTTATAAAAAAAAAATTTAACATCTCAAATCACCACTTTTCCATTCAAAAACCCACATTAGGTGAACACGCTCACCCAAATAGTACATATACACCCATTACTAACTTTTTTTAACCAAATAAAACATTTGAAATTTTTTTATAAAACAAACCCAAGAGGTATAACCATTGTTTTCACACTAAACCCATTTCAAAACCCTCATTCAAAACCAAATCATACCAATACCAATCCAAAACAGAATTTTTCAGCCCTAAAACAATTATTAAACCACCCCCAAATGTTATAAAAATACATCAAATAATACCAAAAAGATACACATGAAAAACACACGTTTTCATAAATCACCTTCAAAAAGTAAAACATGGTTTTATATCTTAAACTCATTCAAAAACCTCTTTTCAAGGCCACATGACAATAAGGAATTAACAAAACAGAATTTTCATCCCCTTTCAAGAATAATAAATCACTTTCATATGTTATAAACTAAACTCAAACATTACCCCATGAGTCACACATGAAAAGTACCCAATTTCAAGCTAAAATACGACTAAAAATTAAATGTTTAACCAAATTCATCAAAAAAAGTTTTCAAACCACAAAAAACAGATTATAAATACACTTAATTAATAAACCAAGCAATCTAACTCACCACAAAATGGTTACACACGGAATCACCTACCTTTTGAGTCGAAACCCTCAAAACATGGTGCGAAAACATAAGCGCACCACCGTCGCACCATAAGAAATATAAATCCAGACCTAGACCACCAAAAATTGACCCAAAAGATACCAAATCATACAATAGGATCTAACCCCAACTTTTGGACGTGATGAAATTCAATAAAGAGGAATAAAAACTAAAAGAGGATGGAAGGAACCAAGAAGGAATTCCCTTACTTGAAATATCTTGAAAGAAATCAGCCCCAATGCACCAATATATGAATCTCAAAGTACCCAATATTGACATGGAGGTCAGAAGGAGTCATATTAGGTCATGTGGGGACTGAAATGGGGGTGAAAGGATGAAAATTGAAGGAGTTATGAAAGATTCATTTTACCTCATCAAATCTGGTCTATTTGAGAACGATTTAGAAAGATCGTCCCACTCCACGGGGTATATGATCTCCAAAGAGGAAAACGAGATACAGGGGGTGAGGCTGAGGATTATGGATTCTTGTGGGTGTTTGAATCACCTAAAAAAAGTAAAAAACGAATGAGATATTGAAATTTTAAAACAATAATTTAAAGCAGGAAATGTGCTTACGGGTAGGCCCATTACCTTAATTAAAAACCCAAATCCATTATGATTTGGGATTTCTATGAGGTTCAAAGGGATATGGTTATTTTAATATATTAGGGTATTCCAATTGGAATGTGGAATGAGTATGAAATAGTAAAAATTGAAGGAGTTATAGATGAATTAAAATTTGTTTTTAAATCTGGATTTGGGATCACGGTTTGGCCCAAATTTTCAAAACCCACCATTTGCACCAAAATGAGTGGTAAACCCCCAAAAAAATAGAGAATGGAAATTAAATGAGTAATAAATTTAAAAAAACTCATGGGTGTGACATTATTATAATATTTCCTCTAAAATACGTAATCATCTAGGGATAATATCTTACCACTTAGAACGTTCACCAAACCAATCTCACATTCATGATGCGTTCTATGTATCTCTCACAAGGAGGTACATACCTCCCTTTTAATTGTATTGAAATCATACTATATTCAAATGGAGAAACATATTTCTTATGAAAAATGAGTAGTAGATATTATGAATGGTATAGTCATAGTTCTACAAAACAAGACCACTCACTTTGTCAATGTTTTGTGGAAAAACCACGAGTTTGATGAAACAATGTGGTAACTTCGGGATATTTTGAGGTTTAATATCTGTATCTCATTCTTTAAGAGTGATTAATTTAATAAGAGAAATTAATTTTATGTTAGGTAGAATTGAACACACAGTGTTTTTATGATTTTTTTTCAAATAAATTACATTTATTTTTTATCTTTAATTATACACAACACCATGTAAATCTTACGTTACATGAAGCCCTAGGTTAGCTTGTGTTACACACGACATTGAGTTTTTACCAAATCACGGTTTATTTTTAATAGGGTTATTAAGATGAGACTATTATATCCTATCCATTTAACATATTTATAATAGTAATATTTCTAATATATATTATTTATAATGGTTTTATATAAACAAAACATACTGAAAAAAATACATAATTTTTGTTAAAGTTGATATATTTCTAAAATACTATTTTGTCAAAAAAATATTATTGTTTCTTTTTGTAAAAATTACTGAAATTACTTGTTCACTGTTTAAAAAGATTAATTTGAAAAAATAAACATAATTTTTTAAATTATAATATCAAAATTAGAATAGGGAGATTTTTGGTATTTTATTGAATAGATTCATTTTTTGATGGATATTGAAAAATATTGAATTTTAATTGAATATTTCCTTTTCTTTTAATTTATTTATAAATTTAAAATATATTTTAAATTCGATTTAAAATAAAATTAGTTAATTATAATTCAATTAATCTTATTTAGTTTATTTAAATCAATTTCAAATAGAATTTTTATAAAAAATCATTGTAAACATTCGAAACCTTTTCCTTTAAAACCCTTGTTTCTCATCCCGTTGATGGGATTAATTTTAAATAAAATTTTTAAATTCTATAAATTGAATTAAAAAATGGATTAAATATTTATAATCATTATAATTTATATTATATATTTAGTTCATCTTAATTATTGATCAAAGTGAATTGTAAAAACAGTAAAAATTAATTACAATGGTTAAGGTAAAAATGTGTTTATCAGTGGATTAAACATAAAATATATGGGTTGAAATGACGTATAAAATTATATAGAAGATATTTTATAGAACTATTTATACCATTATATCTATAAGGTTATATAATTTATAATCTTTATCCCTTTTTATATGTGAAAAATGTGGGAGAACTAAATTATTTTTAAAAAATACCAAGCATGTCCTTTCCCCAGCTTATAAAGTCAACCCCTCTCATCTATTATTCAAACCATAAAAATATTTTATCTCATAAAATACCCACAAAAAATTATTCCCAAATTAAATCCTATCATCATATCAACCTATAATCCTTTTTTATTTATATTAAATTGACCTGATAATACCTTTGGTGAAAACCTATGGTGGATGCATGAATGAGAGGTATTGTTCATCAACAATCATTTTGTATTAATTTCATCCTCCAAAAAATTAAATTATTTTTATCCCATTATTATATAATAACCACAAAAAACATCTATATACTATGGTGTTTTAATTTTAAGTAAATTACCTAATACTATATCCACTTACATCAAATGTGTTATGAACGCATCATTTCTGTGTACGATGGACTACCGCCTCACGAATTGATGTCATTCGTTGCTCTATTACCACCTATCATAGATGAAAATAGTAATGGATTAATTTTTTATAATTAATATTTATGAGATTATTATTATTTTTTAATTATTATATCACACATAGCTTCATACTTAAAATTGTTTGGGAATACGATCATAACACTCATGTGTACAGATGACTACCACATCACGAACCGATGTAATTCATTCACGCTTTTCATTAAAGTTTTTAAGGAAAGTTTTAATGAAAATATATAATATATTTGAACTAATTTTTTTATAATCATAAGATTCATCATATAATTTTATTTTTTTTTCAATTTGAAAAGAAAAATTAAATAATGTTTATGTGTACGTACGACCAACCATTTCCATGAATGATGTGTTATTTTTTTAGATCACTAAATTTTGTGGATTAATATAAATAAATATATACTGAATATATATGGTATTTATTTAATATTTTAAATTATGAAGATTATAAAACTACTATCAAATTAAGAGGACCAAAAATTACAAGTCAAAACAGACATGAAAAACAAAACTGTTATTGCCTGAAATGTGACTATAACATGGAATTATTAATAAATAGGTAACAAAAAGATCATGTGAAATTAATATATGATATTTTTTAAGGTGGGAGAATAGAGGCCCCATTATTAGATAAAAGATAATAGGAGGAGGAACAAAACCTCGATGGTTCAAAGAAAACCAAAGCACAAAAATAGAAAACAACAGACATCAAGAAACATAAGATCTGGTACTCATGCCATGGTGAGTGATATGTCCTCCTTGACCATGAGGATGTCTCCCTCGTCTCCATGTTTTGGCCTACACCCATGTATCTTCTCCATAGGTTTCATCATCTCTGGGAGCAGTCAACGCTTTTACCTCAGTCATGCGATCTCCTGGATGCCCCTTTTCCTCGATGCTACCAGAGGAAAGAACATCAAAGGAAAAAAATATGTTTTACTGGTATTAAATATTTATATATTTATATAATATATGTATAATAAAAATATATTTATTATATAATATTTTTTAATGAGTATGATGGAAGTTAAGAATTAAGGTAAGAGATCGGTTTCTCAAATTTCCTTTTTGAGATGTACGTTATGTTATGAACCTATATTATCTCACGAGGTGTATATATTGAAAATTTGACATGTAAAATCATGAATTTATTTTTCCTCATGATATTTTATTTTATATTTCATATTAGTCATTCATGGTGCTTACGATTCACAATTAAGAAAGTGGTAAGGATTTCATGTTTCAATCAAATCATTTATCAGGATTGTATATGATTATGTTTCTAATTATAAAATAATATAATAAATTTCTCATTAAACTAATTAAATTTCGTCTCATATAGTAATCCATAATATTTTATAGTAATATTACAGTTTTCCACTAATTGATACATAAAATAATTGAGAAAATGTATTTAAGATAATCAGACTTTTTTTATCTATTTCGTAAAAAATCCATTATCTCCCAAAACCATGCTTTCTAAAAAAATTCAACAAAAATATTATTATAATATGAATTTAAATGTCATATTTACCCATTTATTACTTTTTAAATATGTATTTGAATGTTTTTATGTCATTTTATAAATAGTTCCCTTTTGGATTTTACAAAAAACATGAAAGGAATATTTGTTTTAAAATATATGACATAATAAAAAATTCTCATCATCATGACCATTATTTTATTTTAATATTTCTTTATATGTGTTCACAGTTATTCTAAAATAAATATATTTTCACAAATTTTTATGTCTTTAAAATATTTTTTAAAAGAGGAAGGTATATTTTCTTCCATAAATTCTTTAAATAATTTATCAAAAATACTTTCCACCTAAAGAGAGACATGTTGATGTTAATTATTCATTACTCGGGATATGATTGAAGGATACCATTCTTATTTGTTCTTTGAATGGTTAATTTTTATGGTTTCATGATGTTTATGAAAACTGTTTCAATTTAATGGGTCATAAAATGATAAATTTATTATAAAAAATGACTCATTTTCCCATAGATTATGCTATTATGAATATTTGAAATTTTTATAAAACCTGTCTCTTTTATACAGTTTATGATATAGTAATATTTCTGTGAAACACATTTCATTTAATGGTTTATTATACAATTAATTATTTATGATATTATGGAACCCATAAATATGGGTTTTATTATGATATGGGTGGGGCCTATATCTCCCTTTAATGTGTTGGGTAAATATATATATGATGTTATAAATAGTACTGGAATGGAGAGTGAATTCAGCCTAGAAAGGGACTATGTTCTTTATGATGATATTTGGAGTGAACCATGACTATAATGATATTATGGGGAGTTAAACAATTATAATTTGATAAAAAATTTAACAAGCCTTGAATAATATGAAAATTATTTTATATACTTACGTGTATTCCACAAATCTATATCATATTCCAATATTATGCTCTCATGGATAATGTTACTCGATTCCTTTATGGTACATGTCTTATATACTACCAATATTTCTTCAATGTTTCGAGATTATGAACTTTGATATGAATAATATGGTTTTAAAATGTTATTCTCATGTCCTCATACCCTTTTTATCGTGTTATACTTGCGTATATCCCTTTTTACCGTTAATGCGCATCTGATCTCACCCCTTATTATGTTTCGTTTTCCAATGTTATGATGAAATATGTTACATATGATATTTATAATGAGGGAGACAGTAATTAAGACCAAAATGAGAGATGATTTAGTTTCCATATGGTCCATTTCACTATGTTTCTATGTTTCCAAATATACTACAATATTATGTTACTTAGGCATGAATTTTTTTAATGTAATGAATATTCATAATAATTTTTTTTAATATATATGATTAATAGGCCTTAGTAACTATAGATAAGGTTAAATGTCCCATATCTATATTTTTAAGAGATTTAAAAACATATATTAAATATATAATAGATTCAAAAAATATACAATAATTACCCAGAAAATTTTACAATTTTCCCGATCGACCAACTTCTTGACAAATATATGTTTTAAGCACCGTTGGGTATGAAGCCCCAAATTACCACCTACCTTTGGATAGAAGGTTTGTACCTAGTTATGGATGTTGTAAAAGTTGAAATTTTCTATAAAATACGAAAATTGTATACCTAATATGAATGATTATGAATCCATTAACTACCCAAAATTAATCCTTAGATAGAGAACAAAGATGGTAAACGTAGTGTGAAATCATGTAATGAAAGAATACTATAACATTAGAGTCATCATGCCATCATATCTCCTAATTCTTGAAAAAAACCATACCTACAATCAAATATCAAGGGAAACGATAGTATTGTATTTTTCTATATTGCATAAACTAGATAACATGTGTTATCGAATCAGTAAACTAAACCGTCGAAACTACATTGTAGGAATCATCAGTTAGATGAGGAATTATAGGAACTTGAAGAGGAAATGATAATAAATTACCCACATTTACCAATTATTTTATTTATATCCCAATTTTATAGGATTAAATTATTTAATTTGGGTAGGGAGAGAATGATAGAGCAAATATTATACTATTTTAGGAAAATACCACATATAAAAAACTATTGCATAATTTACATTCTATTATTTTATCATTATAATATAACAAATGTCATTTTGTTCAAAAATATTTTAAAAAGTTTAATTTCTGATTTATAAATTAAAATTTTGTAAAATGAGCATTATTTATTTATCTATCATGTAAAAAATAACTTTCGGTTATGTTTTTGGAATTTTTTCTCGTAAGGTTTACTTTTTGGTGAATAGTTAAAATATACTGTTTTTATAATTATAGTATATTTTATGACACCCTCATGTTAAAATCATGAATCATATATTTATAAAATTATCCTCTAGACCAAATACGTATTTAGGTAGAAAAAAAATAATGAATTTAAAAATAATATGTTGAATATAGAAACATATGGTTGTACTCTTAATCCTAAGTTATATTCTATTATAATAAAAAATTTATTTGGTCCCTTTTATTTAATTAAGTATTAAAAATATTTAATCATATTTTTATTATTTGAAATCCAAATAAAGCTCCAGTTTTTTAACATAAACCAATAAATTTGATGATAAACTATATTATTCTTAGGCACTAATTA
This sequence comes from Viscum album, assembly GCA_963277665.1. Classification (NCBI taxonomy): domain Eukaryota; kingdom Viridiplantae; phylum Streptophyta; class Magnoliopsida; order Santalales; family Viscaceae; genus Viscum; species Viscum album. The sequence continues at coordinate 686,051,302 of OY728126.1, read as the reverse complement.
TTTTTTATGATTAAAAGTATATTTTTCAAAAAATTATTACATTTTGTTATAAATAATTATATTGAAGATAATTTTATAAATTTTTATAAATTGAGTAAAATAAAATGCATTTCATAATTATAATAATCATTCACAACTTAGGTAAAAAGGTCAACTTCATTTTCATTCAAAAAAATAGTTTCTCTGATTATATTTAGCCACCATGATAAATACTAAAATAAAGTAAAAGGGTTAAATTAAGGGTTCAGGTCATATAATATCACAATTTATTATTTCTAATTGGGTGTATCATGTTATGGTAGACCTTAATTTTTTTTTATCCTCATTAAATTTCAGTTTTTGATCCAATATTCTTCAATATGCAATTTCTTTTATATTAAGAAATTATTATTTATAAAAATGACACCCTTATCACATACAATAATAGCCATGAAACACCCTTTCCAAGACACATAAAAAATTATAATTACTCCGTATAATTTTCCAATTTCCTTCACTAAATTTTATATAATACTTTTCATTATTTCTATGCTCATGATAATCACTAATTCCTCCAAACACATGAAGTCTTCTAAGGGGACATACAATTTCTTCTTTGTACATAATAACTTCCTATCATAATTTTTCATTAATCTTGTTAATACACCTATTACCAAATATGATTTATCATCTTAATAACATACGAATAATATCATGATATATCTATACTGATTACAGTTTATTTAAATCACATTTTAATAATACTTATCCATTGATTACAGAATACTCTTGGATGGGATTCTTTAACAACCTACTTGAACGATACTATTTTTTTTGATATGAATGGTTTTAGAAGATTAATTATTAATAATATAAGAATTTAATTACTATTTAATGTTTTTGTGTTTCTATTGTTAATATTATATTTATTTCATTATTAATATATGTTATTGTATTCCTTTAAAATTTACCAAACCAAGCGCAATATAAATTTTATCATAGAGAACAATGCCAAAAACACAATAGATAAAACATAGAACATAACAAATCCTTATGAATCATATATTACTGTACCTTTAATCTTATAGGTAATAAAGAACCATTGTAAAAGAAACTTCGATCATAAAAACTATACCATTTTTTTTTGAGATTTTCAAACGAACGACCTCCAAATGACTGACTTGAAAATTACTAAATTAGTAAAAGAATTAAACATGTTAATAAATTATTTATAATTTATAATTACAATAATAATTAAATTTATATTATAATTATTTAAAATCATGTAAATAGTTGATAATTTTTTTGGGATGTTGGAGGACGTACATCGCAAATCATGACTCAATGTAATGAGAATCTTATTGCGATTACCTTTCCTTATATTATGATAATTTATAATGAAATTATGATATAATTTATATAATTATGAATTTATATTTAATAATTTACTTATCCTTAAGGGTTATTTATTTTTCATTTTGATTCATATGGTTATGTTCTCTATTTCTCTTCATTTGTCTCTTGGGTTAAATTTTCCCCTTTATATTCTTGTTCTTTAATTTAATGAATTTATTTTATATCATTTACACCATTTATGTATTATGTATTCAAGTAACAACTTAAACATATACCCATAATAATTCCATTTTTATTTTTGTATAGAATTATGGTATTCCAATTATTGTCTATGTAGATGTTAACAATTTTTCTACTTTATATTCAAATATAGAATTTTATTGATTACCAATGAATAATGGAAATGATTTGTATTACATTTGATTAAATTCATAATATGGATATGTTGGAAGTATTTAGTGATGCGTGTGGACCCAAAATATTGTATCCCATTTATGTATGGTATCTCCTACATGAAAAAATAGTTGGGGTATTTAGGTTATGCCTACCCATATATTTATAGATTCTTGGTCGATGCCTTGATGATATGTTTATAAGGATTTAGTTATGGTGGTGGCCTAAGTTAAATAAATACATGTTGCATCAGTAGGTATCATGAGACAATATATATTAGTATTTTTGTTTATGAATTACCTCTTTATGTACAATGTATTGTAATGAGTCCTTGACGGTAAAATTAAGATGTTATTATTATGTATTACATCTCAATTAAATCATTAAATGATGTCCATATGATGTTTTGTTCATTTATATTAATCATGGATATATCCTATGATCAATTTATTTGAAACACCCAAAGATTTCATTAAATAATTCTTTATAAATAAATTGTACTTCTTTGATAGGATATATAACACGCAACACTAAGATAAGAAAAACCATGATATATTAATAAAATATTATTATTTTAACATGACCATTATAATCTAGCCATAAAATTGGTGGGTATAAATTGGATGAAATTAATTAAAAAATATTTAAAAATGTTCTACTCAATTCAAATGGATTCTTCAATTATTAGAAAATAAATAATCAATTACCAGTAAATTCATTTGATTCTTCAAAAATATGATTTCATAAAAAAATGTAATTTATTTTTATGAGAAGTTAATATAATCATTTTTTCTAATTATATAAAATTAAAATGATAAATTGAAAATAATTTTTGAAATCACCATATCAGAATTATCTTACTGTTATTTATTTGTATATTTTTGAAAATATTGAATTTCTAGTAAATAAGGAAAAATATTATTTTTTATTCAAAACTATATTTTTATTTCAAAAATTTACAATGTAACATTTTTTAAAAATGTGTTCAATGTAAAATTAATTATTTTTTTATTATTAATAATACAATAAATTTTATTGGAATCAATTTTATTATTAAATTTTATATAATTTATTCTGTATACATAAAAAGGATTTTTTGGAAATTTTTTTTTATTTTGTCTTTTAATCATAAATTATTTTCTACCATTTATATGAATTGGATAATTAAAAAAATATTCCATATTTGGAATCATGAGGTCTATATTTATTAAAAACGTTCCTTTTATTTTTGGTCATTATAAATAGCTACGATTATATATTTTTGTAACACGATAAAGGGTAAATCAATGAATTAAGGTTATAAATAAAATGATAAAGAATCAAAAATGACTATAAAACATGACTTAATTTAATTTTAGAATTATATTTCATCCATAATCATCTGAGATTCATTTATAAGACCTTTATTGGCTATTTGGATGAGATTGTAATGAATATACTATTTTTTGTAAAGAAAATTTAAAAAATGATAGAGTCTTTTTATAATAAATATGATATTTATAACATGGATATAAATAGATTGTATGTTCATTTATAAAAAATATGTCTAAATATAAATTATTTATATTAATCATTGTAATTTGTTTAGTTTTTAGTTAAGAAATAATTACCATAAATTCTTATACAACGGTGATGCATCGAGCCCCTAGATTGGTCCTTGCGTCCTTCAGTCCTTCGAGTTAGTAAGTATTTTAGGCCACCTAAAGGCCTCAGGTACACCTCAAAGTATTAAGGCCACCACAAGGCCTTTGAGGTGAATGATGTTCAGATACAAACAATTTAGATTCGTTAATGATCAATATCTATATGAGGATTTAGAGTAGACATATTCACTAGAGTAGTGCTAAAATGTTTGGAAGTATGATATTGTATTGAAATTTCTATCAGTACTAGGCCTATGAATCTCTATATAGGATAGCTCGCCAAAAAACAATGCTAAGGTGGATAGTTGATCATGATTCAGATGCTATGGAGAGGTGATTTCAAGTAGTCATTGTCTAGGATGAATTCTCCCAGGACCTTCAGGCCTTGTAATATCCCAAAGACTTCATGCCATATAAGGGTTCCCATTTAACCCTTAAAAGGGGATTATCAAAATGATTAAAAAATTATGTCCTTCAAGAAATTCACGAATAATATAAAAAATAAAACAATTATTATAATTTTAAATAATCAATGTGACTAATTAATATTATAGTTAAAAATAACCTGTTTTAGAAGTATTAAAATATTTTTTTAATTTAATTTTTTTTCCTTGAGTTTATAATAATAAATGTTAATTTATAGTTGTAAAATTGATATTATTGATATTTTATAAAAATATTTTTTAAAATGATTTAAATTTTTAAAAAATCATAGACTTATCTCAATTAATGAGATAAGGTTTTAAAAATAAAGTATGTTATATTAGTGGGATATTTTTCATTTTATAATAAAATTAATTACCCTTAATGAGTAGAAAAAATAAATATTATGCTATTTCTAAAAACAGTTAATGAATTTTTAAAACAAACATATAAGAGTAAAAATGTGATCCAAATTACTTCAAATTTTATTGGATAGGAGAATTTTGACTCATACCATGTATCATATTGAGTTATGGATTATTTCTAAACACCCAAAATGATTTATAGACTATCTTATTATTGTAATAAAATAATTAGAACACATTTTTATCATTATTGATTATTCCAGTGGCCTTTTTTTACTAAATTGTCACTATAAACAAAAAACACACACTTTGAGTCATACCGATCACACCATCTATTGGTTTGATGTGAGAATTATTCATATATGTTAAAAATTACTTAGGACTAATTTTAATAAATTATCAAGATAATCCATGTTAATTTTCTTTGTTGTTTAGGGAGTGACAAAATTTTTGTACTAAAATTTTAATTTTAAACTGATAAGAAATACGTTGAGTTAGACTGGGGACAAAATGTTTCAGATTGAGGTATTATTTATTTATACACATCAAAAAAGAAATATGGATCATTTAATAAATTATAAAAACAATAAAAATATATTTTATCTGTTTTGATAATTTCCCTGGTCCTTTTTACTAAAAATAATGTCAATTTTAAATTAAGGGACACGCATAGAGTCATATCAATCACACTGGGTGTCAGATTGAGGTGTGGCTAATTACCACATGTCAAAAAATATAGATGGATCATTTTAATAATATATAAAAACAACATGAATTCATTTTATTGTATTTAAGTATGTCACAAGTATTTTTTTACTAAAATGTCATATTAAACTGAAAACACACACTTTGAGTCATACCGATCACATCCTGTGTTTATTTGATAAGGGACTAATTCAAAAGCATAAAAAATGACTTTTAATAATTTTAATAAATTATCAAAACAATATTGGAGCTTTTTCTTTGTTTAAAATGGGTGGAACACTTTTTGAACTAAAATGTAAATTTTGAACTGAAAACGGAAAATTTAAGTTATATTTGGAAAAAATGTATTGGATTGATGCGTGACAAATTCATAAATTTCAAAACTAACTTATAGATCATTTACCTATAGTATCAAAATAATTTGAATTCATTTTTTTAGTTTTGAGTATGTCACTTTTCTTTTTTTACTAAAATTAATGTCAATTTAAAATAAAAAGACACATGTGGAGTTATACTGAGAATAAAGTGTATCATATTAAGGTATGTATGATTATTAAAAATAAAAAATTAAATTTATATCATTTTCTAAATGTGTCAAAGAAATATAAATTCTTTTTCTTTGTTGTGGTTATTTAACTTATCTTTTTTACTAAAATTAATGTCAATTTTAAATAAAAAGACACACATAGAGTCATAATGGTAACTTCGTTCATCAGATTGAGGAATGAATGATTCATACAAGTGAAAAATAAATTATGAATTGATTTAGTGTAGTATCTTGAAAATCCATTTTTTTTGTCAATTTTGAGCAGGTCATATTGTTCATTACTAAAATTTCATTTTAAATTGGAAACATGTATTTTGATCCATGCCATTTACATAATGTGTTGGCTTTATACCAGACTAATTCATACATGTCAAAAAAGAATTGTGAATCATTTTTCTAAATTATCAACAATATTTGAGATTTATTCTTAGGTTTTAGTGAGGGAATACTTGTTTGATCTAAAATGTCATTTTTATACTGATAATAGACAGGTTGAGTTATATCAGGAACGTCGTTTACCATATTTAGGTGAGGATGATTGTTAAAAATAAAAAATTAATTATGGATTGTTTTACCAAAATATCAAAACAATAAAATTGTATTTTCTCTTTTTTGGGTATTTCAATTGTCTGTTTTACAAAAATTAATATCAATTTTTTTAAAAAAACACACATTATGTCATACCAGTTACACCATGCATTAGATTGTGGTTCAACAAATTTCTATACAACAAAAATGACATATTGATCATTTTACTAATGTATAAAAACAATCCAAATCCGTTTTCTTGGTTTTGAGTATGAAAATATTTTTAATTAATATTTCAATAAAACAGGAAGGACACACATTGAGTCGTATCAGTCACATCATCTGTCAGTTTTATGTGAGACAAGTCCTTGCAAGTCAAAAATTGTTTATGAATTGTTTTTAAAAATTATCAAGAAAATTCGAGTGTGTTTTCTATATTTTTAGTGAGTGAAACACTTTTTGAACTAAAACGTCAAATTTAAACTAATAACGGACACTTTGAGTTATACCTTTCACACAATGTTTCATATTGGGGTGTAGATGATTACTACACATAAAAAGTAACTTATGGTTAGTTTTCATAATGTATATGATCTTTCTGTATGTGTTTTCTCAATTTTGACTATGTCAATTGACCTTTTTACTAAAATTAATTTCAATTTTAAATAAAATTACACATTATGAGTCATATCAATCACACTATGAGTCATATTGTGGTTCAGATGATTTTTAGATGTCAAAAATGACTTATGGATCATTGTACTAAATTATCCAAAACAATTAGAATGTGTTTTCATGATTTTGAGTATGTCAAATGTTTTTTTAATAAAATTAATGTTAATTTAAAATAAAAATATATAGATAGAGCCATATAGATCAAAAAATTCATAAATTTGAGGTGCGGTGGATTCCAACATATCAAAAATTACTTATGTATTTTTTTCTTAATGTATCAAATCAATATGAATGTGTTTTCTTGGTTTTGAGTATGTCACTTTTCTTTTTTAAAAAAATTAATGAAAATTTTAATTAAAAAGACAGTCTTGGATTCATATCGATCACCCCATGTGTTCGATTGTGGTGTTATAGATTCCTACAGATCCAAAATTACTTATAAATCGTTTTCCAAAAGTATAAAAAACAATATGAATTTGTTTTCTTATTTTTGAGATTGTGAGGTGGGATTTGAACTAAAATGTAAATTATAAACTAAAAACATACAGTTTGACTCATACCGAGCATGACATGTAATTTATTGAGGTGTGGATGATTGATTATGTGATGTGTGTTTTTATTTCATCTATCCATTACATGTAAAAAAATATTTTTTACTTGGATAGAAGATAAATCCCATTCTACCTAAAACTCCCCATCAAAAAACAACATGTTTTTATCTTTTTTGGCTTGTTGTAGGTAGTTTATAAAAAATATTTCTTCCCAAAAGAATTTTGAAAAATAAATATTTATTAAACAAAAATGATCATGAAATTAAATTCAAACTAGTTGATAAAATGGAGGAAAAATTAAATAAATAAGTTGTAGGCATTCACCATTTCATGATGTTTGTATATAATCTTAACCCATTACATTTTCCCATTATTTCAATTGAAGACTCAATGTCTAATATCTCATGATCATGAGTATCTTAAAAAAAACATCCCAACTATTGAAAAACAATCCACCATTGAAGAAAAAAATTTCTTATATTAGAAATACTATAAATAAATAAATATTACTTAAATAATATATAATAAAGTAATAAAATATCAATTTTAAACAGAAAACATATAATTTGAGTCATAATGGGTACAATGTGTTTGATATTGAGTATGGTTAATTCTTATATTTAAAAAAATCTTGAGGGTTGATTTTACTATATTATCAACATAATCCAAATATGTGTTCTGAATTTTAATTATGTTACTTTTCTTTTTTTCACTAAAATGTAAAATTTAAACTAATACAACTAAATTTAATTAATATCTTTCACACCATGTTCTAGAGAGATATTTTTTCAATTAATACATTGAGAAAATAAATTATCAATGGTTTTAGTATATTTTGAAAAATATCCATGATCAATTTCTCAGTTTGGGATATTTTTTAAATCAGTTTACCCTAAAATACCAAATTTCAATTGAAAACATTTACTTCATGTCATATCAACCACATCATGCATCATATTGATGTGTAGTCAATTACTGATGTGAAAATTTATTAATGTACCATTTTCCTAAATCTTGAGAACAATCTGATCTTGTTTGATCGATTATGATTATTGGTGTCTGTTTTATTATAAATTTACACTTTTGTATTGAAAACACATAATATGAGTAATAACAACAAAATTTAGTGTCAGATAGATTTGTGGTCATTTAATAAACATGAAAAATTAATTATATATCCTTTTCTTAAATTTTAAAAACAATCCAATCATGTTTTATTAGTTTTGAATATTTGATGTTTTTTTACTAAAACAACACATTTGTATTAAAAACACATAATTCATGTCTTACCGACCAAATCATGTGTCATATTGGTGTGTCGTCAATTTCTATACATGAAAAATAAATGATGGATTGTTTTTTTTATTTTGAAAATAACATGATCTTATTATCTTAATTTTAGTGATGTGAATTAGTTTTTGAACTAATGTGTCAATTTATATAATAAGTTGTATGATGTTACATATTCATGTTGTCTGTATGCAATCTTACACCATGTATTCTACTCATTCATTTCTAAACAAATTGTTTTCCTCCATTATTCTTTTCTATGGGAGTAAAATAAAAAGTAATATATACGCATTTTGATACAAATACTTCACAATCCAAATATATTTCTATGGATATAGCCCATACTAGATTAAAACAATAGTAGGTAATCACCTAAATTTGACGTCGAAAAACATTCTAACACCATATATGCTACCGACTCATCTATAAACAAATTTAATTCATCTTTTAAGTGTGATGGTTGTTGAAAATCTTGTTAGTACTGAGAAAATATAGAAAAAAATGAATAAGAAATAATTTCAATGAAATTTTAATTAGCTAATGTAATTAAATATTTGAATATGATGGTATTTTCATGGTTTATGTTATCTCTAATTAAATTTTAAACATAATATGAACAATCGTTGCTATTATCTTGCTTGAGAAACTACTTAAAAATTCATATAATTATGTAAATTATTTTGAAATATGTTTTTATAGTTAAATCATTGTATATATACCTTAATCTGTTTCCATTGTAGGTAACCCACAATCTTCTTATATTTAGTCACTAATGTAATACCATTATTTAGCCTATATTTTGCAATTAACCTATCATTATAAAATTATTGTTAAATCAATTAATGAAAAAATAATTCAATGTTTGCATAAAAAATATTGATTAAAGGGTATTACAAATTCAAAATAAATACCATGTTTTGTGTGTTAGTTTGTTAACCATGAATTGGAAACAAAAAATAAATATTTAGTGTATCTATATTGATTTCAATCAACATACATCACTTCATAAAATAAATAAATAAATAAATAATAAATAATAAATAAATAAATAACTATATATATATATTATGTGATTATATTTTAGTGTTTTACTTCTGTATTTTACAAATCTAAAAGAGCCTATGTTATGTTTTCTTTTTTCACAAACACATCATTTAGCACATTTTTTTCTTATCAATTTCTTCTTTCTCGAAAAAAATTTCCATTATAGAAATGTCATAAGGTTTAATGAATCCTCACCATTCCTCACACAATTTCTACATCATATAGTAGTAATATAAATTCCTATAGAAAATATGATTATTTGTTAACCTTAATGATATTACATCTTTTTTTTTGGGAAAACATATTATGAAAATGAATGTCATTTTCAATGAAGTTTCCAAAAATATCTTCTTTATATAGAATGTAAGATATATCCCCATTTTTAAATATGGTCTATTTAAGAGGTTTTTTTATTATAAATATTGTAGTGGAGTTAGAGGGGATAAGGTACTCCTAAAATGTTCTTTTGTTTTCTTGTATGATTTGATATATTGTCCTAATACAACCTCCTATTTCCCCATCACTTTATCCACTTTAATTCCATACCCCGCATATGTCCTTTTTCCACCAACTGTGACATGTTTTTTAATTTAAATAAATTGTTAATGACATAACTCATGTGTCTATAAAATATTAGATGGGTATTTTATGAATTTTAAAATAGCATCATTGACCGTTGTAATATTCATATCATCAAGTGAAACATGAAACTTAATGGTTATTTATTGAACTAACTCAATCCCAACTCTCATGTCATCTTTTAGGAGTTAATTATTGTGCAGCATGTCTCTCAATATATTATACATCGCACCCCTCACAACAAGGTGGTGTGTTGGGGTTGATAGATAGAGGTTCAATACAAATTCACCCAACAAAATTTTTGTAATATATATTTATCAAAAAAATTTAATCAAATTATGGATAAAGTGAAATGATAAAATTTATTTTCACATATAAGGTATATGGTTGAGGAAAATCTCTCTCCTTGAAATAGGTTGGGTCATTTGTTTTTTCATATGCCAATATTTGTTCTACTATTGGTTCACTTTGTTTCCTTCACATACATTTCTCCTCTAAACCATATTTGACAATGATATCTTGAAAAAAATATTTTTTTTTAATTTTTTCCATCATATTTTATTTATATTCTTTTGGGTTTATCTTATCAAAATATGTTCATGGAGACACTCTAAATACTACACCTCTAACATAACCATATTGTTTTAACCTTTTCAAAACTGTTGAATCTAGTTTTTCTACTAGTATGGTCACTATTAATTATTGTGACTAAACCATGTAAAAACATATGAAAATTAATAGATATATTTATGTAATACTATTAAAAAGCATAAATAATTATTAATATGTGATAGATACACATGTTTCCTGCAACACATTTCTTTTTTCATCAATATGTTTACCCTCTTTATTTACATGATCCTCCTTCCATTGCACATGATAAGGGATGTAAGTGGTTTCAAATTTTGATTCATTTATATAATAATAAAAAAATAAACATATGTAGTTTCATATCACATAAAAATTTTGTTGTTGATTTAAAAGACATAATAATTTATTCTATAGCGAATAATACTTCATCCTTACTTTATAAAATGTGTACATTTCTTGTGATGCATGATTTTTATTTTTAAAACATTACTGATGTTTAATAAATTAACAATTTTTAATAACATTAGATTAAATAAATAATATAAAATAATATATTATTGAATAAAATTCACATGAAATCATTTCATGTTTTCTGATTTATACTGTGTGAATAACTAACTTCTGGGAGGTTATTTACTTTCCCCTCATAATTCATAATATGTAACTTGAAAAGAAGATTCTATAAACCTCAATGGGGTTTTCCACCATCTATTAAGACATATTTATTACCAAAAAACATCTATATTAAATGAAATCTGTATGGAATAATGAAAATTAAATTATTGTTTAATTATATAGATATATGATATAATAAAGAAATTATATCATAACATTACCGTTAGTTCTTTCTAAAGGTTTTTTATATTACAGGTTGTATGTGGAATCATGAATCTAAATCATTCAGTAGATTCATCTTCATTATGAAAACAATATAACTAATGAAAATTAACTTGTTGGGCTCAACAGGTTTGCTATTTTGATTATATACATCCTCAAATTTTATACCCATACTTATTTCCCTAACAGTTTTATTTAACAATGTAATGTAGTGTTGTTCTTTCTTTAATCAACATGTTGTTGATCGCTTAAAAATTCTGAATTTTCAGCATTAACCACCTATTATTTCTTGAGACTAGTAACATTATCACGTGGATATAACATTTGCATCAAGAGTAATCAAATATTTAATTTATATTATTTAAATAAAGTATAAAATAAATAAAACTATGAGTTAAATTATAGTATATTAAAATAAATTGGCCTTCTCATTGTAATCACATTATATTTTTAATGGTTAAAGTGATTTTTATCCTCTATCAATAATCTAAATCCTCTTTATGGTCCCCTCTAATATAAAACACATTTAATAAATTGGGACTTCCATGAACTGATTGTGATATCCCAATTAATGGGTCACCTTCGATTTATTTTTCATTTAACCCAAGAGTTATTTTAGTAGCCAATACAGAAATTGACCAATTTTTTTGCTGGATTTGAGACCTAAAATAACTTCACTACTTGTGATTTCAATATGAAATGATCACACGTTCTCCCTCCACACTAAAATTCACCTTCATGAAGAGCATTTCATTAACTTGTACTGTACTCTAGTTGTCAACCCATTTACAATGGAAAATGGGAAAATGAAATGTTGTATAATATAACACATATATCTATTTGATATTGCTGAGATATGAAATATTCAAATATATTTGAGTTCAATCCTTAGAACCATATTTAATTTTACTTCAACCATATATATAACTCCACTATTTTTCATCATGTTTTAGTCATCATGTTTTGTTTTATTTAATGTATAAACATTGATTAAAGAACTTGTGTCACATATAACATATGCATTTGGTTCCATAGATAGCCATCAATGTCCTTTGGAAATTGAATTCCGATTATCATATTAATCCATATAAATATGATCTTAGAACCATCCTAAAAACTATTGATTATGTGTATTTGATATCCACACTTCAACCCTTGAGGGATGCACATATTTAAGAATTTATCTTTGGGATTCAATGTATGTATCAAAATATTTAGTACTATAATATATTTAGTGGTATTATTTTTCCTGATCTATAATGGTAATTATAATATTATATATTTCAGTAATCACTTCTCACATAGGGCATCTTCTGTGAAGAGAAATTCAGACACTGATGAAATCAATATATGATTGGTAATTGGTATATAATTCAATATATTATAAAAAATATGATTTTCTTCAATAAAAATCATGTCCATCTTCGATTATTGACATACCCTTCAAAATACTCATATACTAATCAATGTGGTATATTTATCTGTTGTGGACATGAAAAAATAGTTAAACATCTATAACCAAGTGAATCATCGGGTGGATCATTATATAAAATAATAATAGTTGGAATAATATATCTAATTCAAATAATATGACTAAAACACCCTTATTCTGTATTGTGATCTTCATTGAGTCTATAACTCTATCACAAATTGATTTGAAAAAAAATCCAGAGTACAATTAATACATGTTGTACATTTAGATAAAAAATACAATGTTATGTAATGGACATAAAATAATGCATCCAAACATTACATTAATTAGATTTTAGTCATTGAAACAATGTTCTTGGTTATTTATGAATACCCCTGTGTAAATTTATTACATTTAAAAAAATGAAAATTTTAAATTTTCCATTATAGATTTAGTGTAAGCAACTGGAGGAAGAAACGTCCAGCCTTTTCCCTTTATTATCATCAACTATTACCTTATCCACATATAAGTATAGAGCCTTAAACATTAAGAAAACTTGAGTTAAGATATGTATTTTACATTAATTCACATATAGGGTCTTTTAAGGTTTAGAGTTTTAGAGAAATAGCTCATAACTATTACATAACATCTCAAAATATTAAAAAACAGACACTTCTACTCACTATATTTTTTTTTCATAAAACTAAAACATTTTAAAAGAAACATGGTTTCTTTTTTTTGGAAAATATATTTTTGACTCCTTCCTTTCTCTGACGTATCCTTTTACTATATTGAGAACATTCTAAAAATATGGGATGAGCATAAAAATATTAGTAAGGTATACACAAAGATGGAAATTTATTAGCCTTGCAAAACATGTGAACTATGAGTAATTTACCATTAATTAATAATTTTCACCTTTATGATGTATTAAATATTATTCAATGAATAAGATCATTTCTTAAGCTATTTGTGACCAAACAATTAGCATAAAACCCATATAAAGAAACAGATTACATAAAAAGGTAACATGATACATAATCATACTTAAATGGAATAAACATATTGTCGAATTCTACACATGTAACTAAATATAATAGCCCCATGACATACTTCCATACATTATACTAAATGAAATATCTATACGACCATATTCCATACATATCACTAAATAGAATAACTATACGAGTAACTTACATACTCAATGCATTGGAGGTTATAACGTAACCACCAGTCATTGGGTTATTACAGAACCACCCATCATTAGTTTATCACATTACCACACATCATTTTTTTATCACGTAACAACCATCCAAATGTCCAAGTACCATTACATAATAATGGCACAAAAAATAGGTCAATTATAAACATTTCACTCATAATATTTCATTTCAAATCACAAGAAATTATTTCAAGATATTAAAATAATCAATCCAATTTCAAAAACATTTTAAATACAAAAAAAAGGAATAATAAATTTATTTTCCATTTTAAAAATATTACGTCTTTTAGAGGAATCCAAATATAAAGTAATGGTTACGAAGTTAGATATGTCATTGTCATTGTATATAAGAAAAACATTCATTTTGTCATCTTGTAACAAAAGTAATATGCCTCATATAAAAAATATTCCTTTTGAAAATTTTTAATGAAATTGATGATAGACATAAAATGTAATGTATGATCCTTTTATATTCATATAGATAAATATGTAAATTAATATCATGATGAAATTGGTTTAATAATAAAATATTTAAACATTCAAGATATCCCATACCACTTTGAACATATAATCCTAATCTATACGAATTAATAAATTTACCAAAAATGTAAAATAACATTAGAGTAGTTAAAATATGGATATGATAATCCATAGAGGTAGTATATAAACATTATAAATTAATGAATGTGGATATTATCACGAGATGTGTCAATGAAAGGAGATTGAGAGGAAATATGTTACCTTTAGTTTGATTCCTCAAAAATGTTCCTTGTTCTTCCTGAATAATAATCCTAGGTTAATTTTACATTCTTGAGAATGTTTTTTGAAATTTATTATTTATTAAATTTCACTTATTATGATGTTATAATAATTACATTCTTTTTATGTTCATATTGGATATATTGCTGATATTCTGTACCTGAGTTAAAAATGAACAGGGTTTGATGTCACTAGTGCATTAGGTCATAATTAAATAATCTCCAGAATAATATTCGTGAAATTGTTATCATTTTTATACACAAATTATACATTTAAGTCAAACAATAATGTATGGTTATGAAAAATGAACAACTGTATAATCATGGAAAAGGAACGTTGTATGTACGCATGAATAACATTTTCTGTTTTTCATTGATCATCATAGAAATATGGTAATGATTATTTAATAATTACATTATTATGATAACACAATTAATCTAATTTTAATAATTTCAACATACTAATAAATACATGACATGAAATATAAAAAATAAAAATGAGTCAAATCTCTTCGTGGAGGCGATAGATCACATGTACGCATGAAAGATGATATAATTTTTATATGCATTAATCTATGATAATAATTGTTGTATTATAACTTATAATAATTAATATTTCATGAATATAATACATGGTAATTAATTCCATTATTATAACCATTCATGAGATATTGTTATGGAAAATGAATTAGATCAGTTCCTGGAGGTGATAGTCCACACGTACACACGAACGATTAATTCCTCTCCCATTTAATAGATGTGTAGAAGGATTTAGGTGATTTTATTAACATAATAAAATCTCAGTATATTGAGAATATTGGAGTTATTATATCACAATATATAGAGGAGATTTGAAGGTTGATGAAGAATAAATAAAATAGAAATACTTAGAGAAAATGACACATCTTCTTCGGTTGATCAACATTGAAGAACACCTTAACACCTCTAAGAAGGGAGTTATACGAAAACTAAGGCCTTAAGGAAGTGTTATTTGTAGAGAGGAATGATACTTTTTAATAGGAGAGGGCTAGGGGAACCCTTTGAATTCATAACACTAATAAATTAATGTAAAATTAATCATGATTCCAAAATATTCAAAACTCGTTCATTATAAATTAAAAATGATTATATTTATAAATATTATCATAGAATAATTTTTATACATTTATTGATTTTATTTTAAACCATATCTTTTTCATTAACCCTTATTTATTATCTATTAATTTTAAATGTGGTAAAAACATTTTCTAAATTAAGAGGCCATAAATTTTACTTATATGGGGTGAATTTATCATAAATATATTTTCTATGAAATTTTTTACGTTATAATACACTATTTTAAATTTTAATATATTTTTAGTGTTTTAAATAATTTAATAAATTATTTTTTGTATAATATATAAATTATGTCAATTTTAACACTATTCTCTTTATTGAATTTAAATAAAATCCAACAAAGATATAAAATAAAAAACCATTTAATAGTATCATAACATGTCATATTAACCAATAAAATCCATTTATTACACGAATTATGATCAAAAATATTTATTTTAATATTTATAATATCAATTTTTAATTTTTTTCATTAATAAGACAATCACTACATGAATATTATGTCTTAAATAAATTAAATTTTTTAGTGTCTAAAAATTATAAATAAATTACCATGATGTAGGTAATATTTTAATCATTCTTATTAATATTTTATAGTTGACTTGATCACTTATATAACCCCATATATAAATTATATTCTTAATAAGAGTAATGTTTATGATATTTTTACCTTTAAATTAAATTAAATGTTATAAATGTCATTATCAATCCAATGTGGATCCAAATGGCCGAATTTTCATCTTAAGGGTTGTTTTGGTTGGACCTAACACATCCAATAATATTAGTACATGTGTAATTGTAGTTTCATATAATTATAATATTATTTTAAACCTTATTTAGCTGATTTACCCTTTATCCAATTTAAATAAAATACTAATGTTAATATTCACCCAAAAATATTTTGATCTTATTAAACCAAAATTATTATACTGATTTAAAAAATGTATGTTTTTTTTAAAATTCAACTCACAGAAGTGAAAAATTTAAATATAAAACTAATCTCATTATTGAAATGAGAAAACATGTTTTTCAAAAGAAAAAAACAATCAATAGATTGACCCGTGTTTATATCAAATTTCAATGTGAAAATAATTTCAATAACCAAAATTAGAATAAATTATAAAAGAATAATATAAATATATTTTAAAACCATTTCAAATGATAATATCACAATATAAATAAATTAGATGAAAATGATATTTTCAATTATAATGCAGTATTGTTTCACTATTCATTAAATTATGAATTTTATAAGAAAAATACCAAAGTTTCAACCATAGTAAATTTTTATGTCCTTATCACAAAGAATAAGAATATTTTTTTCAAATATAACATATTAATGTGACAGAAACTATATTTGAAAAGGGTTCTCTATTAAAAGGTATCAAAACTACATTTTAAAATATATTTCATTATTTTATGATTAAAATTGGATTTATTAACATATTATGTATCTAAAATTTATTTGATGAATTTAAAATAATTTTACAAACATGTGAAAAATAATATATTCCATTGTTTTTGCAACACCCCAGGTAAATAAAGAATATGTCATCTTTATATTTATCCATATTTGTGAATCAAATATTTATATTACTTTAATGGGGATGCTATGCTCGATGGCGTACCCAACACGCAACAATAAGTTTCTTGGGAATCTTACGTTGCACTCTAATAATAAAATAATATTATTTTAAATGGTAGTTAACATGTAGCCATTGTATTGGCGGGAATGGATATAAATAACTAAAATATGATTATATATGTTTTTAAATGTTTTTACATTTCTCCAATAAAGGATAGAGGCTTAAAATACGGAAAGAATTCAATTTTAGGCATATATGCCCTAGTTTTCACTAAAGGTTCACTTATCGCCTTTTGATGGCGAACCCTCATTAAATATAGTTTTGTTCACTCTTATACATTCTATTGGACCAAATAAAACTCTTCTTAAGAATCGGGACATCAAAATTTACTTTGTGTAAATTTTTGGTATCATTCCGATAATGTTCTTTTTTTTGAATGAATAGTGTAAAATGTTGTATTTTAATTCAAAACCTCTTTTTAATCAAATTTATTTATATTATTATATTATATTTTGAATTGGTTTTAAAGTGAAATTAGAAAATATTTTTACCATTAAATCCAATAGTGGTCGTTGGAATTAATTTCACTTTGAAATCAGACTTAAACTAGTGTCAATCTTTTGATACTTATTGTTTCATAAAAACACGCTATTTGCTCTGACAGCGGGAATTAATTATTAAATTAATTAATGTGACTTATATGTTTTGAATTTTGTAAAATAGACTTCATTTTTTAATTCGTAATTTCAAATATAGCTTAGGGTAAATTTTTGGTAATTTTCTGAAAAACTTCAATTTTTGATGAATAGTGAAACCACTAAGTGGTACTTATAAAGACTTATTTTCCGTTTAAATTAAATTTTTCCATCATTGTGTTTTGAATTTCAAAAATCCGATATACATGGTTGTCATTAGGAAGTAAAATGTGGTTCAATGGGATAAAAATAATTTTTTGGTGAATAGTAACTTATTATGTTCTTAATCGCGATTAGTGGTAATTAGGGTAGTTTAAGGTATAAATAATTCTTTAATAATATGACATGACCTAGAAACATGTCCCAACCTTATTGGTTGTGTCATGGCCGACCAAGACAAGCCATGGGTCAACTTGGGGACCCCATGGAGACACTTTGGTTGGGAAATGACATGAATAACTTTTTATTTAATGTAAAAGTAAAAATGACACAAACATAATATGTTTTACGAAAACAATTTTTACATGGGGATATAAAGATCATATTTTTGATTATAAATAGTCATTGGAAAGCTAAAAATCTTTCATACATCATAGTTTTTTTTTATAATTTTTATACATTAAATAAATTAAATTATTTATGACATAATTATGACGCAGCGATGACATCATTATTTGACGATTTAAATAAAATGGGAAGATAATGTAAAATATATGAACTACACATGGCCAAAACAATTGGATGAGTGTATTTCGAACCCTTATAACCTTATACACAATGTATAAAAATGTGGGACCTTTTAAAACCGAAATACATTTTCAAATAATGTAATCCTTCTTTACTTTCCAAAAGTGCCCCTCCTCTCCTCTCAAAAAAGGTCCCCACCTCTACCTCATTTCACACACTCCTCAAGCCTTTCTCTCGGCCAACCCCTACCAATTTACTCTCTCCACATCCCTATCCTCATCCTAGAGGATTCCCTTTGGTCATAATCCTTTCAAAGAAAGCCTTTAGTCTCAAATCAAAAGGAGTTACACTTTTAAAGGTAATTCATTCTCTCTTGTTCATTTGTTTTATTTTGCTTCTCCAACCCTCTAAACTCTATTTATTTACTTCTTTTGTAACAACACCAGTATCTTCAATATACTAGGATGTTGTTATAAGATTTATTCGAGCTAAACTCTCACACAACTACATCAAATGGTTAAAGAACATACGGTTTCCGTGGATGGCGAAATTGTGCCTCCCGAAACGATGATTGTTTAATACTCATTTAACACCTTCAAAGGTGGCCATTATGATTTCACTATCTTTATATATGATATATAATATATTTATGTTTTACTTATGCTTCTTTATTTATTCATTTGTGTCTTACCTTTATGGCTTCCATTATGGGTATACGCGATATCTTCATTTTAGGAAGTGCGGACTACCGCCCCCTCAAAGTGATGTGATTTTTTAATGCCATACGTGAGACGTATAAAGGATGGATTTAATGTTATTATATATGAGGATATACTGGAATTATTATATACCTCTATATAATTATTATTTTTTCCATTAAAGTATGAGATAGAAATGAAAGTAGCGTTAATGCGTACGTACGGCTTACCGTCTCCATGAACGGTGCATTTCATTTCTTATACCCAAATGTAATGTACTATTATAAGTACATGTATATAATGGATATATATGATGAATTATACATCTAAATTATGAATATAATTCTTTAATTAAAATATACATACCTCTCATTTAGTTTTATTTCCATTAATATGACAAAGAAATGAAAGTAGCGTTCATGCGTATGTACGGCTTACCGTCTCCATGAAGGGTGCATTTCATTTCTTACCTCTAAATGATTATGTAATGTTATAAATGCATGCATGTACTGGATATATATGACATATATGATATCTACATCATGAATACAATTCTGGATATAATAAACATTTGGCCACACGAACAACATGTAATTTTAAGAAGTCCACTTTCGACTTAAGAACCAAATATCGACAAAACAAATATTATTAACTTAAATGATTACATAATGTTTATGACATGGTAATAAGTGATATAAAAGGAATAATGAACTTTAAAAAGTTTCTTAAGGAAGTATAAATTAACTCAAGTTTATTATTCAGGAGATTAAAGAACGATCGAGTCAAGTCGGACCCGAGGTAAGGGATCCTACAACTCTCTTTCTTTTTAAGTACACTCTTTTATGTCATTTCTTTTAAGCTCATCTTTCTTATGATTGGGATGTTCTTTTATATTACTCCTACTGTAATTTTTATGTTCATGTGATGAGAGACCCTATTCTCTCTCATAAATCCATTTTTGAAGTTTTGAGTGGCGTCGTTAGGCTGCCGAACTTTCGTAAGAGATCTAACCTCTCTCTTTCTTTTTAAGTACTCTCATTTATGTCACTTCTTTTAGGCTCCTATTTGTAATGCTGGGGGATGTTCTTTTATATTAATATTTCTGTACATTTTATTTTAATGTGATGAGATACCCTATTTGATCTCATCAATCCATATTCAGAAGTTTTATGTGGCGCCGTTAGGCTGCCGAGTTTTTGTAAGGGATTTTTCATCTCACTTTTATTCCCATGAGATTTATGCTACATTTGCCAAAAATTAAATTTAGTGGTGTATGTACTGCCAATTATTCTACTGTTTGTGTAATATACTTTCGTTTATGATTATTTACATCAATTATCTATTGTCCTTCTTTCATGGGGTGTATGTTTTGAAAGATACCCAAGTCGGTAAGGGAACCTTTCACCCTCCTCTTTTTTTTAAAGACTTCTTTTGTTGGGTCTTTTAATTTACATATTGTTATGTTGGTATATTTTCTCATATATCCTTATTGATGTAAATTTTATGTCCAAGTGATGAGATACACTTTTTATCTCTCATTAACTCATTTTGATGTGATGTCGTTCGGCTGTCAAGGGAACTTTTTAACCCAATTTCGATTTCTTTGGGTTCAACATGTAGTCATTGAATATTTCATCCATTGAATATGTGTGAATGACCTTTTATTTTTTTACAATTAATATCCACTTATATTGGGTGTATTTATATTTGTCACACATATTTTTGAGATTGATTTGTCCTTAATTTAAGGATACCTTCTTTATAAGGGATTTCTTCACATTTAACATTTCTATTGAGGGTTCATTGTTGTTATGGACCAATTCACTCTTATATGGTGTATATACTGTCCTTTGGAGTATTATATCATGAATCCATTTATTCTCATGATATTATTTAGTTATGACTAAATGTTATTCCTCAATTATTGTATTCAATTGTCTCTAATTTTGGTAAAACCCCTTTAACCAAAATGTCATTTTAAATGTTTTAATTATTTGTTCTTATTAATATCCATGTTTTCAAAATGGTTTTAAGGATTTATTTATATGGATATTAATGGTTTAAAATTTTAAGCTTCAAGGTGGTATGGGACACTTTGATTCAAAAATATCTTTGTTAAATGTTTTAAATCGTTTTGAAAATGGTTTTGATAATGGATTATATTATGATATATTGTGAAGTGGAAATGTTATAATTCCTTTATATTGGTTTTATGTTTTATAACTTTATATTGGTACTTGGACATTTTAATGGGTGGTTACGTTATAAACCATGTGACAGGTGGTGCCGTGAATACGAGGACGGGTGGTTACGTTATAACCTCCAATGCATTGGGTATGGAAGTCGGCCGTATGGCTAATCCATTAAGAATGTATGGAAAATTGGCCATATGGCTATTCCATTAAGTGATATGTGTGGGAGTCGACCGTATGGTTATTCCACATAAGTATGTTTATGTCCCAAGTTACCTTTATATATGTTATGTGTTCTTTATATGGGTCTTATGGTAATACTATGGTTACAAAAAGGTAAGTAATGGTATATAATTCATGAATAGTTTTTACTACTTCATAAAAGTGAAAAGTATTACCTTGATAAAGTATACATCGTTTACTATTTTTTTGACAAACTAATAGTTTTTATTCTTTGCGTATCCCTTACTGAGTTTTTATGCTCATCCCAATTTTTTGAAATGTTTTTCACAGGACTTAGCATGGAATAGGGTCAAGGATGGGATCAAGGGAAAGTCATGCTACCTAAAACATGATACTAGACATGTTTCTTTTTAAGAATTTTTTTTATGGAAATTTAGTAGAAGAGACTACTTTGTAATCTATTGAGATGTAATAGTTATGTCCTAATTCTCTAAAACTCTAAACCTGAAAAGATCCTCAATGTGAATTATTCATTTAATTCAATTTTAAGTAAGGTTTAAGGCTGGGGCCTTATAGTTTGTATCAACGGTCTGTTTAGATAACTTTAGAGGTTTGGGTATTCTTTAAGAATAAGTGACATTACCATAATGGTTAGGATTTCAGAAAGAGTCCTAGTTTTAGATAAATTGAATGAGTAAGTGTATCTTAGTGTTTACCTTCCTCATTAGTACATGATGGTTATGTTGATATACTCACACTGACCTTTTTGGTTTTAGTAAATGGCTAGATCTAGCAGGAACCAAAGTGACAATGGGTTTTAAGGAAACTGTGGTGGTTCTCTGATTAAGATACTGGATGAGATGGGGGATTCAATGAGGAATATCATAGTTATTACAAACCAACTATCAAGGAGTCATGATCAACCACTTCAACCTTGGTGAGTTCCCTAATGCATCATGAACTAGATTTCAAACTCGATGTGGAAATTCAGGTAATAGTTATTAAGGTAACCATTAGGGTTTATATGATCCTTACTTTTAGGTAATTATGGGTTACTCTATGATATGATGGAAAATGAAAGGAATGAGATAAACATGAGGTTAAAATATGTTATGATTATTTTTGAAGATTTTATCTCATTTTGGGGAATGTTTTAAGGATTATATAGTTTTGGAAAAAGGACAACACGCAGACCGTGTGACAACCCGTCGCGTCGGACAAAGCTGCGGGAATCGAACCCACAACCAATGTGTGACTGGTATTTATCGCCTACCACTGGACTACGTGATGTCCCTGGTTAGTTTGACTGATTCATTCTAGTTATATGATTTTATGAATTAATAGTATGTTGATTTTGGGTTATTTATGAAAATGAATAACCTATCTTAGAGGATATGTGATTAGGTTAATTACTTTTCTAAATGAGACTTTCGGAGCAACTGATATTGTTTGGAGATAAATGTTACGATTTATCTTGGAAGACTATGTGACTAAATCCTTCAAATATTTGGGTTTCAATCTTATATTGGTTTACTTAGAAGAATTTTATGGACAAATTGATTATAGAATGGTCCTCGTTGAACTTTGGGTTTTGTTGGACAAATTTTGGAGATTAAGAATAGATTTTCTTTTTATAAATGGTTATCCTTTTCTGGATTATCTGACCTTGTACTAGCCTTTTTATTTTTGGTTTTGGTTAAAGTCTAAAGACAAGGGAAGTATATAGTTCTATTTTGTGGATTAGGTGATTCTCTAGAAGTTGATTATAGTACTCTTAATGTGAACAAGTCTTCCTAAATACTCGTCTTTTAGAGAAAATATGATTTTGTGTAAGGAATCTAATAAAAGTTGAAAGTCAATATGATAAGTGATTATGTTTCCTTATGAATAAATTCCGCAATAAAAAGTAACTTAAAACAAAAATGTTGTCTATTAACCTTTCCTACTGGGGAACCCAACACCGTTTAACCCACCACAAGTTTGTGATTTTCTTATTGTTAACATTCTCCTAAACATGTTTTATATCACTCTCCATTAGAACATGACCCTATGTTTTCTCCTCCATGTCCATATTTTCATACTTGGAATCCTAGTATGGGTTAACACGAGTGACCTCTGTGCTTATATTTCTTTATTTTAAAGTGATTGTTTTACCGACTCTTGTTCCGATGTGGGACTTTCAAGGATGTTTCCAAGCCCAATTTTAAAATTGCGAGGACGCAATTCCCAAAAGGGGGGAAGGATGTAACACCCCAGGTAAATAAATAATATGTCATATTTATATTTATCCATATTTTTGAATCAAATATTAATATTACTTTAAAGGGGATGCTATGCTCGATGGCATACCCAACACGCAACAATGAGTTTCTTGGGAATCTTACGTTGCACTCTAATAATAAAATAACATTATTTTAAATGGTAGTTAACATGTAGCCGTTGTATTGGAGGGAATGGATATAAATAACTAAAATATGATTATATATGTTTTTAAATGTTTTTACATTTATCCAATAAAGGATAGAGTCTTAAAATACGGAAAGAATTCAATTTTAGGCATATATGCCCTAGTTTTCACTAAAGGTTCACTTATCACCTTTTGATGGAGAACCATCATTAAATATAGTTTTGTTCACTCTTATACATTCTATTGGACCAAATAAAACTCTTCTTAAGAATCGGGACATCAAAAGTTACTTTGTGTAAATTTTTGGTATCTTTCCGATAATGTTCATTTTTTAATGAATAGTGTAAAATGTTGTATTTTAATTCAAAACCTCTTTTTAATCTAATTTATTTATATGATTAGATTATCTTTTAAATTGGTTATAAAGTGAAATTAGAAAATATTTTTACCATTAAATCCAATAGTGGTCATTGGAATTAATTTCACTTTGAAATCGGACTTAAACCAGTGTCAATCTTTTGATACTTATTGTTTCATAAAAACACGCTATTTGCTCTGGCAACGGGAATTAATTATTAAATTAATTAATGAGACTTATATGTTTTATATTTTGTAAAATAAATTTCATTTTTTAATTCGTAATATCAAATATATCCTAGGGTGAATTTTTGGTAATTTTCTGAAAAACTTTAATTTTTGATGAATAGTGAAACCACTAAGTGGTACTTATAAAGACTGATTTTCCGTTTAAATGAAATTTTTCCATCATTGTGTTTTGAATTTCAAAAATCCTACATACATGGTTTTCATTAAGAAGTAAAATTTCGTTCAATGGGATAAAAATAATTTTTCGGTGAATAGTAACTTATTAAGTTCTTAATCGCGATTAGTGGTAATTAGGGTAGTTTAAGGTATAAATAATGCTTTAATAATATGAAATGACCTAGAAAAATGTCCCAACATTATTGGTTGTGTCATGGCCGACCAAGACAAGCCATGGGTCAACTTGGGGACCCCATGGAGACACTTTGGTTGGGAAATGACATAAATAACTTTTTATTTAATGTAAAAGTAAAAATGACACAAACATAATATGTGTTACGAAAACAATTTTTACATGGCGATATAAAGATCATATTTTTGATTATAAATAGTCATTGCAAAGCTAAAAATATTTCCTACATCATAGTATTTTTTTATAATTTTTAGACATTAAATAAATTAAATTATTTATGACATAATAATGATCCAGCGATGAAATCATTATTTGACGATTTAAATAAAATAGGAAGATAATGTAAAATCTATGAACTAAACATGGACAAAACCAATTTTATGAGTTGATTTCGAACCCTTATCACCTTATACACAAATTATATCAATGTGGGACCTTTTAAAACCGAAACACATTTTCAAATAAAGTAATATTTCTTTACTTTCCAAAAGTGCCCCTCCTCTCGTCTTATAAAAGGCCCTCACCTCTACCTCATTTCACACACTCCTCAAGCCTTTGGCTCGGCCAACCCCTGCCCATTTACTCTCTCCACATAACTCTCCTCATCATAGAGGATTCCCTTTGGGCAGAAGCCTTTCAAAGGAAACCTTTAGGCTCAAATCAAAAGGAGTTCCACTTTTAAAGGTAATTCATTATCTCTTGTTCATTTGTTTTATTTTGCTTTTCCAACCCTCTAAACTCTTTTTATTTACTTCTTTTGTAACAACAACAGTATCTTCAATATACTAGGATGTTGTTATAAGATTTATTCGAGCTACACTCTCACACAACTACATCAAATGGTTAAAGAACATACGGTTTCCGTGGATGGAGAAATTGTGCCTCCCGAAACGATGATTGTTCAATACTCATTTAACACCTTCAAAGGTGGCCATTATGATTTCACTTTTTTTATATATGATATATAATATTTTTATGTTTTACTTATTCTTATTTATTTTTCATTTGAGTCTTACCTTTATGGATTCCATTATGGGTATACGAGATATCTTTATTTTAGGAAGTGCGCACTATCGCCCCCTCAAAGTGATGTGATTCGTTAATGCCATACGTGGGACGTATAAAGGATGGATTTAATGTTATTATATATGATGTTATACTGGAATTATTATATACCTCTATATCATTATTTTTTTTCCATTAAAGTATGAGATAGAAATGAAAGTAGCGTTCATGCGTACGTACGGCTTACCGTCTCCATGAACGGTGAATTTCATTTCTTATCCCCAAATGTAATATACTATAATAAGTACATGTATATAATGGATATATATGATGAATGATACATATAAATGATGAATATAATTCTTTAATTAAAATATACATACCACTCATTTATTTTTAATTCCAATAATATGACAAATAAATGAAAGTAGCATTCATGCGTATGTACGGCTTACCGTCTCCATGAACGGTGCATTTCATTTCTTACCTCTAAATGATTATGTAATGTTATAAATGCATGCATGTACTGGATATATATGAAATATATGATATCTACATCATGAATACAATTCTGGATATAATAAACATTTGGCCACACGAACAACATGTAATTATAAGAAGTCCAATTTCGACTTAAGAACCAAATATCGACAAAACAAATATTATTAGCTTAAATGTTTACATAATGTTTATGACATGGTAATAAGTGATATAAAAGGAATAATGAACTTAAAAAAGGTTCTTAAGGAAGTATAAATTAACTCAAGTTTATTATTCATGAGATTAAAGAACGATCGAGTCAAGTCGGACCCGAGGTAAGGGATCCTACAACTCTATTTCTTTTTATGTACACTCTTTTTTGTCATTTCTTTTAAGCTCATCTTTCTTATGATTGGGATGTTATTTTATATTACTCCTACTGTAATTTTTATGTTCATGTGATGAGAGACCCTATTCTCTCTCATCAATCCATTTTGGAAGTTTTGAGTGGCGTCGTTAGGCTGCCGAACTTTCGTAAGAGATCTAACCTCTCTCTTTCTTTTTAAGTACTCTCCTTTATGTCACTTCTTTTAGGCTCCTCTTTGTAATGTTGGGGGATGTTCTTTTATATTACTATTTCTGTACATTTTATTGTAATGTGATGAGATACCCTATTTGATCTCATCAATCCATATTCGGAAGTTTTATGTGGCGCCGTTAGGCTGCCGAGTTTTTGTAAGGGATTTTTCATCTCACTTTTATTCCCATGAGATTTATGCTACATTTTCCACAAATTCCATTGAGTGGTGTATGTACTGCCAATTATTCTACTCTTTGTGTAATATACTTTCGTTTATGAGTATTTACATCAATTATCTATTGTCTTTCTTTCATGGGGTGTATGTTTTGAAAGATACCCAAGTCGGTAAGGGAACCTTTCACCCTCCTCTTTTTTTAAAAGACTTCTTTTGTTGGGTATTTTAATTTACATATTGTTATGTTGGGATAATTTCTCATATATCCTTATTGATGTAAATTTTATGTACAAGTGATGAGATACACTTTTTATCTCTCATTAACTCATTTTGATATGATGCCGTTCGGCTGTCAAGGGAACTTTTTAACCCAATTTCGATTTCTTTGGGTTCAACATGTAGTCATTGAATATTTCATCCATTGAATATGTGTGAATGACCTTTTATTGTTTTAAACATAATATCCACTTTTATTGGGTGTATTTATATTTTTCACACATATTTTTGAGATTGATTTTTTCTTTAATTTAAGGATACCTTCTTTATAAGGGATTTCATCACATTTGACATTTCTATTGAGGGTTCATTGTTGTTATGAACCAATTCACTCTTATATGGTGTATATACTGTCCTTTGGAGTATTATATCATGAATCCATTTATTCTCATGATATTATAAAGTTATGACTAAATGTTATTCCTCAATTATTGTATTCAAGTGTCTCTAATTTTGGTAAAACCCCTTTAACCAAAATGTCATTTTAAATGTTTTAATTATTTGTTCTTATTAATATCCATGTTTTCAAAATGGTTTCAAGGATTTATTTATATGGATATTAATGGTTTAAAATTTTAAGCTTCAAGGTGGTATGGGACACTTTGATTCAAAAATCTCTTTATTAAATGTTTTAAATGGTTTTGAAAATGGTTTTGATAAAGGATTCTATTATGATATATTGTGATGTGGAAATGTTATCATTCCTTTATATTGGTTTTATGTTTTATTATTTTATATTGGTACTTGGACATTTTAACGGGTGGTTACGTTATAAACCATATGACGGGTGGTTCCGTGAATACCAGGACTGGTGGTTACGTTATAACCTCCAATGAATTGGGTATGGAAGTCGGCCGTATGGCTATTCCATTAAGTATGTATGGAAATTGGCTGTATGGCTATTACATTAAGTGATATGTGTGGGAGTCGACCGTATGGTTATTCCACGTAAGTATGTTTATGTCCCAAGTTACCTTTATATATGTTATGTGTTCTTTATATGGGTTTATGGTAATACTTTGGTTACAAAAAGGTAAGTAATGATATATAATTCATGAATAGTTTTTACTAATTCATAAAGGTGAAAAGTATTACCTTGATAATGTATACATGGTTTACTATTTGTTTTGATAAGCTAACAATTTTTATTCTTTGTGTATCCCTTACTGAGTTTTTATGCTCATCCCAAGTTTTTGAAATGTTTTTCACAGGACTTAGCTTGGAATAGGGTCAAGGATGGGATCAAGGGAAAGTCATGCTACCTAAAACATGAAACTAGACATGTTTCTTTTTAAGAATTTTTATTTTATGGAAATTTAGTAGAAGAGACTACTTTGTAATCTATTGAGATGATATAGTTATGTCCTAATTCTCTAAAACTCTAAACCTGAAAAGATCCTCAATGTGAATTATTCATTTAATTCAATTTTAAGTAAGGTCTAAGGCTGGGGCCTTATAGTTTTTATTCCCACTAATAGAATGAATATGAGTTAACATCTATTTAAAATTATAATATTAATAATTTATTAACTTTCAGTGTAACATAGTGTTGTGTGCAATGTATTATTTTGGAGAAACGCATTGTTGCGTGTTGGGTACATTTTTTAAAATAGAGTCCCATTATGGTAAAATTAGTATATATTTCATAAATATTAAAAAAATATGAAAATAATCTTATTCTATAATTACCTGTGTTGTTACATCCTTCCCCCCTTTTGGAAATTGCATCCTCGCGATTTTAAAATTAGGCTTGGTATATTCATTGAAATATCACATTGGAAAAGAGTCAATAAAACCCCTACGTTAAAATTAATAATTGGAAGTACAAAGATCACATAAGACAACATATACAAGGATTACATATAGGAAAACATGGATATGGAAGAATGAAACCATCATGTTCTGATGGACTGTGATAGAAAACCTTATTAGGGGACATTTAACAATATGAAATCATGAAAATTTTGATGGGTTAAAAAATCATTTATTTAATTATTAGAAAAATAAATTGATAATGGTATTGAATTAAGATCCTTTCATTGGGTTGAGGAATTATTTTACTACATCGACTAAGGTCAAAAACAAATATACTTACTTAGAAGTAGGGTTTCATCCCTTAATCAAATTATGACATAAACTCATCATTTTTATAAATGATGAGTATTCAGGATGTTTTTTAACAGTTGAATAATATTCTTGAGAATCAAATAATACACAAAATATTAACTATTTATTCCCCCTATATTGGAATATTAAATGAAACCAATATGGTTATGATATGATAAAACAATTGTACAAAGTGGATAATCCATTGGATAAAAAAACTAATTTTAATCTCCAAAATTCAATTGTGAATCCAAATGTTCAACATAGACCATTAAATAAATAACTATCCTTATAATTCATCAAATAATCCAAACTATGATTTAAACCCAATATTCTAAAGTATTTGATCACATAGTCTTCCAAGAAAAAAATGATCATGTATCTCTAAATAAAATCATACAATCTTAATGTATCATACCAAAAAGTAATTACCTAAATCACATATTTTCCAAGATAGGTTAATCATTTATATATATATCATGAATTAACATAAGTATATAATAAAATCATAGAATCTTCCAAAAATATTATTTAACCATTACTCTTCTATTAAAATCCCATAGTATTCTATTTACCATATTTTTATAAAGTTCCCAAAATATTGAATGTATTCCAAAATAAAATTTATCATGTATTCCCCAAATCATTTTAAAATACTATGGTTTTCTATTTGATAAAAAATAGGATCCAAAAATAAACTTATTCTTAATCTATCATTATTTTTACAATAAAAATCAAATTAATCAGGGACATCACATAGGTTGGTGGTAGGTGATAATGTCATATCACAGTATTATTGTGGATTAGATTTCTACATACTTGTTAGATTTGATAGTTTGTCACACATCCTATGGTTTTTCCTTTTTCAGAAACTATATAATTCATATATCCTTCATAAAATAAGAGAAAATCCTCAAAAAACAACCATAACATATTTTATCTTTAAATTTATCACATACATTAATTTTGAAACCCAAAATTTAAAAACACTTAATTACCTTAAAAACAAAGATCATATAAAACCTAATGGTAATCAATATCTTGGTAATTATGTATACACAATAATATGAAAATATTCATCAAATAACACTTGCTCATAAAATAATTCATGGTTATACATAGTCGAAAAATATCATCCAAAGTAATCCCATCACTAAAAGGGTATTAATAATTTTAAACATTTCATCATCCTATAGTCTATAATAACTCTTGTATCCTTTTTATGTTTACTGTTTAATCATTCATCATTATTCATGATCCTATAACCATGATTTTACATATTATTTCATAATTATTATTACCTAAAAAAACTGGAATCATGTCCTATGATTCAATAATATCAAAACATGAGATAAGAAATAATCCTTACCTTTCATAAGTCATTTTCCGTTTCCTCGTCTTCAACTAGAATGTCATTAGGTATTTCTAGATATATATTTGTACGGTCTTCCGGATCCCATTCACAAATAGTCTTCATAGAAAATTTATTTACATAATGACCATTCTCACCATATTTAAAATATTCAATTAATAACTCAGAAAACATATCAGTCCCTTTCCTGGAGTAACTAGAACGATTCCTCATTCGTATGTAGATTATTGCTTTATGAACTTCATTACCACATCTATTACATCTTCCCATTCCTTTAAAATATTTAACTAGGTGTTTCTTTTACCATCTTTGAAAACAATATCATTGAATAAACTTACCTTAATTAACATCAGTACACAAACTTCCATAGGGATTCATTTCTCTTATATATGATGCATCGTAAAATCACCATGGTTTAAGTGGGTAATCATTACTCTAGATAGTTGGTTTAGAATAACCATGAGAGTTCTCATTTTATCTCACATATCAGTTTGATTCTTATTGAAAGAACTGCCACATTTTCCTTCACATACCCTGTTACTTTGGTGCCTTCTGGATCCATTGATTTACTAAAACAAAAATGGTTACTGTGAGTATATCATTAAAATCATCATATACAATCATATTAAGAAGATAAATAATAAAATATAATTATTCATGTTTTATTAAACTCCTTAAATTTATCTAAAATAACTATGACATGGCTTTTTATGCTAACCATTGTTGTTATATAAAACATGTTATTTATGCTTAAATAAAACCCTATCCTCTAATGGTATTTTAACCCACCTCTGATACAAAATAAAATACCCCATTTTTAAACATTACATAATCTTTATTTATGTCAAGAATTTAACATTAATTCACTTTGATGGTATTTTCAGGATTATTGTTTTATATAATTAAGCCATAATTATTACATAAAATTCAAAATATTAAAAAGCATACACTTCTACTAACTATTAATTTTTTTCATAAAACACATCATTTTAAAAAGAAACATAGTTTCTTTTCATGATAAAAATTATCTCAGCTTATTCCTTTCTGTTACCCATCTTAATACCCTATGAGATACAATTTAAAAACATAGGATGGTCATGAAAATCATAGTAAGTGATACATAATTATAGAAAAATATTAGTCTTTTGAAAACATGTATAATATAAATAATTTATCATAAAGAAATACTTTTCACCTTTATGAAATAGTAGATACACTTCAGTAATAATATCCTTGATTAAATTTTTTGCAACACAATGATTACCAAAAAACACAAACAAAGCAACATATAACATATAAAAGTAACTTATGACATAATCATATTTAAATGGAATAACCATACTGTCGAAATCAACACATGTCAATAAATGGAATTTCCATATGGTTAACATGCATACATATCACTAAATAGAATAACCATTTTGTTGACATCCACACATATAATTAAATATAATATTCATAAAATTGACTTCCATATCTAATTAATTAGAGGTTATGACATAACTACCCATCCATGGTTTATCATGGAACCACCCATCTTTGGATAATCACGTAAGCATCCATGTTTGTTTTATCAAATAATGACCCATAAAATGTATTTGTACCATTATATAATAATGAAACATAAAAGATTTCAATTATCAATGTTTCACTAGTAAAATTTCATTTTCAATCAAAAGAAATCATTTCTTGACATTGAAATAGTTAATACACTTTTAAACCCATTTTCAATACAAAAACACCCAAAAAGGGAATAAATTATTTTTTTACATTTTAAAAACATTTAAACTTATAAAGGAAGCGAAATATCATATAACAGTTATGGTGGTAGAGAATTTTTTGTCATTGTATGTGGGGAAGAAATTCCATTTGTCATTTTGTAATGAATTTAAAATGATTCGTATAAAAATTTTCCTTTTGAAATCTTATAATAAAATTAATGATAGACATTAAATTACATTTAAAATAATTTTATATCAATATAAATAAATATTTAAATTAATATCATGATTAAAAATACCTATATGAAATGTTATATAGGTTGTATATAAACGTTATAAATGAATAAAAGTGCTTTTTATCAAGAAATGACTTAATGAAAGGAGATTGAGACGAAATCCCTTACCTTTAGTTCGATTCGTCATGTATGTTCCCTGTTCTTCCTGAATAAAAAACGTAGGATAATTTATAATTTCTTGAAAAAAATTCATGTTTATTATTTCTTTTATATTACTTATTACCATGTTATAAAAATTTTATAGTTATTTAAATTCAAATGGGATTTTTGTCGATATTCGGTACTTGAGTCAAAATTTAATATGATTTCATGTTAGTAGTCCATGTGGTCATAATTGCATCATCTCCAGAATAAAATTCATGAAATTTTTAACATTTCGGTATATAAATTTTTCTTTTAAATAAAAAAGTTATGTATGGTTATAAAAAAAGAGCAATTTTATAATCATGGAGACGGTAAGTCGTACGTACACATGAGTACCATTTTCCAATTTTCATTGATCATTTTAGAAAGAATATAAATATTATTTTATCTATATATAATTATTAAAAAATTATTAAAATCATATTAATCATTTAAATATAAAAAAAATAAAATATAAGTGATATAAAAAATAAAAATGAATCACATTGCTTCGTGGAGGTTATAGTACACACATACGCACGAAGGACATTATAATTTTTATGTGCATGGAAGTATGAACATAATTTTTATATAATACCATATAATAATTAATTTCTTGAATATCACATATGAATATTAATTCCATTATTATAACAAGTCATGAGATATGGTTATGGAAAAAAAATTAGATTAGTTTGTGGAGGTGATAGTTCACACGTGCACACATACGATTAATACCTTTCTAATATAATGGAAGTGGATATGGATTTAAGTGAAAATATTAACATAATAACATCCCAGTATATTGAGGTTACTGTTGTTTTTAAATCATCATGGTTAGAGGATATTTTAATGAAGTGTATGAATAAATAAAATTGGAATACTTAAAGAAAACAATACTTCTTCTTCGATTGATCAACATTGAAGTACACCTTAACACTTATAATAGCAGTGTTATGTCTAATATAAGTCCTCAAAACAGTGGTTATGGAATATATTAAGAGTTTTGGTTAGATATTTTTCAATCTAAAAGGCCTTTCAAGTGTGATTAAAAGAGAGGATTGGGTGAATTTTTATATGAGAGGGGAGGGGCACCCTTAGAATTATTTAATGTATTAAATTATTATAAAATAAATTTCCACACCAAAAGTACCAAAACTAATTTATTTAAAATTTAAGATAAGGATAGTTCTAAATCCTATCATCCAATATTTTCTGGATATGTATTGTTTTAATTTTAAATATTATATTTTTGGTTTACCCTTAACAATTTTCTTTTAATTTTATTTTTTGCAACAATATTTTAAATATTAACAGGGTACCAATTTTACTTATATGGAGAAAATTAGACCTAAAATGATACTTTATGAACTTTTAGACCCTATAATATCCAATTTTTTAATATTAGAATAATTTTTGAGTTTTTAACTAATTTAATATATTATTTTTTTTTAAAACATCAATTATGTCAATTTTGAAACTATTTAATTTGTTGAATTAAAATAAAATATAACATCAAGACAACATAAAAAACCATTTAATTTTTTTATAATATTTAATATTAACCAATTAAATTTTTGGATAAAATTAATTATATAAAATAATATTTCTGTCATATTTATAATATCATTTATTTGATATTATCATTAATATGAAAATCATTGCATCATCATTGTGTCATAATTAAATTTTATTATAAAATGTTTAAAAATTATTAATAAAATACCATGATGTAGGTAATATTATTATCATTCTAATTACTGATTATAGTCTAAGTGATCATTATATAACCATATTTTTTTTAATAATGTATCACGTTTATGATATTTTTTCCTATACTTTAAATTAAATGTTATAAATGTTATTATCACACTCATGTAGGGTTTTAATGGGAAAATATTAGTCCCAAGGGTTTTCTCAGTCATAAATAACACATAGAATAATTTAATACAAGTTTTATGGTAGCTTTATATTATTATAAAATTATTTTACAAATATTTTTCTGATTTATCCTTTAACCGTGGTAAATGAAATATTAATGTTACTATTCACCAAAAATTATTTTAATCTTATTAAACCACATTTTTATACTTATTTAAATAATTTATGTTATTTTATTTCAAATATAATTCATTGAAGTGGAATAATAATTTGAAAATTAATCATGTTCTCGGAATGAGAAAATGTGTTTTAAAAAAGTAAAAACCATCAAAAGATTGACATGTGTTTATATCAAATTTCAATGTGAAAAAACATCCAATGAGAAAAATTGGATTAAATGATAAAAAAATAATTTAAATATACTATAAATCCAATTATAATGATAATTTAATATTTAAAATAAATTAGATATAAATGTACTTTTGAATTAAAATGGAGTATTTTTTCAACATACATTAAAACCTGATTTTTATTAGAATAATACAAAAATTTCAACCAAAGTAAATTTTGATGTCCCAAATTCAATTAATTAATATATTTTATCAACATGAACATATAGAAGTACAAAAACTATATTTAAAAAGGGTTATCAATCAAAAGGCTGTAAAACATCCTTTTAAATTATATTAGAGTATTTTATACTTAAAATTGGATTTATTCACATATTATGCCTCTAAATTTAAATTGATGAATGTAAAAAAATTTATCAAAACTTTTATAAAAATAATATGTTTAGTGTTTTTAATTTCTTAATACACAACATAAAAGGGTTAACTACCATTTAAAATAAAAATATTAGCAATGTATTATTTTTCATTATAACTCAGTCTTGTGTGCAATGTAAGATTTCAGGGAAACCCATTGTTCCATATTTGGTACTCTATTAAAAATTGATCTCATTTAAGTTAAAATTAATATCTATTTCATAAATATTAAAAAATATGAAGAATTTATTATTTTATAATTATCTATGATGGCATATCCTTCCCCCTTTTGGAAATTTCATTCTCATAATTTTAAAATTAGGCTTCGTAACTTCATTGAAATCTCACATTGGAAAAAAGTCAATAAAACAAATACATTAAAAATTGATTGGAAAGTAAAAAAAGATAAAATGAGATAACACAAAATAGGATTCCATTTAATTATGCATGGATATGGAAGAAAACTAAATATGCATGTTCTAATGGAGAGTGATAGAAAACCTGATCCGAAAAAACATAACAATCCAAAAAGCACAAACTTGTGATGGGTTAAACGATCTTTGATTTCATAGTAGTTAAACTAA
The DNA here is from genome assembly GCA_963277665.1 of Viscum album. NCBI lineage: Eukaryota > Viridiplantae > Streptophyta > Magnoliopsida > Santalales > Viscaceae > Viscum > Viscum album. The sequence continues at coordinate 686,014,523 of OY728126.1, read as the reverse complement.
ATGAATAATGTTTTTGTTTTAAGATTTTTTCATTGAGTTTTGGATTTCATTTACTACCAGGACTATGACTATTTGGAAATATACTTACTTTGATATAGAGTTTCATCCCTTAATCAAATTAAAACATAAACTCATCATTTTTTAAACAATGAGTATTTATGATGAATTTTTTCATGATTGAATAATGTTTTTTAGAATCACATAACCCAAAAAATATTAACTATATAGTTATCATGTCTTTAAACATTAACCTATACCAATATGGCTATGATAAGATTAAAAAATCATCCTAAGATAATAACAAATTTGATGAAAATACTACTTTTAATCTCCAAGAATTAAACTATAATACCAAAAGTTCAACATAGACAATTCGAAAAAATAATTGTCCTTAAAATTCATCAAATAATTTAACCCTAGATTAAAATTCAAATTTTATAAGGATTTGATCATATAGTCTTCTATGATATATTTTACTATGTATCTCCAAATAAAAGAGATCACTCTTAGTTCATCATACAAAAAAGTAATTACCCTAATTACACGTTATATTAGTTAGGTTAATTATTCCATAAATAATATGAATTAACATAAGTTCAAAATAAAATCATAGATTATTCTGAAATATTCTTCAACCATTACTCGAACATTAAAATATAATTTTATTATATTTACCATAATTATAAAATGTTCTGAAAATAATGAATGTCTTCCAAAATAACATTTATCAAGTAATCCCAAAATCATTTTCCAATACTAAGTATAACCATTTGATAAATCATTTTTTTCTAAAATAAAAAAAAATTTATTCCATCAAACTCGTTTAACTATAAGAATTCATACTAACCAGGGACTTCACATAGTCCAATGGTGGATGATAAAGCCATGTCACACTTGGGATGTGGGTTAAATTCTTGTAGCCTTGATCAGCACGATATGTTGTCACACATCCTATGGATTGTCTTATATATAAAACTATATTATTCATATATCATTCCCAAAATGAGGTAAAATCCTCAAAAAATAACCATAACATGTTTTATCCTCAAATTTTATCTCATACCTTTCATTTTAAAGCCAAAAATTTAAAAACAAATAATTACCTCAAAACCAAAAATCATATAAACTCATATGGTTATCTATACCTTTTAAATTATGTCCACTTAAAAAAACAATTCTACGTCAAATAAAATTTCCACCTAACAAACATCAGGTTTAGACATACTAGAAAAATATCTCCCAACATAATCCAACAATCAAAAGAGTATTAATACATTTAATCATTTCCTCATCCTATTGCCTACCGTAACTCTTGAATCCTTTATATGTACAATTTTTAATCATTCAATATTCTTCATGATTCTTTAGCTGTGATTTTCCATATTATTATTTTATAATTCATTCAAATAAACAAAAACATGAATCTTGTCCTATGATTCAATAATGTAAAAACACGAGAGAAGAAATAATCCAAACATTTCCTAGGTCATTTTAAGTTTCTTAATCATTAAATTAGAATGGAATTAGGTATTATTAAACATATATATATATATCATCCTCATAATTCATTTCATGAAACTTTTTTTAGAAATTTATTTCAAGAATGACCATACTCCTCACATTAAAAACATTTAATTGATAATTTAGAATGAACTTCTTTCATTTTCCTGGATTCAACTAAATGTTTCCATTTTTCGAGGATGTTTGTTGTTTTATGACATTCATTGACACATATATAAAATCATCCTTCCACCTTAAAATATTTTCTCAAATGTTTCTCTCCACATCCTCGACACATATGTCGTTGAATACACTTACCTCATTACATGAACATCCATGGGGATTCATTTATCTCATATATGATTCATCAGAAAAACCAATATTGTTCAAGTGGTTAATCATTACAATATATGGTTGGTTTAGAATAACCACAGGAGTTCTCAGTGTAGATCCCATTTTATTTGGTTTCCTATTTAATGAATCCCCACATTTTCCATTACATCATCCATTGTTAATTTGGTTCCTTCTAGATCTAGATATTTACTAAAACCAGAAAGGTTAGTGTGCTTATATCATTAAAATCGTCATATAATGTCATATGAGGAAGATAAACACTAAGATACACTTAATTATATTATCTCATATGCATTTAATTTCTCTAAAATTACTATATCACTTTAGTTCATGATACCCATTATGGATATATATAACTTGTAAATTATGCTTAAATAACAACCTAAACTACAAACATATCTAAACTGACCTCTGATACCAACTAAAATTCCACAGTGATAAATATTACATAGTCATTATTTAATTCAATAATTTAAAAATATTTCACATAGAGGATATTTTTTAGGATTATATTTTCAGTGAATTAGAGCATAACTATTACATAACATCTCTAAATACTAAAAAGTAGACCCTTTACTTACGATACATTTTTTCATAAAACAAAAACATCAAAAAAGAAAGTTATTTTTTTTCGTGATAAAAATATCCATGAATTCATATCTTCTCTTACCCATCCGTATACCCCGTGGAAAATATTTCAAAAACATTAGATGAGATTAAAATGCTCATTAAGAGATACAAAAATATGGAAAATTGTTATCCTTTAAAAATCATGTAAACTATTAATAATTTATCATAAAGTAGTACATTTCACATCTATAAATTAGTAAATACACATCACTAAATATTCTTATAAATTACTGTTTAAAAAAAATATTACAATAAAACCCATAGAAAGAAACATATAACATATAATGGTATCTTCAGATATTATCATACTAAAATAAAATAAATGTATGTTCGACTTCCATACCGATCACAAAATGGAATAACCATATGTCTTAATTCCATAACAATCACTAAATGAAATATCTATATGGTCAAATTCCAAACCATTCACTAAATGGAATACATATACATCCGACTTCCTTATACAATGAATTGTAGTCTATAATGTGACCACCCATCCTGAGATTATCACAAAACCACCCATCTTTCGATTATCACCTAACCACTCGTGTTTTGGTTTTTCGCATATCCAACTTTCAAATTTAAATGTATCATTATATAATCATAAGACACAAAATATTCCTATTATCATTTTTCACTCATAAAATTTCATTTTCAAAAACAGGAAATCATATCAAGATATTGAAACAATCAATCCAATTTCCAAAAAAAAATTCAATTCCAAAACACCCAAAAATTGGATAAGGAATTTCTTTCCGATTTTTAAAACACTAAGACATATATTGGATTCTAAACATAAAATAACAGTTTTTCCAGTGAAGAATTCATTGTCGAGAATACAAGAAAAACATTTCATTTGTCATTTTGTAATAAACGTAAAATGATTCATATAAAAATATTAGTTTTGAAATATTTTAATGAAATTCATGATAGACATAAAATTTCACATATAATCATTTTATATCTATACAAAATAAATATGTAAATTAATAACATGAATAAAAATACTTGATAATTAAATCATTAAACATTCAAGGTGTCCAATTCCTCTTTGAATATTTAAATCTTAATCTATGTGAATTAATAAAATTTAAAAAATATTAAATAACATTAGTAAATATAAAATATGGATTGGAAATGTTATATTGGGTTTTATACACTTTACAAAAAAATTAAGGGTCATATTATCAAGAAATTCCTTAATGAAAAGTGATTGAGATGAAATCTTGTAACTTTAGTTTTTTTCATCATGTATAATCCTTGTTATTATAGAATAATAAACTTATAAAAATTGTAAATTCCTTGAGAAACTTTTTAATGTTAATTATTCATTTTATATCACTTATTTTCATCTTATAAAAATTACATAATAATTTAAGTTCATATCATATGTTTTGTCGATATTCAGTACTTGAGTCAAAAATGAACACAGTTAGATTTCACTAGTAACTATGTTCATAAGTCCATCATCTCTAGAATAATATTAATGAATTTATTGTCATTTATATTTATAAATTATTATTTTTAATCAAACCATAATGTATGTTAATGAAAAATGGGAAACATTATAATCATGGAGACGGTAAGCCGTTCATACACATGAGTACCATTTTCAATTTTTCATTGATCATTATGGAAATTAGGTAAATATTATTTTTTATTTATAAAATTAGAATTAAATCATTAATATAATATTATTAATTTAAATATACTTATTAATTTCATAAAAGTGATATTAAAAATAAATACGAGTCACATCGCTTTGTGGATGTGATAGTTCACACGTACACGAGAATGAAATTATCATTTTATATGCATGAAATTATGACTGTAATTGATGTATTATATATTGTAATTATTAATATGTCATGAATATAACATATGAAAATTAATTACATTATTATAACCCATCATGAAAGATTCATTGGTAAAATGAATTAAATCAGTTTGTTGAGGAGATCGTTAACACGTATAGAAGAACGATTAATTCCATCCCCATTTAATGGAAGTGGATACGGATTTAGGGTATGATATTAACAAAATAAATTTTTATTATATTAATGATACTATATGTATTATCTCATAATGGTTAGAGTATATTTTAAATAAGTGGAAGAAGAAATAAAATAGAACTAATTAAAGAAAACGTTACATCCTTTTTAGTTGATCAACATTGAAAAACACCATACACCTCTAATAAGGGTGTTATGAATAACCTAAGTCCCTAAGAAAGTGAAGAGATAATAATTTAAGAGTTTTGGGAAGAAAGTTTCTGAACCAAAAGGTTTTGGAAGTAATATTAATAGAGTGGCATGAGTATCTTTTTATAGGAGAGGGGAGGGGTACCCTTAGAATCATTCAAATTATTAAATTAACATAAAATAAATTTAGATTCAAAAAGGTAAAAAAGACCCGTATATCAAATCTAATATGTGTATAGTTCTAAATCATATCATCCTATTATTTTTATACATGTATAGATTTTATTTTAATCCTTATCCTTTTTGTTCACCATTAATTATTGTCTTTTAATTTTAATTGTGGTAAAAATATTTTAAATATTTAGAAGCTATAAATTTATAAATTTGGTGTCAATTTACCATAAATGTATACGTGATTAACTTTTAGACCTTATCATATCAAATTTTCAATTTCAAATTATTTAAAGTATTTTAAACTAATTTTATAAATTGATAGGTTTATAAAATATATATTTTGTCAATTCTGTCACTATTAAATTTATTGAATTTATCTAAAATCTACTCCAGGGATAACTATGAAATTTTTTTAAATGGACTTATAAAATTTCATATTTACCTATAAAATTCGTATATGGATTAATTATATCAAATAATATTTATTTTATTATTTACAAAATCGTGTATTTTATTCATTCATTAATAAGACAATCACTATATCATCACTATGTCATAATAAAATATAATTATTTGTGTCTGAAAATAATGAATAAAATATCATTATGTAAGTAATATTTTTAATATTTATAATTAATATATATAGTAAAATTGATCATTTATATAACCTCGTATTAATATTTTTTAGTTATCAGAGTCATGTTTATGATATTTTTTCCTTTATGTTAAATTAAATTTTATAAATGACATTATCACACTCAAGTGGCTACCAAAAGACAAATTATTATCCCAAGGGTTTTATTAGTGATCCATAAATCATAAAATTATATTAGGACAAGTGTTATGATATTTTTATCTTTTTATAATTTTATTTTTTCTATTATTTTTTTGATTTACCGTTTAACTATGGTAAATTAAATAATAATGTTACTATTCCCCAAAAATTATTTTGATCTTACTAAACTAATTTTTTTATAAATATTTCAACCATGTATAACAGTTTTTAAAAATTCAATTAACACAAGTTAAATAATTAAATTTAAAATTAATCCCATTATCAGAATAAGAAAACGTGTTTTAAAAAAGTATAAACAATCAGAATATTAACAAGTGTTTATATCAAATTTTAATATAAAAATACTCCCAATGACCAAAATTTGTTTTAATAATAAGAAAATAATATAAATATATCTAAAAAACAATTCAAAGGATAATATAATAGTACAAATAAATTAGATGAAAATATAGTTTTGAATTAAAATGAAATATTTTTTCACTATTCTATAAAATATTAATTTTATCAGAAAAATATCAAAACTTCTACCAATGTAAATTTTGATTTCTTGTTTTAAAATAATAAGATTAATTATTTATATATAACATCTAAAAGTGACAAAAAATACATTGAAAATGATTATTCCATCAAAATGTTATTATAATACATTTAAAAAATATTAGAGTATTTTATGCTTAAAATTGTATTTATTCGCATTTTAAGCCTCTAAAATTTATTTAATGAATGTATAGAACATTTAAAAAACATTTCTTAACATAATACATTTTTTTCCTATTAATTCCCACCAATTTAATGGTTATGTGTTAACTACCATTAAAAATAACAATATTAATATTATATTCTTTTTTTGTATACCTCAGTCTTATATGAAACGTAAGATTTCAGAGAAACTCATTGTTTCATGTTCGGTAAACTATTATAAATTTTTCCCCTTAAGGTAAAATTACTATATATTTCATAAATATAAAAAAATATGAAAAATTAATTTCTGTTCTATAATTACTTCGGATGTTACTCCCCGCATCAATCATCTCCATCATATCATAGATTTTATATTTTTTTCACAAGAACCGTTAGTAACGTTCCAATAATACTCTCAAATATACTTATTTCTAGATACAATAAATCATGAAACTTAATGATATGAAAGAAAATTCAATCTCATAATTCAAAGACAATTTATAACTTTTTCAAACGTGGTTTCATACGGTTATTAAAAAATGGTTTACCAAAAATATTTTTAAAATCTTTTACATTATCAAATAGTTTATTACCCATTAGTAGAGATAGTGATGTACCTTGTTCAGTATTCCCATCAAATGTTGTCTTCCAGAACCACTATTTTAGTCTTCAAGGAAAAAATTTCTATTTTCGTAAAAATAATGCCTTTGAGATATGGTTTAACAATACAGAGTGTGTAAATTATTTAGAAATGCGACACCCCTACATTTCTTTTATTCTATAGACTAAAATAATTTCGAATACATGAATTTCATTTATCATCTCCTATAACATGGCCCTCAATTAAAATTATTTAGTTCTATGAGAATCATACATTATAACACCTATATCCCAAATCAATTTCAAATCTCTGATCAATAGATCCAAAAAGACATCAATATCATTATCGAGTGTCTTGGTCTAGATATAAGAAGAGACAACATAATTTATTTTCACTTCTTGCATAACCATGGAGGAAAGTTGTAATTTACCCATATGGCTGGCCAAGCACTATGTGCACTATTATGTAAACCAATATGATTTATTCCATTGTTAAATAATGCAATACATATGTTTCTGAGATCATTTCCAATTCCAGGATACTCATAATCAATTTTACTACACTGAGGACAGTCTACTAGATGATTTAGTTTCCCATCATTAATTATTTTATCTACATTCCACGTCAATTGTCTCAATATTTCTTAACATCTATATAGTCTTCTAAACAATGAGATAATATGAAATTACCAAACATCATTCTAAGGACCTGAATAATTTTTCATTTTTCGATCCACACCACACTTAAGAAATATTACGAGTGATTCATGGTCCTTGAGAATCAATATGATATAATTTGTACAAGAATGTAATTTTTAAGGATACATATCAATAAAAATAGAATTTATTTAGTTTCATATATTCAATAAAGAAGTTCATTTTTGTCTGGAAAAATATCTTTCAGGAGACCAAATAGTTCTTTTAAGTATGTGTCGTTCCATCCATTACCAGCTTTCAAATTATATAAATTCAATATAGCTAATAATGTTGTGTATTTAGTATAACCAATATACAATGTTTTGTTATCATTTAAATTTAACTTCTAAAAAACATGGTACAATCCTGATGTTCATCTTAAATTTCAATTATCATTTCTTCCATACCACCTCCATAATCATTTACACTAGTATTAAAATCATGTGTTCCATAAAAATAAGTACCATACTAATCAGTGTGAATGTTAATTTTTTTTCTCATGCTTAGACCAAAATTAATAGCTCTGACCAATTTAGTTAAAAATAAAATGATCTTCCAACTCTTTCATACTAATTTTTACTTTAATAAGAGAAACATAAACACTTACAAAGGATTCGAGAAGGGTTGTATGCATGCTCTTTTGAAAACATTATAAAATATTCAACTCCATATTCATAATATTTTTTCATAAGATCAGCGTGAATCTATTTTTAATTAATATCCATCCTATTATGTTCATAAAATATACATTTTGAAAATAAATAAATAAATACAAATAAAATATTAATAATCAAAATTGAAATTTATAGATAATTATAATATGGGAACCCAAAATGATCACTCATACCCAGTATAGGATGCCCTTTCTCAGTGTAGTTAGATCTATATATGTGCATGTCCAAAAAATATGGGGGATTATTCTCATGAATCAAAATGAAATAAAATTTTTTTGATAGATAATGATGATGAGAATCATAATTGTTTCCTTAAATTTATATGTTATCGGGATTTAACTTGGTGAAGCAGCAGAAAATTTTTTTTAGTTTGTTACCTAAAGATGAAAATTTTCTTATGAAAATTATGGGTTAATAGATGACATGATCAAACAATAATGTTTCGACATTATCTTTCTCTTTTATACCCTTTTTCCAATTCCCAATGTGTTGATATACATTATCAACATGGATTTCATATACATGGACCATTGTCCCTTTAATATAAATATTATTTCATGAATACTACAATATACTCTCCTTGTTAAAATGGATTCTTGATGTCCCGATAATTATTCATTAACACACTTTGGAAAGGCTCCTAGTTTGTATAAAAGGAATAAAACCACATGTTATTTGGAGTTATTTATGTTTTATGTCTCCATCAGATGCAATACATGTATCATTATAACACCCTATGATTCATGTATGTCAATTCCCTTCAATAAATACATTTTTTTGTAAATTTTATCACACACAAAACTAAACTAAATAAATTCAATATACTATTTTTTAGTGATGGGTAAAAATTAATACATTATGAGTATAAAATGCGAGACATCAATATGATAACTACTGTAAGAATAAATCCTCAAGAAATTATAAATATATTATTAATTTTTAATAAACCATGTATAATAATTCAATATATATATATATATTCATTTCAAATAATGATTTAATTTGATCTGATACCATGGAATTGATGAAATGTAATTAGGATGAGTAATAAATATGATATTATTAAAATCATCAATGCTAAAAAGAAAATTTTAATGAACTTTTTTTAATGTGGTGTGTATATTATCCTAAAAAGTAAATTAAAATTATTAGAAAATGATTCAAATAATGTGTAATATTTCAATATATAAAAATTTAGTCACCATAGTATATAATTAAATTGTTAACAAGGAATTTAATTAAGAGACATGGCCAGAAATATAACAAGAAGGCATATCTTATAGTTTGGATATGCTTTTTTCCCTATGTTAGGACCACTGGCCTAGATACCATGAGGGGGGAGGGGTTAATAAGGGTATGACAAATTAAAACAACTGCCCCTTTTGATGTTATTTTTATGTTATACAAAACCCTCTTCTCTCTCCTTCCCAATGTAGAGTATGAACAAACCTTAAATCATTCACATGACACATCGATTTTTACTTGGTTCACCCTCACTGGGCTATGTCCAAAAAGCATACACCAAAAGTGTGCTGATGTACCATTTACACTATAAGAGCACTATTGTTTACAAGTTTGAAGTGGACTCACTATCCGTTTTTGTTTATAACCACTCGTAATTTTAGAACTCACTACTCTCTCAACTAAAGGGAGCTCACTGCTTCATCAGAAGATCCACTCACAGTTTTTGGACCTGCTGGCCTCTTTATTACCACTAATGAATGCATATTCCACTATAAAATGAGTCTATATTGATGTTAAAACATCATCCACTAATGAATAACATTTGGCCCCTGAACTCTGGGAAACTCACTTTGGAAACACCTTTGCAAAGCACCCTACTTCGCGAGCCTCCCAATTTCACGAAGCTCAAACAATCCTTTGCGAATCTCCTGCCTTATTGTGAATCACTATCATGATGTACTCTCATGAAGATAAAGTCATCATAGAGAAGCATCCCTCATGAATCTCACTGAGCCAACGCAGAGCTCGCAACATTTGTGGAGCTAGATTAGTCAACATGAAGCTCTTCTTTTGTAAAGCACATTACCTTCACGAACCACCTTAGCGAGCCGATAGCAAATAATTTCCTACAAAAACTCTCTCTGATTATCCCAAGAGGGATGAGGCATATTTATAGGTGATTCCAAAAACCCTATAACATTCCAAACTAAGTTAACACCACATTATCTCAAATTGAGAAGCTTAAAATTTCCCATAAAAATTATCTCAAAATCAAAAAGCACCACGACAAGTTTCCGATCGTGCCGCTCATCAAAATAACATAGCATTCTGTCATTTACTTCGTGCCTTCACCGGAAATCTCCACTCACAATTCTCTTTGCTGCTGCAATGCTCTTCATCTCTGCCTTTGGAGAATATTGACGTAATCGTGAAGCATCATCGTCAACATTCATCTGATCTTCGCAAAATCCGAACCATGAAGCCTATATTTGTGAAACTCATGCCTTCGCAAAATCTAAAACGGTGCCACCGTGTATTTGTTCTTTTATACCACCTCCAGATCATCCATTCCTTTTTCATGGTTCTTTTTCAACCTGTATTGTCAAAAACAACTCTGGTACTTTACAATGCATTACAGAAACCTTCTTTTTCATCTAACACAATGAACCCAAAAATGCTTCAATGTTAACTTGAGGAAATTTTTCCCAACAACTTACCCTATATTATAATTCAAATATTACTAATTAGGATCATGTTAACATGAATATATCTTATTTTTTATAATAATAAAAATATGTTTAAAAATGTTCCAATTCATTTACTTGAAATGGAGGCCTCTTCCACCCATTAAAAGATACACCAAAATATTAAACTCTCATGTATATTATATCATATTTACTTTACTAATAATAATCTCCAATGTTATAGATATTTTCATCTAAAAGAAGTTTTAATCCAATCGTTTCAAGCAGTTATTTAAAGATAAGAATAAATATCTCAATGAAAATGATATATTCTTCATAGTTTTCATATATTTTAGATTCTTTTGAATCTTCTTAAATAGCATTTATCACAATCATAAAATTTATATAAAATCATTAATATTGTAGAAAAGTTATATTATAATTATTCACTAGTAAGTTATTATTCTATTCTCTGTTATAATATACTCTTTTTTGGGTTGGTTTTACTACTTATAAAATGAATACTTATTATTAATAATGATAACATATGCAAGATTGATGTAAATTTTTTTAGTAGAGTTGGATTGAATGGGGGAACATTTCCCCTCAACTATAAGAGACATGAATGTGTGTAAAAAAGATTATATTATACATGATAACGACTCAAACTGTTTCCCAACAAATGTATAATACTTTTTTTTTGTGATATGGGTACATTGTATTTTATGATGGTCATTCTTAAAACTGATTTTCACAATAACCATATATTAAAAAAAAACCAATCAAAGGAACACGAAAAAAAAATTAAAAAAATGATGGCATACAAAAAACCTCATCAAAAATATTTTACATTCTCATCAACACATCAAAATATTTCACATTCTTTTAAATGCATTTTCTAGGCACCTTTATGAAAAACTAACTATTTTGTTTAACACAAAACCCATTTTTTAAAAATGTTTTTCAAATTCCATATTGAAAGAACTTGATTTAAGAAACATTTTAAATGAGAAAAACTATTTAATTACCACATCATAATTTAAAATCCCAAATCATATCAAAAAAAACTTTTATAATTCACAAGGTTTCTTTTTAAATTTTTCAAACCCCACTTGAAATCAATTTTTCTAGTATTCCACATGAAAATAGAACATTTTTTCAATGCATTTAATGAGATAAGAACCCCATTTTCTATAAAAACTATCCATATAAACTAAATTCTTTACAAGTTCACTTTGAAATCACATCATGAGTTTCAAATCATCGAATCTATTTTAGTTCACCAGAATGAAAAAAATGATTTATCATTTCAAAAACCATATTAACATTTAAATCATTGTTTTATTCTTCCAGACTAGAATTTAAAATAGGCATGATCATAAAAATACTAATTTGGCCACCACCCAACTTTTCACATGAAAAAAATTAACCTAATTTCAATTTTCAAGATTGTTTAAATTATAATTATTTAAAATATGGGATTTAAGTATTTTAGTTGAATTAATACAAAACCATTCATAATCCTTTTTAAATAAAATAATCCAAATATGATCATTTTTATAAACACAGATCATGATGTCCATTTTACATAGTATAGAGTTAGGTGTTTTTATTAACCATTTCAGAAATATTTTATAAAGCAAGCATAAATAAATAATTTTTAGAATAACTGATTAAATGTACCATTTAAATCCTAGAACAATGGTAATGTATTACTCAGGAATTTTTGGTCAAGGATCAATTATCCTCACACTCCCAGTGGTCATGGCATCCCGATGTGCACATTACCCCATGGATACGAGCCTAAGGAGTAGGATTACTCCTTTAAAAGTGTCCCTCAAACTCACCAATGATTAGATATTTAATGATATTTCATTTTTAGGTAGATATAAACGTGACTAATAAGATTTTCCATGAATACCCACTAAAATATTGAGGTTCCCATCGGTTCTATCAAAATTCAGTCAAGGGACTATTTATTTATCAAAAATGGATTTCATAAAAAATAAAAAAAACCATAAATCCAATCTTTCACTTTCCATACAATTTATTCAAGAATAAAAATCAAGAGGGGTTTAAAAATATTTATGGAATTGAAATAAATTTCCCAAAAGAGAAAATTTTAATCTTTTTAAAACAATTCAAATCATTATTGGAGGATAATAAATCATGAAAGATAATCTTTGAAATTCGTTTTACGTATCATCCAGAATACCACATATAAAAACATTCTAATTTAAGAATAATAATTAAAAGGAAAAAATGGTCTCACAGTTAGATATATAAAAACAATAATTCCTGATACTTCATTCCATACATTTTCCAGGGATTGAAATAGAGTCTAAACCTTTATTTAAGACACATTTTATTTAAAACACATCCTGAAACATTTTTACAATGCTTGAAATTTCATGTATAACTTGAAATGCCAATAAAAATCATTATGAAAATACTCTTCATCCCCAATACATCATTTTAAATTGTAATACCATTTTAAAAGTCCAATAATGAAATTTGAAAGTAGATTAAATTGAAACCATATTCAAATTATTCTTCAAAGATTGGATAAACTATTATTGTTTTTGAAACAAAGTCAAAATCAAATATATTCCCTAAAAAAAGAATCAGTATAATTTTTACGTTTATTATCAAATTATGACAAAAATATAATCATTAATAAATAATTAGTTCTAAAATTAATGATTCATGCATGGGGAGAAACCACTTGAACCAAGAGTAGATGAAGAAATCATTTTGAAAAAAGTTTGGTGGACCACAAGGGATGATCACATGCTATAGAAATCAATGCCGCAATAAAAAATAGACTCCATAACCTAATATGGTCCATATTAGTGTGTGGACAATGAGGGTGATTGAGAAAAAAAGGGGAAGAAAAAAAATAAAGGGGATAGGAATTAAGAACCTAACCAATCAAAATCCAATAGAGAATCCCAATAAAATACCACTCTAACGAACACCATGGAACCCGAACAAGAAAGAAAAAATAGATATGAGAGAAAAATTACATACCTTAGATTCGATGATTTATTTTCCGTGAAAATTTCAAGGGGGAGAGCCGATTGTAGTGGAATTTCGCAAAATCATGGGAAACGTGACTGAAATTGGTTTGGTTAATATTAATTTTAAATACATTAATTGGGTTTTTTCAGTGCTTCCAAAAAATCACAGATAAAGATATCTTTTATCATTATTAAAATAATGAGTGGTGATAAATGGTATCTTCCTTAGTGCTTATTTAGAACTCATAAAATATATATTTATCAATGCTAAAAAATTGTCTGATAAAGGTTTTATGATTATAATTATAATAAATTTATTCATAAATATATAATAAATATTTTTAAATGATTATAAATGTATTTATATGATTATATATATTTATAAATATAAATAATGTTATAAAAACATATATAATAAAAGTTGTGTGCTTACTCGAGTGGTAAATTATCTATGTAATCCTTCATCATACTCGAGTTCAAATGTGGGTGAGAGTAAATTTCTGCAAGAATTGTTGTTGTGTTGTATCAGACGATGACATAGGCATGCAATGACACAATCCTGATGCAGGCATGGTGACGTGGGTAGTATCATATAGACATGATGTTGTACTGAGCCTTTGATCAATGTATTGGGATTCTTTCCGACTGGGCCTTTGTTCCACGTATTGAATAAATAAGTCCTGATGGATGGAATCTTATTTAGGGGGGCTATGGCATGCCGTTAAGGTTTGTTTGTGTGGTTTGTGTGTTTGTTTAATGTAATTATACCCCAATAACCAAATATATATATATAACAAATATATTTAATATATTCATTATTTAAATATAATTATTATAACTTCATAATTAATTATATATATATATTTTTTCTTTATAATTCTAAAATACTTTTCAAAAAAATTTATATTTATTTACTTATGAATATAAACATATATAATCCTAATAATGTATTAAATATACAATTATTAATATATTTATATCGATATATATATATATATATATATGAGAAATATAAATATAAATATAGTAAATATATTCATCATTTAATTATATTTGTTATAATTTTATAATTATAATTATATTTATATAATTATATATATTTGGTGATCAATGGTATAGTTACATTAAAAACATGCACACGCCACACATTGGCTGGAAAGGCAATCCATAGACCCCCCCTAAGGGATAACCCACACATCAATCTTTATTTTTTCATTACATGGATCAAGGCCTAGTGGGAATAATCCCCACTACATGGTCCAAAGGCCCAGTGCAACGTCTTGGATGAATCATACTACTTGGATCATTAGACTTGGATCACCATCTTCCTACATCATGCCTGCGTCGCTGCTTGCCTAAGAAAATTTTCATATACCTGAATTTGGAATCGGGTTTGATAGAGGATTACGGTGAGCTTTTACAACTCGGTTAAGGACCAGCTCCTTTTATATCATTATAAATATTTATATTTAACAAATAAATTAAAATACAATTGTAAGTATAAATACAAATAAGAATATAATGAAAAATATAAATATAAATATAAATAAAAATAAAAAAAAAATCAAAAAAAATAAAAATAAAAATAATAATAATATAAATATAATTATAATTATAATTATAATTATAATTATAATTATA
Source organism: Viscum album (assembly GCA_963277665.1). Lineage (NCBI taxonomy): Eukaryota > Viridiplantae > Streptophyta > Magnoliopsida > Santalales > Viscaceae > Viscum > Viscum album. The sequence goes on along the minus strand of OY728126.1, from coordinate 685,998,908 downwards.
ATTATAAATATAAGTATATTAAATAAATTCATAATTTAATTATATTTCTTATAATATTATAATTAGTTAAATATATAATGTGTTAATTATAATTTTATAGATACATTTTTTATATAATATGTATTTATTTATAATTACAAAATTACAATTTTATTAATATTGTAAAAATATATTTTTAAATATATTTATGTATAAATATTTATTTAAAAATATATTTTTACACAATTAATGAATATATAATCTTAAATTCCTGCTTGATAAAAATGAGTGAAAATGACTAATTAAAAATGAGTACACATTTAAAATATATTTAATGGATATGTTTAATTAATTTAATATAAGTTATTAAAAAACATGTATATATATATTTAAATAATATTGAATAAATATTGAAAATATTAAAATATAGTAAATAAATTTGTACAAATAAATATTAGAAAATAGTTAAATTTCAAAAAATTAAAAAATTAAAAAATTAAAAAATATTAAATAATACATAACTGTAATAATATTAAAAATAAATATATAAAATTTATCGATTAAAAATTAATATATTATATGTATCATGTCACTAAATGAAATTCTAATATGAATATTAAAGCTATAATAAATTAAATAAATATTACGAGTTTGTGTTTCCATATAAGATTTCATTAATTAAATAAATATTTTTATGCATGAATTGAATATAAAAATAAATTAATTACATATATGTATTAATGAAGTCAATGTAACACATGTGTGGCCTATTTTAATTTTAAAAATCTAACGATATTCCATTAATTTCCATTACTCAAAATAATTAGTCAATATTTTGAATTAATTTTAATTTTTAATTATAAACTATACCTCAATAAATATAAATCTTATGTAATGTACACATACCTATTTTTTATTATATAAATCATATTTTAGGAAATATTTTATATATTGATATACATATAGAAATATATATCAATATATATTTTATATTCAATGTATTAATGAACCATTATGTATGAGAACCATTACAAATGACTAATACATTAATATGTTTTTAAATATTTCATTTTATTCATTTTTAAATTTATATAATATACATTATTTATATTTCTTTATTATATATATATATATTAAATATATTCATTTTAATTAATAAGTGTATCAAAAATAATTTTTTAAATAAATTTGTAATTTATTATTTTTATTTTTTTGTTTAATTATTTCAATTTATTCATTTTATATATCATTATTTAATATATAATATTTATTTATATTTTTAAATTATTTATTTGTTTATTATTTTTATTCATTTTTATTAATTATTTTTCATTTATTAAAATTATCAATATTTATTTTAATTTATTGATTTTTTTTAATTGTTTAATTATTTAAATTTATTCGTTATATATATCTATATCTAAAATATAGTATTTATTTATATTGATAATACTTATATATATATATATATAATTTATTAATATTTACTTAAATAACAAAAAATTAAATGTTATATTATGTTATTCATTTTAATTATTTTCTGTTTAATTTTTTTAATTTTTTTAAGTTTTTTAATATTTTTAATATTTATTTTTTACTGATTAAAATAATGGGGAGTGGATGTGGACCCGGTCGTGTTGGACATGATCGAATGTTTGAGGGTGTGCAATGGCTCGTGAGAGGTATAAGGTGGGCCTTAGCCTACAATGGCCCTTGAAAGGGTGTATATGGAAGTGTGTGGAAAGTGTATGAAGGAGCCTATCCGTATAGAAGATTTCTAGACTTGTGATGTGGAAAATTAATTTCTAAAAAGTAGCCTAACATAAACAATTCCAATGTATGATTTATGTGCATAATAAAGACAGTTATCATCACTAATAACATGATTATAAATGATACCCTTTTTCAGTTCTAAAATTAAACTGGTGGTAAATTTACAATTTATCAGTGCTAAAAAAGCACTGATAATGGGTAACTTTTTTCAGCACTTTTTTACCCTTGACAAAAGGCATGATTTATCAACTCTATTTTTAGTACTAATAAATTAAATCTTTATCAATATGTTTTTTTGTAGAACTAATAATGTCCAGCATTGTATATAACATGATTTTTAGTAGCAAAATGTACAAGGACCAAAACTACCGAATCCAAACATAGATGAAAAATGATGTAGTTTACCACCAACATACTGATAATAATAAAATATTATTGAAAAATGGGTGATAATATTTTATAAATAGATCATATATTATATTATAGATATGTGTATGGTTATGTTATGTAAGTATAATAAATCTAAATTTTTTATAATCGAGGTAAAAATCATTTAAAAGTCAAGTCAAACATGAGGTACGAGGTTTCTTAAATCTATTCTCATTCATTGAGTTATACTTCTACAACATTGATTATATTATGAAATAATTATGTGTGAAAATAAATTTGATTTATTTATGTTGTATTTATATATTTATTTTTGTTGATTTAAATTTTTCATACATAATGACTTCATTGAATAACTCTTACTTAAATGATATTAACTTTGTAAGGGATTTTTTCACAATTTCCTTTCAGTATGGAATAGGTTAATATTATACACCAGGTTTTTTATTGTTTAAATAATTACCCTTTTGATATGTTATATCATGAATATATTTATATTTATGGCATTTAATGGTTCATTTGAATTTATTCATTCATTAGGATTATGATTCAGAAGTTACCAAAGTTATAAGGGTCTATTTTAGAATATCATCATTAATAATGATTAATATTTTTAAATCTATGTTGGGGTAATTTTATGATATTTATATAATAAACCCAATATATATTCATCTACTTTGGTAATTTCTAAAAATTATATGTTTACATATCATTTTACACGTTTTATGTACTTAATAATCCCAATTATTTTAAAAGAAAAATGACATCATTTCTTTTTTCGATTGAAAATAGTTTATCATCCATGCCCATGTTTTCTAAATATGTTTAAAAGATTATTTTTGATGTTCTTATATGATTTATTAAATAAAATTTTACCAATATTTTTAATATTTGAAATATTTTTTTCATGGAATCTTCTTTTCATTTTTCAACCGAGTTACTTTTTGAATTTTGCATAAAGTATAAAAATAATGTTTTTTAACTTATACAAAATGAAAAAATAATCCCACCATCAGGACCAGTAAATGAATAGAATATTACTTTATAATTTTCCATGTTTATTTTTGAATATTTTTTTTAATTATGTGTGATGTTTTTTAATTTTAAAAAAGATATTCTCAAACTGAAAAGGTTATTATCCTCAAGAAACGTTCTAGTGTTATTTTTAGAGTATATTTATTTGTGTCATCATTTTTTTAGAGAAAATTTTGTTTTACTATGGAATTACTCTTTTGATAAAATATTAACTTATATGGATTATTATTATGTTTAATTTTTGGGGATGTTATAAATATTTTATATGCTTGTTTTCAATACAAATGATTATATCGATTATATTTCACCCCTTATATATGATGAATGCATTGGACTTAGTAAGTGACATTTGATCCCTAATATAGCCGATCTATGCATTTGTATCTCTCATGAGACAAACTATCCTAAATATATAGATGACTAATTACCCTTGTATGTAATATTTATTAGAATATGTCCTTGATAGTAATTTTATAATATCTGATATTATACATTTAATCATTAAGAGATTAGTTTTTTATCCATGTAATTATTTAGGGTTTTATATTATCCGTGGATTTAGTCCTCATATTTATGTTATTAGTTATATGATATATTTTGTTGTTTTCTCATGAACATATTACTCATGTTCTATTTAACATTATATTATCTTCTATTATATTATTAGCCTTTCTAAGCATCTAATCTCAACCCCTTATTATGTTCTCTTTCCCCAGGATTCTAGGAATTGTTATTTGAATGATATTCAAGAATATGCTAAAGGTAAATATGGTTCTATTAAACAATATTTTATAATATATTTTATTCTTTTTAAATACATTTTGAAATCCAAGTAGGTATGTAGTTTTCTAAAACTATAAAACTATTCGGTCCTTCGGGATATTATTCCATATATATAGTGACAATGTAATAAAGTAACCACTAGATCCGAACTACAATGATTAGTGTATTTACATATGGTATCAGAGAAATTTTAGTATAAACCTTGAGAACCGTATGTAAGAAAACATATATCATAGAAAAGAATCTAATTACTAAATTTGAGGAAAAGTCTATGTATAAAATAACATCCTAAATTTTTGTAAGGTAGACATATTGTGGTTTTCCTAGAAAAAATTTATTTTCAGATTTTATAAGTTGATTTTGTTTTATAACATATCAATAATTGGGTAATACCCCCAAAAGATTTTGATTATTATATATTGACCATTATTCTTGTGTATGATGAGTGTGCCATTACTATGAATCTAGTTTGACATTGCTGGGGGATATGTTTTTGTTAACTCACAATTACTTTTTAAAAAATTATGAAGGATTTTAATAGATAATGATTATGGATGACCTATGTTAAACCTAATGTTTAATAGATTTAAAATAATGTGCCATGATTTAGATATCAGGTTAATTATTTTTCATCATTATGTGGTTTTCTACTATGATTATTATTACTCACATTATGACTTTGGGTTATAATCAATTGATGGAAGCATAAAAAACTGGTATAACAATAAATGTGATGGAAAATGTGTTGATGAGAAACAAAATTTTATGATGATTATTTTGAAAGATATTATGATTATGCCTAATCAATAATCGTGATATAATATTAAAATCATGTACCTCTATCAACTTTTAGATTTACTAAATAAGAAAAGGATAGAGTTAGTAGATATATAGAGTGTTGGTGACCAAGGGGATATAAATATTTTGATTTCTATATGTTGATAATGTGGGAGAAAACACTCAAGAGAACATCTAAAAGTAACACGAAGATATTTTGTGTGTTGAGAAGAGGGGAAAAAAATAAAAATTTTGGATGAAAAAAATAATTGTTCAATTAATTAAAAGGATGAATATAATGGTTTCTATAAAGAATCATTAATGGTTGAATTTTTTAAATTTATAATGTATGAGTATTATAAAAACCAATGTCATAGGGGGCATGATAAAGAAGAGGGTTATAAAGGTTTTATAAGAAATATTTTTATTGATGATGATGAGTAAACAAAAATAGACGTATGAATAGAAGGAAGAATTCAAGAATAAGATGATGAATCATAGTTAATGGTTTAAAAATAAAGTGGAATTATTGTAGTTTTTATGAATTATAATTCATGAATTATGTGCTAGATATATGAATTATAAAATATATTAATAATTATCTATAAATGTTTTTTATTAATGGTTTTCAATAATGTATTGAATGATAATGATGAAGTAGAAAATTGATTTAATGTAATGGTAATATTTTATGGAAAACACATGATTGAGAAAAATATATCTCATAATATGTTCATGATGTTGAGATAACATGGTTTATTTGAGATAATATGATGATTGATATGTATTTATTACTTGGAACTGATTAATAAAGTGATAAAAATTGTTTTATGCTATCATTGATGAAGTTTATATCATTTTTGGATTTATGAAATATATTTAATAATCTATGATTTTATTGAGGAATGAGGAAAGATTTTATTTTTGTGACCATGGATATTTTAATTGATGTTTCATGATAATTCAAGTTATTAAAATGTTTCATGAGAATATTTGAACAAGGTATTTACATACTTGGTATGTATCAATTAATAGACAATTTATGCAATTTGGGGTATTAATACCTTATTTTAATTTTTTTAATTATATAAGGGTCTTATGATTATCCATTTATAGAGTTATTAATGTTTAACTCTTAATTTGGAGATAAAAATATGATATATTCATTTTGGGAATTATCTTACCTTAAAATAATTTTTTGGATGTTTTTAATCTGTAAATAGAAGAACTATACCTTGATATCATTCATTGGAACTATGAGACCCATTTAAATTTTAATTTAATGCTTCGTGATTCAAAAATTTCAAATTGAATATTCATTTTGGTAATAATAGATGATGTGGAAATAGGCATAAGAACAACTAAAGGAGGGAAGTATGTAAATGAAATGGAATGAACTCTAGTATTTTTGTTTTCTCAGGAACATTATCTAGATAATAAAAGATTCCTTAAACTTTTAAAAAAGGTCCCTAAAATAAAAACCTTATCTATATACTTTTTTACTGATAAATCAATGTTATTTTAAACCATAAAAAATTAAAGATTTTTGTGGTTAACTTTTCCTTGACCATGTTCTATATCACTCTATCTTAATCATCTATAGTTAGTTTTCTATTCCATGTAAATATTTTCAATTTTCACTTATTCTATATGATTTAGAAACAAATTTTTTATATGACCTTATACTTCTAATTCAATATTTTTAATAGAAATCCTTATCAACCCTTTTTACGATGTGGGTTATTTCATAAAAGAGTTTTCAAATGAAAAATCCCCAGTGATTAAGAACAAGTTAAATTTATGAGGATGAAATTTATTTAACGGGGGATAATGTAACACCCATTAATTTTATAAAATAGATCTTCATAAAATAATTTTATTTCTTCAATATAATATTCAATACACAACACCGAACAGAAATGTATCACAATATAGTGTTAAAATATTTTATTTTAACACGACCATTATAACTTATCCATTAAATTGGTGGATGAGAATAGAAATAAATAAATTAATATATATATATATATAAATTTAATACTCAATGAAATTTTATTTAATGATTATTAATAAAAAATATTCAATCTTTAGTAAATTTATTTTTATCATCAAAAATATTTTTCTCTTTCAAAAGAGATTTTTATTTATTTATGTGAGAAATAATATAATTAATTATTTTAACATTTACAAAATAATTTTTATAAAATTAATATATGTTTTTAAATCATCATATAAAAATTATCTTTCAGTGATGTTTTGTTATTTTTATGAGAAAATTGGATTTCTAGTGAGTAGTGAAAAATACTACTTTTTATTAAATATTATATTTTATTTTCAAGAATTTAAAAGGTAATATTTTGATATAAAATAGTTTAAAATGAAATTTATATGTATTATATTATTTTTAATCCAATTAATTTTATTCTAATAAATTATATTTTTAAACATGGTATACAATCAATTTTATACTTAAAATGAAATTTCCCAAAAAAAATGCTTTTCATTGCGGTATGAATTTTAATATTAAATGAATTTATTCCACTCAAATGGATTAAATAACTTAAATTGGATTAAATATTTTTAATTATGAGTTTATAAATTTGTAATAATGACCCATTTTTGTCATTATAAATAATAACCAGAGTAAATTTTATTATCAGGTTGAAGTGTTAATCGGGTAAGTATGGTCAAAAAATGAATTTTAAAGTCTAAAAATTAACCCTAAAAATTGTATTAATTTTATTTTATGAGTTAATTTCATACATAATTATCAAATATTCAGTTATATGAACTTTAATGTCTATCTTTATGACATTATGATCTCAATAATATTTTATGTAAAGAAAAGTAAAAAATATCACACTATTGCTTTTAATAACTATAATGTTTTTAAATTGATATAAACTAAGATAATTTTAGGTTATAAATATTATTTTAAAATATAAATAATTAATATTCATAATGGAATTTATTTATTTTCAGTGAATATATGATAACCTTAAATGCTGACACAACCTTGTATCATTAATAATTTAATAAATGGAAAAAGGAACAAATGATATTAAAAATATTAAATGTACCATAATTTGAGACAATATATGTGACCAAAAAATTTTATAGATACAAATAACATACTAGGTATTTATTGAAATATTTTATTTTTATTTTATTTGTTTCATTTTTTTTGAAATTAAATGTAAATTATTAGTTCCAAAAATTGACATTATTGATATTTTATGAAAATAATATTTCATTAAATGATTAAAAATTAATAAAAATATTATGTTTATAAAAATTAATGAAATATTGTATAAAAAATTAATAATGTTCCATTAATGGGTGTTTTTTCGTTTTTTTATCATCATTAATACCCCTCAATGGGTAGATAAATTTAATATTAGAGTAATTTTTAAAAAGGATAACAAAGGGTTTAAAATAAAATATAAGGGTTAAAATGTGATCCAAAATTGTAAAATCTTATTTAATTAGATTTTTTAGACTAATAATCATATTAGATTCCAATTTTGTAATGTTTATCCATTTGTACATCAAATCTAATTTATTTTAATTAAATATATTATGAAATTTTGAAAGAACCACTCACCTCAACTATAAAAGGTAACCCCCTCCATTCATTACACTAATTTCAACATTCTATCTAAAAAAATAATTCCAATTATTATTATAAAAATACTTATGTATTTTCTTATTGTTTCATCCCTTACATAAGGGAAACCGTAGGTCTCTTAAAAATAGATAAAATGGGATCCAACCGAGTAAGATGTAATCATCTTTACCGACTATTTCAAGTTTATTTCTTCTTCAACATCATCATAATATATTTTAACCATAATTTATTAATAGGTACATTATAATAAATATAATATATTATCATATTATATTATTATTATTTTAGTGAAACCACGTTCCATCTCTATTCCTTCCGATGAAAATAAAAAAGTCGCTCATACACAAGCACGACTTACCGTATCCACATAGTAGTGTAATTCATTAGAACATTAATTGATGTTTATAAATATATAAATTATGAGAAAATATGATATTTATTACCTATATATTATTATTTAAACATTAATTAATATTCACCTTTCTTTATGACAATTGCTGAATCTTAAAAACAACGTTCATGCGTAGGATGATCTATCGTCACTAAGAATGGTGTAATTCATATATATATATATATATATATTTAATATATATGATATTTTTACCATGAATAACATATAGGATATGATGTAACCATAATTAATGTACAATGACCAGAACTACCTAATCATAACATACATGAAAGACGAAGCAGTTAACACCTGAAATAATTATATGAATAATTTAATGTTCCAAAATGGGTGATAAAATCATATAAATGGATAATATATGATATTATAACTAATTATATAGTTATTTTATGTTTTCTAATAAATATAATTTTTATACAGAGGAGGTTAAAATCACATTCAAGACAAGTTGAACTTGAGGTAATGGGTTTTTTAACTGAATTTCCATTCATTGGGTTATACATATTTTTCATTTATTATATTATAACAATGTTATTTGTAAAATAAAATTTTATTTATTTTATTTATTTACATATGAATTATTTTGATTTCAATCTTTATTAATTATTTCATACATCAATAATATGAACATTATATAATATTTTGTCTAAATTTACATTTATTGAGGTATATTTTCATGCTATTAACCAATTTCATTTGTGTGGTGTTTATAATAAACATTTGATTTGTTATATCATGTTTATTTTTATATTTATGATATCTAATGTTTTATTCGATTTTATTCTTTCATGGGCTTATGATTCATATGTTAACAAAACAGTAAGGGATTATTTAACAACCTCATAATTATTCTAGATTATTATTTTTATGTCTCTATAGGTTTAATTATTGTATATTTATATCTTAAACCCAATATATATTATTCTACTTTGGTGATTTCAAGAAATTATAAGTTTTTCCTTTCATTTTCCCACTTTATATAATCATGATATCAAAAGATTTTTTAACGGAAAACGGACTTCATTTTTATCTTCAGTTGAAACTATTTTGTTTCAATTTATATGTTTTGTAAAAATGTTTTAAAAAATTCATTTAATATTATATGATAATTTTTTAATGATATTTGTACCCATTTTTCCCTAATAAATAGTTTTAAATGAATATTCATTTCATATTCCAAATGAGGTAATTCTTTGAATTTTATAAAAATGTATTAAAGTAATGTTATTCTATCTTATACTAAATGAATGAAATTTTCCACTATCATGACCAATTATTAATTTTTAGATTGTTTTTACTTTTTTATGGTTCTTTTCAAATAAATTTGTTTCTTTAATATCAGTGATGTTTTTAGATATTAAATTAAATTTTCCATAAGAACATTTCTATTGTTTTTTAAAAGTTAATTCATAAATATAAACATTATTTAGTTAATTTTATCTATTAATAGGGATGAAATATTTCTGTACCATATTACTCTGGATTTATTATGACCATTTTTTTATACTGGAAAATTTTATCATTTTTATGATTGTATTGAATATGAATGTTTATATTGAATATGTCTCACCCCATTTAAATAATGAATGTATTGAACATAGTAAGGGACATGTGGGGACCTTTATAGCCACTAAATACATCATTAAGTCTCATGATACATATTCTCTTGGTTATTTGGATTCTTCCATATGCATTTATGTAATATTTCTTGTAATGGTGCCTTGGAGGTATATTTTTGATGTCTCGAGTTATGCATTCCATCATTATGTGACTAGTTTTAATTATCCATGTCATTATTTATGTTCTTATGTTATAAATTGATTTTTTCCTCACTTTTATAATATTATTCATATGGTATATTTGTAATTTTTTCTCGACCATATTATTCATGTTTTTTTATCATTATATTATATTCAGTTATATTCTTACCCTTAATGATCATCTAAGATAATCCCTTTATTATTTTTCTATCCCTATAATTCCAAGAAGTGCATTATGACTGATATGAATGAATATTATAAATGAAATAATATTGTTACCAAATAAAGTATTATGATGTATTATACATTTCTAAATGTAATTTTTAATTAAAGTATGTATCTAGTTTTCGAATACTACTATACTATTTTTTTTCTTGATGTGATTATTTTTATCTATTTATAATATAATAAATATCCAATTTCTCTCGAATACTGGGGTTGGGGTATTTACATTATTAGTTATGTGAGATATTTGATTATTATATAATCTTACTATACTTAATATATATTATTTTTCTAATGGTAAATTTTTTCTGCATTCTACACCTTATTAATCATTTTATCTCAAGATTTTATCTTGTTTCCCTTAGGGAACCCAGAAAAGAACTATGAATAATTTACTTTATAAACTAGAATGAATAATAAAGTCATAATTTCATTTTTATATTCTTTTTCATGTTTTCAAATGTAATATCAATATGAAATATATAACTGGTTTCTAAATTATACTAATCTATTGAGTTGTATGTCACATAGTCTCTTGTATTAACCAATTTAGTAATTTAATCATTATATTGGGGATAATATAGTTGGGTTTTCTACAAATGGTCTATTTTATAATCGTAATTTCAATTGATGGTGTGTGATATATATAAATTGGGAATTTTAAAATTTTACCAGTAGTGCGGAATCATCATGGTATTTTTGGAAAATAATAGTTTTCTATTGTGTGCCTTGGAGGGATTTTTATAAGTGGTTCTGGTTTGGGTATATTGTTAGTATGACCAAACCAATGGAAGGAAAGGGATTCAGAATAAAAATCAAGAATTGGTGAATATGATGGTTCATAGAGGATTCACGATAAGACTTAATGGGGACTAGAAGCATTTTTGGGTATTTTCTAAAGACACTTGTCCTTATGAGTTGGAAAAAAACTGGAAAAATGTCCTTTTTTAGAGTAATTTTTTTAGAAATGGGATTGGATATGATATGAGGCCCAAGTGGTGTATCAGCTGGTTTGATGAGGGAAAAACTAGGGTTATGGTGGAATTTATTTTAATTGGATCTTTATATCGGTGCTTCAATAAAGGGTCAATAATTTACTATATTATTTGGAAATTTTTTGGAAATTATAATCTTTTAAACATTGGTTATGTTTTGAATAAGTTTACGTTCCAAATAATTTAGAAATTTTAATGGGAGGATATAAGAATGATAAATAAATTTCAAGTGTTATTTGAGATGTTTGGAAATGATTTGATGTGGATAAAAAGAAAGTGGTTGAACATCGATGGGTTTTAATGTTAGAAAATATTCTTAGAAATATGGATTCTATGATGTAGGGTATGATGGACATTATCCATAAGCCATAACTAACCATGTTTTATGTATTTTTGTGTTAAAATTTTACAAATTCTTATTTTAAAAGGGTCATTATACAAAATGGTTTCAATATCATATGAGTAGATCATTATAAATATGGATATATCCCCTACGTAAGGGTATTTATATGTAAAGGTCAACATATAGAGGGTTGGGAAAAATAGTGAAGTCCTTGAAAAAATATATAGGAAATTTTTGCTTATGTTTGGGCAGCCCATAGATAATATTCATCCTCTTGTGGTAAAATTGTAATGTGTTGGAACCCACATGGTATGTAATATTAACATTGGGTGGACCTATGACATATAAGAGTAAATCTTGAACATGTAAGATGAATTCCATGGAGAGTTGAAAAAATATATCAATATCAATACTGGGAGAAATGTACATAAGAGTAACTCATATTATCTACAATAGTCATTCTTCCGTTTATATATAAGTGTAATATTGTGACAAATGAAGTATGTAATATTCATTTCCCTCATACATAAGCCTATATCTTGTATCTAATCATGAAATTAAAGTGTTTTTTCCATGGAATGTAAGAATATTTTTGATAACTAATTATGATTTATGAGAGTCATTTTCTTAAATTTGTAAGGATTATTAGGTAATGAAATTATTTATGAGAGTTGGGGATTTCCCTATGAAATGTAATGTTAATTCCTTGATACGTAATATTCATTTGATACACAAATGTTTGATTATGGTAATTTGTTAGGGATATATTATGACACATATATGTAAGGGGTACCATATATGTAAGGGTCCTGAAATTAGTGATTTTTCATGGATATCATGTAAGGGTTGTCCAGAAGAGACAAGTAAGGGTATTTAAATGTGATAGATAAAGGTCCCCGAGATTGTCAAAATTCGGGTTTAATGAAATTTTTATTGATTTTTTGAAAATAATAATTACTATATTAAATTAAAAATAATTAAGGATGGATGTAATTTTTTCTTTTAAATAGGAATCACCCTTTGGAATTAGTCATTTATAGTATGTACTAAAAGAAAATGACCATTCTTCTCTCCCAAAATTCTCATCCAATTTAACCTCCTTGACCCATAATCAAAATTATTTTTTCCACCACATTTATATTGATTTTATTGTTTTCTATTTTTTTTCTTATTCTGCATTTATTTCCACTCATTTTGCGGAATGTTGGATATGTTTTGGTAAGGATTCAACCAAGACATAATGGATTAATTTTAATAAGTAAATAGATTTGTGTGGCTTGGATAAAGGTGTTCCTAGGATGATGGAAGCTAATAATTCATATGGTTTCATTTTAGTTTGACACTTCATTGAGATATTATGAATTTACATCGGTTTGGATAAAATTTATGTATGATTTGAAAACAAAAATTTGGACTTTTATGTGTTAGTGACCTGAGTGGTGTTTAGGGGTGTTGCACAACTAGTTTATCTAGGATAGGGTCCCAAAGAACAACCAGAAGGAAATTATTTAATTATTCCACCAGTATTAATTATATAAATTATATTAATTTAATTTATGAGTTAATTATATGTTTTGATAATTTAATTGAAATTATTTTGATGAAGTTAGGCCCTATTGTGTTTATGGGAAGTCCAGTTAGGATTGGAATAACTTATCTAAGGGCGATTGATATTATATTAATGGAAATGAATCAGAACGAGGTTGGTGTTCCCCAAAAATATTCTTGAGTATTATGAATTATGTTTTGTTTTATTTGATATACAGTCCCATTACCCATGAGAGATCATACTTGAATTAAATGATAATTTCCTCTTTTAAATTCCCATGGGTAGTACAATTGTTTCTTAGGACACGATGGACCATTGGAAATTATATTGGTTTTGTAGTCACTGATGTCTATGGGATTGACCATAACTATGTACTACTGGATATAAGAACCATATATAGGTATAAAATCAATGTATGGACATAGTGGACCCTAAGTTATATACCTTAGTCCCTTATGAGTAATGAAGTGCAATGGATTTGGAGTGGATAGCATAAGTGATGTTCATGTGTGGCCTTGATTTACCATATTGATTATTGACTCTAATAAGAGATGTGATTCTATTTATGTGATTGGATTTAACCCTATAGTTTTTCATTATATATAGAAACCCATATGGTTATTAGGAACTTAATTTAAAAAATTAAACTTAACCTGGATTCCCTAGGTTGGACCCTAGGATTAAATTATGTGGTAAGTGTGAAAGAGGACGAAGGTATCCTAGATGATTGTCGGATGAGACCTGGGATGGATGAGCGAACCTTTATAGTTTAGAATAATTAAATTCTATGATTAGAAATTTTTATGAAGACATTTATTAATAAAATAACAAGAGCATATAATAATTAAATACTTAAATGGTGATATTTTAATAATATTTTTTAGCAAGATGTGATCTCGTGGGAGATATTATAAAAAGGTTTGGGGGTGGATATGATGCTGGATGATATTATTAACTTGTTTTGGTGTAGAAAATGGTCCCCCTGAGTGAGATTTCAAAAAATGTTCTAAGGAAAGGTTTAGTTCTCCTTAGTGATGTTTTAAAAATGTAATAGGGAGGAGATTACCTATGAGTTTGTGTTTTATATTGTTTTAGGTGAGTATATTACCCAATGGTTCATGTAATATTGAGGATTTATGGAGTATATCACCTTTTTTGTGGTATACATAAATAATTACTTATATCTATATATTTATGTATATATATATATATACATGATGGTTTCACGGAGGAGATACCATTGGGTGTGTGATGTATTTATGATGGTTCAAGAGAAGATAGTTTACCTAGTTGTATGATGTTATATATTGGTATATAACACATAACTATTCACCGCTATCTGATATGATGATTATAAGGGTTCAACACTAATCCCACCAGTAATGATATATGATTGTTTTATAGGGTTGTTAATATTTCATAAACATTTTCAACATGTATAATAATGATATCATGAGTACTCATATATATTACCATTGATATTTTTCTGAAAATTTTTCAAAGATATATTGATTTTTTAGAAACATGAATGGTCAATCTAAGGTGTCACATTAGAACAGGAGGACAACTTTTTTTTAATTGATTATGTTTTAGTTGTTTTTTATTACAATCATATCACATTAGAACCACACTAAATTTACTAGTTATGTAAGGGACACCATTAGTGGTATACATATGATTTATAATAAGTCCCTACTTAGGTGGCCTTAGAACAATAGTACCTAAGAAGACCTTGTGAGTATACACATCAGTTGGGAAGAGTCTATGTGTTGGATGGCTTACCATTGAATTTACAGATATTCCTATAACACTAAAAAATTCCAAAAATTCTCATGTATAGTGATACCGTATCTTTCTATTTTTTTTTCAAAAACTGATCTTTCTTGATTAAATCCAAATAACTTGTTTTATAACACATGATTATTATATAATAATTCACTTCAGCTCCAATAACCACAAGTTGTTATTTTGTATAAAAGTGTTATATGAAATACTTAGTAGTAACTATATTTCCGAACACTATAGTTATTAATGAGATTAAATATTTCTTCATTGTGATACAATAATTACTAAATATTCCTGATAAAATGAACATCATGATTTTGAATTTCTATCTTTTATCCTATACATATTTCAAATGATTTTTTTATTTAGAAGAATTTCTCATGTATGAGTATGGTCATGTATAATATTTGCGATACCATGTTCCCTATCATGTTTCTCTAACTCATCCATTTATTTTTGGATCATTTAGTAATGACTGTTTTTCCATAACCCATTTCCATCTTTCTTAGATAGTGATAAAACATCCTTTTGTACACTAAAAAGGTAGTGATTCCATTTTTCTTAAATTACTGGCATCATAAATTCTCTCTTTTTTCTTTTTACATAATATGTTTTTTGGTGATGTTTATTTCAAGTCTTGAATTACACAATTGAATAAAAATTAGTAAATTATGATCGATGCCTTCAAATAACAGGAAATAACCCATTATCAATCACTTTCCACCAATTTCTACTTTCTTAGATCTACTATTTTTTCATAAGATTATACTAAACTATATAAAACCATCATTTCCATATTTAATACCCATAAAAGGATCCTTATTTCTAATCAATGTATAGGTTCATACACATTCATAAATTCACACTATAGCTTGATTTGTTACTTAAAAATAATTATTTACTATAATATCCTTCTAAAACAATTATTCAAAAGATGGGATTAATAATGCACATCCATTAGTGGATTATATGATATTTCATATTGATATGGAAATTACTCCTCATCCAACAAAGGCTCAAATTTTTATGTTTATTTATCTTTCTTGGTGACTCTTAAAATTGATTTCCTCTACCATTTTGAGTCTCAATTTGCACGTTCCATTACATAAATGATGTTAAATACAGGAATTTTGTCTATATATTTTACACTGAATATAGTATCCATCGAAAAATTACTGAGAATATTTATTTATGTTCATATGTCTCCCTTGTTCTGATGCCATAAAATACCTCTTTACTATAGAGCACACATTTTGTGTATGAACCATATTTCAATAGAAAAAACACCAAATTTTGGGTGTATAATTTCCTTTCATAACAACTCCTATGGTTATATTTTATTTTTATCCCAAATTAATCTTCTTTTTAGGAGTGGGAACGTATGGATTAGCTTCTACCATGATATAATTTTCATTATATTAATTCCCCAAAATTAATTTTCATTTTTTGATAATTTCATTTTTTATTATATACAATCCTCAAACTTATTTATTGAACATCTATACTATTTCATTATTTTATCCATAGCATATATAATGTATATTTTTAATTCGATTTCATGATTCATGAATCCCCCTTGATCCATGACATTACACTTCATCATTATGACTTATCCTTCAAGACACAAGATCCATTTGACCATGTATTTCAGTGTGTTGGTTAATCTATATAAAATTTGGGTCATCTATTATAATTTTTTCTTAATATTAATTATTATCTCAATGTTATTTGAATTTTAATATTAATTTTGTCAATATCATCTATCAAATTATCTATATCAACTTCATACTATTTCATATAGATTTTTTAATGACATACCACATAATTATAATTCATCATTATAATTATCTATAAATATATTTCATTAAGCTAATAGATTAACGACAATTTAAGTCCTATGAAACCCTAGACCTCAAAATCATCACATCACATATCTCCTAATTTTTTTCATTACACATTATATCCAAATATATTCGTCCTTGAGGTCCTTATTATAATTAATTTTCTCTAAATATATTTTATATAAAATGTAATCCTCTTATAAATGAAAATAATGTTTTTTAAAAAAAATTTCTGAAAAATCCTCTTAAAATTCCCCACTATAGAATATATCTTTATGGGTGTATCATCTTATTTATCAACTCATAATTGACTGAGACACTATGTAGAAAGGTTTCCTTATCTTTCTACATCAAAAAAAATTAATAGAATATTACCTTGGAAAATTAATTTTCTATTTATTAGATTTGAGGAAAGGAACATCATCATGTCATAAAATTCATTTTCATAGATATCAATTTAAACTATAATATTATTCTCACCTTGAATTAAAATTCTTGATGTATACTCTTTACCACCAGATCATTATCATTATTCCTCACCTAATAAGAAAAAATATTTTTTTTTACTAAAATCCAATGAAATTTACATTTTATAATTCTCCATAATTAATGAAACATTTGTATTGAAATGAGGTGGAAATTATTTCAAGATACACTATAAAATTTTTATATCATCAGGCGTTTCATCAAGACCATTCACTTCCTCCAAAAACACATTCACTCAATTTAGTAATGAAATAATTTATTGATTTAATTGAATCCTAAAATGCTTGTACTTGTTCCACATAAAATCCAATTTAGCTTTTAATACCATTTTATCACCTTTATAAATATTTAGTAACTTTCCCCACATGGTGTTTAATGCATCAAACAATATCACATTCGAGTAGATTTCATTGTATAAAGATCTCCCTAAAAAATTATTACTTTGTAAATTATTTCCCAACAATTATGATATATTTCAAGAAATATCCAAATTCCTTGTTGAATATAATTACATATCTTGACCTGTCCCACTGAGGCCCACCTATCCAGTGGAAGGAAGAGCCAAACCTCCCCTAAACCCACCTACCTAATCCATGGGCAGTTGACAAGAACTGAAATGAACAAACAATATTGGATACCTTTTCCTATTGTACCTATATGAATCTACCCAACCATATCCACATATAGGTGAAGAGGAATAATAATAAAAGATAGTAACCCTTAGTGTTGAAACCATTCTTGTAATAACCTCTAGGTAATACAAAAGATTATGAAAGCAAAATAAGAAATGTTATTGGAAAAAATAAACATCCCGAAAAAAGGATTTCCCAACATAAAAGTAATTTAAAAATAAATGATGAGAGATCTCATCTTCATATTATTATTCCCTGACCACAATACATGGTCCAATGAACTGACATATCCCTATAATACTCATAAATTATTGTCGACTGATCCATCATCTTCATTATACATGACGAATGTGGGAAAAGGTGATGTAGGGGTGATTATATACATATCTATTAGGACGACCCAAAAAAACAGAGGGAGAGAAAAAGGAGACACTATTGATGAAGTTAGAAAAAACCAATTAAATACTAAAACAAAACCCAAAAATAATAATTATGTTAAAAAATAAACCCATATGAGAGAGAAAGGGGACCTCCATCTCACAGCCCAACCAAGGATGATGATTCTTTCAAAAATTCAATGATTCCATCAACAATGCACAAAATCTCACATGTATATCCAAAGAAGTAGTGAGGGGGACCCACACCTTTCCACTTTTCCTATCTATTAAGGTGGAACCATATTTAAGTTGAGGACCCACACCATAGTAAATCAGGTTGTACAACACAGTAGATAGAGTAATAACTCCCATTTTCATCAAGTGGGTACCACTTAGTAGGTCGACGGAGGGCCAAAACCACATTCCATCCTCGGGGTACCATAAAATAAGTATAGGACCCACACCATAGTCTATCAGGGTAAACATTAGTATGTAGAATACACACACCCTTGTCTATCAGGGTGGTATCACTTAGTTGGTAAAGGACCCATATCCTTGTTCATTACGAGGGCACCACTCAGTAGATAAAGGACCTAAACCTTTGTTTGCTAGGGGTTACCATTCATCTGGTAGATAGAGGACCCACAACCTAGTCTACCATAGGAGTGCCATTCAGAACATAGACGACCCACACCCATGTCCATCAGGTGGTACCACTAAGTAGGTATAGGACCCACACCCTATACTATTATGGGGGTACCGATCTGTAGGTAGAGGACCCGCACCCTAGTCCACGAGGCAGTACCACATAGTATGTAGATGACCAACAAAGTAGTTCATCAGGTGGGTACCACACAAAACACACAGATTGAGGACCTAGACCCTAATCCACTATCGGTGCCACAATGTTGATAGAGGTCCACAATCGTGTCCTTTTGGGGGTACCACTCAGTAGGTAGATTAACTGCACCCTGTTTTCTAAGTGGAAACACATTTTAGGAAGAGGAACCACAACTTACTTCGTCAGGGGTACCACTCTTTAATGATCAATTATAATCACTGCCATCATCAATCTAGACCTAAATAATCATATTTCATTTTACATATCAAATTTTTTCTGTACATTCACAATGGAGGCCACCATCATGTTTTATGGGAAAAAAGACTCAAGATATGATTCTCATGGGACAAAATCTAAGTCTGAATGAAGAAGGCATGAGAGTTATAATTTTCTTCAAAAGGGATTCACAATACATGTAAGGGGTCTAAACAATGTGTGGCCTAGATATTCTACCTTGAAGTGTCATATTTAATACATAGGTTTCTGGAAATGTAGTAATACACTTTATGTATGAGTACTACATAATGTGTCTTGGCCACCTGAGGTATGCCCGTGTGAAATTGGTTCTGCTCATATAATTAGTACATTTGTTTGTAAATAGACTGTTCTTAGTCATGTATGTATTTGTGTACTCCCAGAGTAATTCACAGACTCCCATAATTGATTCACATATGGTGTGGAGTCCCTACAGGATGTGTGATATCAAAATCACACATAACCCAGAACCATCATTTCCTGGGGAGTACACACAATTATTTCTTCAGACTACATAGTGTGTATTCACATTTTTATAGATCCCATGTAAATATTCACATGTCCCCTAAATATGGCCTAACCACTAGGATTCTCACCATTAGACCACCCGAAATCAGTATAAACTTCTCATGTCTTTTGATGTTGGCCCTATATTGGTGGAAAATTTAATCTATCCATCTTAATGAAGCCTACATGCCTCCATCGCCTCTCCTGACATCTCCCACAAACTAATGATCATTCCTAAACAAAATATAAATGGGAACCACTACCCACATCCCACAATGGATTGCGATCTCTATGAAAATATCTATTTACATATTCATTATCAATATTACTAACATCATATTTTCATTTCCAAAAAATACAGTTCCATACATAAATCAAGAAAAACATAAAAACTCATAAGTAAGATATATCAATTTTAGGGACGCCAAATATAATGATGTCTATGTGAATCCGCTTCCATGAGATTCACAACCTTGGATAGCATCGATCCCATTCTATGAGTGAAGGAGGTATTTAGGTGTTGGAACACATTTGAATCCATGATGTTCACTACCTTGTTTCCCTCTCACCATGTGTGGGGGAAACTCAACTAATTTATAATAAGACCATTGTACATTGCAAAAATATATGAAATACACCAAGGAATAGTACTTGAACCATCCAGGTAGTTTTATAGATTAATGAAATCCATTTTGGCCTCTTCCAAATTGATATTATTCTATCTATATTAAAATATTCCATCAATAATCTTTAGATTAATGAAATCCATTTTGGCCTCTTCCAAATTGATATTATTCTATCTATATTAAAATATTCCATCAATAATATTTATTGCCTCATCTTGTATGGATCCCCCATTGCCAATATATGCTATGAACATGATAATGACATCCCCCACTAATCTCGAACTAAACCTCCTCCCTTTATAACACCCATTTTAGATGATAAATTTGTGTTTAGTTTTGAACCATAAGAAAGATTATTACAATAAACCCAACATCATGGATTATCATTCAAGGTATTGTAGAAATAGTGCCTACCTTCAAGGTTTATTCATACAGTGGGATCTTATTCCTATTTTTCTAAAATGTTAGCCATATCGACATTGATGTTTTTGGTTCTGATAGCAGTGGATCTTTCTAGGCATGAGGTTTCTTCAACCCAAGAAATGTTCCATGCCTTCCAGATGATTCAATAGACTGGTACGAGAACCAGTGCTCTAGGATTCAGCCTCACCCACTCGGTTGTCACTCCCTGGAACCAATACCCTTAAAAATTTGATTACAGTACTTCTTGGGAGGAAATTCCTATGATATTTTGGATTGAACTCTCTACCATATGATCCCATACCCCTTCAATGAACTGTTTCTCCAAGATCTACCCTCTTCTCTCCCTACAGAATGAGAACATAAACATTACACTAATTAAATTACATCTAATATTATTATTAAATGGTAGCACCTGGTTCATGATTCTCCACAGAAGAAAATTATACTTCACAGAAGCCTCCTTACACCACAACACCTCACCCCACCTATCCTCATGATTAGGTTCCATCACCAACTTTCTAAAATCCATTATTGAGAATTCTCATGATGAGGATCCTATAAAAACACACATGTTGTGTTTTTTATTCATCTCAATGATTTAAAAATTTCCAGCATTTATTTTCTAGAGTAGAATCGATGAAGATCTGATGCAAGTATGAACTCTTGATATCTGCATATATAGCCAAAAACTATGGAACTTATGCTTGGTTCCAACATAGTAATGATTCCAATAAAAAAATATCCTCTTCCCAGGGTACACCGGTTATGGAATTTGAGAGTCAAGAGATGGAGGTGAATGATATACCATATATAATAATGGACTCCCCTCTCCATGACCATGGTTCCACTATATTTACATTCCCAGAACCTTCACAGGAGCTTCCATTCAATAAGAACATCCAATTCCATTTTCTCATTCATGTGTTGGATCATATTCGTAGGGTTTTTTCACATTTATAACTCCCTCCTTCATAGTAATGACCATTCTAATCTAGGAAGACCAATTATTTTTTCCATCTAAATGAGCATCCCATATATAAAATTCCAAAATATAATCAATTTTTTAGATTAATTCTTTTGTAACTATAGTAGTAGCGAGGGTATATATCATAATGGGGGAAAGAATTATATTTATGAGAGTAATTATTCCACTGAAATAGAGGAATCATTTTTCCCAATTCAAAGCTCTCCCAGTGATATTATCAACAACTTTATCAAAGTGATGTGTGTAGGGATTTCTTGAAGAAATGGATACACCCAGTTAATCCATAGTATAAGCTCTCTTCTGCATTTCAAGATCATTAATAAGGGTGGATATCCTTCTGTCTAAGAACCTACTATATATATTAATTCTACTTTTGGTTTTATTGATATGATGGCCGCTCCATTTTTAATATTATTCAAGGAATTTTTGACTCCCTAGACTGAACTCTTTCTTGAATTAGTAAAAATTATGGTATCATCAAAAAACATGATTTTGGAGATTGTACATTAGTACTTCATTTATCAGTAAGGAAGCACCTCCATCATTTGATATTCTTATTGATGACGCATATGTGTAAATATAAGGATATTATGAATATGGTAGTTGATAAAGGGTCACTATCTGTTATACCAATGATAGATTTAAAAAATCCATATTTTCCACCCAAGAAAGAAATTGAGAGCTAAGAGAAGCCAAAGGACCTAAACATTATACCAACGACCAAAGAGGATAAGCCTATCCTATTAAGAAACTTTATGATAAAATTACACTTCTCCCAATCATAATATTTGTCCATATCAAAATAGATATCCATGTTTGAGTTGATGAACTTTTTTTGATGTCAATAATCACTTCTTAAGCCAGTGTGATGCCCCTTGAATATAACCACTTTAAGAACCCATGTTGTTCAATTTATATCCATAAGGGGAGATGTATCAAGACTTATTAATTTATCAGACCTATGAGAACCTTTTATGAAAAATTTCAAATGATTTGAAGATGTTATTTTTGGAGAGTTTAGAGGTTCTTTCTATTTGGAATCAACACTAATGTGTTTGTACATGACACACGATGGAGGTCGCCCCCTATAAAAATATCATGAAATAAATTCAACTTATCCATGTATGATTATGTCAAATAAAACCCTATAGAAGGACCTTGAGGAAAAATATAGACCTAGTGTACTATATATATTAATCCCTCTCATCATCACAAAAATATCCACCTTTTTAGGTATAGTTACAAAGAAAACGTTATCATATGAAAAATCCTTTTGAGGAACGACATGTAAAATTTCATCACCACCCCTCAAATATCCAACTTTCATTTTCTGATTTTGACATGGAAGTATTGATTTAAAATAATATTATTCCATACATTTGACTACTCCTCTATCATCATTATATGATCAACATTCCAACCTTATATTTGGTTTAGTGACTTGCCTCTTCTATCCAAGGCATGCCTGAAACGTTTTGTATTATGATCGCCTTCACGGAGCCATTTAACCCTCAACTGATCATGCTCCATACACTCCAGACATAGTATCAAGATTTCTAGAATATTATTTTTGGTCCATAGCTCGTAGGGCATGGTCTCATCCTATTATATTTCCATACTGATCTCTAACCGTTCAACATAAACCTTATCCATCTTAATTTCATGTAATGGGGAGGGGTGATTAATTTTTCAAGACATGATATATTCTTGAGGACAACAATTTTTATTATAAATCCATTTCCATGCATTACCCATGGTATTATTATTCAATAATTCATTCAGTAAGTCATGATACTCGGGGATATTGATCCACTGATGTGAGAAGGAGAAGCATGCACCATGGTTCTTCCAAAGAGACAAAGAAAATAATATTAGGGAATGAAAAAAACACATTCCTCACAATGTGTGATACCATAGAATATGGATAATCAGAGATGGCGCAGTAGATGAAAATGAAATGATCCAGGAGACACTAGGTTTAGAGGGATCCACATTAGTTGTTACACTATATAAAGCAGTCACCACTATACCCCCTATCATGATGTCCACATAAATACCTGAAGGATATGAACACATGTCTAACCTACCTTAGAAAATATCATCTCCCTTTATTCTCATTTAGATCAAAAAATATATTAATGTCCCCTACAAAAAACCATAGGTACCCCCATGCTGAAAGAGTTGATTATGTTCAATAAGTATTCTATTACATCAATGTAAAAATTCCCATATACAAATTTGAAGTAGATGTATCTTGCAATAGTAGTGATTTTCGTATTGAGAAAATGTTCTGAAGCATCAATTATTTCTACTAAAATGTTTGAATTTCAAAATTACCATATCTATTGGTTTTGAGGGTTTACATGTAAGTAGTTTATTATACTAACTCAATTTGTGAAATAGGTTATTTTGGAGGATCCGTACTTGGGATCTAGTACAGTATCTATAGAGACATCACTAGATTGAACCTCATTACCAATGAAGTCCATCATGACCCAGGAACCTAGGACTTAATAATGCCATATTAGTACAAAAAATAATGGAAATGGGATGCACCTGGTACTTAACCTTGGATACATGGAACCCTGATACTGAGAAGACAAGAAAACCAAGAATAATTAATCCTTTAACCATGTACACATTCTCTTGCAGATAGATGAGGGAGATGATGAATTTCAGGAAGGAATATCCGGGCCTTAGGTTAAACCCCTCTTCAGTACCTTGATGTAAGTAATAAGAGAACGGTTTTTTGAAGAATTCCAGGAATGTGATCACATTTGGAATCCTTTGGACAAGGTAACATGGGAGTCCATTAGTTGCAAATAAGCCTCAATCATCTTCTTTGGAGAAGTCCTGATTGTGGAAATCGTTCACTGCTTTGAATGTGATAATGCAAAATTATGTGCTAGAATTGGGAACCATGTCTATTCATAGGGCTCATGGTCATAAGGGTAAACATTTTTGGGGAGGACCATGCTACATGGAATGGACATTCCTCGATCAATCATTTTCTGAAAAATTAATTGATCCTAGAGATGAATGACAAGAGTAGATAGAAAATAATTTGGATTTTAGGTATCTAGAGTCAATAAATGAGACCCCTTTATTTAAAAATGTTGTCATAGATATTTTATCGGGGGTATGAATATCTCTTGTGAAAAACTACAAGAAAAATTCTTAAAATCACTATGTCGAGACGTTTTCAATAGAACTGAATTACACTAGTTTGATCATACTAAAACCCACCCCATAAAAGACAAAATGTGACACCATAGGAAAATAGTGAACAATGCGAATGAAGATGGGGGGAAAGAACCATATAATTAAAAATATCATTAGATAAGTATTATTCAGAAATGATTTAGTGTAGGTATGTTCAGGGTGAGAAACATGAAAAAATGGTAAGATAAATTTAATCAACAAATTGTTGGTCTCATGCGGATGTTTGAAAATGAATAAAATTAGAGATGTTAATTAAACTAAGCTTGAATAATTTTAAAAGGATATAAATATTACCAAATATGTTCTATATCTCATGATTGGATTTCTTGTGGTGAATAATTTAGTTTCCAATGATGGAGGAATCCCATTGTGTTTTCTGCATCTTTATTCACCTTGATCCAGTTTTTGATCATCATTTGATCTCAATTAGCCAATAAATAATTATGTAATCCTCTTATTAATGATCCTAGGGTTATGAAAATAAACCTATAAGTTTTACATAACAAAATATTTATAGAGGATATTGTGTATTGGGTATTAAATGAATGAATCAAATAATTTAATTAACAAAACGTACCTTTCAACAACTTCCTTATCTGAATGTCTGGTACGAACCTACACTATGTCTTTCCTAGGTTAAATCCCACACTATATACACAACTGTGGTATTAATATATCAATATGATAATCCATTAAGAATATATTTTATTATATATGAAAAATTTCATGCATTTCATATAAAATATATTTAATAATATTGAAAAATTTATTCGGGGATTTCCGAGACTTGTAATCAATAATCGTCTCAAGAACAATCTCTATAAATTTATATAAATATATTTTGAAATCATAGAAGGAAACAACAAGGTCTCTACATTATTACATTCTTCAATAATTATGTCCCCAAAAATAAAAAATTAACAAAAAACAATGGGGATATTGAGCACATATCAGGATCTCCCACTTATAAGAGCTCTGCCACATGTTCCCAAGCTTCCACATCACATGAACTAAGGGAATGGTTTTCCCATGTAAAATTCTCTCATGCTAATCCTTGAGCACTATTAGGACATCTACAAATGTGGATCTATACTTGATTTCCTGCGCTCCCAAATCAATAATGTTCATTGGATCATGTTCATATCTCTTTAGATGCAACACATGGTAGATTGTTTTCAACTTTTATAATTGTGGGGGTAAATAGAGTATGAAATAAACCTCTATGACCATATAAAATAGCTAGAATAGCCTGATCAACCTCATAGATAAATTGAATCCCATGAAATATCATTAAATACTCATTGTGTAAAGACTCTTTGGAAAATATGATTTCCCTAATGAAAACACAATTTTATATGATATTAATATTCATAATTTTTTTTCTACTTTACGATTTCCTCATCTACTCATGGATCAAATAGACCTTCTCTATCTTCACCTGCATAATCACTATCCTCACAAGAGATGCCTCAATGATCTTTGTCCAACATAAGGGTGACATGAATGGTCTCTCTTATATGGCCTCTAAAGGTTCCATTCTGATTGTAGATAAATAAATATTATTATATGAAAAAAATAAAAAGGTAATTGATCCTTCTAGTTCTGGAAAAAGTCAGACACGCAAAACCACAATATATCCTCCAACAACTGGATATTGTACTCGGTCTTCCCATCCCTATGTCTTTGAAGAGATTTACTCTTACTCATATAGGACATGAATTCCTCCTACTGGCCTCTCAAAAACCGTGATGTCTAACAAAAATCATGGTCATAGAAACTTATTAATATAACCCCAGGAAGGAGTACAATATTTCACATGTATAACAACATCCAAATCTATATCGGACACTTATATTTAATAGTAGGGAATTATGGCATAATCTTAAGTCAATCAACTATCAACTGAATAGAATCATGAATTCTCACAATCTGTTGAATCCATATCACTAGGTACATGGATAAATCATCCCATTTCTTATCCCAGGTGTTAAGAGGCCAAAAATAACCTATTAGAAATTGGTGATCTACCTTCACTTTCTAACATGTGAGACATTGGGAGATGAACATTGAAAAGATCTGTCACATTCTATACCACTAAAAATACCTCTAATGATCATTGTACATATTATTTACACCATAATATTCATAAAATATAGACGTGTTAAACTACCTCACCACCTTCTCTAACATCACAACCAGAACCACTGTCTGTCCTTATGAAAGGATGATGTGATTCCATACTTCAGAGAATCCATCTAGTGAATATCCTAAGGATATCTAGTCATGAAAGACCTCACATTCAATGTATCCCAACTAATCCTCCCTAACATGCTACATAAGAGAATTATTCTACACCATATAATGAATAAAAACCACACCCTCCACCTCTACCAGGGCTAGTTGTAAAGAAGACAACTGATCATATGGCTCTTCCACTAGGTGAGAATGGGACATCCTGGTGAAGGAATTTGACATTATGTTTCCCTTTCCAGGAGTAAAAACTATCTTAAGGTTATAGTTCTATATGAACTCAAACCAATACCTCTCTCCATTTTAGGTATCCTTGGGTGAAGTCATACTTGAGAATTTTAAGTTCTATGTAAAAAACAAATCACTCTACCAAACGTCTGTACCTCTGAATCCTCATAGTGTATACTAAATCATCCAAATATAGGTCATTAGTCACATAGCTCTTCTCATGAGGTCTCAACTACTTCAACACATATGTGATCATTTCTTACCTCTGCATCAACACACTGGTGTGTCTAGCTCTTGAGTTATAATAATATACTATATACTCTATGTCATCCTCTGATCACCTCAAATCTGGAGGACCAGTCTGCCTAAATTTTAACACTTTAAATGCTATCATAAAATTTTATGTCTAGGTAAATGGCTACCCTTTTTGTTGCAGGGTAGTCAAAGTGGATGAACTCCTATATTGGTCTTCCAATAACCTCCTAGGGTACCGGAACAAGCCATGAAAACTCCGAACATTTTACATGCTCATTGGTGGATCCCAATAAAGCACTATTTCAATCATCAATGATTCCACAAATTATCCATGATCATAAATGAATTTCCCTAAAATTTGAACCTCATGGATCCAAAACTACGAATTGGATAGATATCCAAAAAATGGTACTCCTGAATAATGTCTTGGACCATCCTCCTATTCTCTTCATGATCCTCCTCTGACACAGTGTTGATGAGTATGACATTAATGAAGACCATGAAATTTTTTTCAATCTATGGCCAGAAGATCTTGTTTTTCAGACCCATAAACACAATGGGGGAATTATTCACATTAAAAGCTATCACCAGAACTTATAGTGTTTTCATTGAAATCTAAATGCCAATAATGGAATACAATCCTCAAAACCTCAAATAGTGGTATCTAGACCTGATATGGATCATTGAGAATAATATTTCACCTTACAACTGATCAAAGAGGCTATAAATCCTTGTAATGGGGTACATGTTTATTATCACAGTGTTTTTAGGAAATGATATTCAATATAATTATTATGATCATGTCTTCCTTTTTCATGACAAAAAATTGAGATTCCCAGGGATAGGCACTAGGTTTGATAAAACCCTTCTCTCAAAGGTCCTCAATCTACACCCTCATATGCTAGATCCGGGTTTGGTCCATCTAATATGTTTCTGAAGATATCATAGTGGTACCAATATGTAATTCAATGCTAAACTCTATATCCCTCCTTAGAGGTAGTCCAATGTTATCCTCGGGGAAGAAATTTATATAATACTCTATGATAGAAAGAATACAAATTCATGAAGAGATTACAACACCAAGGGATAAATTAACTAAATTATGGGTGATGGGTTGTAGCTTCCTACTCATAAGTCTCACTCACTTCACCATACGATCTCCCCCACCCACAAAGACGATTGTTATCCCATCTATTTAAAATAATTATTATCATATGTGGTTATATTAAATCTAGTCTCAGGTTATGGAATTCTAGTCTATACCAATGACGATGTCATGAAGTCTCATCATGATGACCAAGAGGACTCACAATAATGACTCTCCATAATGATATTTCTAACACTATCGGCATAAAAAATATATCCATGAAGAATTCCGAATAGAAACATCATGGAATACATGCCAGAAATAATTCTCAAATAGGACTCCCATATCTCGCAATAGGATAAAGGATAAAAAGGAATGAATTTCACTTATGTTTAATAGTACTAAAGATTTATATAATAAAAAAGATCATACCTCTAGTAATCATGAGAGCTTGAAGGTTATAATCCTCCATTTCCTGAAGCTTCCCATGGCCCTGACCACTTGTTCCCTGACCCTGGTGTGGGATTAATAGTAGCGGTGGTGAAAGGGAATCATAACATAATCGACCACCAGAAGATCCTCATACTGAATCCCAACCTGATCCTTTTCTAGGTCCACCTCCATGGGGGCCTCCCTGGCCATGCATGGGAGAACAATGACCATGACACTACCACAACCATGGTTTTACATCTTATATCTATATTCCCCCTTAACACATTTTGTCAGAAAATCACATTCCATGTGAATTCACCCATCACATTCAAATCATTTCCCCTCTCTAGGTTTCCCTAGTCTTCTCTAGGTTCTTTGACCTGCATGACCACTTGAATGTGTCCTTCCATGTGGAGAGCATCTATTATAAGATATTTCCATATAGAACATGCAAGGTGTTGTATATGAATCAGAACTACATAATCTGTGGATTTCACTAGATTTATGACATTCCTTATATAAGAATATCTCTTTCACTAACACTTCCTCTAAAACTCTACCATACGTGTGAATGAAAAAGTGTACCACAGTAGCACATATGGCTCTGCGGAGACCCTAAATGAACCGAAACACCTAGAAGTAACCATCTGAAATCATGTCGTTGGAGTAAATCATAAGTATAATGAAATAAAAAATATAATTAGAAATCTTTGTCCATCCAAACTATTACTCCAAAATCTCATGAACATGAACGAAGTTAATTATTGAGGGGTAGTAATCCCCATGAAGCAGTAGCAGAATTTCCAACCATGAGAGTTCATGATCATCATGAATCTGGGTGAATAAATTACAACAACAACTGGATTCTCTATCTAAAAGATAATATGCTAGCACAACAATATGACCATCTAGGGTCTCGACATGTATGAACACTTGGATCAATGAATCAATACAATCTTCATATCCAAGGAGATGTGGATCAATATATATCATTTGTGTCCAATTTTGTTGGAGCTCATAAAGTGAGGTAAAATTGTGCACATCATTAGGATACTTTTATGTTATAATATGATGCTCAATAGGCAGTGTTCCTACTACCTACCATCCCGGAGGAATGATCTCAGGTGATGGCCTCTGAACCGAGGAATCATCACTCGTCAGATAACCATCAGAATTCTAATTTGGTAACTTGGATGGATATCTCTATGGTGCCTTCTAAAAAGTGATCAAGACAAACCACAATAAAATGAGCATATATTTAAGGATCTGACTTAAGAAGGGAAGTCAAATGACTCAACCCTATATGTTTCATTCAACAATGTTCCTTATGACCAATTTCATAGAATGATGAATCAAAAATAAGGAAATTAGAGTCAAGACTAATGGATAAATCATACACTTCACCAATACTATGTTCATTATCCTAAATGACACAATAAAGACACTTTAACACAATTTCCCTATTTTTGCAATCAAACCTCATAAGGGGGAGAAAACCAAACATTGTACCTTGGTATAACCACCATTGATACTAATCTATCATGACCCCACCCACTATTTCCTACCTGGTTAGTAGAAGGATGAGTTGCAATAACCCCAAGCCAACCTCTATATTCCAGTGAATGAAAACATGTGCCAAAAAGGGCAACAAATAATGGAGTATATTTCCTAATATAACTATATATAAAAACCCATCCATCTCTATGCATTAGCGAGGAGGAATAATTATAAAATACAGTAACACATAGAGCTGAAACCATGTATGAAATAACAAATAGGGAATTGAAAAAGACTACATATATATAATCTCAAAAGAAAATGGAAATAATACACAACCAACCATAAAAAATGTACCAACCAGAAAACAAAATGAAAAGATATGCTAAGATCCCAAATCCACAACTCCAATCCCAATGCATTATCATGTAAAAATACACTACAGTATCCCTAGGCTCTTTTAAAACCACTATCAACCTATTCATCATCTATATAGGTCACAACATTTGTAGGTAGTGAACATACAAGAGTCAGTATATACATACCCAGAAGGATTCTCGAAAACATGTTGGGAGAGAAATAGGATACATGAAAGATGAAGTCAGCTCAACCAAAAGTAAAAGGGAAACATAACACAACAGTAAGATATATGATTATAATGAATCCCAAATGATAGACGATGTAGATCTCCATGTCACAACCCATCCCAAGATAACGAGTATACAAATAGTTTTAAGAGTCCATCATCAATGCAATGTATCATCCTTTTTGGTATGAAAAAGTCTTAAAGAGGTTATATAACTCGACAATGTTCCACATAGTCATGGGGGAACAATCTAAAAGTAGAAGACCCACTCTCAAGTGTATTAGGGGTATACCACTTAGTATGTAGAGGACGCAAACCCGTGTCCATTATCAGGTACCAGTCAATATGTAGATTGATGACCCACACCCTATTCCATCAGTGGGTACCACTAAGTAGTTAGATAACCCACTCACTAATCTATAAGGGGGTTTCACTCATCTTTTAGAGGACCCACACTCTATTATATCCAGGGTACCACTCATCAAGTAGATAGAGGAACCTACCCATTCACATCCTAGGCGTACCACTCAATTGGTATAAGACTCACACACTAGTCCATCAGGGGGTGATGGTACCACCCAATAGGTAGATGGAAGACTCACACCCTAGTCTATCAGGGGGTACCACTCAATAGGCATATGACCCACAACCTAGTGTATTAGGGGGGAATACATAGTAGGTATAGGGCCTAAAAACAATTCTATTAGAGGTACTAATAAATAAGTAGATATAGGAACCACACTCTATTCTGTTAGGGGGCACCACTCAATAGTTATAGGACCCACACCCTAGTCCGTTATTGGGGTTTCACTCTGTAGATAGAGAACCCAAAACCTATTCTGTTAGGGGTTACCACTTAGAAGGTATAAGACCTACACCCTAGTCCATATAGGGTTACCATCAGTAGTTATATAACCCACACCCTAATATGTCAAGGGGATACCACTCTATAATGATCTTTCTCGTTCATTGTTTTCATCGAGTAACTCTTAAGAACGATTCATGCTTTAAACATCTCACATCCTATATCAAAAGCCACTACGAAGGACACCATCATGTCATACATGAAAAACACTCAGTATAGGAAACTCGTGAGACAAAATATGAGTCCAAACTAAGGATATAAGGGAGTTATATTTTACCAAAAAAATGGAAGTACATGACGTTTAAGGGTTCCAAATGACATGTTCCCCTAATCCTTTTCCTATTTGTATGCTCATCATTACATAGATCATTGTCCATGTAGTAGTAGATGGTGTGTAAGAGTACTACAAGATGTATATCAACCATGCATTACTAGCAAGTGTGAAAATTTTTATGCTCTTATTCTTTGGCCATGTGTCAATACAAGTTGTGGGCCTGACCATGTTAGTGTTCATGTACTCTCAGAGTACACACCAGACTTCCAGCACTAATTCACTCAATGTGTCGGGTTCCCAAACAGTGTGTGATATTTAATTCACCTAGAATCCCAATCCTACATATCTGAGGGAATAAAAATCATTTTTTCTTCAGAATACATGGTGTATAGTTTTTTTTCATAGAACCCATGGAAATATTCATGCATCAATCAGATCTAGTTTTACTATTGTGATTTGACCCCCCAAACAGTTAACGGAAACCTCATATTCTTGTCTATTCTATCCCTATGGTGGATGGAAATCAAATATCGATCCTTCCATGAGAATCCTCATGCCGCCATCTCATCTCCCACTATATCCCATAGTTTCTTGATAAATCTCTTAACCTATAACCATGGGAATAATCAACCGCATTCCATAATAGATTATTATCCATCCCCAAGTCACTTCCCCAATTATCTTTCGCACAACCCCTATAAAACTGGGTGTTCAATAATGCTCAAACCCTCCCTGGAAAAGTTGAACCCTGACCCCATAGGTCAACGTTGAATAACACAAAGAATTGTGGGGGGAAACTATAAAATTGGTGATTAAAATTATTGAGCATGTTTTCTTGGCCTATGATTTTGAGTGGGTAAATCAAGGGTAAGAATCATGGAATAATGAGAAGATAAATTGAATAAACAATTATCAAGGATCACACGATGGTTAGAAAATTCCATAAATCAACGAATTTAATTAAAAAAATTATTGAAATATTAAAAAATGGAATAAAAAATATGACCTACCCAAATATTGGATTGTTTTTTTGTGAAGAATTTAGTTTCCAATGATGGGGAAAACATGTTGGGTTCGCAACACCACGATTCAAATTGATCATGTTACTAGTCAACGTCTGACCTCAATTCACTAAAAAAAGAATGGTGGAATACTTCTCTAAATGATCCTAGGGTTATGTGGGAATCCCTATAGATTTTCCATAACAAATTATTTATATACGTGATTAGGTTTTGAGTATTAAATGAATGAGTAATTTCATTTTTCCTATATCTGACTGAATTTCCTAGTATTAAATGAATGAATTAATTAATTAATTCACTTAATGTACCAACAAACAAATTCCTCATATGAATGCTCGACATCGACCGAATTTAGGTCATTCCCAAGGTAAATACGATGGTATGAATTCTTCTATTGTCTAATATTTTAAATTTCATACTTTGTTCAAGAGATATTACAATATTTTAGAAAAACTAAATTCATATTATATAAATTATATTTAATAATTTTATAAAATTTATTTTAAGCATACCAAGAGTTGTAATCGAGTTCCTTTTCAGGGTGTGGTTCTAAAAATATTTCATAATATATTTTAAAGTATTATAATGAAAAACTATGATATAAAAATTCAATTTGGGATGGATATGTACAAATCCATACCATGGGATCAGAATTATAGTTTTATCCCAATCTTCAAATGAAAAAAATTATGACCATTAATAATCATAATTCCCGTATGATTCAAAGCCACTACCAAATATTACAAATAGAAAAAAAAACATTTAAATTTTACCTCACCCTATTATATAACTTTCTAGTCTCACAAGAACAAAATATACCATGAGTATATGGGGGATAGATCATGTTATGTAAAATTAAAATGTCTTGTATCAATGGTATTGTATCACAGTTAGTGAAAATTAATTCTTTCTCCCTCCGCCAACGAAGGGAACAGTAAAATCGTAACAAGAGGATCAAGTAATTTTTTACTTGGTTCACATAAAATAAGATATTTATGAGGAGTATACATAATGTAATGTCTCATTGTACAAAGGTATTTCAACAACGAACATCTTCTTTATGGAATTTCAATTTAAAGTCACTCTTTATATAGGATTACAACCCATATAATGATTCAAAATATCATTTCTCTCCTCATTAAAAAATATATCTATACTATGAGTGAATACCTTGATTTTCATAAACCAAGAATAAAAGTTTATACTATGAAATATGTAACAATATGTTCCGTATTAATTAACAATATTAATACCATGATCATACAAGATTGATATTTTAAAATACCATTTATCTCTCTCAGTTCCTTGAACTCTTAGTATTTGAATATCACACCTTAATAAAATTTCTCACTAATATTATTTTCTGTTATATTTTCTCTCTCTAATATTATGATAAAATATCTATCTTTAAATAGATTAATGTTTTTAATTTGATAATATTTTTTTTCGGTAAATTAATCTATCAATTCCCATATAACTCAAATTTAAACAACCCCATTCGGATCACATTTTTTATTAATGGACATATTATTTGAATGTGAGTGAAAATATATTAATGAAATAATCAAGGTGTGGCCCAGATAAAAATGATGTAATGTTTTTAAAAATTAAAAATCATGGCCTATTTGGATTCAAAAACAAATTTTGAGGGTGAGATTAATCCTATTAAATATATCATACTTTAACATTTCACAATACATACCAAATTTCATGATCGATGACCATTTTAATAGAAAAACTAAAATATCATGGTTACCCATTCTTACAATGAAATCCTTTCATTTATAGTGTAAAACTTACTTCTGTGGTGTGAAACCTTTACCCTAATTCATATTTAACTAAATATTTAATCATAGGAATCAATCATGATGAAATATTCTTCCTTCGTAGAAAAAGAATATCAAAATCTTCAAACAACACTTTTTAGAGTAATCATAGAATGATCCTCTTGGTACTATAGCATGATTTATGTATTTTAAAAAATAATTATTCTATCTTCCTCAAAAGTTCTAAAAGACACCATGACACTGACTCCTTTTATTTTTAATGAAATTTGGAATATATACAAATATATTTGTGAACAAACACAAATAAAATGATGAATTTGAGGATTTTTTTAAAAAATTGTGTATAATAACATAATATTATGCGAATAAATAATATATTAAGTGAAAAAAATGTAGTATATTTAAAATATTTTGTCTACCATTCCATTAGGCAAAAAACATAAATGGTTTTATCCATTTATTTTATATTTCGTTAGTTTTAAATAAAATATATTTATTGAAATGATTATTGAAAAGTCGAAACATATTAAAACTTTCATCTTAAGTCATATGATACAAATGTAATAGTTTATAATTTAAAAATAATTATCCATGACATATTTATTAATAATAATTACTATTAGAAATATTATTTGAATTGATTTTATTTTTATTTAATTTTTATTAGAAATATATATATAATAAAATAATAAATATTATTTAACATTTATTTTAATGAAAAATAATTTCATTAAATAAATATCAATATATTTACTAAAATCTCAGCCATTCCACATTTTTATAATGGACTTATCCTTAGTACACCTTAAATTTTTTTGTTATATATTTCAGTTTACAATTTGGTATCATTAGAAGAATAATATATATTTATAATAAAACCAAATAATTAAATCTTGATCAATAATATTGTAAATAAATGATAATACGTTTAATAATTATATATAAAAAAGTTATATTATAATTTATAATTAATAACGTAATTATTAATTAATTATTATAATTAATATTTTTTAAAAAAATAATAAATAATTATATTATTAATAATTAAATTATAAATAATAATAATTAAATTAAAACTAATAATAATGTTAATAATTAATAATATTATTAGTAATTATAAAAAATATTGACACTAATTAATTATAATTTAATTTAAAATAACAATAATAACTAGAAACTGAATGAGCACTAGGCATAACCTGGACTAAAAATTTTATTAGAAAAAATAAAGAAAGATAGTGTTATTTAGAGTGGTTCAAAAAAAAGGTAAACACTACCCCAAACCTATAATTATACAATTTTTTATAGAAGGATGTCCCACAAAATGACCATATAATGTTATATCTAAGAATCACTTTTTTTTGAAAATGAATATTCAACCATGTTGGGTTCACTATAGATGTGAGTTACATGTACATGAATATTATGAATCGACTAGAGACACCCCATCCAGCTTAGGAGAAGCCTACATTGTTTATGCCTGGATCTATTTCTTGAATAATTCAATGCAATAGTCGAGTTAGATTTAACCCAAATGTGCCTCTATCAAAAAATAGCAGAAACCCTTATTTAAAAGATGATCACCATTAGTTTTGATTTATATGAAATTTTTTTCCTTAATATATATAGATTTAACCCTTAAAATCCTATGATATTTCTAAAAACACATCAGATGTTGGAGGCTCATGATCCATAAAATTTTACAATATCCACATAGAATTTTATCTTCTAAGGGATAGATGAAATAAACTTAATAAACATAAAGACCAGATTCTTCTAGAAACACCAATTGTGTATAGAATTTTTCTATTAAACAAACTATATGCAAAAATATCATCTGAAACTTTTCAATGACACATACGTTTCTATGAATAGTGGTGATGTTATCTCAAAAGTAGATATTTTTTTAACAAAAGTTACACCATTTTTGGTGTTTTTGACATAATCTATAACTAAAATAAATGTAACCAGAAGTAGATTACAAGAAATTCCACTAAGATAGTTAACAATAGTAAATTTTATAATATATATGATGTATTTATTCATACAGAAATGTACATGGAAAATATTCAAAATATAGGCCCAAAACATTTGAAAAAATCCACCGTGGACAAATATATAGTCCATGGTTTTTTGGTAGCTCATAAATAAGATTAAATTTAAAGGGAATTGAAATATTGTAACAACCCAATGTTTAATATATATAAATTCACATATTATAATTATTTCATGTAGAATAAACACATATAAAACAAAATAAAATAATTATAAAAGAAGAATTAATGAAATACGAGGTGTTTCAAGAAATTAAGGTACATACACTGAAAATAGTAAAATGAAATTTGGAATAGTAATGCTACCCTTATGAATAATAAACCAGCAAATTGAATAGTAAACTCAAAAAGGGAAGTATAAAAAAAATTTACGCATATTATAAGTCAAAATATGATATTATTATATCACATTACATGTAAATAAATATTTTAGAAATTATTAATTAAATGTTTGTATTCATCAATGTTTAATTTGAATTTCTGTAATAATTTAATAATTTAAAATAAATTATACATTCATAAAATATATTAATAAATTATTGTTTCAAGGTCTTATTATTATAAGATAATTTTATAAGACGTTAACCTTTTCAATGTATTATAAAAGTTGTTTTAATTTTTAAATTTGAATTATCCTTATAAATAATGATTATAGTTAAAAATTAAATTTATCATAAGTAGAAAATTAATTTCCAAAAATTGATATATTTTTTTAATAATAAATATCAAAAAGTGGTTAGGGTGACTTATGGAGATTCGTCAAAAATACTTGAATTTTATGTGAATAGTGAATTACGATAATTTACAGTATATGTAAATAAATAAATTTTTGAGTCATGCATGAGTAATGGATTTTTTAAGTGATAATTGTTTTCAAATGTATGTTCACACATTAATTTATTTAGTCTCAATAATAATAACTATTTATTTTTTTTGAAAAATAATTAAATATAGTATAAAATTATTAGAAAACACCCCCTCCTCTACTATAAATACAACTACTCAACACCTATTCTACTCACACATTTCAAGCCATGATACTCGTCTATATTCGACCCAATAATAATCCAAAACCTCTCCCTCAATTATAGGTTCTCTTTTTATTAACAAAATACCCAAACCAATCCCCTAATGTGGTTCTCAAGAAGAGGGAATCAAGAGGTACAACCCTCTTCCATTTTATTTAAATTTCCTTTTCCAGTTACTTTATTTTCATTTTTTCTCTACACACGCCCATGTCTAAGTGACATGAAAAAATTATTAGATCATATAAACTATAATTTTGTCTTATTTATTTAACTATTATTCATCAAATATCTTCTTCTTGTATCTTTTATTTTAGGAATGAGATTCGCATCTGTGAGGTACTGATCTACCACCTTCGTGGATGTAATTTTCTCATCATTAAATATTACATTAAAGGATGGTCATGAAACCATTTTTATTTTTTAAAAATATTATATTATATTTATTATTTTTTTACTATTCTGTAATAATTTCATACACATGATAATAATTTATAAAACAAGATGAGTTCGTTGTGATCAAAAAATTCTGAATTAATCTAAATGATTATCATTAATTATTTATCCAATAAATCATCCTCACTTATGGGAAAAATTGTTTTTCAATTTTATATATGTTCATTAATAACATATAAGTTTAGTTATGGATGAATATCATCATTTTACCTAATTTTACATAAACATATACAAGTAAACTGGTCCTGAAAACGGAGGAAACTCACGCCTCTGAGTGATAAAATTCCATTTAATATCCCACAAAAAGGGACATAAATGAAAATAATAAAGATATAAAAAATAAAATACATGTATAAATGAAACTAGAATTATTAATTAATTAATATAATTTTAGTATTCAGGTAAATAAGATCAAGTGTAGAATCATTTCAAAAATACGGTAAAGGATTCTACCCGAACCCCAATTATTCCTTTGGGTTATTATTTATCTATTTTTAACCAAATTAATATCTATTTTAATTTTATGTAAATATTATATATTATATTTATATGTTTATATCTCTTGTATCATGATCCATAAATCTTTATTTTCTAGGATATACTTGTTTTTAAAAGCCTCATTCACGATTCTTTCCAAAAACTAAGCCTGATTCAATGGAACATCTTTAATTATTACACATTATATAGTGTGACACATAATATATTTTAAACCACCATTATTTTTAAAAAATCACTCATTTAGTTATAAAAATATAACTTTCTTCAATTCTGGTATTATTGAAACTATTACACCTTATAAATTTTAAATAATCTTGAACGTTTTCCCATAAACTGTACTAAAATATTTTATTTATAAAGTTTCTTAACCACAATTTTAAAGTTATTTTGACATAAATAATCATGATATATGTTTATATTCTTTTATTAATGTCCATTTTTTCAATTCATTTCTTTTATGTACATATTTCCGAAACACACATTTATTATGCTTTTGATATGATTATGATACCCAATTTTGTCCATGGGAAACCCTTATGATTATGTTTTATTAATTATGTATGATTCTTTATGTTGAAATATTATTCATGAAAATATTATTATGGGTGTTCCAAGATATTTATCCAATGAATTGGTTACTGTTTATTCTCATGAGACGTTATGTTCAACGGTTTTGGCGGTTAGCTTTGACTCGTGCTTCTCTACGTGCAATGAGCCTTGACAAAAGATAATGTAATGTTTTATGTTACATCCAAATTATTATGAATTAAGTTTTATATGTTCTATATAATTATGATACCATATGTTTAATCATGTTCCATTCCTTTTATATCATTATGTTATGCTTTCTAACCCATGTGCCAAGATTTATTTTAATATTTATTCCCATACTAGGATTTCTAGATCATCCCTTTGTTTATATTATCCCCAGGTTATCCTATGTATATTAATGGTCTCAAAGGAAGTTAGGAATTCATAATAGATGATAATTAAGGAATATATTATTTAATCCGATGTTTTAAGTTTTATGTACCTAGTCCTTCAAGGCACTAGATTTCACGATCCTTGGCTTGTAATATGATGTTTATTTATGCTTAAAATCTTATATTGATATGTGTAAATAGATAGAGTCGCTATATTTGGTAACAATAGGAAATTTTAGTTTTTTAGAGACTATAAATTGATCACTTTTGTAAGAATCCTTGGTATAAGAATAAGTTTGAGAAAAAATCACAAAAATTTGGTATGTTTATAGTAAGTGGTATATAAATAAAATATACCCTTATATGGATACTAAAAGTAGACGTGGTTCTAGAACATATGTAGCTAGGAGTGAAAACTATAACATTTTTTCCCAGGCGTAACTTGAGGTAACCTGGTATAGGATAAAAAGCCTTACTCACTCATGGTATGATACTACCTTGGGTATTCTTTGATAAATTCATTATTTAATTAAAACCATTATTAACGGAGAAAAGAAACTTCCCATAAGAATACATGTTAGGAAAAATATCAGGAATAAAAAAATATTGAAACCATGGGAATAAAATGTTAGGATATACTTTTCCTATATGTGTATATACATGTATGATTAATGTTTCATTTTAATGTTTATTAGATAAGTATTCGAGCCACTTAATTTCACTTACTTTTTCTTAGCTAATAGAGGGAAATATAAGACCATGTTCCAACAATAAATGTGATATGGAATGTGTTGACTACCCTAATTAATTGAAAAAAATTATGGGAATTGGTTATAAAAAAATCATTATAGTACTTTCTCAACTGCCTCATGTTATGAATAAGAAAATGAATCATGTAGATCTACCTCTTTCTCTTTGGATACATCATGTTTATATCAAATAATTCATGCAGAAAACACCTCCCATGCTTAGTGGATCTTATGATCCCCTCATCTTGAAAATGAGTATTAACTCCATTGAAAATATATTCTCCATGATTCAGTGATTAGACAAAGAAAAATTTGTGCTGGCGGTCAATAATTTTGATTGGGATGATAAAAAGTGGTGGATATGATAAAATATATGATGTCCATGGAGGAAATTGATTCCATGGATTGAGAGTAATTCCAGAAAATATTTTTAAATAAATATTTTCCCAAAACCATCCTTCTCAGGATAGAATGAGAGTTCATCAGACTTAAGAGGAATGAAGATGAGTTTATTGGTAAATATGAATAAAAAATTACAACGATTTCACGATACTCATCTAGATTTTTCATGAACACTAAAAACATTGTGGATCACTTCTTTAGCACACTATAGTCATGTCTATAAAAATAATTGGTCATTCGAGACTTTGATAGTTATGAGATGATGGTTTGTTGTGCTATCAATGCTGAAATAGATATCATAAAATCTCAATGGTCTCATGGACCTGGTGAAAAAAATTAGAAAATTGATTCTAATATGGGTGGATCAGAAAATAAACCCCTTAATTAAACGAATAAAAAATATCCCACATGTCAAAATTTATGCGAAGAAGTATCCTCGGAACTATCTAAAGGGATCAAATAAATGAATCTGATGTAGAATAATTGGGAATATAGATTAGAACCCCGAAAATGGGTATGAATAATACCACTAATTTAGAATAAGAAAGGAAAGATCATATCAATGATCATCCAGTAGTTTAGTGTTTCAACATCAAGGAATATGGGAATTTTTCAAACCAATTCCCAAATCCTAGGGTTTTCAGAGGAAATAAACAACAAACTTTACGAAAACAATTAAATGATTATGATACTACTACTACTACTGATGTGGAGAAAGAGAATGATGTGATGACATGTACACTAGTTATTCCTTCAAAAATTTCAAACATACTATTAGATTTTGGTTCTATACATTACATTATAACATTCTAGTTTAGTAAAACTATTAAAACACCACAAAAAACATGGATATTGAGTTATTTATGAGAACATACAATGGTGTAATTATTGTATCCAATCTATATAACTCCTCCCAGATTAATGTTTGTGGACTGAACATCCGAAAAAATATTTTCTTACTTCTTTTTGCGGAGTTTGATGCTATTTTCAGCATGGATTTCGTATCATTATTCAAAACCAAAAACATATTTTGCGAAAGGGATACCTCAATTTACATTACAAGGAGTCCTCCAATTATTTAAATGTGTAAGAAAAATGATGAATTTCATTCAACACAATCATCTCCCTTATGGAAATTAATTCTTTATGATCAAGTATATCATTCTCAAATGATTTATACAAATTATTTCATCACGTTTGAAGACAATCTC
Organism: Viscum album; assembly: GCA_963277665.1. Lineage (NCBI taxonomy): Eukaryota > Viridiplantae > Streptophyta > Magnoliopsida > Santalales > Viscaceae > Viscum > Viscum album. The sequence continues at coordinate 685,955,684 of OY728126.1, read as the reverse complement.
ATTATGATGGACTACACTGATGTATCCTAGAAGAATTGTTGGTTGTTCCTCTTGAATGAGAAGTTTAGTTCTCAATTGAACTTATTCTTGGATCTCTGCATCTATAAAATACACCTAACTGAATAGCTACCATTGATCTGGATGAACTAAATAAGTAGTTAAAGTAGAATCTGGATAATGGTTTTATCTACCCAATTTCTTCACCATGGGGTGGTATAGTGCTTTTAATCAAGAATAATGCTGAATAAATGAACCTTTAGATTGATTATGGTGAGCTCATTAAAATCATGATCAAGAACAAGTATTTCCTTCCACTGATAGATGATTTTTTTGATCTGCTATGTGGGGCTAGTTATTTCTCTATAGTGGACCTTTGGTCAGGATGTCACCTATAAAAGGTAAATAAGAAAGATATTCCAAATAATATCTTTTGAAAAAGGTATGGAAACTATGAGTTCATAGTGATTCACTTTGGATTCACTAATTCTCTTGAATGTTTCATGTATTTAATGAATACAATATTAATATATTACCTAAACGAGTTTGTGGAAGTCTTTATAGATGATAATTTGATATAATAAAATAGAAAAGGGGAACATGAGGAGAATATGAATATTGTGATGGAGACTTTGGGAAGGGAGAAAATATATGAAATATACAGTAACTGGGAGTTTTCGATAGAGGAAGTATCATTCATAGGGTATTTTATCACTAATAAAAGAATATATGTGGACCCTTATAAGGAAAATGCAATCTTAGAGTGGAAGAGACCAAAATTTGTTATATATGTCCACAACATTAATGGTCTAACTACATATTATATATGATTTGTGAATAAATTATGACAATAATCAAACCTAATAACTATGATGGCACTAATGGGAGTGAATTATATTTATACTGAACTATGTGAGAAAATATTTAAGGATCTCATAAAGAGGATTATCACTGCTCTTATACTCACACTCCATCAATGTGGAGAAATATTTATGGTATACATCAATTATTTAAAGAAAATATTAAAATGAATAATGATACAAAATGTTAAAGTGATAGCCTATTCCTCATGTCAATTAAAAATTTATGAGAAAAACTATCTTATCCATGATCTTGAGTTGGTAATTGTGATCTTTGTGTTGTATATCTAGCCGCATTATCTCTATAGAGAGAACTGTGAGTTATATACATCTCAAAATATTATGAAATACATATTCACATATAAGTAGATTAATATGTCCCATATAATATGTTTAGATATCATCAACGATTATGACTGATCAATCTACAACCATCCTAGTTAATAAAATAAGGTGGCAGATGATCGAAGTATAAATAATCCAGAGTCTTTATCAATGATGATAATTGAGAAGGATCAAATCTTATTAGACATGAAAAGGATATACATGGTAATCATTAAGTAGGGAATATCATAAATCCTTTCTCAAATGATTTCTAAACAATCCCTTGAGGAAAAATAAATGATGCTCAAAGAAATGAAGTAAAAGGTGAAAGCTATCACGAATTGGAAATCCTCTGAGTTCAAGATCGATGATGATAGAGTTGTAATATTTAGGTCATGACTATGTGTACAATATAATATAGTGACAAAGAAATGGATTCTGAATGACATACATAGCTTATTTTTCTCAATTCATCCAGGGATCATAATGATGTATTGAGATCTCTAGGTGAACTTTTTCTGGGAGAATATGAAAAAATAGATTCCATAATATACATCAAAGTCCCTGGTAGGTCAGTAAGTGAAGGATGAATGGATAAAGACTATTTGTATAAAACAATCATTACCCATACCAATATGGAAATGGGAAAACATCACCATATAATTTGTCACTAATCATCCGGAGACATCCAAAGGAAACAATGTTATATGGGTTACTTTGGATAATCATACAAAGACATCTCGTTTTATCGCAATTCAATAGGACTTATAACTGGATCAACTTGCACAAATATACATCATATACATTTTCAGTTAAAATAGATTACCACTATCTATTGTATATAATTGAGATCCATGATTTACTTCCACGTTCCGGAAAAGTCACTAACATGCAATATATACTATGTTGAACATTTGTACAACATATCATCCTCAAACTGATGGATAATATAATCGGACTATTTAGACACTGGAAGACATGTTAAGATAATGTTATATGGACTTCAAAGGGGGTTGATACTAAAATATCTCCTGGTAGAATTATCCAACAATAATAGTTTCCACTTGAGCATCAAAATTGGTCCATATGAATCATTTAATGGGAAAAGGTTTATAAAACCAGTTTGGTGGGATGCCATTGTTAAATGTAATATGTTAGGACCTAAAATGGATGAAGAAATTATAGAGATATTTAAAACTATTTACAAGAACATCAAGGAATCCCAAATTCTATAGAAGAATTTTTCAATCAATCATCGATGGTACCTCATGATTAGGGTCAATGACATGGTATTCCTCTATATATCTCTATAGAAAACGATCATTATGTTTGGGATGATATGGATGCTAAGTATGAGGTACATCATCACCACAGAAATCCTTCATCGTGTCAGAGCTATATCCTTTCTACAGGAACACCCACTAATAATGTATTTAGTACAAAATATATTTTAAATATCCCTCTTGAGGAAGTACATTTCAGACCTTTTACATTTACTGACTTTACAGGTGATATAGGTTGAGAATGATCTTTCTTATGAGGAGCATCCAGTGATGTTATTAGATCGTAGATATAAAGATTTTTGCAAAAGTACCACTCATAAAGTCAAAATTCTTTGGGAGGACCATAAGTATGAAGACGCAACATTGGAGTGAGATCAAGTGGTGAAAGATATGTGTACATACACATTTTCAACTTAAAATGTAAAAACAAATGTCAAGGGAGAAATTTATTAAGCGGGAAGAATGTAATGAACCAATGTTTTATCTATATAAATTCCAATACTATAATTTTATAATTTAGTATAAACACAAATAAATCAAGATATAATATTTATAAATGATGATTTAATGAAATAGAAATCATTTATAGACATTAAGGAACCCACACCGATGAAATAGTAACATGGAAATTGGAATAGTAAGGTGACCCGTATGAATAGTAAACCGTCCAATTAAATAGTAACATTATTAATGGAAGTATAAAAAAATTTAACCATCTTATCATGGCCAATATTATGTTATTATAACATAGTACAAGTAAATAAATATTTTAAAAATTATTAATTAAGCGTGGTATTCATAAATAATTTCATAATTTTTTGACTAATTTAATAATGTAAAATAAAATGTATTTTAATAAAATTTAATCATAAAATATTGTTTTAATGTCTTATGATTATAAGATTATTTTATGCAACCTTAATAAATTTTTTTATATAATAGAAATCCGGTTTTGATTTTTAAATTTGCATTTTCCTAGTAAATTAGGATATTAATTAAAAATTAAATTTATCATAATTATAAATTTATTTTCATAAATGAAGTTTATTTTTAAATTATATGTGTCTACAAATGGTTAAGGTGAATTGTTTCTATTTTTCTAAAATACATGAATTTTTGGTGAATAGTGAAATACAGTAATTTACAGTATATGTAAATAAATGAATTTATGAGTCATGCATTAGTAAAAGATGATGTAAGTGAACAAATTTCCCAATTAATATGCACAAATTCATGTATTTAGTCTCAATAATCATCACTAGTGTTTGTTTTGTGAATAATAATAAAATATTGAATTATATAATGAGAAAACACCCCATCTTCCAATATAAATACCACCCATCGCCACATCTTCTCCTCAAACCGCTCAATCATTAAAACATGTCTATATTATTCTCAATAGTCTAACAATCCTATAACCCACATCTAGGATCTTTTTATCATAACAAATGACTGAAACCAATCCCCTATGAAGATTCCCAAGAATATGGAATGAAGAGGTAAAACCCTAATCCATTTTTATTCATTTTCCTTTTCAAGTTCCTTTATTTTATTCTCATCTCCCCACTTTCCATTGACCAAGTGGCATGAAAACTCCAGTATCTCATATATAACATAATTTTATTATTTTTTTTAAAAAAAATATGCATCAAATCTCATCTCCACTCTTTTTTTAAGAATGAAAATATCATCTGTGAGGTGCTGATCTACCACCTTTGTGGATTATGTGATTTCATATTTCAATTAAACCTTGAATGATGTTCATGGAACCATTTTTTATTGAATATGGTTGTAGTATTTGTTTTATATCTTATTCAGTGTTCTAGAATTATTTTGTAGACATGATAATAATTTATAATACATGATGAGTTTATAGTGATAAAAACACTAAATTAATCTATGTGATTATAATTATGGATTTCTCTTATGAATCATCATCACTTCCCAAAAAATAGTATTTTAATATTATCTATGTCAATTAATGACATATAATATCAGTTATAGACAACTATCCTTATTCTAAATTGTGTTTCTTATATATATACAAGTAAACTGATCATGAAAACCAAGGATACTCATGCTTTCGAGCGATGGAATTAAATTTCCTAACCCAGCAAACGGGACATAAATGAAATTAGTAAAATTATAAAAAATAAAATATATCTTAAAATTATTTTATAATTATTAATTAAACACTCTAATTTTATTATTCATTACATTAGGATCATGCGTAGAATCTTTTTAGACATAAGGAATGGGATTCTACCAAAACCCCCACTATCCCTTCAGGCTATTCTTTCTATCCTTTTAACCAAATGTAATTATATTTTATTTTATTTAAATATTCTATATAATTTTAATATTTTCCAAAATGTCATATCAAAATCCATTTATCTTTATTTTCATGAATATACCTGTTTTTAAAGGGATCCCTACCAAAATATTCTTGATTATTAAGAAATATTTAAGTGAACTTCCTAAATTATTACCTATTTTAATGTGTGATCAATAATATCTTTTATGGAACCATAAATTTACTAAAAATAGATATTTTTTAATAAAAAATACCTTGGTTCAATTCGGGGTTTATACAAACAAATAATACCTTTTAAATTTTAATTCATCTTGAATGATTTCCATTAAAACCTAATAAAATATTTTATTTTTAATGTTTTTGAAGAACTTTGTGAAATTCAATTTGACATAAATTATTGTGATATATTCCAATATTTTATTATTAATGTCAATAAATGAGTTAATTTTTTTCTTTCATGGACACGTTTATGATACACACATTTATTATGCTTTCGACATGATTATGATAAGAAATTATCCGAAAGGTTTACCCTTATGTTTATGTTTTATAACTTATGTATGATTATTTGTGTGGAAAGTATATTCTTGAAAATGTTATGATGGATGTTCCCATATAGTTCTTCAATTTATTCGGTAATTTTTTGTCTTATGAGATGTTAGGTGTCACAGTCTTGGTGTTAGCATTGACCCATGCTCCTCTATGTTGAATGATCCTTGAATCGTGATCTTTAATAGGAAACAACCCTTGAATCATGATAAAGTCAAGTTTTATGATGCTGAAACATTTCTATGAATTCATGATTATAAGTTCTAAATGTTATGATTCCATATGTTTAATCATGTTCTATTCCTTTTATATCATTATGTTATGCATTCTAACCCATGTGCTAAGATTTATTTTAACGTTTATTCCCTTACGGATCTTTTTAGATCATTCCTTTGTTGCTTTTATGACCATGTTATACTATGCTGATTTTAGGGCTCAAAAGAAGTCAAGAACTCATAATGGAAGATAAATAAAGAAATTTTTTATTTAGTCCCATGTTTTCTGTTTTATTTATCTAATCATCTAACACACTATAATTCATGATACATGGATTGTAATTTGATGTTTAATTATTTTAGAAATAATGTAATTAAATGTGATAAAGGATATGATCATAATAGTTGGTAATAGTGGAAAACTTTAGAATTTTTTTTGCATACATGAAATAGAGCACTTTATTATGAACCCTAAGGATAAGTCTAAGTATAAAAAAACATCCTTAAATTTTGGTATGTATGGAATAAGTAGTTAATCACAAAAAATAATTCCCTTTCTGGATAGTACAAGTGGACATGGTTCTGGAATAGATGTATGTAGGAGATACAAATATAACAAGTTGTTCTAGGTCTATATCTGGGTAACCTAGTAATCGAAAAAAGGCCTTATTATGCACCAAGTATGACACTCCTGGGAGATATTCTTTGGTATATTCATCAGTTCATTACAAAAAATTATTAAGAGATTAAATAAAATTTTTATAAGAATATATATTAGTAAACAGATCATGGATAACCACAATTTAAACCTAGGTAATCACAAGATAGGATATACTTTTCTTTTAAGAGTATATCCTTTCATGTTTAAAGTTCAATTTTTATTCTTATTAGCTATGTATTCAAGCCCCATAATTTAACTTTCAATAACATAGCTATTTGACGGATATAGAAGAACATATGATAATAATCAATGTGATAGGGAATGTGATGAATGACCTAATGAAATGACAAATACGATGAAAATGGTTGCTCAAAACAACATGATAGTACTTTTTCAACTAGATTATGTTTTGAAAAATAGCTTTAATCTTGTAGAACACCCTTATTATCTATGGAAATAGAATGTTTCAATTTAATCCTTCTTGTGTAAAAGGCCTCCCATGTAATGTGGATATTTTGATCCCCTCCCCAGGGAACCATGTATTAACTCCATTGAAAAGATATACACTATCCTCAAATTCATAGAATAATTGAATGTTGTTCCAGTGGTCTATCGTTTTTATGGGGAACATGATCAGTAAGAGACACTGATAAAAAATATGATGTCCCATGAATAAATTGATTCCATGGATAGGGAAGAATTCAATACTTTTTTTCAATAAATATTTTTCCCAAACCATCTGTCTCAATAAGAAAAGATAATTCCTCTGGCATAATAAGAAAGAAGATGAGCCTATTGGGGCATATGAATCAAAATTTACAAGACATGCCTCCAAAATTTTCATGAACACTGAAAGAATTTTGGATATATTATTTAGAAAACTAAATCCTTGTCTATGGAAATCATTTGTGATTTGAGACTTCGAATTTTATGAGAATGATATATTTTGTTCCATCAAGGTAGAAATAAATATCAATGACTACCAATGTTCTCGATGGCCTTGTGGAAAAAAATATAAAAAAAAGATTCTAATATGGTTGGATCAGCAAATATGCCCCATGATGGAAAGAAGAAAAAATATCCTGCATGTCACAATTATTGGAAAAAGCATCCTAGGAACTATCTAATGAGAACCAAGAAATGATTTAAATGTGGAATAATGAGGAATATGGAAATATCAACTGAAGAGATATGAAGTATACAAATAATGCAGAGGAATAAAGGGAGGATCATATCGATTCTCAAATATTAGTATAGTGTTTCAACTGCAGGGAACATGGAAATTTTTCAAATAAATGACCAAAGACTATATTTTTTAGAGGAAATCAATAATAAACTCCAAGGAAACAATGAAGGGATACTACTACCACTACTGCTGATGTGGAGCCGGACAATGATGTGGTGATAGGTACACTAGTTATTAATTTATGAATAGATAATGTACTATTTGATTCTATTTATAGTCATTCTTTCATATCTTTCAATTTTAGTAGAACTATTCAAAAAACACCTAAAAATTTAGGAGATTGACTTATATATTAGAATAACTAATGAGGAAATTAGTGTATCCTGAATACACTAATCCTCCCTAGTTAATGATGGTTGACTGAATCTCCTAGAAAATATTTTTTTACTTATTTTAGTGTATTTTTATACTATTTTGGCCATGGATTGTCTATCTTTATAAAAATTCATCTTCAACTTACGGGAATGGGAGATCTTTCTTTACAACTCGAATCATACTCCAATTATTTACAAGTGTAAGGAGGAAGATGAATCTTCATTAAGATCATTGTCCCAATTGTGGATATTACTTATTTATGATCAAACATATCTTTCTCAAATGATTGAAAAAAATTTAGAGGTTTAGGATCAAGGACATTCCCATTGTAAGACATTACACTATTGTATTCACCAAAGAATATGCCTAACCCAAAAGTTGTGTTCTCAATTGAAATTATTTATATATCTCTTCTAATATCAAATAAAACTTATATAATGGCCATCGTTGAGCTAGAAAAACTAAATAATTAGTTATAAGATAATATGGGCTAGGGTTTTATATAACCGAGTGCTTCACCATGGGGTACACCAGTCCACTTTGTCAAGAAGAAGGATAAATTCCATAGATTATTGTTAGCTCAATAAATTTATGATAAAGAACAAGAATACCCTACTATAGAAACATTAATAGTTTGATTAGCTACGTGGGGAACATTATTTAACTACAGTATACCTTCAGTCATGATATCACCAATTAATAGTGAGGAATAATGTTATTACCAAGACTACCATTCGAATAAGGTATGGACACTATTAGTTCTTAGTGAGGACCTTTGGACTCAAAAACTCTCCAATAAGTTTCATGGATTTAAATAATAAAGTCATTAGATATTACATTGTATAATGATTGGAAATATTTATAAATGATATTTTGATATACTCAAAGGTCAAAGAGAATCATTAGGTAAATTTGAATACTATGCTCAAGTATTTGCAATGGGAGAAACAATTTCAAATGTACATTAAATGTGAGTTTGAGATTTGGGAAGTATCATTTTTGGGGCATGTTATCACTAGAAAAATAATATCTAAGGACCATTCATATACAATCAAAATATAAGAGTGTCTATGGCCAACATCTATAAGGGAGTGGAGTTTTTCTAAAATGATAAATGTGTTGAAATCTATAAGGAGTACCAAAACATGATATCACTGCACCAAAACTCACTCTCCCAAAAACAAGAGAACTCTTTATGGATTATAATGATTCTTAAAAGAATGAATTAGGCTAAATACTAATTAAAAATGATAAAGTGATAGAATATGACTCAAGGAGGATAAAAATTAATGATAAAAAACTATCTTACAAATGATCTAGAGTTGGAAGCTATGATTTTTTGGTTGAAAATAAGGTGGCATTATCTCAATGGGCAGAAGTCTGAGAAATATATTGATCACTAGATTCTAATATATATATCCACGTAGAAGGGGCTTTATCTTCACAAGAAAAAAATGTTTAGATCTCATCAATGATTATGACTGGTCAATCTACTACCATTCTCGTAAGGAAAATAAGTATGTAGAAACTATAAGTATAAAAGATCCTACATCTTTATCAATGATGAGAATTCAGAGGGATCCCATATTCTTAGTCCTACAAAGGAATAATATGGGAATAATTGAGGGAGTAACATTATCAATTATTTCCTAAAGGATTTCTCTGCCATCCCTTGTAGAGGAAATAGAGGATAAAAAATGAAATGACGTAAAAGGTGGAAGCTTTCAGAAATTGGAATCCTCATATTTCAATATTGATAGAGAAAGAGTCATAATATTTGGGTCACAACTATATTTATCACGCAATCGACTAATAAAGAAAGGTCTTCTAAATGATTCACATAGCCCAATGTCTCTATTCACATTGGGAGAATAAATATATATAGATATCACTGAGAGAAATTTTGGTGGGACAATATTAAAAGGAGATCACTAAATATACATCACAGTTCATGGTATATCAGAATGTAAAGGGTAAAAGGTGAAAGTATAAAAGGATATGAAAACATTACCAATTACAACAAGAATTGTGAAAACATCACCATGAAATTTTTCAATAAACATACAAAGACATCTAGAGGAAACAATGTTATAGGGGTTATTGTGGATCACCTTACAAAGAAAAGACCACTTTATAAAAATTGGAGATGAATTCTCCCTGGATCAACTATCAGGGATATACCTCAAATAAGTTGTTAGGATGCATTGAGTACCACTGTCTATTTTATTTGTTACAGATCCATGATTCACCTCCATGTTTTGGAAAACTATCCAACATGCTCTAATCAATGATTTGAACATCAGTAATAGCTATCATCCTCAAACTAATTCCCAATATGAGCGGACTATTCATAACAACGAATCTATATTGAGAGTGTATTATATGGAATTTATGGGAATATTGAACAAAAATCTTCCATTATTCTGATTCTCCTACTAAAACATTTTCCACTCAAGAATCCAAATGGATCAATATGATGCTTTTTATGGGAAACGGTGTAGAACACTATAATATTTGGATGACATTGGTGAATTTAAGATGCTAGGTTTTGAAATGCTTGAATAAATGATGGAGAAGGAAAAAACCATTCACCAACAGATCGAGGAAGACCAAAGTCGATATAAGAGTTATGAAGGAAATTTTTGATCGGGGCTTATGTTAAATTCAAGATACATGGTATTCCTATGCATATCTTTATGGAAGAGGATCATGAGAGTTGGGATGAAAGTTAAGACAAGCCCCATCTACATCGTCCCCTTCGAGATATTTGATCATGTTAGAGTTATTTCAAATTGACTAGACCTCCCACCAATCATGTCTCTAGTATATGATGTATTCCATGTATCACTCTTGAGGATGTATATATCAGATCATTCACATGTACTGTCATCATAGGTCGTACAATTGGAGAATGATCTTTATTATAATGAATAGTTAGTTAAGATCTTGGATCGTAGAGATAATGTTCTATGCAACAAGGCCAACCACATAGTCAGGGTACTTTAGAATAACCAGATGTTTTAAGGGGATACATGGTTACTAGACCAATAATTGAATGAGAACTACCCGCACCTATTTTCAACAAAGAATGAGAAAAAAAAATTTAGGGTGAATTTTCATAAGGGGGGAAGGATGTAATGACCGAAGGTTATATCTATAGAAATTATTTTATTATAAATATTTTTATGGTATAAACACATATAAACCACAATAAAACCATTTTAAATGGTGAATGATTGAATTAAGAATCATTTCTAGAAGTTATGGGACCTACACCGATGAAATAATAGATAGGATTTTGGTACAGTAATGTGCCTCTTATAAATAATAAAGTGACCAATTTAATAGTAACCTAAAAAGAAGAAGTATAACTAATATTTATCCATCTTATAAATGAAAATATGACAGAATTATATCATAGTTTATGTAAATATTTTTTTAAAAAATTTATTAATTAAGTATTGGTATTCATAAGTATTTAATTACAATTTTATGACTATTTTAATAATTTGAAATAAAATTTATTTTCATAAAATATATTAATAAAATATATTTTTTATGTATTATGATTATAATATACTTTTATTAGACCTTGATAAAATTTTAAATATATTTGAAAATTAGTTTTAATTTTAAAATTTGTATTTTCCTAATTAATAATGATTTTATGAAAATTAAATTTATCATATTTAGAAAATTATTTTCATTAAATATAGTTAATTTATTAATTATTCATGTAAAAATGGTTAGTGTGGATTTTTTGGACTTTTCTAAAATACTTGATTTTTTTGGTGAATAATGAAATGAAGTAATTTACAGTATATATGGATAAATGAATTATTGATTCATTCTTGCGTCATGGTTGATATAATTGACCATTTTTTTAAATTAACATTCCAAAATTACATTACTTAGTCTCAAAAATAATTACAATTTCTTGTCTTGACCAAATTAATAAAATATTGAATAAAATAATGGGAAAACACCCCATATTCCACTCTAAATACCACCCTCACTACCTCTTCTCCTCACACCTCTAAAACCTTGATACTGGTATATATTTTAGCCAATACTCTAACAAAACATATCCTTCACATCCATTATCCTCTCGACTTAATAAAAGAAAAACAAAATCCCCTAAGGAGGTTCTCAAGAAGAAGGAGTCAAGAGGTAAGACCCTCTTATGGTTTCTTTTTTTTCATGTTCCTTTATTTTTTCTCTTCTCCTCACTTACCTTTGTCTATGTGGCATAAAAACTCAATTATATCATATATACTGAGATATTATCCTGTTTATGGAATAGTTATTCTTCAAAGATATTCTCCACTAAAATTTATTTTATGAATGAAAACATCATCTATGAGGTGATGATCTACCCCCTTCGTGGATAACATGCTTTCAACTTTCTATTTCACCATAAAGGCTGGTCATGAAACCATTTTTATAGTTGAAACCAATTATATTTTATTTATCATATCTTACTTAATTTTTTTGAATCAATATTTATTCCTGATAATAATTTATAAAACAACATGAGTTTGTTTTGATAAAAAAATATAATTTAATCCAAATGATTATCATTAATGATTTATATAAAGTATCACCCTAAATTCTGAAAATATTAACATTTAATATTTTATGTGTACATTAATGACACATAAGTTATGTTATGGAAAACTAACCTCATTAAAAATAATTTTCTACACACATATACAAGTAAATTGATCATTAAAATTCAAGGAAACTAACACTTCCATGAAACGATATTGAATTTCATAACCCACCCAAATGGACACAAATGAACTTCATAAAATTATACCAAATAAAATACTTTTATAAATGGATCTAGAATCATTAATCAATGAATCTAATTTGATTATTTAGAATAATAAGATCAGGTGAAGAATGTAAAGCACTAGTCCCCAATATCTCGGAGTCGGTGCTGAAACCGGCTGTGTATTTTTTTACAACAGAAACAAAATAATTACACAACCCATTACAAAACAGAGTAACTTTACTAGTACCTGTTTTTGGAAATTATATGCAACTGTTATATTTTATCAAAATAGTATAGAATTTACAATAATTAATGAAAATAATATTCAATTTTCTACCTCCACGTGGAAAAATATTTCACTGATAAATTTACTAAACCTATAAAAATGAATTTAAAACATTGGGTGAGCATATAAAATGGCCAGAAAGGGGCTATAAAATAATTAATAAATTCATCTAGATAATTACTTTAAAATAAATATACATACAAAAAATTATATTATCATAAGATATTAATTCAAAATAAATAAATTTTAAAAACAATATTTCTTCAAAAAAATTATAATGGAAAAGATATTTCGCAACTATCCATTTGAAATAAAAAAAATTTGGTGGGTCATTTATGATACATGGATAAAAAAATAAAAACCATAAGGCCAATAGTAATAAATAATATGGAAAAAAGTTCTACTACAATGTATGAGTTCACACACCAAAATGTCATATAATATACAAGTGAAAATTTGTGAAAACACTTTCATTGGGCTAACCTTTGTCAATCCTGACACAAATCATTACCAAAATACATACATAATATTATTATTTTTAAAATAATATAAACATTATTATCATATGTAATCAACATATTATTGAGACTTTCTAATTTTAATTTGGGAGAATCCCATGCTTGAAATAACTATCTTTATTTTAAAATTTATAAATAAATTGGATATTGAAATAAATATACACTTGATCTATAAATGCACGTAATTTCCTTTATAATGTAGATGATGGACATACCGAATTATTCATGACATGCCAAGGGATGAAGATAGAGTTTTTCATATTAAATGATATATTTTTTAGAATTGTAACCTAAAATGATAACTATTATCATTAATAATCAATGGGTACACCTAAACATAATCCATAAATTAGAATATTAATAATAAATTAAAACATAATATAACGATTTGGAAATCAACGATTCACCCTTTTTAATAAATAATGTTATATAAATATATGTATTTATATACATACATACATACAAATATATATATATATATATCATTATTTCATATAGATTAAATGATGCTTTTAAAATATAAGCAAAACCGTTGATAAATGATTTATCTTCCAACATATCAACTTAGAGATAAAATTTAAAACAAAAAATTTATAAAATATGAAAGACAGAAACTTGTATAACTACATATATATATATATATATATATTTACACACATAAAGAGATATATATACATAAGTATATCATTGTAATCAACATAATTTTATGAAAATAAAATAAAACCTTACACACCATAGACTTAGAAATATAATTTAAAATATAAAAAACAAATATTATTTGTTATAAAAATAGATTATTATATAAATTTATATATAAATATATAGAATTACACACACACAAACACACACACACACTTGTATATTTATAAAATGAGAAGAAATTAATTTAAATAAAATAAATCCTCAAATTCATAAGAATTAGGGTTTTATAAGGAATCATTTAAAACAAAAATTTAATGAAAAACTTCTTAATAAAAATTATTTTAAAAAAATATAGGTATGTGTATATATTTTTATATACACACATATATATATATATGTGTGTGTTGAAACATAAAATAAATTGAATCCTTACCTTATTTCTGAAATAAATATGAACATGATCTTAGTGTCCTAAATAATCTAATTATATTCATTAATTAATAAGTCCAGAACCAATTATACATATATTTGATTTCATAAATTTTTTTATCTATATAAATATCCCTTTTTTGGGTTATGAAATTCAATTTCATCGCTTGAAAGTGTGAATTTCTTTCATTTTACTGATTGATTTACTTTTATATGTGTTTGAAAAATTATGTAGAATGATGATTTTTATACAAAAACGAACCTAAATGTAATTAATGAACATATAGAATATTAAAATAATATTTTTTCTATATGTTATAAGTATTCATTAGATAAATCATTACTTATAATTGTATAGATTAATTATGCATTTTTTGATGACAATGTACTCATCTTGTTTTATAAATTATTATCATGCATAAAAAATGATTCCAAAGCATTAAATAAGATATAATACATATACTTTAATTTGGTTTGACTATAAAAATGGTTTCATGTCCAGAATATAAGGTGAAATTGAAATATTAAAGCACGTCGTCCACAATGGTGGGATATCCACCTCACGGTTGATGTTTTCAATTTTAAAATAAATAAGACAGGAGAAGAGATTTGATGAATAATTATTCCATAAACATGATAAAATTATAGTATATAAGAGATAATGGAGTTATCATTCCATTTTTACATGGGGGAAGTGAGGATAATAGATGAAAATAAAAGAACTTGATAATGATATTGAATGAAACTAGAAGAGGGTATTACCTCTTGATTCATTTTTCTTGAGATCCTCCTCAAGGGATTGGTTTTGGTACTTTGGTATGGCCAAAATATCTTGGATATGGGGGGGGAGTTTTTGTAAGAGTATTGGTTATAATATAGACATGTCTCATGGATTGAGAGGTTTGAGGAGAATAGGTGGTGACAGGAGGTATTTATAGTGGAGGGGGAGGTTTTTTCTCATTATTTCATTCAATATTCTATTATTTTTATCAAGACAAGAAATAGTTCAGATTCTTGGGACTAAATGAAATAATGTGTGCTTCACAATTTGAACGAAATGGCCACATACAGCATCCACAACTCAATCAGGACTCAAAAATGTATTTATTAACATATGATGTCAATTACTGTATTTCGCTATTCACAAAAAATTCATGTATTTTAAAAAAATCTCAAAAATTCACCACAAACATTTTTAAAATTGTAGAATAATAAAAGTGAACATAAGTTTATGAAAATAATTTTATAAATAAGATAAATTTAATTTTTATTTAAAATCATTATTTAATAGAAAAATATAAATTTAAAAATTTAAAATGATTTTCTTATTAGATGAAAATTTTAATAAGGTCTCATAAAATTATCATAAAATCATTTTTCATCAAAAAAATAATTTATGAATAAATTTTATGAAAATAATGTTTTTTAAACTATTAAATTAATCGTAAAATTTTAATTAAATACTTATAAATAGGAACAGATAATTAATAATTTTTAAAATAATTATTTTCTTATACTATCATATAATTATATCATATTTTCACTTATACGATGGAAAAATGTTGTTTATATTTTCATTGGTGTGGTTACAACTCATATGACTAGATTACTATTTATAAGGTTCACATTACTGTTCTAAAGGTCCAGTTACTATATCATTGGTGTAGGTTCCTTAACTTATTAAAACTGTTGTAATTTCATTCATTGATCATTTATAAAGATAATAATGTGTTTTATATGTTTTTATACCATATGAAATTTTTTATAAAAAGGGAATTTATGTTGATAAAACTTTGGGTTGTTATCTTATTTATTTTCATAAACCCATTTTTTAGACCTGAAAATTATTTATAAAAATATATGAGATCATTGTGATAAAAAAATGCTAAATTAATCAAAATGATTATCAGTAATTATTTATCTAATAATTCACCCTCAGTTAAGGAAATAGAATGGTATTTTAATATTATATAATTTCATTAATAACATATATGTTTAGTTCATGAAATCTATCCTCATTATACATAATTTTTCATACAGATATACAAGTAATCTGATCATGACAACCAAAGAATCTCATGGTTCCATTCGATGAAATTGAATTTCATAACATACCAAAAGTGACACAAATAAACATAATAATATTATACCAAAAAAAATACATGTTATAAATTATTAATTAATGAAATAAGAAGTTTTTATAGAGGTTAAGGAACTAACACCACATAAATAGTTACAAGAACATTGGAATATTAATGTGACCATTATGAATAGTAAACCAGCAAATTGAATAGTAACATAAAATATGGAATTATAAAAAAAATTATCCATTTTATAAGTGACAATATGATATAATTATATTTAAATATAAGTAAATAAATATTTTATTAATCTATTAATTAAGTGTTGGTATTCGTAAATATTTAATTACAATTTTTTGACTTATTTAATAATTTTAAAGAAAATGAATTTTCATAAAATTTATTAACCAATTATTTTTTGATGTATTATGATTATATGTAAATTTTATAAGACCTTAATAAATTTTTTAATGTATTTCCATAGAGGTTATATTTTTTCATCTAGTATTTTACTATTAAGTAACAATTTTAATTTAAAAATAAATTTATCATATTTAAAAAATTATTTTATTAAAATTGATTCAATTTTGAATTCTCTATGTAACTAAATGGTTTTGGTTTTTTTTTGGGATTTTTATAAAATACCTGAATTTTTTTTTGTAAATAGTGAAATACATTAATTTACAGTATATGTAAATAAATAAATTTTTGAGTCATACTTGAGTCATGTATGATGTACGTGACCATTATTTTAATTAAAATTCATAAATAACTATATTTAGTATTAGGAATAGTCACTATTATTTTATTGAGAAATATAATTTAATATTGAATAAAATAATGAGAAAACACAGATCATGAACTATAAATACCACCCCTCACCAATTCTTCTCCTCACAACACTCAAGCCTTCATCCTTGTCTATATTCTACCCAATAATATTACAAAATTTATCTTACACTTTAGGAGATTTGATTCTTAAAAAAAATACCAAAACCAATCACTTATGTAAGTTCTCAAGAAGCAATGAAGATGTAAACCCCTCTTCGGTTTTCATTGAATTTCTTTTTCATGTTATTTTTTTATAACTCCCCCTTATCCATGTGGCATGGAAACAGTAGTATCTTAAATATAATGAAATTTATTCATGATTGTGGAATACTTTATCATAAAATATCTTTTCCTCTCTCTTTTATTTTATGAATGAATATATCGTATGTGAGGTTTTGGTCTACCACCTTCATGGATGGAGTTAATTCATATTTTAATTTCACCATCAAGGATAGACATGGGTTTTTTATGGTTTAACCAGACTATATTATATTAATTATATCTTACATAATGTTTTGGAATCATTTTTTACACATAATAATAATGTATAAAAAAGACATGTTCATTATGACAAAAAATTTTAAATTAATCTAAAGGATTATCATTGAAGATTTATCTAAGGAATAATTATCACATCTAGAATAAACGGTATCTCAAAATCCTATAAGTTCATTAATAACATATAAGTTCTTTTTGGACAACTTTCTTCATCATTCAAAAATTTTCTACACATATATTTGTAAACTGATCATGAAAACCATGGAATCTGATGCTTCTAAGCAATGAAATTGAATTTCATAACCCACTAAAAGGGACATAAATGTAAATAATAAAATTATAACAAATAAAATACATGTATAATTTGTTATTGTATTTTTAATTAGTGATTCTAATATTATTATTTAGTAAATTAAGAGCTATTGTATAATCATTTTATACATAACATAAGGGATTCTACCCAAGACCCCATTATTGATTTGGGTTATTCTATCATTCTTTTTACACATATTAAATTATAATTTATTTTTTATTTACATATTTAATATTATGTTTATATGTTCTAAACTCATGTGTCACAATAAATTCACCCTTATTTATATGGATAAACTTGTTTTTTAAAATGTTTCATACTCAGTTATACCTGATAAGTATGCTCGATTTAATGGAACTTCCTAAATTCTATCCCATTTTCATATTTTTTGCACAATATATTTTAAGGAACCTTTATTTTTCTATGATCACTCATTTTATCATAAAACAATTCTTTTTTCCAATTCTTTTTTTATAGAAACTATTATTCCTTTTCCATTATAAAGAATATTTAATTTTTCCCTTAAACCTTACTAAAATGTTTTATTCGTAATGTTTCATAATAACAATTATAAATTATGTTTGATGTCAGTTATCATGATATATACCGACATTTCTTTATTAATAACCATTAACGATTCAATTCATTTCATTTAGGAACTCTTTTACGATACTTCCATTTATAATGCTTTTGACATGATTGTGACACTAAATTCTTTCATTGGAACACCTTATATTTATGTTTGATTGCATATGTATGAATTATTATTTAGAATTAATATTCATGAAAATTTTATGATGGGTGTGATGAGATTGTGCTCCAATTAGTAGGGAAAATTTTATTCTCATGAGACATTGTGTGAAATGGTATTGGTGGTTATCCTTGACTCATGCCCCTCCATGTGAAACACATCTAGACTCGTGCTCTTATATATACAACAAGCCTTGAATCATTATAATGTCATGTTTTATGTTCCATCCACATTGCTATTAATTCATGACTGTATGTTTTATATTTTATGGATCTATATGTTTAATCTTGTTTAATGCCTTTTCTATAATTCTGTTATTCTTTCTATCCTCTGGGCTAAAATTTATTTTATTGTTTATTCCATTACTAGTTTTTTTATCTCATCCCTTTATTTAGGTTATACTCAGGTAATCCTATTCAGATATAAGAAAAAAAGGAACTTACAATCTCATAATGGATGATGAATAATTAAATTTTTTATTTTGTCCCCCTTTTTAGGTATTTGTACCTAGTCTTCCAAGACACTAGACTTCACGATCCTTGATATGTAATTTTATGATTAATTATGTTTGAAATAAGGTAATGATATGTGTAAAAGGATAGGGCTTCAATAAATATAATCATTTATAGATTATATTTTAGTGGAAATAATATTTTCTAGAAATTCTCTATGAAAAAGGTTCTTTTTTAAGTAATAAAATATTGTTTGTATTGAAAAATCGACATAGGAAATTGAGAGCTATTATCATTGTAAAATTTATAGAAATTATTATCATGAAAAACAAAAATGGTCTTATGGTTCCAAATTAATGTGTCACAATAGATGAAAATAAAATTTTGAATTCTAAAAATAAAATAATCATAAAATAAATTAGATATATCAGTTATGTTATAAATCACCTCACCGATTTAATCAACTTATTGCTTCATTAATTGAGCCCTGACTTTGTACATAACATTCATCGACTCATAATCTAAATAATTTAATTAAGAACGTATAAAATAAGATAAATTGAATGAATCTACCATTTCTAACTTTTGACTGAAACTTCCCCTTAAGAAATCATGTGATTCATCACAAGATGTGATGAAATTTTATGTAAATTCTGTAAAAAAAAGAACCATTGAACATATAAAGGTCTTTAAAATCCATTACACACATATTAATTTTTTTAGTACCATAATTTCATGAAATAATTATTAATTTAATTTTTATACAAAAAAGGTCCATAAAATATTTTAAATCAAATTGTGATGACTTTTAAAAGTGCATTTAGGATATATATAAAAAATAGCAAAAATAAACAGTGATGTAACCAAACAATTTACTGAACATACTTTTATTGCATGAGACATTTTGTATACCATTACATATAGAAAATAAAGAGATAATAATTATAAAATATTATTTGTATAACAAACCTTAAAATTTCTATGAATATAATAATGCATTATAGGGAAAACAAAGAGAACTATTATTGACTCCATGTAAACTAGAAATCATATTTTTGATGAAATGAATAATCACATTCCAAAATACTAAGAATGTTTTATTCCATCAAAAGAAATTAAATTAAATTACTTTATAATTATTTAAAACACACTTAATGTTATTCATGATCTTTTTAAAAGGCACACTAAAAACTAGTCGTTCATTGAAAATGAATAGATGATAAGGGATACATAATCATCTTCTAACCGTAATATGCTTAAACCATTAATCATGGGAACGACTAAGGAAATATTTTCAGAAATATTTCGTAGAAATATAATCGAAAATTATTAATAGGTTTTCTCATTTTGTAAACCATCTATCTCAATAGAATAATTATCTTAGATATCCATTAATTAGAATATAAATCACAATAAACTTCAAAATGACATTAACCGGATAAAACATGGTATCATGGAAAACATACATTTTAAGAATTGTTAGAATGAATATACAATTTATTTTGTAAAATCATTAAAAATATTCCACTTAATATAAATATTTTACCACTTTCTCTTCTTCATTAGAGAATTGACACACATTGAGGCATTGAATAAGAAATTTTGAATTATATTTATATGAATAAATCCAAATTTATCAGGTGTAGTATATTTTTAAATGTTACTTCTAGGAATAGTTGTAAAAATTATACAAATGATTTTATGTATATTATTCTCAATGATAAGTAGCCTAAAAAAATTAATATCAGATGTTTTTATTTGATATGGAGTAGAGTTAAAATTGAAAATTAAGGCCATAAGGTATAAAAAATATGAATTATTCCCTAATAGACTTGATGATATTTGTGTATAATTTATCCCATTATAAGATTCATTATTTGTTACTGAACCCATCAGGACTAGCTACAATATGAATGTTTATATAGAATAGAATATATTATATTTTATCCTCATGTGAAGCATCCATCTATAAAAAATTCTGATAATTATCAATATTAGACAGATTAATATCATATTTATGAGAAAAATTAATTCCCTAAGAAATATAAAATTTAATGAATTAATATAAAATATATTTAACAATATTATTCTCAGTTATTTATAGGTAATGAAATTTGTGAATAAATTTATTTTTCTTATTTCATTTATTTATGTAAGAAATAAAATACCTAATGTTTCGGTCACTATATTGAATTCAACTCACATTTAGATAACATCTTATCAGGTTGTCCTTATGTAAATATTGGTTATCAAAATTTTAATGAAGATGGAGGTCTTCCTAGTCATGGAATTATTTATACTGTAAATTAATTTTATTGGATTTCATATTAATTATAGCTATCTTTATATCATCATAAATTTTTGAGAAATATCCATTACTTTATAATATGAAAAAAAAATTACCCTTTTTATCATCCATGATAAAACATAAAGATAACATCCATGAAACTCATTCATCAAAGCCTTATAAAAAATCACATGTCATCTAATAATAGTTAACCAAGTATTATTAAATTTAAATTTCAATGATGGAAGACATCATACATCAATATTAACATTTATAGGAAAAGTTATTTGATTGTAATGGAACTTTAAAAGAGAAACTCTATCAATTTAAATAGTTGTGAAATTATGATCAATGTGATAGATTAACATGTACAAATTAATTTCATAATTACCAATAACTGTATATTTACTACAAGTAATTTTTTTCATAAATAGAAATATCTAATAAATTAAAAAAAAATCATTATCTAGATTTATTAGATTTAATTTTGAAAAACATAATCCCAAATTTATCATTAGATTTTAAAATAACGTTGTAGTTTTTATTAATGAATAAATTATTATTTAAATGTTCTAACAATGTTTTATTCTCTTTCTAACAGTAACTCCATCTAATATAAGAGTAATAAAACTATTAAAAAAAGTATACGAGTAATATAATATGCTAATGAAGAAATATATACATTGAAAAAGTCCAATATATAATACAGACACTTTTGGTGGGTAATTACCCACAATGTTTCGAATGTACTATCATTATATTCATGATAAATAATAGAATATCCAAGAGTCCCCCAAATTAATAATATAAATATTTTAAATTTTATCATCACATCAGCAATACCTACTAATAATGTGTTTTGGAATTAATAAAATGTATAAGGGTTATGGAAGTAAGAGTATGGGAAATCCTATGATAATTACAATTCACAATGATTATTGGAACCTTTAAATGGACCTTGTAATGGTGAAGTGTTTTTATTCCTCCACTTCATAGGATTAATATGCCCATATATGGATAAGATTTCATTTATTATATATATAATCAATATTTTAATAGGTTATAGTAACATCATTGGTAACATGATTTTGAGTAGCGTCAGTATTAATGATGCGTATAATTATAGGGGCATGGAACTTTATCTGAATATGTATATTTTATCACAAAATGGTTACTCCGAAAAATACTCTTACATTAGAATATTTTGTTCTATTATTGATGTATCTCTAGAAGAGTTCGTTTCAGTCTGTTATGGGGAGGTGTTCACATTGTCCATTAAAACCCGATCCTAAATAAAGTTATTCAATAATTATTTCAATATGACATTAAGATAATTCCCCAGAGGTAATAACTAACAATTATCCTTCTATTATACACTATTTTTCACATTTGAAAAATCATTTTCTTGATTTTTGACATTATGTTCTCAAACTTCTCTATGATTCTTAGAGAAAAATCACTAGGATCATATAGATCTTTTTCCCCATTATTCTCACCAATGTTATTCATCTTATTAAAATAATACATTTCATCAAAATTGATCATATAAAAAGTGTACATCTATTTAGATCTTATATTATTTTGAATCTCATTATCTATTATAACATAGTCACTACAAAATTTGGGAAACCTTTCACACTTAATATTAATATTCATGTTATTATCACATATTGAAAAGACCACATTTTTTGATAAGGGGTAACTAATATAAAATTAGGTATAGATCTAGGAAAAATATATTAATATGATCACCTTGATACCTTAATGTTTGAATATTATTCTCCCAATTATAGAATCCATATCATTCAAAATTCTAGGATTCTAGTAGATCAATCTTAATCTAAATATTTTCAACCATACATGAGAATAAGATATAAAAAGGGTTTAAATTTAGGATTCCATTCCTAAATATGCCGGTGTACAATATTAAGGGAAAAAATTAACATCTAGTTATTTTTAAATAATACCATTATGTTCGATAGAATATAAGAAACACAACACCGAGCTTAAAGAAACCACAAAATATTATAATTTAAAGACTACCTTTACAACCAATACAATGAATTAGAAGGTTTAAATAGGATTAAAAATACTGGGAGATATATATAAAGGCACTGAAAAATTAAATTATAAATATTATTTATTAGGAAATAAGATATCAATTTTTTTAATGTCATGTGAGTCTTTAAAAATACGTATTTTTAAAACTTATTTTTCATACTAAATATGAGAAAATATTATAAATAATTTCATGAAATTTTATAATTTTTTTTGATAAATTTATCTTCATTTTTTAAATATTAAAAACAAAATAAGTTCAGGGTTAATTTTTGAAATTTTTCTATAATGATTGATTTTCTAGTGAATAATAAAAATATTGATTTTCATTGAAAATAAAAATTTTCTTTCAAGCATGTTAAAATTTAACTATGTTTTAAATTCGTTTAAAACGACTATTTGTTCTAATAAATTATAAATTATACAATTATGTTTATTTTAATTAATGTTATTGTGGAATTTGGTATACTATTTTTATTCTTAAAAACATTTTTATGAAATACATTTTTACATTTTATTTTGTGTTTTAATCTCAAAATAATTATTGAAACATTAAGAAATTGAATCTTGAAAAATGGATTTCATATTTGGAATCATGAGGTATAAATTGTTTGAATATTTCCCTTTAATTTATGTTTTCATTATGAATATTAACCAAACAATAATAATTATAACCATGGTAAGATTAAATTGAGTAGTTATATTTGAAAACAATGTGATAAGTCATTAAAAATCAACCCAAATCTTGAATTTATTGAATATTTTAGAAGTAAATAGTATACATAAATACCTAATAATAATATATATTTTTTATTCATTTTACCTTAGTAATAACATTTATATTATTTTAATAAAGAAAGTTACAAAATATCCATTTTTCTTATAATGTCAAATATATTCACATAAGTAAAATAATATTCTTTGAAAGAATATAAATTTATTTAAAAATAACTATTTTATTTTTATCATGGTGGATTATTTATAATTTTTAGAGACTAAATAATTAAATTAAATGAATATGTAATTCCGGATTATTAATTATTTAATCAATAAAAAATTATATAAATGAATTTAAAAATATTATATTTAATACAGTTAATAACAATTACCGCGATAAATGAATTTTATATATAATTATGACATATTAGGTGTTTTCAAAATATTATATTTTAATTCCACCTCTTTCTTGATGCTTTTAATATCAAATTAAATGAATAGATTAAAAATGAAATTAATTTTATATTATAAAAAATTATTTGATTAAATTATATAAAATTCATAAATATTATGAAAGTTGGAATGCGGGAAAATATGTGGTCTATGATTTCATAACATAGTGATTTATAATCCAATCATTACCTTATATGTAATATTCTATCCCATTAAGAGTGAAAAAGACATTACAACGGTAATGGTTTAATAATGATAACTACGAGGTTCAACCATGATTTAATGATTTAAACACCACTTAAACCAATAAAATTTTATTTTATGATGGTATTTAATGATAAATTATCTTATATTAATATATATTTTAATTTGGAAACATTTTATAAGATAATATTATATTTATATGTTTATATTTTATGAAAGTCAAAGAGTGCCCCTCCATGGAACATTTAAAAGGGAAAACCATAATTGATCTTTATTACACAAATTGTTTCTTTATAGATTGACCAAAAACTTAAAAATAGTATTTTTAACATCCTTATACAAATTCTAGTGGTACTGTTCTTCTTAAAATACCAACCATATATTCATTAATTTGAGATCTAAAGGAAGTCAACACGAGAAGAAGAAGTTATATTTAACAACTCTATCAATTTATATATTCCTATACATCCTATAAATATTCTATAAACATAAATAAAACTATAAATAATGTATGATAAATTGACATATATTTATTAATATTATGTTATAACTAGACTATATCTTATTTCCATCTTAGGAAAAGCGTAAAAGTTTCTCGTGTGTATGTATGGCTTACCATCTCCACGCAGTGTCATAATTTATTAATCAAAACCACATAACATGGATGGTTAAACATATAAATAATGATGATATATGATATTTAGGACATTATTATTGTTTTTATATTATAATATCATATCTACCTTCTATCCTTATAATTTGTTGGAAAAGGATAACAGCCCTCATGCGTAGGTGTGAACTACAACCTCCATAAAGCGATGTGGAATGTTTTTAATTTATTGTATACATGTATGGTAATGAGGTAAGATTAAATAAATATATTTGTTATATATAATTTAAGAATTATTCAGAAAAGGTGAATTATTATTTATCATTCTCCCATTCCATCCATTGAAAAGTGAAAACTATGTTCATGCATACGTACGACCTATCATCGTCATGAAGGATGAGATTTGTTTTTCAATCTCTATGATTCATGGATGACTCAAAATATATATGTAATGAATATATATGATATTTTTATCATGAATATTATTTCTGATTTTATTTTACCATGATAAAAATAAAATGATCAAAACTACTAAAAACAAACATATAGAAAAACAAGGTAGTTATCACGCAGAATAATGATTTTAATAAAAAAATTGTTAATAAATATGTGGTAAATGTTTATAAGTAATTTATACATGGAATAAAATATTTTAATGAATTTAAAAAATTTATTTATAATACATATATATTTTTAATATAGAAGTTTTAGACACATATTAAAGAAATTAGACCTTGTGTAAGAGATTTATGTTTGCATCTCATTTTAACTGGGATTCCTTATGTCTGAATTTCCATTAAAAGATATTTTATGACAATTTTATAATAAAACGCATTAATTTTTTTCCTAACTATATTATAATAGATTAAAATTTTTACATTCATTTTACTCTTCATTATAACTCAAGGGACTGGAAGAATGTTTTTATATGAAATTGACTTTATTTTTATAATCGGTTGAAAATACTTATTATTCTATGCCAATATTTTTTAATAATATTTAAAATAATGTTTTTTTATTATCCTATTAAATTTTCTATTCTATTTTATCCATGATTTAAATTATAAAAAATGTTTGTATAGGGTAAATCTTGTCAAATGTGGTACAATTCAATATTCTTTCAAATGTGTAAAAGGAATATTTTTTATATGACCTGAAATAAATTTCTCAGCATCATGACCACTAATTTATTCAATTCTTCCTTTAAAATTTTCCATGGTTCTTTTAGAATAAAATAAAATTCTTAATATTATAGAAAACTTTAGTTTTTAAATTTTATTTTCTAATTTAAAATGACATTTTTATCCAAAATATTTTAAATGTCATTTTTGTGGTATTCATATTCATAAAAGACAAAAACCCTTTATTTTACATTTGATCCACATGGGATGTTTTGAAATTATACAATAAATATTATTTCCTTGGATATTTTATGATGTTTAAATATTGACGTTTTATATTCTTGATTGAATATGGATATCCATTGACTCATATAGATTTTTTTTGAATGAATTGTATTGATCATTCTATTTTTGTAAAATGTAGTGAAAAATTAAAAGATGAGTAGGACCTAAAATTATATACACCCTCAATAAATTCATAGGTTTCATGGTATAAAACATATTGGAAAGATTTATAGTTTGAATCTATAGGACCATTCCAAAATTATTGTGTATTTGGTGTATGCCTGCCCACATAATGAAATAGTCTTGTTTTATCGGCCTCACAATGTAGATTTTATGTGGCCTTGTTAGAATTATAAATTCTCAGTTAAGAGTCTTTAATAGTTATATTAATGATTTCGTTTTAGAGAGTCCATGATAATTAATTTCCATAATTATCCATTTCATTTATTAATAATTAAATCTTTATTGACCATGTTTTTTATGTTGATATTAGCTCTAGATTCTCAATGAACCTATGTTATTGATTTAGTGGAATGTTTTTTATTATCCACTATCCAATTCTAATTATTTTCTATTTACTCATGATATCTTCCACTATACATAACCCTTATAGATAATATGATCAAACCCATTAGTTTTCATGCATTCCAAAGTATATGAAAAACTATATTTGGAATAATATCACAGTTGTGAGAATATATCTTATGATATGTAGTTTATATTTCTAGAGAGAATAATGGGAGTCATGTATGTGTTTAGTTCTTAAATACTAATAATTTATTCAGTACAAAGGGATACAATCTGTTCTATATTATTCCAATAGAATAATGAAATCACCAAATCTGAACCACTAGAGTCAGGGTCGTTATATTTTATATTAGAGGTCAAATTTGAAGAAACCATAGAAATAAGATCATAAATAAACATAGATAACATGAAAAATATGAGAGTCCCTAATAGTATTTGAGAAGGTTTAACACTTGATGGAATTTAATTTTATGGATCAATAGCCATGATAATTATGATCTATATTAGGGTATATCATTGTTAAGTGATTGATCCAATCAGATAAAAGGAAATTAACACACGTAGTCAATGTAGGGATTTTCTCATTGAAGAACCCATTATAGATGTAATTTGAATTAGAGAAGATCATGAATATATTAGCTATTTTGACTCATGTAATGACAAATATCCATTTTTTGTATAGAACAACATGCTGTTTAATAGTGTTATTTCCCAATGCTGGATCATTTCATGTGATAAAATCATCCATATTTTAGTGTAACTACTAATCCATTGGTATATGAAAAATAGTTTAGGTCCCTTTAAAATACATTTCTAAAATTCGGATGTAATGAAAGTGAAAATTTTATTCTTGTAGTTTAATTTTTGAAAGTTGTTTCTAATAATTAGCATTTTTTTATCTAGAATATTTAATATATTTATGAAATAAAAATCATATAATTATGAACATTTAATCTTATATTATTCAATCAATACATTCATCTTGAGCAACGAACATAAATGGAAAAATAATATCTCAATCTAATACTAAAGGAAGTGAAAAGTGTTGCTAAGTATGAGAAAATAATTTAATGGTTCTAAAGTCATGCTATAGACATGGTACATGATCTTGAAGGTAATATTGATCATTTCATTGATGGTAATAAGGTAGAAATCTATACGTAACTAGTATTTTAATATTTTTTTATCATAATATGATATGGTATCATGTTATACAAGGATAGAGAAATAATTTTTAACGTCATGTATTTTCATAAATATTTAATATAAAATGATGAAGATTGATTACAAAGAAAATATGAAATTGTGGGAAGAAAAAGAGGGAAATTTGGGACTTATCAAGTGGGATAATTTTGGAAATAATAAACTTGTACTAGATAAAAGGAAGTAAGAATTTTTTTCATGTGCAGTTAATGATGTCATAAAGAACTGGAATGTATCAAAAATTAAAAAAACATTGATATACAATTTGTCAGCTATATACTACTAGGTAATTATTCATACCAATGTATCATGAGTCAATGGACCTTTATATACAATAATCCAAGGAGAGGACGATCATAGGACATCAATACAACTAATGGGAAATGATTAAAGTTAATTTTGTATTTAGATTTAATAATCATGATATGGAAATATTATATTAGTGATATTATGTAAATAAGAATCCCAAAACATCTAAGGATTTTTTCATAGTAGTTTTTGAAAAGATATTAAATCATATATTAAATGGAACTGATAACAAACAAAAGTAATTTAGAAAAAAAGTGAATTTTTTTTGAAAAACGTGATTGAGGGAACGATAACCTGTAATATGTGCCTACTGGTGAGAAAATGATGATAAATATATGTTAATAATGTGAATGGGACATTATTAATGACATTAAAATTATCTACTGAATGTATGGTATATATATAGTGTATTTTATTGATTTTTTATAAATTTAAGAAATATATATGATAATATGACATTTTATTCAATGAAAAAAAAGTGGATCAGATTTCAGAAGCATTCACGTATTAACTATTTTTTATGGTGATCATGATATTCACATATTTGGTATTTAACATTAATAACTATATTATATTGTTTTCATAACTGATGAAAGTTTGGTTTTGGAAATTTAGACACCGTATTGTTAGATTTTTTTATATTGAATTTGGTGGGATATATTTTGGTGGAGCAAGAAAGTTAAATTTCTATGGAATGGATTATGTTGATCATTGAGTGTTTATATTTAACTAATTATAACCATTTAGGTTTTAGTAAATATTAACTGATATAGGGAATCACTTATGAGTATTATTATTCGTTAAAATTCAATTTCGGTGCCTTAGTTATGAAAAATTTCTTCTTGAATATTCATTTTTTGGAGAAAAGGTAATGTGTAAATTGATCATAGCACAACCAAAGGATGCGTTTTTTCTTATGAAATAGAATGAGATCAAGTAAGTATATTTTCTTGAGTAATTCTTCCTAGAAAAAAAATAATCCATAAACATTAGGCAATGAGACATGAAATGAAAACATTATCCATTTACATTCATTTATGATGAATCAATATTCTTTTAACCCATTATATATATTCGATTTTTTAGGGGTTAGCTTTCTCATGACCTAGTTTTCCATCACACTATTAATCATTGGGTGTTATGTTTCACTACCATTTCCATAATTTCATGTCCCGCTAATGTTATTCTACTTATAAATCAATTTTTATTTTTTATATAACCTTAATATTTTTCCTCTTTCCCTTTTAAGAAGATTTTTTTACCATTTTTTATGTTGTTTTTCATCAAAGGAATTATCCAACGTAAAATCCTTAATTTCAATGAAAAAGATCAATCTATGAAGTCACATTTATTTAAATGAGGGGGGGGGGGTGGAATTTTGAACCTACATATTTTAAGAGAAGAACCATATGTTTAATAAAATAAACCAATGAGCATGTACCCTAGTGGTACAGGCTCCTGCTTGGCATCCAAAAGACTTAGGATCAAATCCGGGAAGGGGCGAATTTCCCAGGTACCGTAGCAGTACTGTAGCAGTACTGTAGCACTGGAGGCACTATAGCCGCGGCAGCACTGTAGCGGCGGAGGGACTGTATCAGATACTGTAGTGGTGGTGTACTATAGCAGGTACTGTAGCAATGCGGGTACTGTAGTATTACTGTTCACCGTGGGGTCCTTTGGGCCATTCATATGGGCCTTCAAGCCTTGTATTCAGGCCACATGGCCTTGGACCTTCGGTCTATGTAATGGGTATCCCTCTACCAAATCAATAGAGGTCATTACTTTCAAATAATAAATTGAGGCTTCAGCCACAAAATATTAAAATATATATATATATATATATATATATACAATAGACACCCCCAAGATTATATGAACCATAAAATATTATTATTTTAATATGAACGTTATAACCAAGTTATTAAATTTGAATGTGTTAAAATGATAAATACATAGCTAAAAATATAAATTTTGAAATAAATAAAAATATATTTTTTATTAATTATTAAATAAGTACTAAATATTTATAAAAGTCATTTTGTTCTTCAAGAAATATGCTTTTGTCAAAAACGTTTTTATTGATATTTGTGATAAAATATTATAATTAATTTTTTGAAATTTTATAAAAATTAATTGATATAATGGATTTCTTAAAAAATAATTATATTAAACCTATATTGTGGTCTTTATTGTGGACTTTTCTAAAATTAATTTCTTTCTATTAAATATTTAAAAATATTGAATTTTATTGAAAAATATATTTTTGTTTCAATATTGTAAAAAGTTTTATTTTTTTAAAATGGTTATTATTAATAATAAATGTATTATATCATCAAAATTGCAATTAACTTCATTTGATGTAATTTTGTTATTTAAATTTCTAAAAACACAATTTTATACTTAAAAAGTATTTTTGTATAAAAACCCATTTTTATTATGTTTTTTCATTTTAATGTTTAACTAATTGTTAGCATGTCAGGAAACCAGAACATAAAAAATTGATTCCATTTTGGGAACTAGGAGCCCCAAATTTTTAAAATAGTTTCATATTTTATTATTAATAGTAAATATAGTAAATAATTATTACTAAGATAGGGGTAAATCGGGTAATTAAGGATATAAGTAATTTGATGTGTCTCTAAAAATCAACCGATCACATTAATTTATTTTATTTGATTGGGAGTATCATTTAACAGAAAAAAATTGAATATATGGATTTTTGGAACCATTTGACATTGGTAATGACTATTGTATTATTTTTAGCAAAGAAAGTTCTAAAACCGCAATTTATTACTTTGAATTTATTTTTATTATTCACATAAGGATAATAATATGTTTATTTTTAAAATAATTAAATTATATTTATCATGTTAATTAATTTATATATTTTTTTGTGATTAAATAATTATATTAAATTCGTACGTATTTCAAACAAAACAATTATTTAATTACAAAAATTAAAACTTATTATTTTCAAAATATTAAAAGTAATACAATTTAGATGAATTATTGTGTTTAAAATCATTCATAGATACTTATGAAGTATTATAGGGATAGAAAATGATTATACATGAATTACATTTTTATGGCTGGATTTAAAATCTAATTAACTAAATAGTGTCAAAAATTACATTAATGTTATTTTTTGAAAATAAATATTTATTAATTTATTTTAAAATCATAATTTTATGAAATATGAAAATTTCGGCGATAAATGGTCTAAATGGTCATAAATCTTTCATTTAAGATCCAGATATTCAATATAAGTAAAATGCCACCCTTTTAACAATGAATAAATTTTTACAACAGTTAACGTAAAATTTTGTTTACTAAGGTGTTAAATGAAATAATAATGTCTATAATACCACTTAGAACTATAAAAAATAATTTTTTGGGGTATTTTAACCACATATTATCTTATCATAAATTATCATTTCTTTTGGAATCATTTATCATGAGAATGAATTATTTTATAATTTTAATCTTTTAATAAATTCCATGAGTGCCCCTTCCTTGACATATAAAATGGAACACATCATTTCAATTACATACACATAATTGAGCCTTATTGGTCTAACAAACCGTGACTATTTTTTAACTTCCTTATCCACATTTTTTTGTGCTAGTATTCTTGAATGACCATCCCTAGACCCCATAAGAGAAAATATAAAAAACTATACCAATGAAGTGGAAATTATATTTAGAAATTCTTTAAATTTTTTTATTAAACTTCCTATAAATAAATTTTTACTATACCAAAATAATAAATATTTTATTACAAAAAAACTGAGAATTTATTTTGATTATCATACACCCAAATTCTATATATTTTCCATCAAATGAAAATCAAAAAAATTCCTCGTGCATACGTACAGCTAACCATATCCACATAATGATCTAATTTGTATTTCGTCACCACTTTAATAGGGTTTTAATAATTATTAAACTACTGATAATATATTATATTCATGACTTAAATACTATTACTAAATTTTAATATCATATCTACCTATTCTCCTTCCAGTCCATTAAAATATATTAATATTGCTCGTGTGTACGTGTGGACTACCACCACGATAATATAATGTAATTTTATATTTCTATTATTATTTAAATTGATGTTAATGAGGATATATTATATAAATATATATTAAATATATGATATAATAATGTTTTTACAAAGGTGAAATATTATTTTCTTTTCATTCATTCCATTTATCAAAAAGAGAAAAATGTGTTCATGCGTTTGTGCGACCAACCATCTCCATGAACTACGTCATTAATTTTTATATCACTATATTTTATAGATAAATATATAAATATTTTCTAAATATATATGATATTATTGGCCAATGTGTGTATTTAAGGTATGGGTTAATTGAGTACCCAATAAATTTTTTTTTAAAAAAAATATTATTTTGAAATCCCCAAAATAATTAAATATAGGGATTTTGATCAAAATAAGATGTATGATACAAATATTAATATTTATAAATATTTATCTAAATATTTATTAGTTTTAGGATGAATAATATATAATATTATATAATCCTTTTAAATAAATTTACTTGATCAAAATACTATATGAACACGAATTAAGATAAACTATCAAAGTAAGAATTTTTTTGACAAGGAAAAACAATTTTCAGTTTCAAAGAGGGGATAAATTAAAATAATATCAAAACACATAGTTGAAAGATTTAATTAAATAGGTTCAGTCTCATGTTATGACATATTCCTATCCACATTATGATCACCCATGACAAAGCAATTTATATAACATTAACTAGATGTCCCACATCCTGGAATAGGTTTTCACAATTGTTTACAACTGTCTAGGTCACACATAACCTCTTACATAGTTATTCATGGGGGGAAAATATAAAAGAAATCCACATAAGGACATCTACCACTATTATATACATGAGAAAAAAATAATAACATTGTCTGAGAAAATATCTAGTTTCTACTAGTTTAGTATAGGAGACAATGAGTATATAAAAACAGAGTGTAGCACACAATACGTAAAAAGTAATAAATATAAACATAAATTAGAAATATAGAAGTGTAATATCTATAAATTCTCTAGCTATTGCAATGCAGGTTGTGACACTTGATTAGATTCAACAATAAAGCATGAGTCAAGTTCTTTTAAATCTATTAGAAAACATAGTGTCACAACTCTTGTTTTTTTACTGGAGAAAATAATTGGATGTGATGTGATTTGGATTAATCAGTCAAGTGTTTACAGTAGGTGAGATCTTTATATTTCTAATAATTTTAGCTATTTTTCTCTCAGATATTCATGGAATCATGAACTCATTATGTCCACTACATTTCCTCTATTTTCAGGTAATTTTCTATATGACATTTTGAATTGCACAATGGAGTGTAATCCACTTTTATCAGCAATAGCATGAACATTTGAATCAGATTCCTCATAATACATGTTCTAACATTATTTCATTAGAACATTTACAATAATCTAATTGAAAAACTAAATGACATTAGTTTTGATGAATATAAATTTTTGACTAATATAATTCCAAATAATTAATGTAATAAAAATAGTGTTGTTGTCTTGGGATCTGGTAATTTCATGATTTGATGGTATAGCATTTTCAGTGTTAAGATCTAGGGGTATGTTGCTGGTAGCTTAACACTGGTGGTATGGAACTAGTGGTATAACACAAGTTTTTTCCTTATACTTACCCAAATTTTATTATACTGGTAGTGTCTATGGTCTAACAATGTATGCTCTAACATTGTCTTAAACATAGTAAATTTTTTAGTTTCAACAATATAATTATGACGGTGTGATATCTGATGGTATCTCATGGTTGGCCAACTTAACTATCTAAATACATGACATCCTAGCAGTGTGTCGACTGATGATATTTCATTCTTTTTTAATTATTCAGTCTAGTGATATGATAGTCTAACAATCTAAATTCTCGAAGTATCTCAAACATTGATATATCTATAATGACAGTGTGTCATGGGCATGATGTGTCACACTTAGACAGATTTATCATATATTCTTAGATAATATATTGGTTACATGAAAATAAAAAATTAATTATTATTGTTAGAATCATTATTTTAGTGGTCATTAAAAATATGAGGTCAAGAACCTCACCATTTTTTATGATCACAAAATAGGGAACCAAAAGTATATTGTAAAAATAAAAAAAATAAAAAAGGTTATCACAAATATTACACACATTTCCCAATGATATCAAAGGTTAGATCTAAATAGAACTCATAATTAATCATTAACAATATTTTTTTATGGTTCATGGAAAATAAAAATAAAATCAAAAGTTTCAAAGATAATAATGTTATAAAATATATAAATATAAATACATAAAAAACTTCTGAAACATATATATATGCCATAAAAATCTCCCTCTATTGGGATTATCAAAAAGTTTAATAATAGGAAAAAATAATAGTAAATGAATGAAAAAAATGGAATGATAGATAAAAGTAAAATCTGAAAGAGAAAATATAATAAAGGAATTTAATAATTGTGAGGAAAAAATATTGTAATAAAGATCCCATTAATGTTAGTACATTATATTTCAATAAAATATAAAGGTTATGGTTTGGTAGAGTTATACATCATTTTTTTCCGTTATATATATATTTATCTTCATCGTTAGATGAGGTAGTAAGGTCATCCTAAGGAACAAAAAAGGAAGAACTAGGAGAATATTCAAGTGGATCTCGAATTGGATGATCTTGAAAAACAACAACTGGATGGAGATGACACGCAACATGAAAAGTATGTATATGAAGATTATGAAAACATGATAGAAGAGGTAGATGGGAATAACCAATAACATATAGTCTGGAAGAGAACTGAGGAGTAATTAGAATGGCTTACTGAGCAACCACTTTTTGGCCTTGATCATAAATCAAACAACTTCATGAGATTTATGAAATCCATTATAATTTGACCACCCTTCTCCATGGTACTAAAAAAGTAAAATTTCTCTTCTATAAACATGTTTAACACTGGGGTCATCTCTGTGTTATCTAACTTACCCTTTTAAATATTTAGACATAGGATGAATTCAAACATTCTCAACCTAGAATTTAAAATTAACTTGCATAGCATGCCTTGTATAGTCTCGAGAGAGATAGTAAATTATATATTTAGTAATAGTCTCTCTGTTGATATCAATTTCCTTCTGATACTTCCAGATAATCATATGGACATTTTCAGTTCCTTGTTCATATTTCCATATAAATTATAAATGAATGAAATATTCCCTACATGAGGGGCCACTAGAAGTAGTTGAAACATCTTTGATATACCGATTATTAACCAATCAACATCCACAGTAGGACTAGATGGTACGAATGAATCTAATGAAGTATCCTCAAAAAAATTTATAATACCATCCACGGAAGCTTTAATCACAGATCTTATTTTTTCATAAAATGAAAAGATATAATCGAAAACATTTCCTAAATATATGTTTTTAATTTATACAATTTGTAAGTTATACATAATTGTTAATTGGATATGTAGGATAACCAACTCAAACAGATAATGAGAAACCTCATCAAAAATCTCTATCAAAAGAGGTTATTGATTTCTCACACAAATGTGAACCTAGTAAAACATCATTTAACCAAAATAAATCAATTAATTATTACTTACAACATCCATTGGAATAATTGGTGAATTAGAAATAGTTTCAAGTATATGAAATCATCACAAAACAAAAAATTTCAAGATGAAATTTTAGATTGACATGGGATATCAAAGAACCCTTAGGATCACCATTAGTAATACCTTTTGGTTTATCAATATTTTAATTGATTATTTTCTTCATTAGTGGTGGTATGGTGGTGATGAATATCGGCCTAAATTGGTTAATCTATTAGAGGATTGTGGTTTGAATCTTGGGAGTCATTTTCTGGGATGAGACTCTCCCTTGGGATCCACCTGTCTTGTTGGGTCACCCGATCCCTGACTGGGTTGGTGTGAGGCACATCCCCCCTGTGATGACATATTATTATGTCGAACCATCACCACTCGGGTCGTAAGGCTCATGTAAACTTTGTCACCTAAGATGGCGTCAGCTCCATCCCAGATGGGGCCTCTCTAGAGTGATCCCTTCATAGGAATAAAAGGGGGCTTCCATGGTGTATAGTGTTTAAAAAGGCCACACATGGGGGTTCCATTTTTTAAAGACAAAGAAAATATATGAATAGATTATTGTAGAAACAAATAAATGTCCCCACTCATCTTCCATAGGATCCACAAAAATTATCTGAAACAAAAACAACAATAAGACATACCACAAGAGTAGTTATAGCTGAAACTTCCATATTTCTCTCATCGTCTAAACATGGACCAGAAACTATGAGATCATCATTAACTGGATCATCTTACAACTTTGTTCCAATAGTTAGTGTAACTGGAAACTCAAAATCCATTTGAACATCCACATTAGTGGACATACTTTCCAAAATTTTATCCACCTGATATGTGTGAACATATAGAAAAACTAATTGTTCATCTTCAAATTCCTCCTCAATAAGAACATTTTTCTATTTCTTGATGACATGTTGTTCCACAATAGCTATAAATATAATCTTTTCATCCATAGAAGAATATGAAAATTATTTAATTGTTGAAACTGAACTAGCCTCAAAATCATTAATAGCTAATTCTATATGAGAAATATCCACTGATGAGTAATTCTACCTCACAACAAATGCATCCCTAATCATCAGAAGCATTTTCACGTCCATCATATTGACTTGGAAAATATTATTATCATATTAAAAATCACTTTAATCATCACTTCCATCACCTGAAGTAAATTTTTCATTATTATAATTATTTTTTCCAATATATCTTTGTTCTTGTTTTTCTTTTTCCTCATCCTTATCATCATCACCGTTAGTGGATCTGGAAATTTTATTTTGACTATATATAGAGAATTTTGTCTCTTATTCATCAATTTTAACCAACATCCATCTATTTTCCATCATACTTGGTGGACTAGGTGCTCCCAAGGTAATGTAGGAGGCTTTTGAAGAATGGCTAGGGCCACTCCCATGATCAACTGATTGTTCCTTTTCCATTTTTTCATAAAAAGATTCTTATTTATCTTAGAGTATGAAACTATTTCATTAGAGTAAAAACATATATCAACTTATTCCTGAGGTTCTATTATATGATCAACCAGATTTTACTCATCATATAACTTTTATACATCACCAAACCATTGTCTCTTCCATGTGTTCAAAATTATTTTCATTATTGAACATGTGGAACTAGTTTTGGAGAAACCACCAGAGTAAATCACAGACTCTTCATCATCATAAACAAGGCCCTTGTCCTTCATCATGGTAGAAATAAAATTAAGGTATATTAATTAATTAGATCTGGAGGAAGGTTTCAACATCTCACACATATTTTCATTAGATATCTACAGAGATAAATCTTGTGGCCTTAAATAATAAGAAAAAAAGATACAAATATTAATATATCTATGTAGAAAAACCACCCTTACATGGTCAAATCATATTCTAAAAAAACATGAAGAGCATCTTATATTCTCCTCCTGGATAAGAGGCAATAGGCCTCCTAGTTGTTCCATCTCTTATTTACACAAAAAGGGAATCCTAATAAATGAACATATCACTAGATTCTAGAATGATTCATTAATAATCATTAAAGAATACATCATGATGTACATTTTAACACATATCCTACTTTCTTGAAGAATAACCAAACACTTATCATTTTACATAACATTTAACCCAATATGCACCATATTCATTAAATAAAAAATACACATGATGATAAAACTCATATTCAAGTTTTGGGTAGAAAGGCCTCTTATTTGATGAAAAACACTCCATACACCATTGGTTTTGGAGAAAATAAATTAATAGAGAATTACTCGATAGCAACCACGTGGATTCGACTTACTTTTATACAACAATAAATCTGTTGAAAAGATTCGGATTCACTAAATCTATAAGAGTTGATACTATTAGCTATTTCTTCTTATTCTTTGATTATTTTGATTTATAAGAATATAAAAAAAATCACAGTTCATTATCGTTATTTAGATCTGCTCGGAATGTTTAGTTTAAGGTAAGAAGTGATATTAAGGTGAACAAGGAACAAGGTTACACTATGATCAAGAGAGAGATACACAATTATCATGTGGTGCTCAAGCTATGTTAGTAATATACATTGTGAAAACATAATATCATTTTTGATATTAGGTATTATAATATTTAAATCCAACATAACATCTAAATCAAAACCAATAAAACAACACACATTAGGTTTTAGTAAATTAAATAAATAATGAAATAAACTGGAAGTTCAAAATATCATGAACCACAAGAGAAAATTTTTCAAAGGCATAAAAGGTATCAAAATCAAAAATCAATGACCTGATATAGCCACTGGTACGACAATCCAATATTATGACAACCCAACATAATGAAAATCAATTATAACAAAGCAATGGTATAAAAAACTAATGGCATGAAAAACCAATTGTATGATAGACCAACGGTATGACAAACAAATGGTATGAAAAACCAATTTTCTGAGAAATAGAATAAAACATAACCAAACATTATAATTCTTTATTCATGTTCTAAATAATTCATTCTCTCAAAATTTAAAGGCCTGGTAAATATATTACTTAACTATTTTTATCTCTCAATAAATACATGAGTTATATCTCTATTTTAGAAAATATCTCTCAAATAGTTATGTCTTATATCAACGTGATTTTTCCTAAAATGAGAAATATGATTATTAAAAATTATTTCATCACATCTATTGTCATAGTTTTTATGGACGTTTCAGAATTGATATAAATGGTTTAGTAAAGAATGTTTCATACAGAAAATTTGTGATCAAAAAAATCCTACTACTATGTATTCATATTCTGAAGATGACGATACAATGGAATTTATCTTTTTAATACACAATGAAACTTGAGACTTTCATAAAAAGTGACATGATAAAGAGGTTCTTTTTCTATCTAACCCATGTTCACCAAAATCAGCATCAAAATAACTTAATAAATACAATTCATTTTTTCAAGAGTTAAAAAATCATATGTTAGCTGTATATTTGAGGTATTTGAAAATTATTTTAAGAGCAACAAGATGTGACTATTCTAGGGTTTTTTGTAAATGAGCACACATACAAACACTAAAATTAATTTTGAGTCAAATAGAAGGAAATTATAGAATATGTCCATAAATATCTCTGTAACTGGTTTGATCAATTGGTTTACCAGCTTCATCAATATCCAATTGACTGGTCGTACTCAAAAGAGTACCCCTACTTTTAGTGTTATCCATCACAAATCATTTTAAAAGATATTTTTTCTTATTTACATTGGAAAAAAGTATTTTATTTTTTTTACAAATAATATATCCATAAGATAATTTGAGTTCACCTATTAAACTTATTTTAAATTCATTTTGCATCATTTTATAAAAAATAGAACAAAGATAATTTTTTGATGATCCTAAAATAATATCTTTAACATAGATTTATACTACTAATTAATATTTTGAAATCCATTTTATGAAACTGCAGGATCAACTATTCCTACTAATAACATATTTAAATCAATAAATTGATGATCCTATTATACCAAGCTCATGGGGCTTCTTTGATACCTTAAAAAGCATTGGTTAATTCAAAAAACTGATTTTGATAGTGAGGAGTTTCAATAATAGGGGTTGTTCTAAAAAATTGCTGAATTATGAAACCTTTTTAGAATGAACTTTTGAAATTAATTTGATAAAACATGAAATCGAGTTGATATGGATAATAAAGAAGGATTATTATGGACTCAAGAATAACAATGTGTGTAATGGTTTCCTCATATTCAATCCCTTATTCTTGATTATCTCGTTGTGTAAGAAGCCTTTCCTTATTAATGATTATATATCTTGAATCATCAACATATTTCATAAAAACCACTTTAGTACTAATAATAATGGTATCCTTGTGTTTATCTACAATTTCCCACACTTTGTTCCTTTCAAACTAATTTAACTCTTCTAGCAT
This sequence comes from Viscum album, assembly GCA_963277665.1. Taxonomy (NCBI): domain Eukaryota; kingdom Viridiplantae; phylum Streptophyta; class Magnoliopsida; order Santalales; family Viscaceae; genus Viscum; species Viscum album. The sequence goes on along the minus strand of OY728126.1, from coordinate 685,914,485 downwards.
TGGTATTACCCATAATTCATAATTAATTTCATCATTGATGTTCTTAGGTTCAAGATGAGACATCAACACTTGATGTTCAACCAGATTTATAACAAAATATATAGCTTGATTTCTTCTATTTATATCACCTACAACAACATCTAAATTATGGTACATAATATTTGAAAAGTCTTTTGATAAAGAGGGACTTGTCACTTCTGAATTTCCTGATTCATATTCTATAATTTTAAAAAATTCTGTATAAGTTGATAATTTTTAGGATTATTTAGTATTAGAATATAATGGTTTGTAATTAATGTTCTGAGAATATAAATCATACTCACGGTTTTTATGGAGGTATTAGGCTCATGTGGATCGGTTTTGTCAAATATAACATGAACAAATTTTTCTACAGTTTTGGTCTTCCAATTGAACACTCTATGGGCTTTGCTGGATATTGTATAACCAAGGAAAATTCCATTATCACATTTGGGAGAATATTTGTCCAAATTATACTTATTGTTATGAATAAATAAATTTCAAAAAAAATAAAGAAATTAATTAACCTATGGATTCCCACTATTCCATAAATCATAAGGGGTTCTCTTAAGGAAAGGTCTAAATATGACTATGATGATAATATAGAAGGATGTATTAATAGCTTCTCCTCAAAAAATATATTGGAATATCATAATCAGTCCAAATGGTATGGGGTATATTTTTTTATGTTTGATTTCTTCTTTTAATTATACTTTTATTCTGGGATTTCCTAGGAGAAGAGGAGTCATGAGTGTATCCAATTTTTATGAAAAATGATTTAAAATATTAATTTTCAAAATCATGGACATTATCACTCATTAAGGTATTGATATATACTCCACGATGATTTTATATAGACATAGCATACTTGACGACTGAATAGTTGGATTCACTTCAGTGAGATAGAAAATATACCCACGTATTCGTAGAAAATCATATACAAGAATATAAAAATATTTATTCCCATTCAGAGTTGAAACTATAGGTGGTCCAAAAAAATCCATTTGAAATAACTCAAGAGGATGAGAAGTTGAAACTCCATTTATTAGTTTAAAATAACATTTCTTCTATTTTCCTTTTTAGAAGGGGTTACCGACATTAATAGTTGGGAACTTGTTTTTAACTAGATCCCTAACTAACCTTTATTAGTTATCTTTCTATTTGAGTAAATGTTGTGATGACATTGTATCATATACCAAATCCAAGACTCCTAATAAAAGACACATAAGCATGGAACATTTTGAGAAGCTAAGGAATTGAAATCAATAGAGAAAAATAGTTATTTCACAAAGAAGTAAAAATAAAACCCTTCTTTGAATAAAAAATGAAAAGAACCATTCTAAAAAATAACAAAAATACCATAATCAAAAAAATTTAGAAATTCAAAATAGATTATACATTAAAAAATTGACATATAAAATATTAGAAATTAAAACTGTATTTTCATTATCGATATGACATAAGATGATGATTTTTCCTCCTACATTTTTACCAATGGAGACATTCCCACAATAAATAATGATAATGTGCTTAAAACATGACTAATATCCTATCATATGTTTTGAACATCCACTATCCATGTACCATGGACTTCTACTGGAGGACTTCATGCAGTTTTCTTATAAAATGAATTTTAAACAAGAAAATATTTTGTTACCAAAAATCGTTTGGGTCCATATATGTTAGATATAAAAGAATTGGGAACCCATATATTCTACCTAGGTTCCCTATAAACATATTGAAAAATTTTAAAAATATAAAACATTGTTGTTTCCTTTTGAAAAATGATTCAGAGAATCTGTTTTAGGTTTTGATTTAGGGAAAATGTTATACTTAGTTATTCTCCTTTTTCCAGGTTCATATCCTATTCCAGTGATGTATTTGATATAAAATTTATTTCCAAATATTTTTGAAGGTTTCTCTCTAAAATTTGTAAAATTTTCAAGTACTTTATTCAATTATTCATTAGAAAATCTGTGCTCATTGATCTGTTTGAGAAGTTGAGAATTTTTTTCTTTTTTATATAGACATTTCAGAGTTTGTATTTAAAGTTATAACATTCTTCCTTTTGATAATATTGTACTAATATTTTAATTAATTAAAATTTTCCTCTATCATTCCTATATATTAGAATAATTTATCATTTTCAATATTATCATCATGTTTTTCATTGTCAAAATTATCAGACATATTTAAAGGAAAAAAATATTAGAAATAGTACGTAGAGAGGATACCTCACTAAAATTAGTCATGAAGAACATATTCTCAATGTATAGTTGATTTTAAGTTGATGAATATAAATTTATTGAACTATCTTATGATGCACTCTAGGTGTCTTTCATATCTTTTTTGTATCTTATGTCTTTTTTAACATATTGATTTTTTATTGCATCATAGTAAAGTCGTATTTTTTTGTAGCTATTTCTCTTGATTCATATCAATCAACTTCCTTTGAATCATCATCCTCTTTCTTGAAATATTTCATTTAGTTTCCTCTATTGTCATACCTTACATTATTGTTTATTTTTAAAGAAAACTTCATTTTCCAGTAGAAAATATTAATCCTTGTGGCTTGGTGAGCCATTTCTTCATCACTATTAGAAGTAGATTCATAATCAGTTGAATATATACATTGTTCCTTCTCTTTTTATTTTTTCTTCTATTGTATAAGGGATTTCGACATGAAATCTACTTAATTTCTCTTAGGATACTCATCCATATCATAGTTTACCTATTGTTATTCCTCATATATCATAAGATTGCCTATCAACTCTTTAACTATTAATTCACTGATATCCCATGATTCTATAATTGTCAATAAAGTGTCTCTCTATCTTTCAGAATGACATACCAACAATATCATTATCTTGTCCTTTTTACATACATGTATTCCCAGTGAGATCATGGTATTGAAAAACTCATTAATCTTATGGTACATATAATAAATATGTTCATTAGGTCTCTTTTTAAAATTACCATATTAAATAGTAAAAGTATAAAGCCTCATTTCATTAACATATGATGTTCCCTCCTATATAATATATAAAGAATTCCAAATTTCAAAAATATATTTTCAAGATGACATCAAAATTAAATTCTTCATCACCAGGAACGCAGTACAGGGCATTCATAACTTTGCAATTATTATAATAAGTTGATTTTGTAACATAATCCCATGTTCTTTTAGAAGTAATAGGTATAACATGTTAAAATTATATAACAGGACAAATATCAAAAATCATGCTCTCTTTCTGAATTTTCAAATTTATTTTCCATTGGGCATAATTTTTTCTATTGAAGATAAGAGGTATGTTGGTAGAAGAACCTTCTTTGGCTATCATACACATTAAAGAACTATATATTTGAAGTAACATAAATTTACGCCCATTAAATTATAACCAAAACTGTAGTTACATAAACCATTAATACAAAATTTTTTCAGAGTGAGTTTCTCAATAGGGGTGAACTTAGTATCCTATAAAAAAATTTTTTAGAAAATGATAATTTTGATACACCATAAATTTTAAAATATGGGCATGTTTATCAAAATATGTAGTATGATATATATCTCAATATTTTGAAATATTTCCCTATAGAATGATCAGTTCTTAGATAATTTATATATAACATTATTGACTCCCTTGAAATCAATTTACTTGATCAAAATACTATATAAACATGTATTAAGATACATTATTAATGTATTATTTTTTTACTCTAAAAAATTGTTTTTAGTTTTAAAAAATAAATAAAGTAAAATAAAATTAAAACATCCAAAAAAAATATTGAATACAAGAGGTTCAATCTCATGTTGAGACTTAGTCCTTTACACATGGTGATCACCCATGACCAAGAAGTTTATATAAAATAAACAAGATTATCCAAGCTATTGATTGGGTTTGTAGAATAGCATATAACATTCCAGGTCACACATGAACTAATACACAATTATTCATTGGAGAAAAGGATAAAAATAAGCCACATAAAGACAACTACCACTTTTATCTATTGGAAAAAAACTGAGAAATGCATTTGAGGTGATATCCAGTATCATTTAGTTTAGTGCAAGAGACAGTTTGAGAATATAAAATAGGGTGTAGAACTCGATTATTAAAAAGTTATAATGTAAATACAAACAAGAAATATAGGAGTGTATATTATAGAGATTCGTAGTCTATTTAAATGAATCATATGTCATTTGATTTGATTCAGCATTGATGATTGAGTTAGATTAATATAAAATATTCACGAAAATAGAGTGTTGAAAATCTTGTTTTCTGATTGGAGAAAAGAACTAGATGTGTTGGGAGTTGGTTTCCTCACTCAAGTGTTTATAGTAGGTGATCTCTTCATGTTTCCAACAATTTAAAATCTTTTTCTCTATTATATTCAATGCATAATGATATTCGTCTATCCACAACATTTCTTCTATATTCAGAATATTCTTTATTTGACACTATTTGTTACACAAGTAGTGTTCTCCAGTTTTATTAGTAGCAGTAAGATAATCTGAATAAGCTTTATCATACTATAAGTTCTAAAATTATTTATATTGACCATTTATGAAATAAAAAATATATATTTTATGGTATTAAATTAGTTGAATATATACATAGGAATAAGTAATGTAATAAAATAAATGACAACGTCTTAGGATCTGGCGGTGTCATGCTCTGGTTATGTGACGATAGTAGTGTCATGTTCTGGCAGTATGTTACTCTGTCGGTATGAAACAGGCAGTATGACACTGGTGATGCCTTTGACATACCCAAATTTCTGTATACTAGAGGTTTCTATTTTCTGATGATGTATTCTCTAACGGTGTCTCTGAAATAGAAATTTTTTTAGTGTGAGTGGTATGGGTTTAATTTTTAATAAATATATAATTACCTTAATAGCTTATACATTAATGATGAAGAAATTATTTACATAGTCAAAAATCAATAATATAGTTTTTATTAAAGTAATAATACCAATCAAAAGGCCCAAAAACATTACCAAAACTTATTGGTAGAGTATATCTATACCATAATCATACTAGGTTTGACTTGGGGACCATTTAGAGCCATATAAAACCTATTGTAAAATTTATATTATTTAATTTTTAATAATGTCAAAGTTGTCGCCTTCATAATTTAATAAATATAACAATTTATATGTTTTGATTTTAAGATGATAAATTAAAGTAAAAGTATTATTATTAAATATATTAGATTTAACTTCATAATAAGATTTTAGTTTTAATTTTTATGAAACAAATAATTATATTAAATATTTAATAAAAATTGTTGTAGTAATTATTTTATTAAGAGAAATATCAAAAAAATAGTTTTCAAAATATTAAAATAAATACTAATGAACTAATTAATGTGCTCCAAAAATTTTATAGATTAATATGTCATGTTATAATTTTATTAAATATTTTTTTCGAAAATATCTTCTATGTGGATTTTATCTCAATTCAAATAAATGAATAGTGTCAATATTGACACTATTGTAATTTTTTAAAAATAACTAATTATTAAATTATTTAAAAATCACAATTTTATTTAAAAAATAAAAATTGAAAATTATATGATCTAAAATGTTATAAAGTATCAAATTATGCGAAATTTTCAACATATAATTATGTATTAATAACAATTTAAAATTTAGAATATTATTACCACAAATAAAATTAAGAATATTATATAAGGATAAATCAAAATGATATGGTTTAAAATAAACTCAAAAAATATATAAATTAAATTTTTTTATGATATTACAACTCTATCTCATATTATATTCGATTTTGAGTCATTTTGGAGTTTTCATAAGTGGGGTTTTAGTTTATTATAAATTAATATTTTGGAGGTTTCCAAAAGTTCCCCTCTCCACTCTTATAAAAGGGTGCATCCTCGCTCTTCTCTTCACACAATTTCGAGCCTTCATGCTCAGAAAACCCCACTTATGAAAACTCCCTATGGTGGGGGTGTTTTTTTCATGGTATTGTGGTTTCCTTGCTCCTTTGTGTGAAATGTAGTATTTTTAGAATATATTTAAATATGATGATTATGATGATGCAATGGAAAACACAGCTATAGTTTTGGCAGATCCAAATCAAGAAAAAAAGGTCATCAACATTTCCCATCATTGAATGTTTTTACCGTTTTCTCGAATCAGAGAATAAAAGATAAATTAAATCAATCCCATCCCTAAGACATATTGCCACACTATAGCTTGGATGAAACCCATATTAGGATATCTCCAATACATTTTACTTCTAATAGATTAGGTTTTAAGATATAAGATCCAATGATGAGTGTATAATTTCACATTTTATTGTTTTCCAAATCACTAGAAAGTCTTCTACAAGAATGGATTCGATAGATTCATTATCAGATGTGTTGATGGAGAAGTGACAGGATCCATTATGAAAGATGAACATGAATGAGTATATGGTTCCCACCAATCATGGTATTGGATTCATAATCATATCTGATGTCATGGATACTTATGACCTTCGATGACCCATGATTTCACAGAATTCACTATGATGTATCATACCTACCATGTACATGAAAATTTTATATATCAACTCCTAGAGTTTTTATATACAAAAAAATAATCCTATAGATTTATAACATGGGGAATGGATGTTATGGGGCCTTATTATCAAGATATCGTGAAGAAGTTCAATTATATCTTTACTACTGCTGATTTCTTCTCCAAATGGGCTTGTAAAATACCTCTCAAAGAAGTTAGATCCAAAAGCATTGTTATATTTTTCAAAGCTAAAATCATAAACAGGTTTGGTGCCCCTCAAAACATTTTTATGGGAAACGACACAAATTATTATTATGCTGAGGTTGAATAGATATATCAGGAATAAAATATCAATTCCAATCATGAAAACCACTATAATGAAGTATCCAATGGATAGATAGAGGCTTTTAACAAGACTCTATCAAACAAACTACTAAACATGGTGAATAAATATAAGAAGTGTAGTCTTGATAATCTCTTTCATTATTTATGGGATTATATGAATACTACATGCACTACTATGAGAGAAACCCCAAACTCATTAGTGTACGAGATAGAAGGTATTTCCCATCGATATTTAGTTTCCATCCCTCTATATTTCATTTTGTGAGCACCTATTCATAGATGATAAATTCCAAAAATCGTTGGATGAGTTGAAGTGATTGAAAAAAAGAGATTTCACACCATGCATAATGTGGAGGTATATCAGAATTGGATAACATAACCCTTTAACAAGAAGGTCCATCTTCATTCATTCCTCCAAGGAGAAATGGTATTTGTCTTTAGGACTCTAATGATACTAATAATGAAGCCTACAATGGTTGAAAAAAGTGGGATGTACCTTACTCAATAAACAATATTCACTCTAATAGGGTTTATTTCTTAATCTCAATGGATTAATAACTCCCTACAACTCCAACCAATGAATGGTTCCTAAGAATTATTTTGTGTAATCATACAGACTTCAAACTAGCTACATGATTTTAACCGACATAACACCATTTTCATCCATGTTTCACGATGATAAGATTCATAGTAACATCATCTATGTCTCATGACGATAAAGTGTATGACATGAGGTCCTGGCTGTAATGTGTTAAACTGCATAACACTAGTTTTCCTCACCACATGAAATTACACAATACATATAAAATATCCACTTTTTATCATTAAGAAATACCCAACATACCTTTAGTAATAACTCTTTTTGGTCCATCAATATATGATTATCTTTTATGTGTAAACCTCACTCACAACATTATCACATTTAACTAGAACATGAGCCCCATTTCTCCCTATATTTGGATCAGACCTGTATGGTGAATAACAATAATGAACTATGTGTGGATTTATACTGGACATGACTAGATATGTAGTGAAACCTGGGACATACCCGTAGTTTATCATCAATATTTATTTCACTATTGGTGACCCACATCCCTGTCGCATGTTAATAAATTTCATGGTTAAAAAATTACTATATGCGGTGTGATTCTCATTCTAATGTGATGTGTAGTGAAAAGAAAATTTCATATCTCTAGTCTAGATGTGGTGTTTAAAATGTATCTTCACCCCTAGTGAGCATGATACATAACTAAATAAAGAGTATTAGCAAGAAATATGTTTGGATTGATTCTCATCCAATTGAGATACATAGTGACACCAAGATATATAATATTGTTTCCATCGATGATTTTGGAAATGAAAACCCCTCTTAAATTACCCTATATATGAACTAACTCTTTACTGAGAACTCTAATAGAAAATATTTCTTGATTCCCAAACCATCATATATATTTGTCTCATGCATTATTCTAAAAATTATTAATTCTCCTATTTCTCACATAAAAATTCATTTGTCGGTGAGAACCCTCTTCAATAACTATGAGGGTCATGATTATAATCCCTATGAAAAACATAGTGATGCCTATATCTCTTATATTGTGTCAAGACACAATTTGAAACCCCCACTCCCAATAAAGGAATCAGATCTGCATATGGAAACATTCTAAAACCTATTCCTTGATTCTCATCACAACGAGATGACTTGTGATACATAGACTTCATGATTTTGACCAACCCCACGTATTTAATTTATAAAAAATCCTATTTCCCATATCAAAGTAATATTGTTCTAGGAAAAATCATTCGTGAAATATGTTGGGGTTGATTCTCATCCAATTGAGATACATAGTAACGCCTAGATCTCCATTCCTCGGCCCAACCATGATTAAATCGTAAATTCCCGTTAATTTTTGTGCATGAATCATATCTACATAGGGATCCTAGAAAACACCATATGATGCTTGATTATCCCCAATATTTGATATGTTGTGGCACCCTTACTTTCATTCAGGGGACCAACCATAATATTTGGGTCACGTTACATTAGTTCACATTCTTCATTACCATGTCACATTAAACTGCATGGAATTTCAATAACTACATTTTGATTTATTCCCACTCGTATGAGATACATAGTAAAGGGCAGACTCTCAATATTGGGCCCAGTCGTAACATGATGCAAATAATTCATATTTTCTCCCATGGGTGAGTTAGATTTGTGTAAGGAGATTCAATACGAGTTACCATCATTTGTATGAATCTATATTCAATGAAACCATATTATCCACCCCATATGAATTTAATTAGGACAGGGGAACATTATTTATGAACTACATGTGGCTTGATTCTCATTTCATTGAGATACGTAGTGGCGTCATGATATGTAATCATTGGCACAACCACATAACAAAATAGAAAAGAACCTCCATTCCGATGTATGATTTAGATCTATATAGAGTGATCAGATATGACTTCCCACTTTATAGATGCACTCGTATATATTAGAAATTCAAGTTCATTGATTCTTGTTTATAAAAGATGCGTATTGACGTGTAGGAATTATACCCTGGTCCAAAAACAATATTCATTTTTATGTTATAATCCCTAACATTTTTTCTATAATATGTTAAACTGCATGACCAATGTAGTCACCAAATGACTTCAAACTGAATTTTACAGATAGAACTATGTGTGGGGTGATTATCATTCATTTGAGATATGTAGTGAAGCTTAGGACTTAATTCCTAGCCCCATAAATGGGGTAAAAAATTTCCCCTATCTTTAATAAAATAAAAAATTGATGTATGATATTTTATTTGGGGTCGTATCCTCAGAGAGCCTACTGAGGAAACAAGTTATATATCGATTCTACATATGAGTAAGATCTATGAAAGGGACTCCAAAATTCATTGCCAATTTCGATCAAAAAACTTTTGTTGTAAATTAGACATTCTCCTTTCGCATGTCATACTTCTAGTCTTGAATACTTTTAGATCATCTTAACATTTCCTTCACTTTTTATGGATGAATGTTTGAAATTTGAGACCTCATTTACTGGACCATACATTACACACACCCATTGTCCTGACATACGTAACCACCATAAAAAGTTTTTCTACCGAAGGATTCTACTATTTGGCTATACAGTACGTTCCCCAGTTGGTGTTTCATATAGAAACCCTCATAATAGGGTTCTCAAACAGTCGTAAAATCACCCTTGGGAGAAGCCACTTATTCCACTCTATGATTTTGACAATGGTGTTCTAGGACCCACAGTTAAAAATCAGTGGCCATCCTTTGCATATTTGACCTATATCCTCTCCCGTAGCAAAAATGTTTTCAGGAACATTGTTTAGATTTTCCCCATCTTATGTTCAAATAATAATTGAATAATATTTGGCTATTTGACCACACACCATCCATTATTTCTGTAATCTAATGGTCCTATACATATGAACTAAATCTACAAGAACCATAAATCCTACATTTGGGTTAGACCATCATTGAGAATCCAATTCCATGATTATTTTGAAATTATGACTTGAAATTTCCCTTCCATATTTAGTTAAATTCTTCAAAAACCAAATACTATTATTAGGAATATCCAAATATCCATAAACATTCATCACCTTTTAGTGGTAGAATGTAATAATTCATGAGAGCTCTTGTTTTTGACCATGTAGTATGTGTCCTAGTTTCCCTTACATATGTCACCCCCATAACATGGTTTTCATCCATAGGATGTCAATTTTTGGATATATAGTATGATCCCTAGATGGCCATTCATAAAATATCCCTCATAATAGGTTTGTTAACTAGTGGTTGCTTTGTTCTCAGGAAAGACTTCCACTAACATCATATGATCTTTTTATCATACCACCCTTTAAAACTAAAAATCCCCAAATCACATATTACAATATTCTCCTTCCATAACTGAATATTCTAGTACATTACTATAAACATTAACAAGAATCTGAGAAAAACAAAACCTTATTTCAAAGAAAATAACCTTAAATGTTAGCCCCTTATTGTTTTTTAAACATGACTAGAAACTATACAACCCTTAATATCCTTGATGCATGTCTTTAAAACTGCACATCTCTTAATGTCCTTGCTGCATGACTTTAAATTTCACATCATAATATCAAAATTCCCCCTTCAGACAGAATATGTCATCATTCACACATCTAATTCATGTAGGAGTGACTTCATATTCATTTCATAAGTTGGAACTGGTGATTACTTTATTCTCAGACATCATTCCTTGGAAAAGACACCTAATGTGGTCTTAAGACATCCAAATCCAAATATTTATTTTTTCACCATGAAGAGAACAACATAATTATTGAAAAATCCATTACCTAACTCGGCAGTATGTGCCCCCAATTTTCCTTCTAATAGTCACCCGCATAATGGGCATGTCAGCCTAAGGATACCACTACTTGATTATGTAGTACGTTCCCTAGTTGGGCTTGTGTAAAAAACACTCAGAATGAGTTTTTAAATAAGTGGTAATTGATTCTCAAGAGAAAAAATATCTATTATTGAATACCATGATTAAATTATAAAATATCAAAAATTGTCTCAATAGTCCCCTTGAAAGTATTTGAAGAATATTAGAACATTCGTAGTCACCAAGATTTGTGTGGGTTATCATCTCAAAATTCATTGTCAAAGCTGTTCGACCTAAAACACAATCCCTTTTAGTTTGTCTTGAATGACATTAAAATTCCCAAAAAAGTTATATAGTACTCACCAAGTTTAAAATATGCAAATAGTACTCTAGGAAAAAGTTGATTCTCAACTTTCCAGACCTATATTTTGTATGGTTTAGGAAATATTGAGAAATAAATAGATAAAAGAAACAAATATTGATACATTGAAAACACAATAGAAAAAAGGGGTAGCCTTATAAAAAGACAAATCTCACCAACTAGGTATCCTTTATTTTATGGTTAGGAAAAAATTAGGGTGATAAACAAAAGACAAAATGTATATTTGGTTTTCTATTCAACCCTTTTAACTATAAAACTATTCTAATTAGACGACATTGGTTTAGGAAAAAGTTAGAGCTACCCCATCCCTATCATTGTAATTATTATTAGATGATATAAAGATGTAAAGCTATCGAAATAAATTTTAATATTATGGCTATATGAGGAAAGTAGGAATGGAGTCATATTTGATTGAAAAAAAATGCTATCATTTAGGGAGAAAAATCAGAGGAACATCCTCAAAATGGAGCCTCTCTGTCATTTATTTCAAGAGGCCTTCAACATAATTCATTTTATATTGAACATCCTCTTTATCCCCATCGACTTTTTATTAAAGCTCAACTAATTGAACCATATTCTCACTAGTCCCCATGGATTGGGAAAAAATTAGAGCAATTTCTTATACATGAGGTACTTCAAAATCGCACCTAATGATTTTGGAGAGCGTTGATGTTCCCTAAAGTTACCTTATAACTGGTTTATTTTCATTCCAAAAAAATAAAATTTTTGGGGGGATTTTGACGAAAATATTTAATGTGTTCTATGAAATTCTATAACAAATAGAATATGTGAACTTTACTTTGACACCAAATTCTAACTTCAAGTAGAAATAATTCCTTATACTGGATGAATGAGCATATTGGATTTCAACATGCTCTGACCCAAAATGTTAAAAAATGGGCTGAAAAAGTTCACGGTGTGGCGCTATATTTTTCATGGGGGTTAGTGACGGTAAAAAAAATACTATCAAGAAGGGTCTAGAATGTAACCGTACACAGGGTTTTAGAAGAGGTGTTGGGGCATAACCCCCATAGTAAATATAAGATGGTTAAATAAAGTCCCCCAAATCACCATTAGTGCCCAAGACCTTGGGTGTATGACATGTGCACAACCCACTAGAATGAATTGGAAGATTTTCCCAACATCCCATATTTACTTATAAATATTCTCAAGGAGTCTTCATATGTACAGAAATATTTTCATGAATGCCAATGGATTCTTTAATCACCCCTTGTACTTTTATTTAGCCCTATAAGACATCCATGTAGTTTTCTAACTCTTAATGACAAGGAATAAAAGGATGATAGTGTTAATAATGAACATTTTTTGTTAATATTAAATAACACTTGCGTGTCTTATTTATCTGGTCCTCTAATTTTAGAATACTAGAACGATTCCCCATTCCTCATATAGTAACTTCTTCTACTCTATTCTGTGAATAACTATAAACTCCCTTGATGGCTTTATTCAAGTCTCACCATTGTTTTGTCATACAATTTATTGGTCACCTATGGTGAAATCAGTTCTCCCTAGCCTAATCGTGTGGAGAACCCATGCACGACCGTAATCGGTTCTCCATGTCCTTTAGAATGCACGAGCCTTTCCGGAAGGCTCCTTCAAATCCACTCATTTCAAGGATTATCTTTATGTCGATCCCTTTCTTTTAAGGGGAAATGTTAAATCCTCCACCAAGAAATCCTAATGTAAAAAATATTTGGTAAAGTCACATAAGTGCATATCCCTTTTGGATTTATATTTATTTTGTCATAGGTTTCCCACACATGCATATAAGAGGGTAAGGATCCTCAGGGTGTCTGTAGATTTAGATATCTTCAGTCACATAGACCCTTACACCAGTGATATTTTTGAGGAGTTCTTGGTCTCAGATTTTATCGATTGGACTCCATCCATCCTTTCCCATCTATGATATCCCAGTCCTTCAGTCTATATTAGAGAGATTTAAGATTATGATTTCATTTTATTTTGACAGGGAATGTCATCCTCCTCTATCACTATTTGACCAATTGTATAGAAGCCATCCTAGTATAATCCCAAAGCCTTTCATGTAAGAGGTTTCAGTCTATCTCCTCTCAAAATCCTTGAGCTTAAATGTTTCCTTACCTTAGACTCTCGTCAAATGTAATGTGATGAGAGGGAAGTTCCATATCCCCAAACTGTTCCGCCATAGCTCCAAAATCTTCCACTATAGACCTATCCTCTTCTGTCTTTGAAAGAAGGATAATGTGAGGTTTGTGATGTCTTCCCTTTCCTCATGATTCTCACACCAATCGCGACTCACATGGGATTAGTAGTTAGTGATATTCATGAAAACCACACAATACACCTTATGGAATGAACTAAGAGAACTCAAATTCACACATTATCTAGGATATATATGAATCCTTCTCATGGACCGAGCTCTATATTATCTAATACATTAAATGAGAAATCATGCCCCATAAAATGGGTATCAATATAGGTGTAAGACCCATATTGGAATGAAATATGAGAACTCATATTACTGTTATCCCAGATACATTGGAACCCAATTCAGTTCTGAGCTCAATGGGAATACTCCTTACAAATGAGCCCCAAATACTAATTACCTTAATTCACGTATCCTCTATAGAAGTAAACCCCATTTTAAGCCCTCAAATCACCATGAGATAAAACATCCCTCATGGTATCATAATGGGGAATATCCTTCTCAAGTGTAACCCCCAAACTATAATCTCAAAGGGACATACTTTCATGCAAGAAACACCCTTAAGGGCATCTATTGGCATGGTTATTCTCTAAAGAACTACATGGGATTAGATTCCAAGCCAAAAGGGATACGTAGGAATCATCCCTAAGGATCAAACCCAATATCCTAAATCAACCTTGATCTTTTGGGCCATATCCTCAAAATTGTCTAGTTATTCTTGGAAGCTCACATTCCTTTTAGGTTCCTTGGGCTACATAGGTATAAGTCATACACCAAACATTGACTAAACATATTCCACATATATGTCCTTGCCACATGATATTAAATTGTATGGTTAGTTCCTCATCACATGACCTTAAAAGGTTTGATGTGTCCAATTATGTTGTATCAAAAAAAGCTGGTTATGATTCTCTCAAAATGATGTGTAAGAAGCCCATTTACAGGTTCCATCCTAACATTATAACAACTTCCATCTCCTGGGATGATAATAAATTTCAGAGTTACATGCATCTACCTTGATGACCAAAAACATTAGAGTTCCCAACTTCATGGATAGAAAACCATCATCGTCATAATAATGACCAACGAATATCTATGTAGTATGCAAGAGGATACCATCTATGGAGAACCTCATATAGATACAAATATCTAAATTGATGAAGAGAATTGAATACATACAGATTATTCTGAATTCCACGAATGCAAATAATTGATTACTAAAATTTTTAAAACCCATATCATACTAGGATATTAATAAAGGATTCACGAACATATCTTAAATCAATAAGTGAGTTCCGAAATTGATCATAAATCTCCCAAATATGGTGTGATGAGCCTGACCTCCCATCCTCTTGACCAATGTGAGTTCTTAAGCATCGTCATATAAAATCCCTAACGAGCACTCTCATTTGGAATGAAATACCCATGTGGATATAAAAACAATGGGTGTTTCCAGTTCTATGAACAAAGCCATTGAAATCCATTTAGAATTAATCATTCCTTGAAAATGTTGCATTTACCTTATAGAAAATGATTTCCAAAAGTAATATATGAAAGTGAGTTTAAATAACCACAATCATGTGGCTATAACTATAAAGGAATTAGGGACTAATATTTGACCATTAATATTCAAAATAATGAAAATATCATGGGATGATATGGTTGATGAAAAGAAGAATTCCCATGTCAATATCAAGGATTATTTGGTAAAACATATCAGGAGGTGGATAATAAAGATATAGATAATTATGGGTAAACACTACGGGAAAACTAACCTTTACCAACGGTTTGGAACCGTTGGTATAGGCCTCCAAACCGTTGGTATAGCCTATACCAACGGTTTGGAGAACCGTAGCCAAGTAAGCCGTTGGGATCGGTCTATACCAACGGTTTTCCAAAAACCGTTGGTATATACCTTTATCAACGGTTTTGGAAACCGTTGGTATAGGTAATACGAAATCTATACCAACGGTAATGGAACCGTTGGTATATAAAATCCAAAAATAAAACATCCGCTGGGATTTGATCCCACGACCCCTCGTTTATAATCGAACGACTTAACCACTAAGCTAACATCACTTTGTAAACATAATTTCATAAATATATATATGTATTATCATAATTATTTAAAATTTTGATTCATATGATGTTCTCGGTTAGTAGATCTGGAAAAAAATTAAAGAACCTATCCCAACTGTTTTCAAACCCGTTGGGATAGCCCTTTCCCAACGGTTTTAAAAACCGTTGGGATAGGTTTGGGTGGGATAACCCTTTCCCAATAGTTTTTAAAACCGTTGGGATAGGTTTGGGTGAACCGTTGGGAAAGAGGACTCTTTCCCAACGATTTTGATGAACCGTTGGGAAAGAGGAGGGAAGGAAGACCCTTTCCCAACGGTTCACCAAAATCGTTGGGAAAGGGGACTCTTTCCCAACGGTTTTGATGAACCGTTGGGAAAGAGGAGGGAAATAAGACCCTTTCCCAACGGTTTTGGTGAACCGTTGGGAAAGAGGACTCTTTCCCAACGGTTTTGATGAACCGTTGGGAAAGGGGAGGGAAATAAGACCCTTTCCCAACGGTTTTGGTGAACCGTTGGGAAATGGTAGCTATACCAACGGTTTTTACAAACCGTTGGTATAGAAGTGTTGGGAAAGATCATCTTTCCAGTAGTGAAACTAATAATAAATTAAACACTAAAATAGAATATGAAAATCAATTTCGGTAGAGCATAAGTGGGTTTCTTCATGATAAAATGAATAAAAAATGAAATGGGGGGATAGATCAACGTCAATATATATATCTAGAAATGGTTTTACTTTGATTTGAATCAACCTGAATTGGACATGGTCTCATTATTCAGAAATAATTAAGAAGGATCTAAATTTTTAGGTGCGTACGTCATATTAGGTTTATATCACCAGTGGAGTTTCAAATATTTCAATAACCAAAAATTTTATCAATGGAATTTCCATATTGATTATATAATGGTGTTATACTCAGTAATATATTATTTCGTAAATCACATGGAAAACATAATGAAAACCAGAAGGAATTTATTATATTAAAATATAAAATTAAATTTAGAGAATAAATATATCCATAATAATCAACAATATTACAATGGGATAAAAAATATAAAATATGATAGCTATAATCTGAAAATTTAGATATGCTCAATCCCAAATAATTATCTCACTAACATAAAAAACAATAGAAATAAACCAAAATATCATTATTGAAATATAAATATTGAAAATGAATATATATATATATATATATATAACCAAAAGATAAAATATATGTGAACGAATAATGAATAAAATATGATGTATTTATAGATGGTAAGTATCCCTTAGTACCATTACAAATTTAACTATTGGTATAGTATTTTTACTATTGGAATTGTAATATGACCATTATAAATAGTAAACCGACCATAAAAATACTATGTTCCTATATTTAAGTGTAAAAAATTAGGTATCTTATAAAATTAAAATATGACATATTAATATCACGATAATAGTACATAAATGTTTTAATAATGGTAAAATAAGTTTTTATATTTTTATAAACCATAAATGTTTTATTTATGTTTTTATAAAAAATATGAATTTTTGAAATAAAATTTAATGGAAATTTTTTTTTCTATAAAATAATATCATGGTTCCTAATATTAATTTTGGAATTTTTGATACCATAAATAAATTCTAAAAGGGTAAGAAAATCGATCATAATAATGAAATTGGTATTTTTCAAATAAATAATAATTTCATTTAAAAATTAAATCTATTATATATATATATATCCATAAAAATGGTTTAATTTTTGCAATCAACAAATCAAAAAAATTCTAGGGTATATTTGTATATATTTGTTTCTAATATAGTTTAATTTTTGGTGAATAGTAAAATAAGATAAAATACGACATATAACATTATAAGTTATAGACATGATTAATCGCATAAAGGTTGATGTAAGGACCCATTAGTTCCAAATAATATTCACCCATTATTGTAGATATTCACATTATCCATCACTATTTGTTGTCTTATGTGAATATAATTGACTAATGAATATAATATTCCGAAAACACCCATCTCTTCACGTTATAAATGCCCCTCCACCCCACTTAATATCATCACACCATATATGTCATGGAAAATACTTTAACCTTAAAAAGTATCCAAAATACACTCCCACCATGTCCCATAGTGATTGTTTCTTATTAAAATACCAATCTGATGTTTTTTAAGGGGAATCTTAAGGGTAGACAGCCAAAGGAAGAGGTAAATTCTGAGCAAAACTACTTTCAGTTTTATTATCCTTCTACCAACCCCATATGTTTTCCATCCACCTATAAATTATAAAATAATTATCCAAAATATAATAAATTATTATTATTATTGTGTAATATCAATATTATATAATCCCTTTAAATATTTTAGGGAAAAATCATTGTCCATAATAAGGTTAGTTCACCACCGCCATGAACGTACTTTTTTTTCTCGACAACATTCAAGAATGGTTATAGAATTATTATAATAATTAAATATGATGATAATAATTAAATATATAAATAATTTTATTTTTATAATGTTTCAATTAAGATTTAGAAAAATAAAATGAATCTAGTGTATGATGGTCTGTAAAACAACAATGAACAAATCGTATAACAATAATGTTTTTACAAAATGAATCATCCCTATTTAAGAACACACATAAATATTTGGAACTGTATTGATTTATATAAGGAACATAATATCAGTTCAATTAAATATTTGACATGTAATCTCATATGACAATAAAATCAATAGTTATTCACACGTTATCGGACCTTGAAACCTTGAAACAAACACCAAGAGAAGAAAAAAATTAAATTTAACACTATATCTTAGTGAAATATTTCAAAATGATCATAATAAAATTATAATAAATAAAATATATATTTAATATGTTTTAATTATATTATTAACAAGTCAAATTCTATTATTAAGGATGATATGTGCAACTATAGAACACTTTAGATGCTGATATATAGGATCTCAATGAAGCACCATATCTTTTTTAGACATAGTTTCTCTATAATTTTCACACTTTCTCTTCCCATTCAACACATATACTTATTATATTATATATATTTATATACTATAAATATATAACTAGTTTAATTCAATATCATTAATAGAAATATACATATTTTAAAAGGTTTCATCAAAATTTTGTTCAATAAACACACATGATTAAATGGATCATATCTGTTTCTTACCCCTTTTCAAGTACCACTGATTGAAATATATTAATAAATCAATACTTCATAAAAATAAATATTATATTATTTAAAACATTTTTTAGTTTTTTAGTTTTTATGTAAATTAATTTTCTATTTCGCTTATTTAAATAAGCATTTTATTTTCCCTAAAACCCTAAGAGGGATATTTCCAATGAGATTTCTCTATCTTTTTGACATTTTCACTTCACATGTACATCATTTTTTATCGACTATGCATAATGATTACCTATAAAAATTCATTAATTATTTAGTAAATTATTTTTTGGAAGATAATATGATATATTATTTAGTTTTTCAATAATACATGATAATTAATATCAATTCTCTTAATGGGTAAGCATTATGTTCATTACTTCTGTTTGATTTAGTTGTGTAGTACACATATGCATGTAAATGTTTTTGTTGGTTTTATCAAATATAATTCTAATGAAATAGAGAAATTTTATGTCTCATGGGATAATATTTATGGGAATAGGGAGTTATACTATTCCAAAAGTGGATAATATCCTCCATGTGTTATTTTGATGTGTATAGGATTCTATTTTCTTAGAATGATGGTACCATTTAATTATTCATGATCCTTTTCTTTTACAGTGTCATTATAGTGAACCAAACTTTTCATAAATATATATTATATCATTATATATCAATATTCAATATAATTTAAAACTACACAAATGTGGACCATAATGTCTTATTTTATTTTAATACTAGATACACAATAAAATTATCGAATAAATGTCTTTGACATATACCATAATATTATTACTACATAGCACTCTTCATATAAATAACATACTTAAAGCATTCATTATAAAATATAGAAAGAAAATATAAGAATTTTGAGATCATATGATTAGTAATTATGAATAAGGGAGATATCAATGATCACTTAATTGTAACCTAATCATATTGGTATAACAACATGAGATAATCATTTGAGCATCACACCATACATGTCAAAGATTATAGTCATGAGTAATGGAATAAATCATGGTAGTTCATTATACATGAATCATAAATGAATCAAATAAAATGATTAAAAAGAACATAATATTGTAATAATACAATATTTTTTGGCATACACATAAGCATATAAAATATTTTTCTTAGTAGTTAAGGATCACTATGAAGGCTATCATAGTAGATTGTATTCACTCCCCATTACATCATATCCTTATACAATGCTTACTCCCATGACTATCATAGTGTATTGGATTCTCTGAACATTTTATAGCCGTGGTTAACTCATAATACTAACAAAGTGGATTGGGTTCACTCCCATTTTTATAGTTAATGTTTACTCCTAAGACTATCCTAGTGGGAAGAGTGATTATAAACTACGATGAACTCCCATTATAGTTCTTATTATATCATGAAATATCTATCCTTAACAATTTAATTGGAGGTATATATTATCCAAGATAATGCATGACATAATCAAAATCAATTAATATGTGTTTCATAAAATCATAAATCAATCATTATATATCATAACCGTTGGAAAATAAACTGGTTTTAGAAACATTTCATCATTTCATCATAGCATAACCCCTATAAAATGAATGGGTTTCATAAATATCTCATATCCATAACCATAAAAAAAATAGAGAAAGAGAAAGGATGGTCTCCTTGGAACATATACCAAAAAATCATAAGTAACATCAAATGATTCTATTAGAATGAAATATTATTTTTAAAATTTCATTTGATCATTTCTAGAGAAAAATGACATTTTAACTTTGAAACTATTTTTTATAAAATATAATAATTTACAAATTATTGTGGAAGAAAATTATTTAAAAATAATTATTGAATATTTTAATGGAATTTTAAAATCATTGATCAATCATGCTGGTTGTAAATTCATTTCTTGCCCTGTATGTTAAAAAAATATTTCAATTATATTTTCAGTAACAAATAAAAAGTATCTCATCATCAAAGTTACTTTTTTATTATGAAGACAAAAAAATAGAAAAACAAAAAAATACAAACATATGAAACAAGCAGCACAAGGAGGTCAGAAATAGTTCAATACAAGGGCATCTCCCCAAATTAAGATGACCCCTTCGGGTTCAAGGTGGAAAAATAATGCAAACATATAAGGTTAGTACAAAGGACATCAATAGAAGCAAGGTGAACTGACACATGGTTACCCTCACACCATGACTGCCAGATTTTGGTCCCGTTAGAGAGCATATATTTTCTCTTTCTACTAATGTAGAAAATGGACCAAAGAGGAGAGAATATATCATTATAGGAATCATAGATAAATTTTGAATATGTTTCAATCTCAATCAGATCAAGAACCTTCTGATGGAAAAGTGTAACCCCCATAAACATGGAATTAGCTTTGCATGGAGAGAGGAGACATTTCCTAACTGGGGGGGAGAATGCAAGAAGGACCTAACCTCACGAGTCCCGAACCACCCCACCCCCGCATATGACACCCATTGAACCTAACACATCAATATTGAGTTTAAAATCCCTAGTAGGGGGTAGACCAGAAAAACCAAATACCTCTGTTGATATTCTCTCCTAGATGTGCTACATGAGGATTGGAAACCATCCATCTGAAGGAGGGGACCCAGACAATTACTTAGGAGATAGGCCCGATTAGTACGAATGTTTTTCATCCTGATGATAATAGACTTACCCAAAGCATGAGTCCCCTTGTATCTGATATTATTTCTGGATTTCAAAATTAACCAGCACCCAACACGAAGAATCAATAAACGAGCCATCTTCTCCAGTCTTTTGACTCCCTATTCGTGGAACCATTTTTCCAAGAACGAGAGGTCCCCCGTGGAAGAATCATGATACCTATAAAATGTATCTCATTATTAAAATGAAAATAATATTAAATTTAAAATACATTCAAAACTAAATCAGTGTTTAAAATAATTTTAAAAAGATTGGATAATATACAAATATTAAAAAATGATGTTTATACAAAATGATTTTTTAATAAAAATGTTTTTTAAGGAAGAGAGAAAAATTTTGAATTTCATAAAAACATTATTTAGTTACCATGAGTTATTAAAGAGAAAAAATAAAAAGAAAATTAATATATTTAGAAATAAATATATTGGAAGAAAAATCATGAATTTCATAATAGGTAGATTTAAAAAATTTATCTTCAGAATCATAATTATAAGAAGTAATGATAAACATTGAGATATGATATAAAATCAGTCCACTTATTATATATAATAAATGTTTTACACAAATCCCTTACCGTTTTGGAAAAAATTTGAGTTTTAAAAGAATTAATGATATAAATTAAAATAAAACTTTAAATGTCATTATAATAAGTGGAATAATTACATAAAATCTGAAAGGATCAATATATAAACCTCATAAACATAAATAGGACCTTAACATCAAACATGTATAAATGAAATAATATTGAGACGAAGAATCTATACAACTTTTATAATATATCATTTAAATCCTCATTAAATATAGAACCTTATAATGATATGTAAATTGCGTAATATACATGAAAATAATAACACAAATACATGAAATTTAATAATATAAACCCCAAAATGATAACAAGTGGTGAATATGGTATATGTCTCATAACAATAATAGTTAAATGAGAAACCCTTACTAAAAATTTGAGTTACTTTGATGGTGTTATCACATTATATATAATAAATTTAAAGTAATTATAAAATTATAAATTATAAATAATAATTCATATAAATTCATATATTATCCAATTTATAAAATTTCAATACTCATTTGTTAATAATTATTTACTAAATTCGGTATTTTCAAGTGTTAACAGTTTATTTTTTCCTAAGAATTTCAACCAGGTAGTTCTAGTACTTGTACTTTGATCATAGTTCTATAATCTCTAGAATGTCAAAAATATGTAAATATTATATAAATTCATTGTATTTTAATATATAGATTCATCCATAAAATTTAGTGATAGAAGAATGTATTACAACATTCATGGAGATAGTTGGTCTTATGTTCAAATGAACATTTTTTTTCACTTTTTAACGGAAGGATTTAATGAATGAGAATTTTTAATAAATATTTATAGAATAATTTTTTTATCACATATATAATATATATTCATTAAATATATCATTATTACCATCTGTTTAAATAATAATTTATATATATATCACATCATTTTCTGGAGGTGGTAGTGCACACGTACACACGAGCGACATTATCGTCTTTACGTGATTGGAAGGTAATAAGGAATATAATATATTATAAATAAAGAATAATAATTTTGTAATTAGTATAATATTTTTTTATTATTTCCATATTTATAACCATAAATGTAAAATAGTTATGAATACAGTTTTTCATCACTATATGGAGACACTATGTTGTGTGTACACACAAGCAATGCTTTCAATTTTCATGTATTGAAAAAAGATAAAAAATAGTATTCCCATATTATTAATAATATATTTTTATATTAATGACATTATATTTATTGTTTTAGGATGATTAAAATATATATACTGTAAATTTATGAAGAAATAAGAGTTAGTAAAGACGGTTACCTCTTCCTTAGTAGACATCCTTTAGATCCCTTCATATGGACCCTTAGAATTGTCTCTAACGAAGTAAAGAACCTCTAAATCATGTGTTGGGAGTTATGTAATTTTATATGGGTTATTTAAGAAATATGGATCAAATTGTGTGATTAGTAGAGGATAATATGTTCCATTCTATATGTGGGGATATGGTCACCCTTTGAATTATATAAATTATTAAATTAATATAAATTAATTTAAATGTTCATGTAGATAAAAATTGATATATTTACAGTATAATTTTTTAAATTAGTCTATTTACTCTCATAAAATAAAATCTAGATAGGTGTAGGTTATATTTCTATCCTTATCTATTTGTTTTATCTCCCCATTATCCCTATTGATAATTACAATAATATCAATGTTATTTAAATTTTAACGGTAAAAAATGACATCTTAAAAAGAAAAGTGACCTATAAATAGACCACACTTGATATTTTCAACCATATCCCATTAAATATTCCTATAATTGTATTATTATGAATTTTTAATCATATAATATAATATATTGTTATTATAAAAGATAATTAATGTAATTTTAGAACTATTCGTTTACATTGAGATTAATGTCATCAAAATAGTTTCGAAATTCAATTATAACCCTTTAATTTTTTTAATAGGCTATATTTATCTACATAAATATTGTATAATAATAAATCACCCAAATTTCTTTACTATTAAGATTATTGAGAATAATGTATTTTATAGTTATTTTAATTGAATAAATACTCTATGGGCATTGCGTAAGCATTTATGGTATTTATTCAATCACTAAAAACATAAAAAAAATTAATATAAAATTTTTATTTAATATATTATATTAACATTTAGAACCTAACTTATATTATTTTTACAATTATGTAAAACTTTTAGAGTTATTAAAATCAAGATAGTGATATTTTAGAATTTTCTTAACTTAAAATAATATAAATTTCATTATCAAGGGAAAATTGTAAAAAATATTATATATTATAATTTTTGAAGCCATTTTATAATTTACCCCCTGAAAAGAAATAATTTCAAGTCTTGAGTTGTTATTGAGACCTTATCACATGGTTTTAGCATTGTTTTTCCCATTTCACCCATACCGAGATGACAAATATATACCACGATTATAATTAATAATGACTAAAAATTGAAGAGACATACATAAAAAATTAAGAATCTAGATTAGAAATATTATACAAGTTTTTTCAATAAAAAATCTCTATAATTGTAATATATATATATATATTAATAAAAATTTATTAAACATAGTGACGAATTTTTTTTAGACAAATGCATTTTTTTCATAAAAAATAAATTATTATCATGATCATCAATATATCTAATTAAAATAGAAGTAATTATATTATAGTAAATAAAATGGATCATCTTACAGTTTAATACAAACATATAAATATAATTAAAAATTCTAATTACTTTATTTAATGACAAGAAATGATAATATTTGAAATGTCAATATTTTTCACTATTCACTAAAAATCAATCATTTCAGAAAAATCCAAAAAAATTACCGTAAGTTAATTTTGAAATAATTATATATAATGTCCTTGAAAATTTATAAAATAACATTTCGTAAATTGGTAGATATTAATTATAAATTCACAATTCAAAATGTAATAAAAATAATTTTTAAAGAAAATGAATTTTTGAGCATAAAATAACTTCACTAAAATTACTTTTCTTATACCTTAATAAATAATAAATAATATTTTATTGAGTATGGAAATTATAAATTTATTTCATAATTATTTTAATCATATTAAGGCATGCTAATTAAATGAATAGGGTTTGATAATTTTTTTATAATATATGAAAACTTGTTTAAAGCTTGGTGTTGTGTGCTAAGAAAGCTATCAACCTTATTATTATTTTCCCATAATTTATATGGTGTTACATTCTCCACACCATTAAATAATTTTTTCCATCAAAATATTATCTTGGTCATCAATGGTTCAATGTTTAAAATCAATTTATTCAAGACACACATCTTATAAATGGATAATAATAAATCGTTTAAAAAAAGAATGTTGGAAACATAATTGTTACAAAAAATATCACATAATAATGTAACCATATATGGATTAAATCAGTGGGATGTTAATATTAATACAAGGAGGAGGGAAATAGATTCCAGTACTAATATACAGTGATAGATAACATGGTCATGGGAAATTTAATGACCACAAATCCATAATCCTTTAATGTTTGAAAAGACTACTGATTCATCAAAACTGAATGTAAAAGTATAAATTTGTTGTTTTTAAAATATTTTACTAAAATTGAGGAATTACTTTAATATCATTATAGAGAAAGTGATGGAATATACTTAATTAGTAAAGTTCTATTTTATAAATATAATTTCATCTTCTGGTTGTGCCTCAATAATTTTTTACATCATCCCTTACTCTAGGAAATGAATATTCAAGAATATTTTTTCATGTTCTAAGATTAAAATTGACTTTTAGCATAACATAATATCTATAAATTGATTATAATTCATAAATTCTATATTTATTTATCATAAAAACAAAAAAATTCCAGAACAAGTTATCCAATATGGTTAATATTATTAATATAAAATAACTAATTAATCTCTAAAACGTTAATAATAACTCCCTATTTCAACTAAATACATTCTATAAATTGTAAACATTAAAAATACTCTAATATATGACTGAAAAAAATTCATAACCCATAAATATGAAATGTTTAATCACATTTTTTCCAATACTAACTTTAACATTATTCCTCAGATAACTTGACATAGCTCACAGTGTCACATACCAAACAAGTGAGTACCACGACTATATATCCTACTAAAAGATGATAACCCTTTCCCAAAATAATTTAAAACACTATAAAACATCAATGAAAATAGAAATTATTCCTTAAATTTACTCAATACAATATATTACATAAATAATGTAATAAAATTTATTATCAACAACCTAAATCACTATTTCAGAAAATCACTTTCCAATTTTGAGTTCAACAATACTACCAATTTACTATATCAATTTAAATCATATACTTATCTCTAATAATCATTATTATCTCAATATTAAGAAAATTTTAATGGATATATTTCCTCCAATAACGTGTTTAAGAAATTATCAACAAAATCAACTATATAGGCCATCAATACCATTCAAAATATTCATGAAATTATTTAAATAAAACCTAATATAAGACAAAAATTAGATGTTTCATTATTATTATATCCAGAATAAAATTGATAAAAATACTTCTAAAACATAATTATCAAATCCCAATACCTAAAAAACACAATCATTATCCTTCCTGTATAAAACATTAACTAATCTTAATCCTCTTATTCTTTAACACCTTCGTCCCATCATGCGCTATTTCTAGCCTTTTCATTAACAAAATAAAAACCTTTACATGTATGAAATTGAGGATTATATTCTTGATATGTTCCCCCAACTGCATAAATTTGAATAAATCCCATACATTCACATTTTAAAAAATTAAATTGACCATGATACATTGCAGAAATTATTATTAACATCCATTGCATTAATAGAAGTTTTTTTATTTTCATAAAAAATTACTTGGTTTTTCTCATTATTATCGATACCAAAAAAATATTCTCAATAATTTGAGACATTACCATAAGTATTTATTACAACATCCAATACATGTAGGAATCCAACCCATCATTCCACCATAGTATTCTTGAAAATCCATTTTTCTCTATTTTTCTATGATAGGAATCTCACCCAAGGTGAGGTTGTCAACTATATAATGGGACAACTTATTTGGCACAATAATATTGTTTTAGTTACACCTACCATTTAATTTGGTTTCCCATGAATAAAATAATTCAATTTTCCCTCAAATTTAGTTTTAAAAAGAATACTCTTTATTCTAGCCATTATCTAAAACCAAAAATAATAGTGTAAGAAAAATTAATCATATTGAGAAATAATGTAATCTTGAAAATTAATCCACAGGAAATATAAATCATGACACTATTTTTTAATATTTTACACAACATGTTTAATACAGGATATCTGTGGTCATCATCTATTGAAATCCATTATATTTGTTCATAAATAAAATTTGAGTTTACAAAAAAATATACCTTAATAATTTCAAACATGGTGAATGTAACACCCTGACCTTAGTTGCCCAGAATCAGTATATTATTTCATAACATTGTCATGATACAAGAAATCATGTCCTGAATGACCGATCAGTTTTGTATCCTTGTTTGTACTGGATTCATATATAAGTTTTACATTACATAATGAAATACAAATAGCAACATTGTGTCTCTTTTGAACTCTCTTATAACCATTATCATATTCTTACAGGTTAACTGTACTATAATTCTTTTCATCATGAGAAAAATGAAACATAAGAAAGTGGTGAGACAAGATGCTCAGTATGGATAACAATAAAGAGGAAACTATCATAAATAAGATAAATCATATAAGGAAATGTAAAATACTATAACACAAGCCTTTTAATCATAAACATCAGTATAATATGGAAATAATAAATCAAATAATTCCATTTACTTTTTCAAATTGATAGTATAATAGTCAAATAATCTCATGTAATATCAATATCCAATTTCATAATGATGGAATGCATAATATTGTTCATCATAACTACATTGTCAAGGACTCATGCCAAGACTGTAAATAATATTTTTTCAAGGCTTTGTGCCAAGACACTAGTTAGTCTCATGAAACATACCGATGCCTCGAGGGGCTATAGCAGGCTTCACCCATCACTTAATATGTCGAATGCATTCCTCATATGAAAATGTTGAAACATAATCTAAACATTTTTCTTAAATCTAGGATTAGAAATTCCAATATTTTAACGACAAAACATGAATTGTATAAAAATAACACATATACAGTCAAACATAACTCATTAAATACAATATTGAATATTGTATTATATTAAATTAACATCAATCGAGAATAATGAAGGATATTTACATAAATGAAAAAAAATATCAATACAATTTGAGAGAAATATCATCCTTTTTCTTGATAACATTTAAAAGTGTCACTATTTATCAAACAGTTGTTTAAAATAGATGTTTGAATCAAAGTGTTCCATAAAAATTTGAAAATTTTAAAAGGAATTTTAATTTGAAAACATTAATTTCCATATAAATAAATATTTAAAACTATTTAAAAAAAGGGACATTAATTAGAAGAAGAAAATTTTAAAACATTTAAAAGGATATTTAAGTTACAGTTCTTAATAAATGAAATATGCTTGAGTAAAAATAATTGAGGTAATAAAAACATTATAATATAATGCATATTAAGGGACTCATTAAATACTAAGTAAAAGTATAGTATATAGAGCATATAAATGTTAATTGGCACATAACAAACAAAGAAGTCTCAATAGAATGTATGTTGAGATGAAATCCATTATAGAGACCGTATCCTTAAGTTAAGGATAAATCTTGGACATAATTATGAGTGTAAAATATAATTACAATCAATATAATTGGATATTAAGTGTAAATCTATAAAATTATATTCCACATATTCTTGTAAAAACAACACAAATAACTTGGATGTTTACCTCAATGAATAGAAATTGAGTTAAAATTACACTAATAATGTTCATATCGATGTCATGAGAATTTATCAATGCAGTGATTATGTGTATCAAAAGTATATTTACACAAATTGGAGTGTAAATTACAACATAAGTAAATAAATAGAATCTTTACAGATAATGTTGGAGTAAAATAATCAATGAAGTTTGTGTAAAACCGAATGATTGGAAATTGAAATTTGATATTACCATACAAATTTGGTATATTGAGAAACAAACACCACATGAAAGAATGATCATCCAATGATGACATAAAACCCTATAAATTATTGTATATTTTCTAACAAATACAATCATGGTCAGTAAATAGACCACACAAAAGGTAATAGTAGAAAATATAGAATGAATCTCATGAGAATAAAAGTGAGATGGAAAACCCATACCTTGTACGTTTCCATAGTATAAGGTAAGATAACTTCCTAAATAATGGGGAAATAATTTTTATTAAATTATACAAGAACCTAATACAGAAATATGATATCATATATGATCTTCTATTATTTCTTTGTTAATGATATTTCAGTAGTATCATTGTTTTGGTTGTTAACCGATTCATTTTCTTTTATATTTTTTGTTACTTAAGTGTTGTTTGTTATGTATAGAATGTATATTATTCATATCTATAATGATATTAAGTTATTACACATTATTATAATCATAAAATGATAATTATTTTTGAATGATTACATTTGGGAATGAATCTCATCGCGTTCCTGGAGACGGTAATCCGTACGTACAAATGAGTGATAATATCATTATATTAATAGTGAAATCGTATCTAATTGGATGTTATATAATATATAATGAGTAATTAGCATGTTATATTTATTATTTACATCTGTTATACTCATTATTATACCATTCCATATAATAAAGTGTTTGAATATCAGACTACACTACGACGTGGAGACGGTAAGCTTTACGTACACACGTATGGTGACTTTGTCATTTATAGGATGGTTAGAATAACCATTATCGTTGTACCATATTTACAATAAAATCAAAATATTTATATGATACTGGATTTTTTATTTTGGTGTATAAACATAAAATAATGTGGATGTGGAAGAAGAAAAGAATTTGAAAGGGGTGGTGAAATTATTACCTCTTCTTTAGGTTTTTTTTTGAGTGGATCAATATGGATCGTTAGGTTGGATTTCTGAAAGAAGTAAGGAATCTTGGTCAAAGTTAGGGATATTGGGAAGATATTTAGGTTGGGGTTGGCCAAGAAAAATGGGGTTGGTTGTGTAAAATTATTTGAAGGGAAAGTACTATTTTATAAGAGGGGTTAGGGTCACTTTATAAAATGTTTGAAATATTATTTTATAATAATATCATTTTCGGTTTATAATGGCTCCAAAATTATTTATTTAGATTTTAAGGTGGGTGTGGGTCCAAATAATCTCAAATAATAGGTTTTAGACTATTTTAGGATACCAATTTAATGTTATATTTGATATTTAACTCTTTGTTAAATATTTAAACTTTTACTGTGTCTTCTTGTATTCTTACAAAATATGGTTAATAAACTTACTCTAAACATAAAAGAGAACCACAAATGGTTCATTAATAAAATATATATTATCATTTAAGAACATT
Organism: Viscum album; assembly: GCA_963277665.1. Classification (NCBI taxonomy): domain Eukaryota; kingdom Viridiplantae; phylum Streptophyta; class Magnoliopsida; order Santalales; family Viscaceae; genus Viscum; species Viscum album. The sequence goes on along the minus strand of OY728126.1, from coordinate 685,883,536 downwards.
TGTTGAACCATAGATTTTCAGGAATTTATTATCATCCAATAATATATTATATGTCTAAAAAACTAATTTCTGTCAATTTTGAAACTATTTGGTATTTTTTTGTGAAGGTCATAAAAACATTATTACATGAATGTTTTATCTAATAAAACATAAAATGTTATATTAACCTAGAAAATATGTGGATGGAATCAAATATTTTAAATTCTATTTATTTTAATATTTATAATATAAACTATTTTATTATCTCGTTAAGAAGGTAATTGATGCTTCATCATTGTGTCATAAATAAATTTAATTATTTAATCTCTAAAAATTATAAATAAAATACAATTATGTAAATTTTTTTTTATATAACTAAATATTATTTATATTATATTTTATCTTATTTGAAAACCTTTATTAAATTTTTTTTGTTAATAATCTTTAAATTTAACACTTTCGACTATTCTATAAATAAAATATTAATAAATGTCCTAATATATTCCAAGTTGACCTAAAGGATCATATTTTATCCCTAAGGTTGTTTTAGGTGGAATTATATGTATTGAATTGAATTAGGCCACATTTTAGGTTAATTATAATTACATTTTTACCATTAATTACCCTATTTACATTTAATCAAGGTAAGTAAAAGTCAGTAGTTACTATTCCCCAAAAATTAATTTCATCTTATTGAACAAAATATTACATTATGATATTAACTGTGGATTTGGAATTTTTTCAATTGAATTCACAGAAGTGGTAAAATTGAGTTTTTTTCAAATTTGGAAATGGTCATAGAAGGTGGGTAAAAGACTATAAAAAGATCAATAAAATTTTATACATCTAATATTATTATAAAATGACTCCAATGAATTAAATTGAAATTATATATGTATTATATAGCTATTTTTACGTAATATAAATTTTAAAAATATAAATAATTATTTAAATAAAAAGTCTATTTTAATCTATAACGTAGTGTTTTTCCCTATTTATTATAAATGGAATGATTTCAGAAAAATACCAAAAATTTACCATAATATAATTTTGATATTAAGAATTTAAAAATGAATTATATTTTAACAAATTCAAATCATAGAAGTTTCACTAATTAATTTAAGATTAATTTCTGTTTACAAAACCGAATAAAGGGTTTTTAAAAAGTAAAAACTATCAAAAGATTGACATGTGTTTATGTCAAATTTAATGTGAAATTAATTATAATGACCTAAATTATATTAAATGATAATAATATAATCTAATTATACTTCCAAAAAAATTAAATACTTAATTTGACACTATAAATTATTTTTATTAAAAAAGTTCTTTGAATTAAAATTTAGTATTATCAGTATTCATCAAAATGTGAAAGTTATCCCAAAAGTAGAAAATATTTATCCAAAATAATTTTTTATTCCCATATTCTAATGAAAAATTTAATTTCATTAAATTGAATATAAAAATTTTTAAATATTGGTTTTAAAAAGGGTTTTCAATTAAAAGGTGGTAAAATTTCATTTCATTGAAAAGACCTCTTTTATTTGAAAAAATGAATTTATTATTATTTTATGTCTAAGAAACACATAATATTGATTCAAAAATTATATGGATTATATAAAATTTATAATTCAGTTAATATTATTCATACCCACATTTTGAATAACTAGTTTGGTAAGTCGTGGTACCCTCAGACTCGGTGTTGCGTGTAGCGCAAGATATTGAATTACTTTAAAGGAAATAACTTACTATAAAAAATTGGGGTGTTACATTCTTCCCCCATTTTGGATATTGCATCCTCACATTTTTTAAACTGGGCTTGGTAACTTTATTGTGAGTCCCACATCAGAAAAAGTGAAAATAAAACTATCACTTTAAATGTAAGAAAGATAATTAAAAAGGCCACCTCAGATAACCCATACTAAGATTACATGTAGAAAATAATGAATATGGAAGATAAAAAAATTGTCAAGTTCTGATGGAGTGTGATAGAAAACATGATCAGCATAAAGTTAAAAATAAGAAAATCCCAAAAATATAATGGGATAAACTGTCATTCTATTCGTAGAAGGAAATGTAAACAGACAAATTTTATTGTTTTAACTTCCATTTCATAAAGATGAGAAATTTATTTATGATATTGACTATGAACATAATGAGATATACTTACTTTTTAAGTAGAGTTTCATCCTTTAATAAATTTATACTAATAACTCATCTCTTTTTTCAAAAATTTAGTATTCAGAATGACATGGTCACACATGATGTGCTAGAATCAACTTCTATATAATCACATAATCCACAAGGGATAAACTATACATTTACATTGACTTTAGAGATTATCTAAAACCAAAATGGATAGTATATGATCAGATGATCCCCAAAAAATATAATCCATTAGAGAAATAAATAATAATCTTAATTTCTAAAATTAAATCAAAAATACCCAGGTTCAATAAATACCATTCCTTAAACTGTTTCCCTTAAAATACTTCAATATATTCTAAACGAATATTGAAACCCAAAACATTGAATAATTTGATTAAATTGTCTTCCAAATTAAATTGTATCACCAAATATAATCGACTACTCTTAAATTCACATACTTAAAAGTAATTAACCTAATCACATATTTTCAATGATAGGTTAATCATTTCCATAAATAACCCAAATCGCTACAAATACAAAATAAAATCATAGATAAAAATATACCATTACTCTTCAAATGAAATCCCATAGTATTCTATTTTCCTTAGGTATATAGTGTTCCCAATAGAGCGAACATCTTCCAAAATAACATTTATCACTCAATCACCAAATAAATTTTTATACTATGGATATCCATTTGATAATACATAAGATCCCAAACCATCTTTTTTTATCAATAAAATCACTTAGCTAAAAAGAATTTGTCACACTATCCTAGGACTTCGCGTAGTAAATGATAGGTAAAATATCCCAACCGCACTCTGGTTATCAGCTCAATTCCCGCAGCTTTGTCCGACGCAATGGGTTGTCACACGGTCTGCATGTTATCCTTTTTCAAAAATAATATTTTATAATATTCCCAAAATGAGATAAATTCCTCAAAAAAACCATAACATAATTTCACCACAAATGTTATCTCATACCTCGCATTTTCATTCAAAAAATTTAAGAACATGTAACTACCTGAAATTTAAGGATTATATAAACCCAAATGTTTATTTATAACTATATCAACAACAAAAAAGATAATTCTTCTTAAAATAGAATTTTCACACAACAAACTGCAGGGTTACACATACAAGAGAATAGTCTGCCAATGTAATCCCATCAACAAGGAGAACTAATACTTTTAAAAATTTCACCATCCATTTATTTTCACATATGTTCTTCAATGACCAAGAGGTTATCCAATAGAATTTGGCATTCACTTGGGTAATTACTAGGTCCCCTATATTTACAACAAATGATGGTAAATTGATTCATTGTGTTATTTTTAAATAATTCCACTGTTCTCTTAATTTTTACTTGGCAATTCATTACTTTATATCCTTATTTCCCACACATAAATAATATCTTTGTTCCATTCAGACACATTCATTGGTGTCTCTATCCACATTTCATGCATGATGGAAATTGATTTTCTTTTTCTCCCTGGTCTCAATTACTATATCTCTTATCATTCACTTCCTTTCTCTTCATTGTTGAGTCTTGGAGTTGGTTGATATATAAGTTGTTGATCATATTTTTTGAAAAATGATTCAGCATGAACACGTTATCTTTTACGCCTATAAAAATTCCATTTTGTTGCTCATTTCCACCATTGTGCCAACCTTGTACATCATGTTTAATGTTACAACAACTTCCTTGGAATCCATCCATTGACTAACACAAGAAATAATAATCTGAGTCATAAAATCATTTATGGAATACAATAACACCTGATTTGCAATCTAAAACACCTTAGGTTTAACCAAGGTTATTTATTCCCATCTTATATTAAAATGCTTCAAATAGGTGTGTAATGAAAATGTGAATTATCCTAAGAATATCCCACAGGAGTATCATAACCAAGAGTGCATCAAGGCTTGTTATTGTGTAATAGTATAAAAAAGTCAAGCCAGAAACTCCTTTGTTAGAGTTTTCACTCCTCAGTAGATATGATTACTTCTTCTTCTATATATATCTTTTAGACACCAACATGACGATCCTTGGAATGGAATTTTAATAATATAAGAACCTATAATTAATCAAAATTGTTATTTGTAATATAATTGGGCCTATGTTAGTAGAGAGAGTGATGGAACAATGGGTTTGAGGAATATAGGAGAAGATTTTCCCTTTTAAATGTGAGGGGAGGGGGACTGTTTGAATTAATTAATGTATCTAATTATGGTGAATCAATTTTTATGTTCATATTCATGTGGCTCAAAATGGATATATTTATAATATATGGTGATTATGATTCTAAAAAATATCAAAAGTAAATAATGGACATGCTTAGGTGATGTTTTCACCCTTATCTCATGTCATAAACCATGTTACCCCTTTTGACATTTTTCATAATATCAATGTTTTTTACTCTCCAATGGTCAAGAATATTACCATGAAAAGAAAAGTGGCACATAAATATAAAATGGTTGATATTATGCACTCCCCATGTCATCAAATGATGTTTTAGGGCCTCAAATAGATTTTGGATGTTATGATATATATTTATATAATTTAGTTTTTTAGTTTCAATTCTCTATATTATAAACCTAGACTTCTAAATAAACTATGAATATCCATCCATTTATTTATTAATTGGTTATTATCATTAAAAATAATGTAATAATAATTTTCCAAGACATGGGTCAATATATTGGGTATCAAATAAAGGTTTACATATTTTTGTGGGTTTTTAAAAGAAATGATTAGTATAAAACATAGGTATATGTCAAGTCATGAGAAAACATACTAAAATTTATGTGAATTTTAGAGCGGGCGGTTATAAAATACATACATCTCTTTTTGGATACTTTTATTTTATGTTTCTTTCGCATAGATGTACCTAGGGGTAATAACATAAAAAGAGATATTTTGGTATTAACTCTCCTTACAACTAATGTGAAAAAATGAGGCCCTTAAACGCACGTGCTTCAAAACTCGTGGGGGGAAATCTTTGGATAATTAAATTAAACATTAAGAACAATTATGAATGAATTTATTAGATTATTATGGTAGAAAACCTCATAAGAAAATTACTATGGAAAATATATATAAAATCCAATAGACTCATAATTTATCATATAAATTTCATTTTTTAGTTGTTACTTATATGTTTTTAGTAGCTATTTTTTATTATTTTCAGTTTGACTATTCTCATACAGATTTTTAAAATATTTTAATCAGTGGTGGAAAATAATAGAATCCATTCCAAAAACCCATATGATGGGAAATATAATGATTATTCGAAATATATGCCTAATCATAATGGAGATGAAGGGAGAAAAATTGTAATTATTCCAAACCAACTATCAAAAATTCTGATTAACCTCCAAAACATAGATTAAATATGAATCATGATAAATAAGATAAGGATGGAATCTCATAAAGGTTTACATGATAAATATAAAAAATAAAAGAAGATTCAATTTTAAATATGTAAAAAAAATTGGAAGTGGTACTAAGGGATACATAATAATGTAATTGGAGGATGTTTTATGTATGGAATCATAAATAAATGAGAAAAAAACTTTCAAAATAAATAAAGAGTTTCGTTAAAAATATTCTAGTAAATAACGTTAAATAAAATGAAACACTAATAGTTCAATCTTATAGATGTGATGAATTTGGCCATTATCCACATGAATCCCCTAATCCATGGGATAATAAGGATATTTAGAAGATATACTCTCTAGAATAAAAATAATTGGAATTGATTATGTTATCTAGATTATTGATTTGTATATTGATAATAATTTCTTACTTCTATGTTTCTCATGATTTGTATATGAATTTTGTATTTATATTCCTGGAACACTTGTATATCTGGATGTTTTTAAACACCATAAAGTAACAACAATAAATAATTTGATATCATTAGTGAAAATTTTTATTATTATTGTATCACATGTTGAATTTTAAGGGAATTTTTTTTCTAAAAAACATATTATTCATCCTTTAATAGAATTTTCTTATACATTCAGTAAGGATTGGATGTCCTTATTTTATTTAGACATCAATTATCGAGAGAATGAGATTAAATTCTACCCAACGATTCATCCAACGTTTTTTAAGAAGTTTAAAGAGGAGATCTAATCTCCTTTGGAATCCTCTTTTAATGTATAGATATTAATAATTTACAAATAATAATACATAACTCCGCCATTTGAGATAAATAAGGCAATAATTCTTGATTACATGACCATTGTTTCAAAATATAATGATGTATTCCTAAAATAGTTCGATGGTCGACCTCTATACAAATAGGATATGTTCTAAATTAAATTTACACCTAAATCTATTCCAATGTCCAAGAATCCCAAAATAATGGACACATTTGATTTAGTAAAAAAATGAATAAGTTAAAATAGTATCAAACATAGGTTTTAAACACCTGAGTTCTTCGTCATGGGGTGCACTGAGCCTATTCATCAAGAAGAAGGGTGTTTTAATGTTCCACTTCATTGATAATCATGAACTCAACATGACCATGATAAAGAACAAACATCCATAGACATAGATTTATTAATTATAAATCAACTATGTGGGGACTAGTTATTATCTTAGGTTACATTCATCTTGTATATCTCTAATTAATGGTGAAGAAGGATGATATTCCCAATATTTCATTATAAACATGATATAGACTCTATATGTTCATAGTGATAAACCCATGACACAATAATGATCAATAAATCATTATGGACATAATCAATAATATTTAGATTTTACTATGAATTGTTTGTGGTGGTATTTATAGATAATGTTATAGTATTAAATAATATAAATGAGGTGAATGAAGAGTCCTTGAAAACAGTTCTAAAGGAATTAGGGAAGGAGAAACTATATGCAATGTATAGTAAGTGTATGTTTTGGATAGAGAAATTATGATTCTTGGGATATATTTTCAATAGAAAAGGGTTATATATTGACCCAAATATTATGATTATATTTTCTTACAACAATTTGTATCATTGTTTCTTGTAAATCACAACACTATTTATTAAAGGTTTATATTATAATAATTTTTGAACATCAATAGTTCTATGAATGGTATTGTAGAAAAACAATTTCACCTAATATAGAAATATAATTCACCCACCTGAATATTTTCTAATAATTGGAAGAAAATGTACACCAATAAATATATATACAATTACTCATTTTATCAGATGATGTTTTTTAAAATGACACTTGTATAAATATAAATACTTATTTTAAGACACGGTTTTATTGAGATCTTCTCACAAACTTCATTCTAAAAAAGGAATAAATACTTTTTGAATGAAAAGTAATTAAATCTATTTGATAACGAAATATAATTATACTATATATAAAATTAATATTCTACTAGACATAATCTGGAGAAAGTATATTGATATATAAATATGGATATCATTATACAGATATGCCATTAAGATCTTTTAATGTGAAGGAAGAGTGCATCTGAGGCCGTTTCAACCATCTCCGACAAATATAGAAGACAATCATTAGATAAATGATTATACAAAGAAAAATAATTAAACGAGGAGAAATGCATTCTAATCTAGGTGATTTAGATTTTTTATGAAGAGTTTTTTACTATCTTTTTATGAGAGAATTCTTCGTTACATGACTAGAGATTTTTCAACAAATAAATCCATTTGAGAGGATCATTGTAATTTCCATAACATTTATGTTCTTGTAATTGTTCAAGGATATTCTGTGAATGTTGGATCTATGGGTTTTGAGATAAAGAGGGTTATCTGATATTGGTTATCGAGGGTTATAAGGGATTCATAAATAAAGATTTATCATACTGTTGTATTGTATAATTTCTCATTTAAGGATGAAATAATTTTTCATTTTGTTTAAAATTATACATACTGAATGTCTGGGTAATTTATTTTGTTTTCACTTATGGTTAAATATTGGATATATTATTGTTAAAGATTTGTATGTTTTTCATTATGTACATTGTATTATATTCATTTACTTGTTTTTTGTTTCAATATTTTATACATTACAATCTATATAAATGTTATACATAATATGTTACAATATTTTCAATACACATAGAATGGGTTAGAATGTTCATCTAATGTACCTAAATAAAGAGATTTTGAAAAATTATATATTCTATTATTAACATAAATTAACCAACTCTTCCATTATACTCTCACAATATTATAATTGGTATCTGAGGAGGATTCCACTTTCATATTTTTTATAATTTATTTTAACTAACATGTTCTTTGAAAAGTGTTTATTTATATTTTCAGAAATGATAGTATAAAATACTGTATATATTTAGAATCTCAATCATATAATACCACCAATTTTAGATGGTTTTAACTATAAATACATGAGATACATAACGATTTTTTATTATTAATAATGGAGTTGAAATTTTTTTATGTTAACTGGTGATAATCAATTTTATGAAAATGATGTTACAAATTTACCTAGAGGACAAAATTTGAAAAATAATCTTAATAAAAACGTCTGAAATAAATTTATATATTATATGACTGGAATTATATATAATTAAATATATTCTTTTTGAAACAATATATATTATGGTGATGAAATTTTAAATTTCTCATTCAGTTACTTGTAATTTTTTTATGATAAAGAGCTATAGTGAGAGGTGATTAATTATATTTCTATTTTCTACATGGTGAAATATTTGTAAAAATTAAATAAATGATTTATGACTATTATAATTAGTTTTGATATTTGGTAGATAAGGATTTCACATATGTTAATCTGGTTGAGAAAATTATTTTCATTATGCAGAATGAATGGTAATAAAAGTGCCCTGATGTAGATGATAATAAAAATATAAGAAATATTAGTATTAATTTTTTTATTGGAACCCTAATGAAACATTATGGTAGTTTAAAAAGCCATTTTAGAGAGGGTATGAAAATAGAGGATTAGATTTTTCTTCTACATCTACAATTTATATGAAAGTAAATTATATTGAAAAAGTTCCTATCTATTAAAAAAATAAGAAGATAAATATCAAGATAGGATATAGTACATATGAATATAGTTAGAATGAGAATGAAAAAACACAATAATAATGAATAACCATTTTTTTCAAGAAATAATTTAGTTATAATAAAATTTATATATAATAGAATGTGTTTAAATTTTATTCAGAGTTATTTTTCTATGAATATAAAAACTAGGTTATATCATGCCATATTGTATAACAATTAAGAGGAAGTAGAAGAAATAAAAAAGAAACAAGAAATTATATATATATAAAGGAAAAATGTTTCCTTGAGATTTAGAAACATATAGAGTAGGTGGTGGTGATGGTTCACTGTAAAATTATTCCAATGATAGTTATAAATGTTAGAAAATCATGGGTTTATATTATGACAATACATAGACCAAGAAATGATTCATGTAAACGGAGATTGCTATATCCTTAAAAAATTTGTCAATTAAATTCTAATTATATTGATTTTGAGAAGGAATGTGTTACTAAATCTTATAAGAGGAAAAATAGTCTATATTAAGAAGACTTTGAACCTAGTTTTGACTAAGTATTTTGTTTTTCTATGTTTATATAAATACAAAGTTTTATGGTTTTTAAAAACATTGAAAACACTAAGACATATCTCTAAAAATAAGATTTTAGGATTTCAAATCATTCTATTGAGATTATTAATCTTATTAAAGAGTTACATTTTAAATATATTCCAACTTCTACAAAAAATAAAATAAGTTTTTTTTCATTAAATTAGATTGTGGAATTTCAGGTCTCCAAAATTTTTTATTGTGTTTTACAACTATGATTGAATATTTTAAATATATGTAAAAAAATTACCATATAGAAGTGTCTCTTTAATTGTTTTTACAAATTCAAAACCAAATTTCCAAAATAAATTATTTTTTACTAAAAATTAACCTTTTGTATAAAGTGTCAAATTTGTGGGAACGGTAAAAAATTTCATTAAATAGAGTACAATATTTCTTTTATAATGATTTTTCTATTAAATTGAAAACAATCCTATATAAGAACGGTGGTAAAATATGTAATTATTTTGTTTTCTTCTAACAATTAAATATCAAAGAACGTTTGGGTACCAAAAGTCTAACTACATTATTTTCTGAGAAAATGAGAGTATAAAAAATAGTAATATATGGTACATGTATGGTGGTTGATCTCAAAATATTATTGGAAATAAGAAATTTTCCAATAATATTATAAATATGAAAGTTGAAAAATACACTTTTAGAGAAGATGATCAAAGATAAATTTATAGCATAAGAACTATTCGTCTTATTGGAAAAAAATTAATTTCTATTGTTTTTTTATCAAAGTTAAAAAGAACATTATAAGAATAATCTAATTATATTATGAGGAACATTACTTGGAGTATTGGAATGATAAGTGTGATGTGATTTGTTCAAAATGAATGATTATAATTTTTCCCATATGAATGAATTTATATACACCATAAAATTAGAAGACAAAAGATGAAATGATATACCATTCCTTTGTGAAATGGAAGACAAATATTAGTTGTTTTATAGAATTTTAGGATACTATAATTTAATCACCTTATATAGAAAATATAAGAAATTACTTTTTAGAGATCTAGCATAGACTATATTTAATTATTCTTATAATTTAAACGATTTTCAATATATGAATGAAAACAAGTCAAGATTTAAATCCATTATTGATGTTTAAAGTTATGATGATTTATAGAATGTTCACATGAATTAATTTGGTAAAACAACAATATGTGTTTTCGGATCATAATATGTACATGTATTAGTTTATGAATACACTATATATGATTCTTTCTATTTTCTAGAGAATAAGTGGGAAGTATTTTTTAATTTCAAATCTTTTGTAGGTTGTTCTATGAAAGGGAAAAATAAAATTTTTGTAATTATTCATTATTATCATGGTATATAATTTAAAAATTATGATTTTGAATATTTTTTTAGTAAAATACATATAATACATAATATTGTAGCACACATAACTTGTCATAAAAATTGTGTAGTTGAAAGGGGAACTATATTTATTCATGATATTGTTAGAATTATGTGGATTGAATACTGAATTACTAAATATTTTTACTCTTAAAATATTAGTATTTCAGGTTACACTAAAAATGAAGTTTCAAGAAGATACATTAATAATAATACTCTTTATGATTTGTGGACATGAAGAAATACAATATTTTATTTCTTCATATTTTGGGGATTAAAAGTGTTTATTTTGAATACTAAATATAATTTTAAAAAAAAAATCATTGAAATCTGATTAAGGATTTTTTTTATTTTAATAATCAATAACTAATATGTATTATAGAGTTTGTAATAAAAATATAAGTACTGCTAAAAAATAGTGAATGTAAAATTTGATGAAACTAATCCTTTTTTAATCTTCCAGAAACAACATCTTTTAATGTTATTTATAAATCTAAATTTTAACCCATGTTGGAAAATTATTTTATGATCGAATAAATGAAGAAAATTTTAATAAACTGAAACCCCTTAATAAATTCATCCGATTGTTGAAAAAAGTAGTATAAAACCCTATGGTATAATATAATTCTTTGAAAATTATCAAAGTGATAATATCAATGGCCATGTTGATCAACTAATAAAAACTACAATTCCCTTAATAGATGAATGTGATCATTGTTCATTTCTATCACAATTTGAACGTAAGACTCCAGATGAGGATATAGTTGATTAATATTGGATATAATCAATGAAAGACTGAATCAGTGAATTTGAGAGGAAAAAAGTTTATACTCATGTGGAAAAAACTTAATATTTTACTATAATTGGGGTAAAATGGGTTTTCGGAAAGAAATTAGAAGAAAATGGAATAATAGTTGGGAATGAAGTTAGAATTGTTTCAAAAAGTTATAATCCTTAATAAATAATAGACTCTGAATAAAATTAAGGTCTTATAGCTATAATTGAAGCTATTCATATACTTCAAGCATATATAACATCCTTAAATATTATTATTTTTCAAATAAATGTTATGTGTGTCATTTTTAATGTATATATTCAGAAATAAGTTTATCTAATGAAACAAAATAGTTTTGAAAAAATATATTTGAATCTTTTTTATAGACATACTATTAAAATATATGGACTAAAGCACTCCCCAAGAGCCTTTTATTATAGATTGACTATATTTTTGTTACAAAACAATTTGATTAAGGGAGACTTTGATCCAACCCTTCTTATTAAAAATTATTTTAAAAATACTATCAATTTTTAAATTTATCTTGACAACAAAATAATTGGATTGACTGAAAAATGTTACATATTCTATTTAGTATATTATCAGATTTGAGTTTTAAATGAGTATGATGGGAAATAAAATGTTTTTATTAGTTTTTAAATTTCAGAAAGACTATAAATAAATTTATTATCCTAACAAACCTATATAAAATATTTTCTTATTTTTTTGGATATGATAATACTAAAATTATAAGTCTTCCAATAGAGACTATAAAACTATTTTTATTGATGAAAATATGAATCCCTAGGATCAAAACACTTTTGGGGAAAGATTGGTATATTATTATATCTTACAATTCGACTTCCGAAAAAAACGATCATTATATTCTAATGTGAATGATATCAATGAAATCTGAAAGAATCTACACTTAACGAATTAATATTATTTTTTGTTACCTTAAGTGAAATATAGATAATGGTATGTTTTATACTTATGGAAATTATTATTATTTAAAATGTTTTCCTGATGTTGATTTCATAGATGTAAACTGGAATGAATAAAAAATTCCAAAACGTATCAATTCTTTTGAGAGTATTTATTTTCGAGGTATTGGAAGACAAAAAATTTAATAAATCATTCTACTAAAAATTTTTAATATATATAAGGAAGATGTTATTGTGCTAAATTATTATGGAAATAACAAAATGTCATTGATTTGGATTGAGGTTCGGTAAAACTCCATTTTTTATAACACAGGTGCCTTAACATTATATAAAAAGCTAACACATAACACACATGTTAAGAACATATATATAATATATCATGTATTTTTGGATGACATAAAAAAGATAAAAAAATTTAATTCATGGGAACATGATAAAAAATTATTGATATTTTTATATAACCAAACATTTTTTATGGATTTGAATATTTAAAATAGAATATTGGAAAGGTTAATAAAAATGATCATTCAATCCACTTCTTGTGTATGAATATGCTTTTAGAAATGAAATCATCATGAAAGGGAAGCATATTTTACTAATTATTTTTAAATTTTTCATACATTAAATAATTTTTTAAACATATCTTTAAAAAAATTTCTATATAAAAGTTTTCCATAAATTATTTATATTTAAATATTCTGTTTATTTTTTAACAGAATTTTTTTAGTGACAAATAATTTTCAAAATAAGATTTTGATACCAAATTTTTAAAAGTGTCTTCTTGTAAGAAAACATATTAGACACTTTTTTTCATGAAATATTTTCAAACAACACTTATTTTAAGAAAATTTCCCGGAATATTTTTTTGAATTAAATTGTATTTGAAGAAATTTTTCAAAAAAAAATTTTTATGATTTTTTTTGGGAAAGAATTCCAAAAATAATTTTGAAAGATAATTTATTTTAGAAAATTATTAATTGAAAATTTCTCAAACAACCCTTTTATTAGATAATCATTCTATAATTATTTCTATAAATGTATAAAAGTTCATATTTTCTATTAAACATTCAAAATAACATTAATAAATTAATATGTATATGTAATTATAAATAATTTGATATTCATATATGTTGTTATAATTTATTATGTTAACACACATTATAAAAATTTTATTAAGATCCATATTTTTAGTGGATAAGATATATGGATGATAAAAAATATATCAAATATTTTAAAAAAAATTAAAGTGTTCAAAATTAATTTCGATATTTCAAGTCATTATCTATGTCATTGATCTGAATGGGGATTTTAAGCTGAGGAATTATACCCAAGGAAGTCTAACAATCTCTCTTCTTGTGGATATATAAATAGAAAATGGCCACTACTTTTTCATTTCCACTTAAATTATTCAAGATCTCTCATCCATAATATTATACACTATATGAATTCTTTTGTGTTCATATAATCAACTAGATTGATTATTGATGTAATATCTCAAGCCAAGCAATAGAAAAAGAGGGAATGATAGAAATATCATGGTGCGATAGGTATAAATATTATATGAAACTGATGAATGTTTTCCAAGGATTAGAATCTATCTCCTTTAAAAATATTTATTTTAATTTTCATTATCTATATATAGAACAAATAATTTTATTCTTTTATGAAAATTAATGAGTTTAACTGTTTGACGCTTAAAAAAATTTCTTTGTTCGGCATGTATAACAATATAAGTATTCATAAAGTGTCAGGTTTTTTGAAAATCACCCTTGAAGGTGGATAGAATGTTGTTCCAAATAATTTATAAAAATGTTAATATTTTTTAATGTTAAAAGACAATAACATAACTTTATGTATCATATAAAAAAATAAAAATAGTTTTTCATTTTTCTCAAGATTCTAGAATTATTTTATTTTGGGTTTATTACTACCTCATTAAAAGATATGGATTACAATAAAATTTAATGTACATGATGTGTTTTCTGTTGATTTTTGTGTAATATGAGATTTCTTTTCCCAATAAAAAATATTTTTGAAGTGATTGAAGAACTGAAATAATGGAACATAATTTTAATGATTATTCTTTTCCCAGTCTTTATCAACATGTTTTTTATACGTTTCATGGAATATCATAATATAATTAATGTAGCTATATCTATGAGTGAAAAAATTAATTTTACATGAAATATATTATATATAAATTTATTTTGGAATATTATTACTCAATAAAGAATTAAGAAAAAATTTGATAAAATAAAAGAAGATGAAAAATCTCCTCCAATACCATAAATGATACAAAACAAAATTTCGGATGAAAACTTTCTGGCATATATGAAAAACAAAGAAGAGAAGAATCTTGATGATCTTTCCTTTTTATTTGATATGGACAATGTATTGGATATTAATGTTTAATTATGTAATATTCGTCATGAATAAAAATTACGAAGAGTATTGAATCCATGGAAGCTAATGAGAACTTTTCAAGAGACTTTTTGGAAGAAGTAGATTAAATGTAAAAAAAATTCATGTTGAAACAATGAGAATATGTTATGTGTCTAAATGGACAAAATAATCTTCCTCAAAACAATGATAATGACATTAAACATCATTATCTATTAAACTGTTGGATATTGTCAAATGTAAAGGAATGGAATAAGCTTTTAAAAAATGTTTTTCTCATGATGTTCAAGCTATTATTAAAAATGAGTGGAATATGTGAAAGAAGGTAATAAAAAATATTTACAACTAAAATAGAAATATATTTTTTAAACCAATTGTAGATTAAGAAAGAATTTTTTTAAAGATAAGGAAGTATAAAATTATCATGATATTGTTCATATATCATTTTGTTAGTCAACCACCTTAACATTCATTTCACTTAACAATTTTTCTTTAATAAATCATGAAGAGAAAATTCCTCAATAGAAAATTTTTACAATATAAATATCTAAAAATAAAACAAAAATATTCCCAATGATAATGATTTTGGGGATTATGGTGATAATCTACATGATGGAAATATTCATTTTTATAGGCATTTTATGATGTGAATAATCATGGATGATGTCCCTTTAGGATACCAGAGAATTATGATCCTTGTGTAACATTAGGATCTACAACACACTCTTCTAATTAATAGTATAAATATAAATAATTTAAAATTAATTAAATCAATGGCATTTGACATCAATTTAATGGAATAGTGGATATTTTCATAACATTCACAATGGATGAAAATATTATCAACAGAAAGTAAATGTGTTGAAAATTTCAAGTTTCTTAAAATAACATCCAATTATTTTTATCCATTTTGATTCTAAATTTATAGACTTTAAAGGAATATCTCAATCATATTCATGGAATTTGAGAGTTATTTTTCATTTTACTAAATATTCTTTAGGTTATATGAAATTATTTATTGAACAGATTCTGGGAATATGAACATCCACAAAATGAGTGTCAATATTTTCTAAAAAATGAATAATGATGTATGGAAGACAAAAAAGGTGTTGATAATATAATTTTCATTCTAATTAACCCAGATGATAAATTAAAAAAATGTAAAGGTGAATGAATAATTCAACTATATAATAGGGAAAATCAATAATTTGTTAGTTTCTTAAGAAGTTAATCATGGAGAATACAAAAAAGATTGAACAATGAGTAAAAAATCATTAAATACATATAAAATAATTGCTTATTTGAAAGAAAACCAATATAAAGTTATTTTAGTTCAATAATTATAAGAATTGTTTTAAATGACGAAGGATTTTTTTGTAAATTTGGATAAATATAGATATGATTTGAATAAGTTTAACATGACATTGAAAAAAAATTCCATTTAAAATTGATATTTTCTTTTAAATATTGTTTGTTTAATAAATCAAACAAAATTCTCTAATTGAATATTTTAGATCGATATTCTTCCCCATATAATACTTGTATGTATTTAATACATTTTATTTTTTATTTATCTATTCTAAATTTTTAGATTAATTTATTTATTTTAAATTATGTTTCTATAATATAATTTATTCATAGTCTTTCATTCTCAATCATATTTGGTGTACTATCAATATTCCCACATTCCTTTCTGAAAATAATTTTTTTTATAAAAATGATTAAACATATCTTTAAAATAATAGAAAAAAGTTTTTTCTTGAATAAGAAGAAATTAAACAAGGGGGAAACATGATTAAATAAGTAAAATGATAAATTTATTAAATATATAAGCCATGAGAGTATGTACTTCTAGTTTTATTTAATCATTATTTGTTCTCTTTAGAAGTTTTGATTTTTTCCAAAATAGGAAATATTTTTGAGTTTAAATTTTTTTCAACACATTATATACATAGATTTGATAATTAGAACATAGTTTATTAAATTGTTATATTTTACTAGATTTTATACTTTCCTAGTTCTAATAATTTATTTATCAGAAATATATTTTACAAGATATACAATTAATGATCATATGACAAAATATTTTTTAGTAAATGTATGATCACGTACACTTTATTAAATGTTCAATTAAATATTAAAAGGGATGATGATTTATTAAATTCTATATGTTTAAATGTAACAAATTATTTAAATAAAATGATTTCTCAAGACCATTAGGAGAATATCATTGGAATGTGGAAGACACTATTTCTGGATGCACATTTATTAAATCCATTTGATAGAGAAATATCATTTTACTGGACACACTATTATTATTCCATCAGGGAGAATCCATAGAAATTATAGAGGTGTAGAAATAACGAGGATCATTTAATTGATAAGATATTAACAACATCTAAGGGAAGGGAGAGTTTTTATAAGGACATTATAACCAACACCAAAGAATGTTGAAGATTCCCATTAAATAAAAGCCTATAAATAGATACATCATTCAAGGAGGAGAACTCTTTTACATTCCCATAAATATAGAGTTACAATAAATTGTTTTAAAATATAGTTATGTGAGAATAAATCATTGTATCTTTAGAGTGTTTTCACCTAAGGAATCCTATCATAAAGATATTTATAATTTATTTTTGTTTTATGTATTTTTAAATGTTTATCGAATATTTTATGATTGATAGATCTCTGGTTTTTGATAGATAGTGGTTTTTCCATCTTGATGATCAAGGGTTCCCAAGGATAGGGATGTAGGGAGTTTATGAAATCATTTCATCGTGGTATTCCTTATTTAAGGATGAAATACCATTATGGTTTTTTTTAAAAATATGGATTCCCAAGTAATGGTTGCATTTTTTTGGGTAATGCATCGGTCAAAGACCGAAGCACCATTTATTAATTAAAGAAACAACAGTTTACATGATTCGAAAGGATGGGATTTTATTACAATCTATTTCAAAGAGGTGAAGTAAATCAGCTGGCAGTGCTTCCAGCCAAATCTTTCTCTGGTGGACACCTTTGTTGGAAAGGTTATCAGCAACAGTATTCACTTCACGGAAGACATGTGTGGAAATGTATTCAATCTCCTAAAGCAAATTCAGGAAATTCCTCCAATGCGTAGTGAGTGGCCAGGCGAGATGAATAACTCTATTCCAAATGGGTTGAACAATGGTGGTAGAATCACTTTCAATCCACAGTTTCCTCCATCCTCTTTGGAGAGAAAAATCATCCGCATGGATGACTCCTAGAATCTCCGCTTCAATGGATGAGGCAATGCCACACCCACTGTAGAAGCAACCTTGGCATTGGTCAGCAGAATCTCTAAAAATGGGCCCACAGCTGGCAGGTCCAGGAATGCCTTTTGAGGCACCGTCGACATTCACTTTAATCCATCCCGGCATCAGAGGTTTCCAGAATACTTCAAAGGGGTGCTTCGTCTTCGGGAAAATACCTGGGACATGGATACGTATGAGGATCTCAAATTATCCAATATAATTTTTGCAACAATATTTTTGAATTGAGGCAGCTTCATGTATCGCAATGAGAATTCGAGCTTTTACTTATTTTCGAAAATTATATATTTTTTGAGGGATCTATAGACAATTTATACATTTTTGGTTATAAATTTTTCTACACATTGAGAATCTGATATCTAGTTATTCAAATATACTTATATAATGATTTTTTAATAGTATTATTTTAGTATAAACAACAATTCAACCCCATCAAAATGTGTTCTTGCGTACTTTTATAATCATACACATTCTATGTCTAATGAAACTAAATAATATCATAAAATTAAATCTATAATACATTCAAAATATATAATTGGGAGTCATAAAGTAAGGGAGGTCAACCTTCATTTAACAAATTATTTTTCAACTAAACACTCTAAAAAAGATAATGTATTAACAATGGGATAACTTAGAAATATATAAAAAGGTAGAAGATATAAGAATATAGAAATCCATAGAGTTTGAAATTTATAAATAAGGAGTTCTAAGATTTGTTTCATGGATATGTGTACAATTTAATCCAACAAAATATAATGATATGATTAATGATGCACATAACATAACATTCTCCATCCAATGATAGTGGACAAAGGTGGATCGAGATCTCGAAGAGAGATATTGGTGGGGAAATATGAAGAATAATATCATGGAATATATATCGAAATGATGGATATGTAAGAAAGTGAAGGGAAAAAGGAAATGTCCATGGAGATGATAAAACCATTACTCGTACCTATATAAATAATTGGAAAACAACACCATGAGATTTTGAGATGGAGTTCTATATATATTCAAATGAAATAATTATAAAGAGATCATGGTGGATCCTCTTAAAAAGGACAATCCATTTCATAAATATTCTGGAGGGCTTCTCAATTGACCAATATACTAGTATATACATAAAATAAGTCAAAGGATTGTATATTATACAACCATAAATTGTATTTGATAGAGATCTGAGCTTTTCCTCCAAGCATTGAAAAACTATCCATCATTATCAAAACCCTATGTTCAATCATAGTATGACTTTTCACACCCAAAATGATGGACAATATGATTGAACTATCTATAAAAATGAGGATACATTTAATTAATACTTGGTAAACTTCATTGTAGGATTGGATCAATATCTTCATATTTTTGAAACATTGTTCAATAATAAATTTCACTCAATAATCCAAATGGCTTCATATAAAGCCTTTTATTGGAAGAGATGCAGAATACTTTTGTGTTTGGATGAAGTCGGTGAGATCTAACTTCTATGACATTAAATGGTTGAAGAAATGGTAAGAAACGTTTATACCATTCAAAAACACATAAAGGTAGATAATTATCAATAAAATATCTATGGTTATAACCATCAGAGAGACACAAAGTTTAAGGTTAGATAAAAAATCATTCTCTGCATATCCCTATGGAAGATTGTTTTGATATTTGGGATAAAGTGAATGATATGTCCCAGGTACATCGACCCCTTTTATATATCTGATTTCATCAATGCTTTAGCATATCAAATAGAACTACCACCAAACCCATATAAAGTACATGGTGTGTTTCGTGTATCCCAGTTGAGGTATCACATACTCAAACACTCACATGTACTCAATACAGAGAGAGTATTGTTAGAGAATGCTCTCTTTTATGTGGAGAATCCAGTGAAAATTTTAGACTGTAGAGACAATGTTATATGAAAAATTAGAACTCACTTAGTCAAATTATTATGGTTCGATGATACATATGGGGAGGTGACATGGGAAATAGACAAAAAAAAAATTAAAAATTATCCTCATTGGGTTTGACCTTAGTATGTAAAAGACAATAATGATGGTAAAATTTATTAATTGGGAATGAATGTAAAGACCATAAATTTTATCAATGGAATTAACTTTTTGATAATATAATTGAGTCATATTCTGTAATATAGTAAAATATAAAGCTCATGGAACAAATAATAAAAACTAGAAACATATGTTTATACTTAATTATACATTAAATTTTGGGATAAATATTTCCTTTATAATTTAAAATAATACATTTGGATAAGACATAGAAAATAAGATAATATTTATAAGAAAATTTGGATCTCCCTGATACCCCAGAATGTTCACACTCACAAAAAATGTAGAAATGACGAAAAATATTAGTAATGAAATATTCATATTGAAAATGAAAAAATATATATCCTTCAGATAAAATAGGATTTAATGAAGAATGACTGAAATATTATGTGTTTATATAATAAAGGGAACCCAAAAAACCATTACAAATATGACCACTAGAATATTAATATGATGAATTGAAGAATATATAACCCTTAAGAATAGTAACATGAAATTTATAAT
This sequence comes from Viscum album, assembly GCA_963277665.1. NCBI lineage: Eukaryota > Viridiplantae > Streptophyta > Magnoliopsida > Santalales > Viscaceae > Viscum > Viscum album. The sequence continues at coordinate 685,862,442 of OY728126.1, read as the reverse complement.
AGCATCCTAATACATTGATGTTTAAAATAATATTTAACTATCTTATAATATGAAAATATGATATATTTATATCCTGATACCAGTTAATAAATATTTTAAAACTAGAAAAATATGTGTTTTTATTTTAGTAAAACACATATGTTTTATTTAAATTTTTAGATAAACTATAATGTTTTTAAAATATTTTTTAAAAAATTCGTTTATAAAACAATATAATGTTTAATTGAATAAAATTTCATTTTATGAGTCCCTTAATAGTTTTTCAAATGTAAAAAACTGATCATAATATTAAATTTAGAATTTTTAAATAAATAAGCGATTTATATAAATATTATTTTTCACATATTTAGAAAATTATATTCATAAAATGGATTTCATGTTGAAAATATACAAATTTAAAAACAAGTTGTGTAAATTTCTATGTTTTTTTTGAAATTTTTTTTGAATAGTGAAATAATGTAAAATAATATATTTAACATTATAAGTTAAATAATTGATTAATTTCATAAGGTGTGATATAAGAAAGCATAAGTAAAAACTGATTTGAACCATTTAATATATATAGTCATAAAATTTATCACTCATAGTAGCATTGAGAAAAAATAGACTAATGAATATAATATTCAAAAAACACCCTTATCATCCCTTTATAAATAACTCCCATCACCGCCCCATGTCATAAAACCATATAAGATTGGGATATTATTAAAAGAGTACCAAAATAACCCTTTCACATCTCTTCCCATGTTCATATAAGCTTTTCTCACATCAAAATACCAACCCAATGTTTTTAAGTGGAATCCTAAGTTAGGATAAACACGAAAGATGTAAATTATCAACTAAACGTCTTTAAATTTTATTCTTATATTACCACACTTATATATTTTAAATAAATATATTAATATTATAATACATATACTAAATATATTTATATGTTACTATTATTTTTTTATTCAAATTATACGCAATACTCAATTTATTCAAAAATGAAATTTTTTTCAAAAATGTGGGTGGTTCACTGCATCCATAAACAATATACTTCTTTTTTATCCTCCACCATTTAAGATGCACTAATACAAATACGGTCTTTATTAGCACTAAAATAGCCTTTATCAGCAGTAGAAAAAGCGCTGATAAAGCCGGCAAAGATAAAGGGGGTCCCCTTTATCAGCGCTCTGAAAAGCGCTGATAACGACCCCTTTTAGCAGCGCTTGAAAAAAGCACTGATAAAAGGGGTCTTTTATCAGCGCTAAAAATGGCTAATAAAAGTACCCATTTATTAGTGCTTTTTTAGTACTGATAAAGGGATCCTATATTAGAACTTCCTTTATCAGCGCTTTTGTTTTAGCACTGATAAAAGTTAAAAAAATTAAAAAAATTTAAAAAAAAAATTAAAAAAAGTTAAGAAAATTAAAAAAAACTGCAAACCGGGGGGGATTTTATAGTTCTTGGGCCCCCTTTTACAGCGCTTTTCTTCCCTTGTACAGCACCCCACGCACCCCACGCACCACCTTCACCATTTAGCATCGCTTGATGCTATATTCCCCCATGAGTGCGCGCCCCTGCCTCCCTAGGATTTGAACTCGAGACCTCCCCCCTGGGCGCCTAAGCCTTTACCACTACTCTATTTTGATTTGTCTTCTATTTAATGATATATATATATATAGTTGTATTTATTCCTATATTAATATATATTTATATTAATATATATATATATAGTTATATTAACATATATATAGTTATATTAATATACATATATAGTTATATTAACATATATATATTTATATTAACATATATATAGTTATATTAACATATATATAGTTATATAAATATAAATATATAGTTATATTAATATATATATAGTGATATTAATATATATATTTATAGTGATATTAATATATATATTTATAGTAATACTAATATATATATATAGTTATATTAATATATATATATAGTTATTAGATTAATATATATATAGTTAGATTAATATATATATATATATAGTTGGATTAATATATATATAGCTAAATTAATATATAGGTATATAAATATTCATATATTTTTATTTTAAATAAAATGAATGTCAGTTATTATTTAGATAAATCTAATATATTTTATATGTAAATGTATTTTATTATTTATATTTATAATTAAATTTTTAGGTGTGAATATATAAAACATATGAATATATTGTTATATAGATTATTATAAATAGCAGTGGATTATAAAAAATGATTAAATTTCAAAGACATAATATCAATATGAATGAAATACCTTGGAATAAATTCATTCCCTACCAAAAAAATCCAATAATACCCCCTTAAACGATGATGAAAATCAACAAAATGTTAAAAAATCGGGGTACCCTGACTAAAAACTCAGTTTTGGAGGCCTTCTGGGCCTCTTTTGGCCTGGAAAATCCCTCAACTGGGGTAACCCCAAATCACAAGGACGTAGAGCTCATCGCAGGCTTCGATTTTATATGTGGTAGAGCTCAAATGGACACTCGGATCAAAAGTTATGGTCGTTTGAAGTTTGAGTTACGTTTTCAACATATTTTGGATCTTATTTTAAATTTTTTTATTTTCTTAGTCTTCAAATTGTTATTAAATTACTATTACTCTGTAATGATTAGAAAATTATTAATTAAAAATATTTTTTAAATTTTTTATGAATCCACTTTCACTAAATATCTTATATATTAAGTATAATAAGTGTAAATGTACATTTATACTTATCTAAAATATATTTCAAAATTATATATTATATTTATATATCAATATAACTATATTTATATATTAATATATTAATATATTTTTAATTTTTTTTTATTTTGAAGCTAACCCTTTGTCAGCGCTTTTAAAAAAAGACCTGATAAAGGCCCCCCCCTTTATCAGCGGTACTAAACAAGCGCAGATAAAGGGGGTCCATTTATCAGCGCTAGAAAAAGCGCTGATAAAGGGGGGTCCCTTTAACAACGCTAAAAAAAGCGCTGATAAATGGGTGCGTTTGTCATCATTTTTTTAGCACTGATAAAGGCACCCTTTATCAGTACTTTTTTGAGCGCTGATAAAGGCACCCCCCTTTATCAGTGCTTTTTCGTTAACGTTGATAGGGGGCTGTGAAAAACTATTTTTGTGGTATTGATGGTTATAGATATATTACTAGAGTTAAATACTATGAAAATATGTGTAATATATCTAATTTCAAATTTATTATTTTTTCAAAATAATTTAATTAAAATAAAAAATATAGTTTGCGGTGGTATGTAAAATCACATAAATGAACTAACCATATTACGACAACATTTATACTAAAATAATCATCCTTATTTCAGAAAGATAAATATGGATATTTTAGACCAATTAAATTTATAAAAATATATGTATATAATTTCATCTCAATTATGTAGTTTTATCTATATTTAATAATAACATAAAAAATTATTCACTAGTGATTAGGTCTTGGAACCATGAAACAAACACCCTTATAAAAACAAAATATAACACATCATATAGTTGAAATTGTTGTAAGTAAAAATAATATAATTATATTTAATAAAACATAGAAAAAATATTCTACAAATTAATTTATAAATGAGACTAATTTATTATTTAGGATCTTATGTTCTTGAGTAGAATGATTATAGACCTGTGGAAAGGGACCTCACTGAACTACCCTATTTTTATTAGGATAGGATTTCTCTAACTTTTTCTCACATTATATCAAAATTAAACTTATATAATACAAATATTTTCAATTAGTATGTCCTAGAAATATATACCTATTTTAATTAAACTTACTTGGTGGGGATATATATGTTTTAAATATTCAAATATCAATTTCATTCGTTAAGAAAACCCGAATAAAGGGACCTTCTCTGAATCCTACCCTTTTTTAAGAACAACTCCCTATTTTTTAAAACAAACCATATTTTTTTTAAAATTTGAAATTATATTAGTTGAAACATGATTTAGTTTATTTATGGTATTCTGTAATTTAACATAGAATTTCCCCTCTTAAAATATTCTCTACCCTTTTCCCTAAAACCCAGCATAAGAGGCATATTTGCAAAGAGATTTCTACACATTTTTTCATGTGTAGACTTGGAAATAATTTTTCATCAATATATGATTATTCATCACCGATTAGTGTTCAATAATTCTTTAATACCTTCTTTTAAGAAAACCAATATGATAGTATATCTAGATATGCTCTATGGCATGATTATGTAACCCATTTATCTCAATGGGTAATCCTTATGTTTATAAGTTATATTTGATTTTATTATGTCGAATTTATAATAATGTACATATTATGATGGTTATGAAAAGATATATTTGAAATTAATTGTGTAATTTTTATGTCTCGTGAGATGGTATATATGGTATTAAGAAGTAAAAATAGTCCAAGATGGGATTATGTCCACCATGATGTTTCTAAATTACAATTTTTTGATGACCATATTGTTTTATATTTTTATTTATTACTAATATATTATTATTCAAGATATTTTACTTTTATGGTATCATTTTAAACCATTTAACTCATATGTTATGATTCTTCATCGAGTTTATTCACACCCTTGGATTTACAGCTCAGAACTTTGTATTACATATTCCCTATGTTATTGAATGAAATATGAGGAAATTTAATAGATATAAGAACTTATATTATAGATTAAAATAACTATTTTTCTAATATAGTTTCCCTTTGATGTAATATGAACATGTCCTTCCAATGAAACTAAGAATCCCGATCCTTGGGTCATATTTATTGGATATTTGTGTAAAAAATAATGTAATAATATGTGTAAATACCTAGGGTAAATATGAATCAGGCCAATTGTAATGGATTATTTACACTCCATTATGCTCCCACAGTTTTTGGTAGTTGGGAGGTGTCTTCTTTAATGGGTTTCCCAACTGATACAAATAGATGTCTTCTCCGACTACTCCTAGTTCTGGGGAAGATAAATCCAATTAGTCCAAGAATATATTAGACTCTAAAATCATATAATCAATTGAATATATTACCTCTAAGTTAGTATGTATGGAAAAACCCAATATTAAGTATAATTATAAAATTAAATATATATATATATATATATATATATAGAACATTATGCTTGGGTTTCTCAAATAATGGATTCGGTATCGACTCGATCCTTTATCCAGTATCCAACTCTATTACTAATACAACTGGAAAAGAGATAACAGGTGAGGGAAAACCTAATAAGAAATTTTATAGTATAAAAAAATATATGGAATACTTACTCGTTGATATATTAATGAATGGACAACATAAAAGAACTAAATAATCTATACATTCCAACATGGTTAATTCTAATTATATATTTTAGGTCAATATAAAACATAAAATTCAAGTGGAAAAATATATTATTTTCATATTTCATAAAACTAGTGATATTATGGTTGATAAAGTAGTCATTTTAAGGGATTTTTAATCTAGGGTTTTGATTGACAATGGTAATACCTTAATAGACACTAGAATTCATTCAATGGATTCCACCTATATAGTCGGGGGATCGGGGGAGGGATAAAGACATTAGTAAAAGGTGAAACCACGGGGCTGAAAATGAAACCCATGTAGCGGGGGTGGTTGGGGATCCCATTAAAACATGATTTCCAATTCTCAAACCTGGAAATATAATCATCTTAGTTTATTTCAAGTTGTTAATGATATTTAAAGATGATATAGTTTCTTGGTGGAACTTATTCAATATGGATTTTTAATAGGGTGGATAAATGTTTGTATGTTGATATATTCTAAGAACATTTTTCCCTTATATTTTTTGGATATGGGTATACTTTAAACTCAAAATCACCTTTATTCCAATTTTTATCCTTTTTAATAATAGAATAGTGATCTTGGGTTCCTTGTAGTTATGGAAATCTTTTTGTGACAATTTTGAATTGTTATTATAAAGTATATTATTAATTTTGAACAATATTAATTATTATTATCAATTAATTATCAATTATATTATTAGTTAATTATAATGCATAATTTTATTCATCAATTAATTAATTATTAATTGTATTATTATTTATTTGTTATATTATGAATCATGTAGTATTTAATTAATGTTATCATTAATCATATATGAAATTTTAATTCTAAAAAATGGAAACATAATCCTAAGGACAAACTAGGAGGTGGAGTAGCAACCGACTATTATTTCGTATCCAACAGATTAGGGGTTTTACCCCTAATGGTACTCCAATTATTCAGGATTTGTTTGTGGTATTGTAGTTGATATTTTATAAGGGTGGGTATTGTAGATAGTAGATTAGAAACATGGGAAACTGTTATAATAATTCATTAATTTAAATGGGACACAGGGCTATGAAATTGATCCTTTAGGTAATAAGGTCTTTGGTTTAGAAAATTATTGGGACTTCGTGCCAATTCAAAAAAAAAATACTTTTGAAAATTTAATGTGGGCTTAGCCTTTGGGGGATGAGGTTTAATATAAATTGTTCACATGGATGCCTATATATTTTTAATTACATTATAACCCCCATTACGTGTAATAAGTAGGCTTAAAATTATACAATGAAAATACATAACCAATGTCAATGACTAGATCCATATAAACTTGTGTTTTTTATGATATTTTCAGTAATATTTTTAAAATAATTTTATAAAATTAATTTTCAATAAAATAATATAAAAATACTCTTTGAACTATTTAAATATATATTAAAATTATTTATAAAAAAATAACTAACAATTTGACCGATTTCATGTTTCTAGAACCCCATGGCATTAGGCATAAATATGGAATTATTTCACATTTTTTGTACACATTTTATTAATTATATTTTCCCAAGGAAAAAACCCTTTAGTTTTTCCCTAAACTACTATATTCTATAACAAAATTTTGTTTTGTATATTTATTTATTTTTTGCGTGATAAAAAAGCTATAAAAATATTATATTGTGTAACTAATTATTATTTTCAAAGCAAAAATATGATATAAAGTCATATCATAATTTTTTAAGAGAATTTATATCATGTTATGTCCATAAAAATGTTATACTTATAATATGTCATTTACTTAATTATAATATATTGTGTTTTCTATATATCTGTTATATCTATTATCTTGGGGTTTATGATAAAATTCGTATTCTGTGGATTAAAAAATTATTATTCACAAACAAGCAGTAAATAATCATTATATATATATATATATTATTATACTCAATTAAATATGCTTAGATTATTGTATGGTATAAAATACTATATATAGATATATGAATTAAACAAAACATGTTTTCTCTAAATTAAATGTATAAATTAACAAAGCTATGATATCTATTTTCATATAATATTTAATGTATAAATAATACAAAATAATAATATATTAGTTTAGTATAATTTATATTTTATTGAAAAATATTATCTCACAAGAAGATATAGAATGTAATTTTAAGAAGTATATCATGGAAACATTATGTTATTTATAAATATATTTTGTGATCTAGTATCTGTAAAATTATTTTTTTTCCATGTATTCATGTCTTATGTTTGGTGAGATTAAATATTTCAGATACATAAAATTTTCTATGAAAATAAATTTCATTATTAAAATTTTTTTTCCTATGTGAGAATAAAATCATATATGAAATATAAATGCAATAATAAAAAAATTTCATTATTATGAAAATGAATTAATTATTATTTAATTATTTATATAAATCAGGTAAAATCATATATCAGTGGTTATATAATACCTACAAAACACCATCCTCCTACATTTAGTAGCAAAAGTATTCTAAATTCATAATTAAAATAAAATTTTAGTGGAATTTAATATACATTTTAGAAATATATTTGAAAAAACTATTTCAAATAAAATAAAAAATATATGTTTTGAAAGAAAATTATAATAATAATTTAGTTGAAATTTTTGGACCACAAAAAATTCATATACGCTAACACCATCACAACCTCCCTCCACCCCCACCTAGTTTTTAAAAACTAGAAACATACACTCTTGGATAAGGAACTATAAACATAACCTTTACATTCTTTTGCTTGATACCGATTATCATTACAAAATTTTAACCATCCCAAATATAAAACATCAAAAGGAAATATTAGATCACTAACGTACCCAAATATTATTTTGGTTTAGAGTTTTATAAAATTAAAAAAACCTCTTACATAATAATACCCATATATTCAAATGAGTATTGTTCATAATATATCCAAACATTATTATTCCATAATAAGTCTTCAATGTCTCCTGTAGAATTCATCACATGTGAAACATTTATAGATGTAATTCATTTAACATTATTCGTCAGAACCAAATGAAAATAAAATAAAAAAAGGGTGAAATATAATTTTACATAAGTGTAATCAAAATAATAATAAGGTAATGTCATTAGTATCCATAGGAAGATCATAAGGGTATGATTAAATAATCATTGTCAATGAGAATGACATAAAATAACTCATACATAATAATACCTAGATCATCAATCTTGAAAAATTGTATAAAGGATAATCATAAGTCTATAGTCATTAGAATAAATAATTAGGATCCCTGTGGTGTAAATTTTTATGAAATGAAACAAAAGAACCAATAAAAAGAAATAAAAAATGTTGTTTGTACTTTGGAACATTATCTTCATAAAGAAATTACACGAACCCTTACATATTGGAGTAACTATACGGTCGATTTCGAATATAAATATCTAGAGAAAATATTCAATAACTAATTAATTAGAGGGATATAAAGGGGGTCACCAATTTGGAAAAAGGTATCAGGATAACAGATTATCATGAGCTATAATGGTGTTCATCTAATTATTTAATCTTTATCGACCTCTCTTGTGAACTATAATGGTGCTCAAGTCAATGTATAAGCTATATCGGGAACAACATTGTCTAATAATGGAGTTCAAACCATCATATAAGATATTCTATGATCATACATGATATTTAAGGAGGATCAACATATCACCATCATTAATTTACATATATTGTTCCTGATTAAAATATTAAAAATCCTTCGATTTATAATAGTAACCATTCTTTTTTAATTTATTAATTTATTCATGGAAATAGAATATGTCAAATTTAAATCTTATAACACATTGAGATAAATAATAATGATCAAAATATTAGAAATTATCCCTAATAGAGAATATGCAACATAATGTTTTATTGAAATTTATCAATGGAAATACCATTAAATAAAAATTAAAATCATTTTCTAGAGAATACACTTTTCAATTTGATAACCAATTTTAAAAAATAAAAAATTCAAAAAATATTGTATAATAATTTTCTTTTAGAATAACCTTGATAAAATATTATTAAATAGTCAATGTGTATAATGGTCCCTTTTAAAGGAAAATATTTTCATGTTGATAATGTTTAATATAATTATTTTTTAATTAATTTTGTATAAGGGAGTCAAAAGTGACCAATATGAAACACGTTGATGTTCCCATTTAAAACCCCATAAAATAAGATCAACGATCTTGTAAAATATATTTATGAAATCATTTATTGTTAGTAATTAATTTTTTTGAAAACATTTTAGAATACATGGATATGGAAGAGAAGGATTATAGATCCAAAAGAAGATACCTGATCAATATCACTTAGAAATACATTTCTTGATGATTCTTCAATTAATAAGGGAGGAAATGGAAATTAACCATGTAAACCCAATTCATGACCATATAAGGATAAAATATATACGGTTAAAAAAATATCAGCCTTTGATTTTCCCCTTATTAAGAATTATGATAAAAAATCGTAAAAATTATTTAGATTTTAAGATAAATCATTTTCCACTTTGGTAACTTTTCCATCGTAAGCCCCGTGAAAGAATCACATCAAATGAAACCTTATATATCATGATAATATATATATTCATGATATATTATATACAATGTTATGTATATACTCCGCAAAAATAAATATTGGATCATATTCTATATTTATATCCTAGAGAAATATAATTTCATACAAATAAACATTACTGTGATCATACCATTGAACTAAAAATTAAATAATGGAGTGATTCTCTGTAACAAACATAAATAAAAAAAATTAAATAAAAAATAAAAATTTAATTGATCAATTAAATGATAATCATGGCATAAAAAAGTTAACAAATAAGATTCATAATACATTAAATGGAAACTGAGTTATAAAACTCTTTAACCACTGGGAAGATTTCAAGATAAATCCTATTGGATAAAAAAATTAAATCTATAACATAAAAATATTATATATTAATATTTATTTGTGATATTATATATAAAATGGGTTTTATATACCTAATATAAGAGAAATTATGATCTTAACATTAAAATATTACTTAATGAATGAAAATTTGGACGAAACCCTTTATCTCAAGGCAAGAATTTACATGTATGAATTTTAAATCCTCTATAATAATATTATATCAATTATTTCATTAATTAGTAAAAAATTTGTGTTATTATTAATTTTATGTAAACAATTTATTGGATTTATTTTAATGAAAACATTAAATAAATATTCATTTAAGTTTACATCGGGTGTTTTGAGGACGTTTATTTCAATGATTGAAAATGAATATAGTGTTTTTACATTGAAAAATAAATTATTGTTTAATGATATATATAAGAGTAATTATGATATAATGTTAATTTTTATAGATAAATTATAATATTAAAATCAATATTGAAATATGGGTATGAAACATTAACTACATTATAATCATGGACATAGTAGGTGGTCCATACGAAAAAATAATGTTTCTCTTTTTTAACAATAATTATAGAAATAAGATAGGTATTATTTTATCATTATTTAATTTTAATTATATCATAAATAACATATTATTTCTTTAAATAAAATTATATATACCATCCATGTGATTCATTTATGAAAAATGAATTACATTGCTTCAAAGAGGTGATAATCCACACATATGCATGAATGACATTATCATTATTCCATGGAAGAAACTATAAAAAAAATTTTATATTAATTTTTTATAATTTTAAATATGTCATAAATATAATATATTTACATTAAATACGTCATTATAACCATACATGAAATAATATTCTGAAAAAAATTGCCAGAGTTCATATAAAGATAGTTTGTCGTACACAAGAACAAAGGATTTATTTTACAATTGATTGAGGTTGGCGATGGGTATAGGTTTTGAAATAATAACAATATATCATTATATAGAACATACTTATGTTATTAATTCATTAATTTTGTATAAAATTTGTAGGATGTAGTGGAATAAATAAATTGAAAATGCTTAGTTAAGTACCATATCTATTCTTTGAGAACCTCTTTTTCTTTACACTATAATCCATCTACGGATGAGATTATAACTAAAAAATAGCTATATGATTTTTTAAGGAATTTAAACAAATGATTTTGGTAAGTAATTTTTGATCCAAAGGGTTCTTTCACTCGGAATTAATGAGATGAAGAGGTGTCCTTTCATAGGTGAGGGGAATGACACACATGGATCTTCATAAAATAATAAATTAATATAAATAGATTTTGATTTTAAAATGGTTGAAAATTGAAAATATTTAAATATAGTTTTATTATGAATCATAATAATGTTTTATAATAAAGTTATTATATGTTTGAATCACATTTTTACCATTATCGATTTGTTTTAATTAAGTTTAACCGTTTTTGACAAGTACCGTGATGACTGTGTTTTTATAGTTTTTGGGTCTTTATAGTTAATATAGAAATAAAATTGGACCATAAAGGAAATATTTAAGTTATTTTAACTAATATTATAATATTATTCTGAAAATTCAAAAAATATTATATTTAAATTATTTAATAAATTATTATTTATTATAAAATAACATTACATTTGATTTAAGAACTATTCATTAAATTTTATGTATAAAAAAAAAAATAAAAAATATTATTTAAAAAAAAAAATTCTTCCAAAAATTTATAGTATTTAATATAAATATAATTTTTTTATAAAGAATAAAAACTCATAAAATATTATTTTCAGAGTTTCAAAATATATTGTATAATGTTTTTACTACTTTCAAAAGCACTCTTCTAGTGTTTTATAACAATTTATGTTAAATATTTCATCACTAGAAATTATAAATAAAATAAAATGATGAATATAAATATTTTACTTCTCAAATTTTTATTTATAAATAAATATATTATTTGTTTATCCCTATGTGAAAATTTAAAATAATAAAACAAAGTGAATGATTTTTTAATCTTCTTTTTATATAGAATAATATAGAGGGTCCAAATCATAACCAAATTAGAAAAATTACATATATTGAAATTTTTTTTGATGATGGATGATATATACTCATAATATAATATTAAATCTTGTGTTTGGCTCATTATTTAATCTATAAATTTTTTATCCTTAATTACTAGATTTACCCTTTATAGTGACAACACATATTAATAAGGTTACAATTAACAATTTCAAAAGATAAAAGGGAATTATTTTCCAAATTTAGATATAATGTGTCAAAAAATCCATAAAATTATTAAAAATTCCTGTTACATTTGTTTATTAATTAAAATTAAAATTAATCACCCAAAACATGATGGAGAAAAATTGTTTACAAAAATTCTCTTTTGAATATAAAATTTATTTATATAAAATTATAGTATGAAATTAATTACAAAGACTATAATTTTATTATTGTTAAAAAAATAAATTTAAATAAATTTAAAACCAATAAAAAATATAATTTCACATTATAAATACTTTTAAATAAAATATATTTTACCAAAATAACTAGTATACCTCATTACTCATCAAATAATAAAACCTCAAAAAAATTATACAAAATTTAACCTTATAAAAATTTTGATAATAATATTTCAAAAATTATATTAATTTTATTAAGTAAATTTTATAAAATTCATAGAAATAAATATTTTCTCCCAAAAGTCTATAAATATAATTTTTTAAGAAAACATCTTATTGACACACATAACATCTTTAATAAAAATTGAGTACATATTTAAAAATAATTAATCATTGAATTTATATTGAGTTGGGAATTTATATATTTTTAATAAAATATTTAATCGTATTCAAACCCGAAAACATAATAGTTAGGCTATAATGGTTATATTTGAATAATAATAGTTTATTTTTCATTTAGACTAGATTTATAGTATCATATAATCTATCAAACATAATAATAATTTTTGAAATACTGGTATATTAAATTTTCCCCTTTTAATAAATTTTATTCTAATAATTTTAACATGTAATTGGTAACCATGAGTTTGACTTTTCGAAATACTTTTGTTTAAACCCAACATTATAAAAATGTCTATTAAAACCCCCTCTTTAAAAAATGGAAATAGATATATAAATTTTTTTCTAAAATAAAAAAAACTAAATTTTTTAATTGGAGAACATTAGTGGGATATAAAACTATAGAAATGTAAGAGAAAACTAACTCCCATGAACTAATATTGAGTGACAGAGATCATGGTCAATGGAAAGTTAACCACTATAAAATCATAAATTTATAATGGGACAAGAGACCATAGATTCATCAGAAATGAAGGTTATGGGATAAAATTTATGTTACAATTTAATTTTTCCAAGAGTGAAAGAATTTTTATACCTTATTCAAATAAATAATAATGAAATAAAATTACTTAAAAAGTTTAAAATTATCTTTTAATAAATTTCCACCCCAATCACATATTATTACCAAAACATTGAGTATTTAAGATTATTTGTTCATGCCTGAAGCAATATAATGAACATCTAATGGATCAATATTCCAAAAAAACATGTTATTCCCCGCCATATTTATAAATATAACATAATAAATGGTTATCATAATGTAATATAGTACCCAAACTATTTAATACTTTAATATCCATAATTTAACAACAATACCAAAGGATTAAAATATATATAATTCCATAAATTAATAACATTAAAATTTTTAAAAAATTGATACACTAATATTGAATCTAAAAAAGAAGAAGTATTTGATCTTGTATTCTTCCAATATGAATTTAATATTTATCTTAAAATAATATCATTCAATTTTAATGTATCACACTAAACATGTATATTCTCTAATCATAAAATCTGTTAAATTTTCAATTCATTTCCATTGATGAACTGAATAACCATAAATCCACATTAAAATCATATATCCTTCCAAAAAACAATTAAAGCATGACTTGTTAACTAATAGTTCAGGTTAAACCTATAGAAACCATATACCGTAGAAAAAAAATAGTTCCTAAAATATCATTTTTCACCTTATAAATACATCACATAGAACCTTAAAATGGGTGTCTAAGACTTTGAAAGTATATGAAAACATAATCTTATAAATACATGATGGTGTACTTAACTCTAAATGTAACCTCTCATGAGATCAATATAACCTCTAAAGTTTTCAAAACCCTTCATTGACAAAAACTATAAGGGCATGAATCCCACACTCTTGGATCTGGTGCTAACTACATAAACGTTTCATTATTATCTTTTATATAGATATACATGAACCAATTTTAACCGTCCAAAACTTGTAACATATAAATGATATATTGGATGACTTACATACCCGTGGTGTTTTTTTAGAGTTTTTAAAAATTAAGAAAAAAAACTTACATAAAAATAACCATATCTTCTAATGAGTATTTTTCCACACTATATCCATATTTTATAATTAAAAAATAAGTCTTAAATTTATAAAATGAAATTATTCACAAATTAAACCATAATAGACCTAGTTTATTTAACATCAGTTTATATAACACGTGGAAAATAAAAAAAGAGGGGTGATCTCATATTATCATTAAGGGTAAATATATGCCTTGACTATTGAATGTCATTAGTGGGTATAATAAGGGAATAATGGTATCATGACAAAATTAATGTGAATGATCATATAATGAATGTACTCATACAAAATAATACATATATCTTATATCATGAAATATGGTATAAATATTTAATCGAAGAAAATAGCCATGAAAATAAATAATCATGATCCATGAGATTTCGATATTGATCAAATTGAAACATTATAACCCATAGAAATCAATAATAAAATGTACTGGTACCTTGGTAAATTATATTCAAAGAAACCTTGAAAACTAGAATAACCAGATTGTTGAATTTCAATATAATTTTATAGAGATCATAATCATTACATTATGAATTGTAGAGCTATAATGGCTATCACTAGTTATGTAACCTATATTGGGATCACCCATTATCATGATATAAAATGGGGATCAAACCATATTTTAAGATAGACATGGCTTACCCATTAGTTATAATAGTTCTCAACTCATCATATCATCTATATTGGGATCCCCCATGGGCTATAATAGATCCCATACCATCATCATCAATATTGTCAATGTAAATTTAATTAATAAAACATTTAGAGTCATCAAATTTATAATAATAACTATTGTTCTTTTATTTCCTGATTCACATGTGGAAAAGAAAAGGGCTCCATGTAAATATCATAATCCATCTAGATAAATAATAAGTATGGTATTATTAGAACAATAACACAATATAGTATATGTAACATCACGGGTTGTTAAAGTTGAGGAATAGAAATACCATTAATATAACATAAATGAACTTTTTTTTAAAATAAACTCTATTTAATTTAAAAATAACATATAGATACTAAAAATTCCCAAAATTATTTTCAAAATAATTTTATTTAATAATAAACTTTGAAACATTTAAAAGTTACTTCAAGGAAAATATTTTTTATAATAGATGTAAAATAGAACCATCTTTTAATATTAATATAACAAACATTCCTTTCAATGATTTTATAAAAGGGAGTGAAAAGTGACTATTTGTAAATGTTGAAATTTAATATTAAAAATATTTTAAAAGAAGGTAAAAATCATTTTTTAAATCTCTTTAGAAAATAATCTATTTTTATAATAGTATATTTTTTAAAATATTTTAGAAGAAATGGATATAGAAGAGAATGATTCCTAATAGAAAATATGATTCACGACCAGTATCACATAAAAACAACTTTCTTGATGTTTTTAATAAAATAGAGGAGAAATGAAAAATATACATTTAAACTAAATTTATAACCCTATTTGAATAAAATATACGTGGTTTAAAAAACATGATCATATTATTTTCCCCTAAGGAACCTTGAACATAAACAACATAAAAAAATATAATTGTAAAATAATGTCATTTCCACTTTGGTGAATTTTCAACCATTTGCAACATAAAGTATTAAATAGAATGAATCATTAAATATAATGATCATCATGAGTTTCTTGATATATTTTATTTTTAGGGAAATTATATACCCCTCATAAAATAGTATAGGTGTATATCATAAATGTTTTTCCTAATGAATGAGAATTTGAGATGAATAACCCTTACATATTTCATATGATTTCATTGAGAATTAATCCAGGATGATATTATGTGCAACAAATGTATATAAAAAGTATAAATAAATAATAAATAAAATTATATATCAATTCACACATAATCATATCTTAAAAAACACAATGAAGATTAATTATAACCCATTAAAAAAATTGAGTAGTGATACGCTTTACCTCTTAGTAACATTCATGTCAAACCCATTTGAAAACATAATTCCAATTTAAACATAAAAAATAACTAATCAGTAATGATAAATTATATAATATGTTAATGTGGTAATATATACACCATATAAATGAAATTGTGTGCATAACATTAACATATATCTCAATGAAGGAAAATTGAGATCAAATCCCTCACATAGACACTAAAATTTACCTGTATGTCCTATAAATATTGTATTGTATACATATATAAATAATTTTAGTTATTAAGAAAATTATTCTAGTTATTATATAATATAAATAAAACTATTATAAAATTTGTTTCATTGACATGTTTTATTATACAATTTGTTTTGTCTACATCGGGTGTTTTGAAGATGTTAAGTTCATTATTCGAATACAGATTTGGTGTGTTGAATGTTGTAAAGGGGGAAAATATTCCATCATATAATGAAAAAATATCATGAAATATTTATATTAATTATAATCCAATTATACTTCTAAAATTATTTATGAATAATGGATATGAAAAATGAACCATGAAACAATATTGGAGATGGTATGTCATATATACACATGAGTAACATATCCATTTTTCAATGATCAATATGGAAATATGGCAAATATTATGTTATAATTATATAAATTTAATTATACAAAAAATAACATATTATTTATTTAAATAAACTAATTAATACCTTCCATATGATGCGATGAAGAAAAATGAATCACATTTCTACAAGGAGGTGGTAATCCACACGTACACAAGAAAAACATTATAATTATTTAGTGAAAGGAAGGGTAAGAACATATATGATAAATTAATCTTCAATAATGAGAAAAAATAATTAATATCACATATATACATTAATTCCATCATTATTACCATGCATGTTAGATAGTTATGGAAAACTAATCACATCTATTTTCTAGGCGATAGTCCACTGTACCCACAAACAATGGATTCCATTCCCATTTGATAGAGTTTTAGTATGGATATATGTTATTAAATAATAATAAAATTTCATTATATGTTATATAACTATGTAATTATACCATCATGGTTGAATAATAATTTATGTAGGTGAAAGAATTAATAAAAAGTAAATGGTTGGTTAAGATACCATCCTCTTTTTCAAGAACCCTCCTTTAATTTTCAATTTAATCCCTCTATAGTTTTTATTATCTATGAAAAATACCCATATAATGTGGGTATGGATTTAATGGAAATGTCTTTCAGTTATTATAGGAACAAAATGTTTATTGATTTTTGAAAAAATTAGAAGAGGTTACCTTTTATAAGAGAGCGAATGGGAACTCATAGAATTTTTTATAATATTAAATGAATATAAAATAATTTTGGAATAAATAATAGCTTTAAATTGATAATATATGATAATAATAGTAGAGAGAGTTGAAATATTATCATAAAATAAAATCTAAACAATTTTTTTCACATTTTACAGTTAGATTTTTGTTTTAACACACTTTAACCATATTTTACAATTACTAAGATAACAATATTTTTAATATATTTTAGTCAATATAGTTAATATAAAAAGATAATTGTTCATTATATAGACTATAGATGATATTTTAAGTCATATAAAAATAATATGTCAGAAAATTTTATTTCTTTGTGTTTTAAATCATTTAATTAAATATTATTTATTATAAAATAACAATATTGTCAATTGTGGAACTATTCAATTAATTTAATTTTTAAACTACAAGACAACAAAGTCATTTTAATAAAATTCATGAAAACCATTATAATATGTTTTTTTATATAAAACAACATGGAAAATAAAAAATTATTCAAATAATATTATTTATAGTGTTTTCAAGAACATTATTTATATTCTTACTATATTTGCTTGCACCGTGTTAGTTTTGTATAAGAATTCAAGGTAACTATTTCACAACAAAAAATTTGTAAAAAAAATTACATGATGAATATAAATAAATTATATTTTAAATTAATATTTATAATCAATCATATTCTCTCTTTATCCCTCTGTAAATATTTAAAGGAAAAAAATAATGAGAACGTTGTTTTTGACTTCTCTATATTTAATATAATATGAAGTTTCAAAATCAAAGCCAAATAACAAAAAAGGAAATATATTTTAATTTTAGATAATTATATATGTAATATATACTTCCAATAAAATTATGTCATTTTTTAATGTCAATATTAAGCCATTATTATTTTTATTTTAACCATAGTTACTAGATTTTCTCGTAACCACGATAACAAAAATAACGAAGGATAATAGTCATATTTTCTAAAACTAAAGGGGTAATATTGAAAAAATTAAGAACCAACGATTCAAAATGTTTAATAAATTATTAAATATTAATTTTATAGAATTCGACTTTTTTAATATGAAATTAAATGCACAAAATGTCACAAAAACGTTTTTTTAAAAAAAATACCCTTTTGTGTTAATTTTCTTTGTACAAAATTATATTCATAAAATTCCTTCCAAGAAAATATTTTATTTATTTATTCTAAAAATTAATTATTAATTTTTTTAAATTAATGCACAATATAATTTTAATTTATAAATAGTTATAAATGAAAATACAACATTCAATAAAAATTAGCATTAGTCTTTATTCATTGAAAAATAAAAATTTTCAAAAAATTTAAACCAATTTACTTTAAGAAAATTTATTTATTTTTATTTAAATAATTGGGTTTATCTTATTAATTAAATTATCAAAAATTTCAGGAAAATACATTTTTTCTCACAAAAATAAATGGAAATCAATTTTCAAGAAAATCTATTTTTAAAGAATGAAATGGCTTTGATAAAAATTTATTACTTATTTACTAAGTATTAATAAGTAATTTTATATTGAAGAGTACATTTATTTTTATTTCATTAAAAATTTAATCATATTCATACCCTCCAACGTAATGAATAATTTAAGACAATCATATTTAAATAATAATACTTAATTATTCGTTTTGAATTGGTGTTGTGTTTCATAAATTTTAACGAACATAATATTCATTATTAAAAAATTAAAAAATAACTCATAGTTTTTTATATAATAGTGTATTTATATCTGGTCAAATGTGTTATTTTTGTTATGTAAGGATATATCTATAAATTAATTTATATTTACATATATTTACATATATTTATAAAAAAATTTGTAAAGTCTTTCTACCTGGGTATATATATATTTATATATAATAATTCTCAAATTTATATTTATATAAATGTTTTTATTTACATAAACATTTACATAATGTTATACTTAAATAATATATTTATATATTTACGAACACACACATAAACATTTAATGTGTTTATAAATATTTATAAATAAATTTATATATTTTTTTTATACATTAATAATTAATTAATAATTAATTAATAATATTATTAATAAAAATTTAAATGAATATATTCTTTTCAAAATTTTGTTACTTTTTGTTAAAATTATTAAATTTTTTTAACCCAAAAAATTGAGGGGGTTTTAGAATGTGGTTATATGTAACAATTGATGTTGATTTATTGGTGGAAAAAATACCATATGTTTATTTATAATTTTTACTAAATAGTTATTATTATCAGCAGTAGTATTATATAAATCACAAATATATTATTGGGAAAAATAGGGGTGTTATACTTAACCCCCTTTAAAAAACCACCAAAAAACAACTATTTTTAGTGTGTTATATCCAAAAATAATTTATATAAATTTTGTAACAACCCTATTATTTCCATGAAACAATCCAATATATTTTTAGAATTTTTTGTATAGTTTATAACATAGTCATCTTGGGATTCTACAGCTCATGGATCATCAATGGATGTATATTAAAAAAATTAAAATAAATATATCATCTGCATATAATTTTTATTAAAAAATAAATATATAAATAATTATGTCATAAATTGGAAAAAAACACCTCCGTTAATTCTGGATTGTAGGTTTTATCCTGGATGTGGATTATGTTTGGTTAGTGGTAGACTTTTTAGAAGACTACAGTTTCCAGAAAAATTTACATCAAAAAAATGAAATAAATGAATTTATTAATTAATGAAAAAATTAATGTTTAACATAAAAATTAAAAAATATTTATAACCCTTTTCTTAAAATTTCTATGTTCAGGCACATAACCCAAGGATATTAGAGGCATACTACCATATGGTAAATCATCTACATTGGATAGGGATTTTGGTGGTCATGATGATGAAGGTAATGAATTTTTCAATGTACACATAAGAAAGTATTTCTTCATCAACAAAGTTACCGAATCTGACTGAACACAAGGAAACATAATCAATCTTCATTAGTGATTGATCTGATATCGAGGTATGAATTTATTGTAGGCTTATTCACTATTCTTGATTTTCTTCTCATTGAATGAGAATATATTATTTTAGAAATTTATTCCCTATATAATTTTTTGATATATGGATGAATATAAATAAATATTTATCCTTAGTTTTATATACATTCCTAAAATTCACAATCAATGTGATAAGTGAAATTAAAACAATGTGTAATTCTCATATCTAACAACGTTGTTACATTTCTTCTCCCCACAATTATTGAACAATTCTTATTGATGTTTTGTTTGACTGGTGGATTAACTATATCTAGGAAAAAGTTATAGTCAAATCAATACTGGAAACTATAAATCATTTTTGTATATATGGATTCAAAATTTAATGTATGATGGAGGATTGAAAATGATGATAAAAGATTGTTCTAGATCAAAGGAGTTCAGTTCATGGGTTTTTGTGTTTTGGAGGCAGAGTACGATGAGTCCCTTATATGCATATTGTATCTCTTACTGGGTAGTTAAGAGCAATGTTTAGTCATTAATTTTTCAGTTTTAGTATAGGAGTTAGCCCTTTATCTATCCCTAATTGGGTACAATGTGGAATCACATCATAATTATTGGATGTGTGGCCCCCTCTGTGAGTTAGTTATGGATAGAGTTAGGTATCCCTCTATGTGGACCATGGTGAGATACTATATAATTATTCCACAGGTGGGTCAGGTATCCCATTTCTGAAATTAAGGGTGTGATATCTTATTCCAAGCAGGTTAGCACATATTCGGTTAGGTATAACATATATGACGTGGGCATGATCTGATGCATGTGTATCGATATAATTTGGTTTCCAATGAAAAAATATACTTGTAATATAAAAATTATAGTGAACTCTTAGATGAGTTACATCTATGTTATTAAGAAAAAAGAAGTGAGTTTCCTCATATGAATGTGACCTACGATCCTCAAGCAGAATCTTTTTCAAGAAGTGAGGAAGTTACAATACAATGACACTTGTAGTCTATCCATGAGAATGTATTATATGTTATTATATATTTATCTGATTGAATCAACTATTGTTTTTTTTATCCAACTCTTATTGATGCTTAATATTTGGCAATTTTAGAGTGTCATTCTATAGATGTTTATACTCACCCCTGCATGGAATCTGCCAGCATCTGTTTTGTCTTATGTATACGACATGACTTTTAATGGATTACTATGAGGACTAGGAATAGGTAGACTTTATATGTTCATGAAATAAATAAATAATTCAATGGGTATCATCTTTATAGTACCCCCCCCCCCCCTTTTAACTTTTTCTCCCTTTCATAGTTATGGTGGACTTGTACTTTACCATTTTATCATAAATACTTTTATTCATATTCTATAGTGGGATTTGTTTTTTTAAAAGCACTAATTATAGGAAATTTTTATCCTTTCCTCGTTATGATTGTATATGGTGATGTTTTTATTGTTACATATATGATAAGATAAGACCTCACATATATGTGATATTCCTACTCAATGTTAGTATCCATCCCCTAGACTATTGAAGGTGGGATTGGGTTGTCACACCCATCTTACTTCCAAAATATTGGCCATGGTGGGTTGGGTTGAAATAGTGTGGTTTAATATAATAGGATTTCCTTATACTGATGTTTGGATATTTTCTAGAAATGAGGTTCTTCATGTGAAATAAGGTAAAATGTTAATTTTTCCCGAGTTCAGCTCTCAAAAAAAATAACTGAGTGATGGTACATCGATAGATGTATCAATTCAAGAAGACATTGATAATAGAATTGTTGATATTATAAATGGTATAATTTATGTAACAGAGAAAAAAATCAATACACGCATCATATATTAATGGGTTATGGTTTCCATTTCCTCGATTCAGTATTGAGAAATTCTCTTTGACTGTGGTGCATGTCGAATATTTAAATATTCATCTATGTTGATAACAAACTAGTATTTTTTATCACGATCCTGATGACGATACTATTAATGATGACGCTTCAGTCTAGGGACCTGTATAGAGGTGGTTCTCTGGATGATTTTTGGATATTTCTTCATCCCATCGAGTAATTGATTGTTCCATATGTATGAGATGATGAATGTGCATGTTAAGCATATTTGATGAGTTCCAAAGGATAAGAATACTCAGTTTTCATGTAAATCATATACCCTATTAGTTGGAGGATAGGATCATGGTTTATGGGTAATTTTTCTCATTCTATGAACCCATCTTGGTTAGATAGTTGTCTTAGTGGTTTGATTTCTCCATATCCCACATGGAGTATGGTGAATCATTGTGAAAAAAATGAATGATATCGAAACAATCACCTAGATAGAGGTCAATAACCACATTAGAGATGAGTTTTATCAAGCCACACTATAGACATTATGTATCTAAAAACATATGGATATTTTACTAGGAAATATGTTTTCTGTAGAGTATGCATCATGGTTTGCTATGATCCCCTGATACGTTATAGATATGGCTCTTAACATATAATTCCATGCGTTGAAATTTGATTATGTCCTTCACTGAAATATTCATTGTGGTGTGGGATCTCACTATATACCTTCCTAATCTTGGGTAATTGAGTTGTTCTTGGTATTATAGAGATCCCTAGTTGATAAGTAGGAAAAAATTTGTTCTAGAAAGTGCAACCATGGAGATGAGACCTAAGAATCTAGTAGTAGATTTCATACTTAGGGATCAAGGACCACGAGGTTGCTTTAGAAGAATCCTCAAGAGAGAGTGTATCCACTTGGTTCTCTTATAGAGGTTATATATATCCATGGGATATGTGATTTATTTTACTATAATGGGAAAATTCATATCATGTGGGATTCCACAAAATGTTGTGCTACAGATAAAGAGATGGTTGATGGACTACCTATGTAGTGGTACTATGTTAATATGGGTGGTATGTAGGGTAACAAATGTGGAAGAGGAACTCTGATAGTAGAAGGTTGTGGTTGAAATTAAGATAAATTTTCTCTACTACCTCCTCTATGTGGTCACTTCAAGGCCTATGGAGCTAGTGGTCAGGATTGTGGATAAATGTAGGCAGTGAAGGTTAAGGTATGAGAGGCACCATGGATGATTTTTTGTACCATCTATGTTTTATCAACATTATCATTAAATTTTATATACATAATCACGACACATTATTTCTCTACTACATACCTTATTCGAGTCTTGGAGTTTCTATTATAGCCTTTGGCATGACCTTTTATCTAATAGACTCTATTTAGGTAAGACTCAATGATCACACAATTTATAAGAAAGTGTGACATTACTCTTGTAGAAGATAGTTTTGTATGGATTATATTTATATCCATGATAACACGTAACATATCCAATCATGTTATATGCAATCTCTCTGAGGTTCATGCACATATTATCTATTTTAGACTAAGGATGCACTGCATCAGAGATTATGGGATGAGATTTTCATTTGTTAGTAAGAAGGAATCCTTAGTAGAGTAAGTTGAGTTCATATATAATAGGATATAAACAAAATGTCATAATTTTCCTATTATATCCCATGGATTAGTATATATTGTAAGATTTCAATTTTTTAGCGGGGGAAGAGTGTGAGGATGTCTTCTTAAAATACATTCTAGTATTACCTCCCCATCAAGTGATCGACTTCTACATAAAACTCAACCCAAATACTATCCCAATATATTCTCCAGTATATTGGATTCCCCCATAGATATCTGAATGTTTATTGTTAAAATGAAGGATATGAGGAGGTAGGGATTTGGTAGAATCAATATTCCCTCTGAGTAACCCTAATGTTGAAATCCAAAAAGGTGACTTGAGCATGATGTTTTGTGTGGATAGTCATCATTTAAAATTGGTGGATATAAAGAATAAGTATACAATTTCGAGAATAGATTAACTCTTTATCCAAATGGAAGGAGTGATTTGAGTTTTCAATAATGTCCTCAAGTTTAGTTATTACCATCTCTGAGTTGAAGATGTTGATATACTAAAGACATCATTCCAATGTCGCAATGATCACTGTGAGTACACAGTGATCCTCATCTACTTGATTAACACCCCATAAGTGCTCATTTGATTCATGAAATGGATCATTCATACCTTTATTGATTAGTTAATAGAAATATTAATTATTGAAATCATCATTTTCAAGATTTCATTGGAGGAGCACATGATACAATTGAGGATGGTTTTGAACATAATCCAAGATAATGATCTTTATAGAATGATACTAAAGTGTTAGTTATTGGTTGGAGAGGTCCAATTATAGGTACATGTCATATTAGAAGTGGGGATACTAGTGTTGCTCCCAAAAATTGAGGTTGTTCTGGCTTGAGATCCAACAAAAGTCATGAAAAATATATCCTAGGACCCGCACTATCAGATCTGTTGCTAATACATTCATTGTATTTTATAATTAATCATGCAAACAATAAAATTTAAAAATAAAGGGATTTTTTTGTTTTAGGGTTTAATGGATTAAGAAATTATATAAGACATTTAAGTGTTATGAATAAAATTATAAAAAACTATTCGACTTCACTCATTGTAGCTCATTATATCAAACCAATCACCATTATATGATCTAATGATCCTCTGAAAATTATTTAAATCTGTTCATTTCAGATGAAATTTCCTTGTAAGTGTTTTAAAAACTAGGAGAGAATACATTTATAAATACTATTAAAATTACATGGAAAAAGTCCATTTTATATCAAATAGATAACATGTGACATAATTAATATTTTTTTCAAAATACTAATCTGGGATTTTCTTCTAATTTTTACAAATATTTAACACTTTGAAAAAAAAATTAATTTTAAAATGAAATAAACATAGCCATAAATTTGGATTTCTATATTAAAATTTTGAGACTATAATTTTAAAATTATATCCTTTACATATAATATGATGATATTCAAGAGACCATAAGATATCAATGGGGAAAATAGTGCTATAAGTTTTAGGAAAAATTTCCCTTGATGTTGTGGGTTTACCCAACATTCCTCATCATCACATATGATACCAATGAACTGAATTTTTAATATATATTTTTTGAAATTTCCACCTTTCATATTATAAATACATTAAAAATATCTTTCAAAAAACATCTCTTGTAATATATTTTCAAAAATAATATAAATAAACATTATCATAAGATTACTTAAGGAAAAGTATATACTTTTAAATGAATTCAAATTATTCATAAGAATCATTTATAATGTAATTTTAAAAATTTATATTTAGAAAAAGTATTTAGAAACATTTACGGAATGTTAATGAAAATATCATCCATATAAATTCTTATAATAGAGAATAAAATAAAAAAAATTGTATAAAAATTGTATAAAAGGATAACATTATAACCCAGTTGAAACCCATAAATAAATTTTAAAAAAACAAAACTTTTTAAATAAATTGATAAAATTTAGCATTTTAAGTTCGTCATTGAATTATGAAAAAAATTCCCTTTTTAAATAAACTTATTAATTTGAATATTGAAGTATTGAAGATATAATATAAATTAAAAACAGAAATCACAATTACATACAATTAGGGTTTTAAAAAGTTTTCATTATTTTCAAAAAGAAAAATTTAATAAATAAATTAAACAATTCCCATTATATATGAGATTTAAAAAAGTATAGAACCATGATGAAAGAAAATTTATATACCTTTAATATATTTAGAAATAAATAATTCCCAAGGCATTCAACTCAAAACAAATTCTCGAACATGCTTCAATCTTTTTTTTCTGAAGGGTAATTATATAAGAGTAACCTATAAAGGGATGCTCCTTATATAAGAATATTTCACTATACATTCATAGTTCATTAATATGGATGTGTTTGGATGAAAAATCATCAGTTTAAAAATATACATTTTTATATACATCATTATGAAAATCACATAAAATATAATTTACATGATTTAAATTTGAATATTACATCCATTTAAAATTCCATAAAAATAAAAATTTGTGTCATTGATGACTTCGAGCTCTATCTAAATTTCCAATAAAGATGATAGTGATGGCCAGAAAACATTTAATATCTATAGGGAATATATATATATATATATTATCACTAGAAAATATTGATGATAATATGACACACCCATGAAGATCTAAACAATCTGCAACTGATCAATGTTTTTAAATGTGACTTTTATTGATGTATATGTTAATATGTTTATAAATATTACTATATAGTTCCATAGATATGTATCAACAATCTATCATTAAGCATTACAATTATCTTTGATATTTTTTAAAATGAAAAAATTTTAGTTCCTTAGAAGGATGACACATTAAATTTCATGATGTGAATCAATGTTATTGCTATAAATATATGAAAATAAATTGTAGGGACATTGAGTGGGATGAGATATCAATGCAGGGTAAAATATGTTATTTTATTACTCAAGATATATAGTCTTATTTATGATGGAATATTACCTTGTATAATGAGGGTAATTTCAATTTTAGGATATAAACTCATTGGTGATGAAGGCATCATTGGGAGGAAATGATGGGGAAGATATCAATAGCCCTTAGATAGATGTGAGGTTTATGATGATATCTTGGTAATATCAGATGTTTTAAGTACATTAGACAATGAAATGGTCATATAAATGGAAATATTTATTATGGGTTAATATTGTAACACATAGTACATCACACATCAGAGTTTTCATCAACTGATAACTTTAATAAATATCATCTTCTTTTATCAGTTGATCGTTCTATGGAAGTGTGGGATCAACACACACAACACTAAAATCAAATTCATGGGGAGTGGATAACATGATCTTTAATCCATTGGTTCCACAATGTTCATTATTTTGGAGATATGTGCCCATATTCTCTCTGACCATGCCGCCATGTGGCTGGCCATGCTGGTGCCTGTGCATAATTATTATTGCACCAATATTGCGCGATTGAAAAAATTATGATAGCATGTGTAGATATCCAGTTTTTTAATACTCATTTTTCCCTTAAATTACGTAATAGGGACTAAAATAAAAACTATATAATATTTTACTCATACATATATATTTATTTAGACCTTCTAAAAATATTACTATTATTATAAATAAGTTATTACTTACATTCTTATCATATAATATATTACTTATTGAAATTTTAATATCAAATTAATATATTTTTTAAAATATTATTATTATAATTTTAGCTATTTTTTTAATATCTTGGTAAAAATTAAACATACTCATATTAAAATACAATTTACATAAAAAAATTCAATTTTTTTGTACAAAATTTAATAGTATAAAATTTATTTTTTAGAAAAACATATAACAAATATGATTTTAATTATAGAAAAATATTTAATTTAATATTGGATTTTTTATATTATAATATATATTAGTTTGTTTAAATTATGAAATAATTCATTTAATTCACATTTACTAAAAAAAATGGTACATTTCATAGGATGATACATTCTACCCCCTTAAAGGAATTGAACCCTCGCAATTCATTTCACCTCATTGTTCTTCTTCAGGGTATCTAGTATTTTATAATTTTTCGTTGTCGATAATGATATATGGTTCATAAGTTACCAAATTGTCTTTGATTTTCTTAAATGTACCCTTACTTATTTTTCCAAACAAATAACATATTGTTTGAGACATACCGATGACAACAACAAAACAGTTTTAAAATTTCATTTTAATCAACATATAATTATAGACATGTGATATAACATTATTTTTATATAAATACTCTCACCATGTTTGTTTCAAAAATTATAATTATGTTTCGTTATAAAATATGATGAGAATTTCAAAAAATACTATATGTTCCCGTCAAATAGAGATAAGTTTTACAAGGTTCTACATTCTCTTGGACTATTCTAAAATTATAACGTGCTTCAAATTATCAATAAAGGGTAAAATATTTGAATATTAATTTATAATATTTCCCATTTTGAGAAAGTTCATCATACTGGGAAGATAGGATATTATTTCAAACAATTATTGAACTATGGTGACATCAATTTATGGAGGAAATGTTTGATATTTCATTCTAATTGTTGCATGTTATTTATATATAAATAAATGATTAAAAATTAAAAGATCATGTTTTTTAATATATAATTTTAGGCATATCATGAAGAATTTTCATACGTTAATTTTTTATCATACCCCTTCAAATTTGCAATAGATTTCCTTAATTTGAAATTTTTTAAAAATGGATAATTTATTGAAAGAAATATAAATAGAAACATAAACAATTTTTAACAAAAAATCCTAATTTACGTGGATTTCTAAATCATGCCTATGATACCAAAAAAGTTTTTAGATGACATTCTCTCCCATATCAAGTGCTAAAACATGTTGAGTTTTTTTATAAGATCATAAATTAATAAATATATAATAAAAATTCCTTTGAAAACATTTCTTTTTATATAAGATATAAAAAATTAGAAATAAATAAATATTTTTACCTAAATACTAATCAAGGGGTTTCTTCAATATTTTTAAAATATTTCAATCATTGAAAACTGATTCAATTTCAAAATAAAATTACCACATGAATAAACATATATATCTCTTTAAATTTGTTGAAACATTAATTTGAATGTAATATTCTTTTATTGAATATAACGATACATGGAAAATCATAATAAATTCATCATGCCACTAATAGTATAATATTTTTAAAAATTACAACTTGAGGTGATTGGTTCAATACACATTACTCATCATCACATACGGAACCCACTTAAAAAATTTCTAATAAAACATTTTTTCAATTTATGAATATCCCAATATAAATATACTTTTTATAAAACTCATAAAATATATTTATAAAATTAAATTAAATAATAATTATCAAATATTTACTTGGCTACTGAAAAAAACTAAAGACCATCAGTGGATAGAATATTTTTAGAAGTGGATGTCTCCCAGGAACTTCTTAATAAAATTTGTATTCAAAATTGCTCTTATGGTTACTTTCAAGAAGAATGTTATGAAAACATACCAGATTATTGCACTTCTTGTTTGAAACTTGGACATCCGTTGAAAGATTGTAGCCTCAAACCTTTAACCTCAGCTCCTAGAAAAATTACTTGGGTTGAAAAGAACAAACAGGAGCACAAAAATTTTGAGGCCTGCACTAAGACTGGCCCATCAGATGCTCCTTTGGATAGTTATACGACATCTCAAAATAAATAGAACCTTTCCACTGTTGAGAGCTCTTCTATGCTCCCTCCACCCTTAATAGAAAATCAGGATTTGATGATGGGAAAACATGGAAATCATAATCAATTATCATATTATGTGAATGTTGTTCTTGAGAACATGGCTGACAACCCTCCCTCCATGAAGGACTCCGACACGCATCATTATTTCCCTATTTCAAATGATTTAGATACAAAGGACCATGCTCTAACCTCTCCTTTTGAGTCAATACAGTGGGAAGCTGAGGGCTCTTTTCAGGAAGATGGTGACAAGATCTCTCAAGTAGTGGAGAATTTTCATAGAAAGGATTGGAAAGGGAAAAATCCACTACTGAATCTGATGGTTTCATCAGTCCAAATACTAGGAAAACTAGGAAACATAGAGATAATGTCAATTATGAAAGAACCATTATCACAAGATCAGTATCTTCCAAAAGTACTGATTTTGAGGTTCCTCCGCTGTCGGTCCCTACTAAATCCCTACCTGAATCCTCACAAAATTATGAATTCTCTGATTCAGATACTTCCTCAAATGAAGGTGATGAAAATGATCCTGTATATCGGGATTCCTATCAGTATGAATAGGAACTGAATTTCTCAGAAGATCATTCCTCTTGGTTTTCGGAAAATGATTCAACTTCCTTTAAAAAATATAATAATGGTGAAATAACTGCTGATACATATCTCAATATTAGAAGGAGAATGTTTATTAGAGTGGAAAATGAATTTGAGAAAGGTCCAAATTTCGATTTTTAGGACAATACATGGCAATGATTTCTGGATCCTGATTTCTTTATGCTGTTTCAATGCAGATAAGTGGGACATTGTAGATTTTTTGTGATTCTCTTTATGCATCTCTTTAGATGCTGCCTTGCTCTACCTGTATTCTATTTGGTTAATTGGATTTTCCTTCACAAGAATCATTTTGGTCTATAGTCCTTTTGGTTAAATCTCTTTTCTGATCTGTTTATCTGTTCTTCCATTGATGGGTCCTCAACTTGTTCTCTCATGGTTTCTTCCCTGTTTTTACTCTGCTTACTGAAAAATCATTTTGTGTGATCACTGGATATCTTTAATCATCAATGGTGTTGTGATAGATCTTTTTATCATTTATGCAGATGAGACTGGACAGCTATACTCTTATTTTGAAGCTGAACTGCTTCTATCTTCACTCTAGTACAAATAAGGCACGGTCTGCTATTTCCTGCAGAATCTCATTAAGGATGCAAGCTGAAGACCCCTGCCTGTGGAACCTCACCTGGGGGACCTAGTGCTTTCTCGGTTGTTGCACAACTTGCAACATGACTGAGAGTCCATTGCATTGCAGTAGGACATCTTTCCTGCGGGGAGGTCTAACTGCATTTACCTTTAGTTTTCAATGTATGTTTTTTTTGGTTTCTTTAAATTTCATAGGGTGTAAGCGTATTACACCTCGAGATTTCAATGTAACCCCCATTTTTTAATTAAATAAATTTCTTGGACATGAACTCGGAAACCAGTTCATGTCAACTTTCAAAAAAAATCAACAAATATTAAAAAAAATTCATTCCTAAAATGATATCATTAAATCCCACATCAAATTTGTAAAAAAATATATTGAAATAGAATATCATTGATTCTATAAAATCATAAATTTTATAATTTAAAACTCATTCATAAATCAAGAAATAAATTAATTTCTTAATGAACATTCATAATAAATAAATGGTAGTTTTAAGAGTTATATTTAATTAAATACATAAATAAAACTTTTTTTCATGAAGGGTTTACAATAAAATTGAAATAATTTCCAATAAAAACAATATTAAAAAAATAGAAATATTTTTTCCATGAAAAGAAGGGTTGTAAAATAATATATAAACCTGATGAATATATATTCTCTTAACATAAAACATTGAAAATTTAATTCTTTCCTAAGGTTGGCTACTACAAAAAATTCTATATCGCATTTAAAACAATTTTTTCTGAAGGGTTTATAGACATTGAGTAACAATCGAAGGGAAAACCATTATATAGAAATATTTTAACTATTCATTCTATTTTAAATAATATTAATTTGTATTAAAAAAATTAAATGTAAAATATGTGATTTGTAGAAATAAAATCATATTAAAATTTATATAATATAAAAATTTCAATATCTGCATTATGATTTCATCCATTTAACATCCCACAAAAATCTATATTTGATGTTTTGCGGAGTCTTAGATCATATTAGATTGCATATAAAGATGAGAATACTAATAAAAAAAGTCTTTTAATAATTTTGAAAATATATATGCAAATATATATATATATATATATATATATATATGACTCCCTGGTATCACTAAGAAAACCTAAGGAGTTGACACTAAACTAAGAAGATCTAATCCAACCATTACTGATCTAAGGTATTAAATTTCATTTTTATTTATGGGAATATTTATAATTATTATATATCATTTTAGATAGTTCTTTGTAATATGGCACGAGAAGCTCTCTAGAAATAAGAAAACACCGATTATAGTTTTTGACCTTAAAACAAATTTGATGTTATTAATGGATCATGACTTAAATTCCATAATGTGCATGGTTTTATTACTATAAATAAAATGAAAACAATTGTAGATATATAAAGTATGCTAATAGATCATCAAAGGGTCCATTATTTTGATTGATGCTTTAGAGATACAATCCTATTTTTTGATGGAATTTGAACATGGATAATGAGGGTAATATCGATATTGGGTTGCAAGCTCATTATGGATGAAGGAAGAGTTGGGAGGAGAATAAGAATAGGGAATTAAGATTCATTGATTAGATGTGATCTTTAAGGGAATCTCTCAAGAATATTGAATAGATACAATAAATCTAATTGGTGGGAGGTGATATAACCATAAGTTTTTTTGATTTATTAATTGTATACCACATATTCCATCCCACATTATTCTTTCACATGCTATATAATTTCTATAAATATCAATTTATTCAATGATCGACTCATGCCAATGAAATAGGTGATCGAAACCCACAACACACCACACACTAATATAGATTGTGACTAATGCACTTACCCCTCTGTAAACATCACTGAGTGCACTATATGGGTTCTATACAGCTACCTTATCTCACAACCTATATGTATGTGGATGTCCAAGATATCTCCCAAGCATAGTTGAGATAACTACTACAATGCATGTTTGAGATAGAAATGTGAGCTTATGTAGTTGGTCAATTTTTTAATACTTATCCAATTATTAAAACACATAAAGGGAATTAAAATAAATAGGATATAATATTTTATTCTTAATTATATATTTATATCATCCTTCTAATAACATTACTTTCAATATAATTAAGTTGATTGTTAATTTTTATATCATATAATATATTGCTTATTCAAATTTAAATATCAAATTAAAATTTTATGTAAAATATTATCAACATAATTTTAACTATGGATTTTGTAAGCAACTTGATAGAAATTAAATATTCTCACATTAAAAATACAATTTACATTATAAATATATTTTTCTATTGAAAATAATTCAAAACTAATAATTTTATAATTTATTCAATTTTATAACCATAAGTTATTTTGATTATGGAGAAATATTTAATATAATAAATGATTCTTTATATTAAAACATTTATTAGTTTATTTAAATTATTAAATAATACATTTAATACAAATGTATTAAAATATAAATATTGTAGATTGTTTTTTGGGGTGTTACAGTGAGTGAATAGTGGGGTTTCCTTATGCTAATAGACTAATATAAAAGATTCATTCTCAATTCCACAAGGATTACAACACCTCAGGCTACATTACTTGAATGTGATAGTTCTTCATGTGGTTGAGGATTTTTCAAATGGGGTTTTAAGAGATGAAAAAACATATATTGATCACGCCTATCTTCAGTCATCTATATGAGGGTTCTGAGTTTGTGGCATTCAATGATGCCTCAATAGATTGGCTCGGAGGATGTGCTATTATACAAAGGTATGTGCTAATTTACTATAGTTCCCATTATCTAAGACTTCACGAGCATAATTATGTTACCCATGACTTGGAGGTGAAATCAGGGGTGTTCACCCTAGAGTGTTTGTAAAACTATCTTATGGTAGAGTGATTAGTTATCTATTCCGACCATAAAAGTCTCATATATATATATATATGTAATAACAAAAATATCTTACCCTAATATAGAGTAAATGAATAGAGTTAATATAAGATTTTGAATTTGAGATAGTATATACACTCTGGAAGGGGCATTTCTTTATTCCCTCAGTAGAAAATATAATTCATAGTTTTTGAGTGAGTCCTAAGAGAATTTATCCTCATTATTGTTGTTCATAGTGGACACTGATGGGAAACCATTGTACGAGTTGATGGTTGTGACCAAATTGTTTCTTTAGGTTATCGAGGAAGCCCATCTTAGGGAGATTTATTGTAAGGTCTTATACGACCGGGTTTCTACTAGACATTAGGTTGGAAGATATTTTTGAAGGTGTGGAACATTTCCTATTTATATGATGTAGGAAAATAGTACAATTCACACAATGAGAGGAGGATCTGAGAGAATTTTATATAGCCCCCATAGAGAAAAATATATACCAAGTCCTTAAATGTTAGTTCTGGTGGCTAGGTATGAAGAGGTGTTTTGCAGAGATTATTTATTGATTTCTCACTTTAATGCAGGTGTTGTTAGATAAATAGTTTCCAATTGCATTAACCTAACCCCTTAATGCGGCAATGTGGATGTGGGATGACATCACCAAGTAATTTTTTATAAGTCTTCAAAAACCATATAGTAGAAATCCTGCTAAAATGTTCTCATAGACCTAATCACCATGTCGTCCTACTAGCAAGGTATTCGATATTAGGGTTTAGTGGAGTTTTTATGACACTGGTATATAAAAAAGATAGTTCAACATTATTTTGACCCCTCAATGATAATTTTTTACCGTTTTGATCTCTTTACTTCATGATTATAAGTAGTATTTTAAGAATATTTTCCTGGTATATTTATGGTTGATCCCAACAACCCAACCACATTAGATTGATATATAATGTAAAGTAATTAGTTTGTCGAAGTAATTATTTTGTATTTATTTTTTTAATTTTTATATATTGGAATATCATCTACCCTTAGTGGTGTTTATGTATAATAATAGTTACTATTCCTTCATCATTCGAGGCCATGTACGAGAAACCCTACATGCCACTATTGTGTGGGATGGAGATAGGGAAGTTAGTACTTATGTTTCTAGATTTTATGAGAGTGATGAAAATGAAGGTTCATATCACTAAGTAGAAGATGATGATTTCATAGAGCCATTAAAATTCCTATGCAATCTAATGGTGGAGACCATAAGAGTGTGATGGGGGATACGTTGAGTTCATGAAGGTGTGAACATGATGATGATTATGGTGATTTTGATGAGGATTTAAGATGTCTATGAGATTCATTAGACCCTTCTAGGTACTATATGTGGTTGCCTAGGTTGAATACCTCTTAGACATACAACCATAGTTAGACTAAGTGCATGATTTTTTCATTGTTCAATAGATAAGGATATATATTAATGGCCTTTTAAGCATTTTCTAATTCCTAGGTATATACCTTGAGGATTGATACACCTACTCCAATTACCAGGTGACCATTGGGGTTTGGTAGGAGAATATTCTTCATGGTAGAGTGATTATCAGGGTTTATGTTCATTGATAACATGAAAAATTTAGGATATCACATGGGAGTGGGAGAAACATATGTAATATTAGTACAATTATCTGTTTCAGTAGGTTTTTTCCTTTTGGTATGAATTTCCATGAAGGGGGTAGAATGTAAATAATTTTTTATTCAATGTAATAATTCGTAATATTTTGAAAATTGTTTTTATAATTAAGAACATAGTAAGAAGATGATTATAGATATCATGGAGCCTCTATGTTGATATATAAAAATAATAAATATAATATATCCTACACATATAGTTTTTATGGAAAATATAATATCTCTTTAAAGGTGTCTCGAATAAAAATATTGAGACGGAAAATAATTATAGAACAAGGGTTTTACCATAGGTTTATTATAAGTATATATGGGGAATGGCATTCAAATGGAATAAATTTAAACATAGAAAATATATAAATAAATAAATAAAATTTAATTATATATTTAATATATAATTAATATTTAAATAGGAAAAAAACTCAATTTATAACCTTGATATGAAGATATCTTTGGATAGATACATAACCTTAGGAGATTGGAGGATGAAAATTACGGGTTTAATCTTCAATTTTGATCATGTAGGTCAGTGGAGATGAAAAAAAACACAATGATTTCATTAATGGTATGTCCTGAGAGAAATCCTTCATTAATAGTGTCCCTAGATATCACCAATGAATACAATTATTCTTTTTCTTCATTGTATATTGATGAGATATCTAGGAATGATTTTTTATTGTATTATGCCATGTTTTGGATTTTCACCATGGGTAACATGAATTATAAGTTTTATAATATCAACTAATGGATCATTTGGTTATTTATAGATTAATATTCATAATTATTGATCATTTTTATTTTTTATATTAATCAAAATATTAATTAATGTGTTTAGTCCATGATGAATAATGTTCAACACTCATATCTCACATTTGGGTCTCTTATTTTTCCCTCATTATTCATTGAATGTTAACCATTAGTGTTTTGTTTGATCAATGGTTTGACTATATCCAAGAACTGATTATTGTACAATTAGTATTTAGTGAAATATATAATTAATATAGGATATGATTCAAGATTAATGTTGTGATGGAGGCTTGATGACTATGATGGAATATAAATGTTTCATCAAGGGAGTTCATTTCACGGGATTAGGTATTTGGGAGACACAATGTGATTGGAGACGATGGCTAATAAATCGGTGGTCATAATTAAGCCATTGATGATTATGTAGGATTGGTCATGTTAGATTAACATTTTATTTCAGATTATATAGAAGAATTCAATGTTGCGGTGGTGTGGGTGAAGACGCGTGATATATTTGTGATCATTGAAAAATCCCAATATACATGGAGTGTAGTTTTGAAGAACAGGTTATTTGTGGAACATATTCTTTGGTGGATAGGGTTTACGTGTGACATTAAATATCACATGAATTTGTGACATATTCACATGTTGTTTTCTTTTTAAGGTGATCACTCATCATGTACCCTCTTGTACATTGGTAGGAACACGATCATTGTACCTTGGAATGACCAGAAAAATGGGAATGGTTTAGAGTATAAGGTAAAGAAGTGGAAGGAATAGGTTCATAGAGGCATTACATGTGTCCCATGTACATACCCAGTATCTATCTTATGGTTGTTTTGATCCCTTATTTCCCTCAATAATGTTTATATATTAGTATGGGTGCTTTCCCTTGGTACATCTATAAGAGGGTAATTTGTGGCATCTCATCTTACGTATTGGATGAGATATCCAATCAATAGGTTAGTTCTAGACAGATTTAGGTATCCCTCCATATGGACATGTGTCTGATCTTAAAACAAACCATTAATAATTTACATTGACACTACATCACGTTTGTGGAATACTTAAAACATTACAAAAACAGACACCCAAAGACTGTATTAGTCTAGTACCTTTGTAAACATATAATCATAAACACTGGAAGAAAAGTGAGCTACATTATCTCACCTAGGATATTATTGACTAGAAACCTTGTTATACACAACATAAATAATACATATCTTCATAACATGTGGAAGGAAACATAAAAAGGGGTGTGTTGAAATGCAAAGTAAAGTTAAACATGGGAGACATGTAAGAATAATCATGATAATAATGGTTTGAGATCATGATGATGTAAATAAAACTTCATACCCTGCATTTCAATTATCATAAATAAGAATCAGGACATAAATATTGGTAGATAATAAGACATGACTTTTAAATAAATAAGTAACATAATCCATGAAAACAAAGCATTGGAATAAGACTTGTAATTGTTAAAAATACATAAACATATAATATGAGTTCTATAGAAGCCATTTCATCATTACCATGACAATATTAGTATTTTGATAACATTATACATACAATATTGGATTCATGGTTCGCTCTCATTTCCATATTAGTATCTGGAGTTCACTCCATAAACAAACTTGGTACTCATGGTTCATTCTTATGGCCATCTTAGTCTATCTCATGAGATACAAATCGTTACCTAATTCATTAGAGGGAGATATAGGTCCCCACATCTCAAAGTTAAATAACAAATAATTGTTCCGCAGAAATGATAAAAAATCATATCATAAAACATTAAATGAAATAGGTATAATAAATGTGTAATAATATCATAACCAATAAAAAAATTACTGGTTTCAAAATCATTTCATCAAAATCGTAACCCATGAAAGATGCGGGTTTTTAAATCATATAACGTATGAAAAGAAACATATTTTTTAAAAATACATCTATAAAAAAATAAACCATATATTGAAACAATATTAATGGAAACATTGAATCATTTCCATAGAAATGCATGAATAACAACCACATTTGTTGTCTTAGATGGGAAATAATTTAGAAG
This sequence comes from Viscum album, assembly GCA_963277665.1. Lineage (NCBI taxonomy): Eukaryota > Viridiplantae > Streptophyta > Magnoliopsida > Santalales > Viscaceae > Viscum > Viscum album. The sequence goes on along the minus strand of OY728126.1, from coordinate 685,823,708 downwards.
GACCTTTTAAAAAAATTATAGAAAATATATTTATTCATTGAAAAAATAATTTTATAAAATAAATCATTTGGAAAACTATTTTCATTGAAAATAGAGTTGAAAAAATAAAATGGAATCAAGAAAACATTTTTAAAACAATTTTCTTTGAAACTTATAAAAAAAGGTTTTAAACTATTTCAAAACCAATTTCCTTGAAAAAACACGACACATAAAACCCATTTTAGAAAATAAATTCTATTAATGAATGGTAATAGAATGGATATGTAAATAATGATATATTTAATTATAAAGAGTTATATAATTAATTTATGGGTAGTATATACACCACAGAAGATAAGTGATTGGTGATAAGGCATTTATCTCACAGAAATAAAGTGTAGGATGAAATTACATTACTAGGTGTCTTGAATCTCACCATACACGTTCAAACCTCGGATACAATAAATGTAATTTTACTATACATCATTTATAAAAAACATATTATTATATCTAATTCCATATATTGTTACATTATGTCTTTATATTATCCGCTTGTCAATAATTTTAGGCAAAGGTTAGGCTTTGGGTAATATTCTCTTTGTTTTTCACTTGTGTCATAACTTTTATATATTTGTTCCTTATACTTATTTAATGATTTCAATATTTTTACAACTGATATAAATATCCTATATATTAATTATATGTATATTATAATAATATATAGAATATAGAATCATAAAAAGGAATACATCATTCATAGAGACAGTAGGCCATATGTACGCATGAATGTTGTTTCCCTTTAATAATTATATTGAATGAAAGTAAGTTAATGATATATATATATGTATATATATATATATAATTATACTAGTATCATTATTATATAAAATATATAGTATATAAGTTCACTAAAATAATTCCTAATATATATCGTGTAGTGTGTGAACGAATCACATCGCATTGGGGGGGGATCCACACATCCTAAAATAAAATTATCATATATAAAAAATTTGGAAATTATAAAGATATGTGTTAAAAATAATTAATAATGTTTACAGTTCCATGAACCCTCCCCCGGGGCATGTGTTGTGACTACATCAAGACTTCCTTCTAATGGTCAGGGGTCGACGACTAGCACCGAAGGCATTATCATGGAAATGGGAGGCATCATCCAAGTACCTATACACACACTCACCACTCCTAGCCAAAGGTACTAGAAATTAAATTTCAATTAACCCATGAATGCAGTACCCAAAGTAAATCAAAACTACAGTACAACGGAATGTAATGTACAAGGTTGAACCCTGGGCTAGTATACAATCCCACCAAAAGAAAAACAGAAAACAAGTAAAAATCCATGTCTTTGAAGATCGTCTTCTAGGAATCTTACTGGAAGGTTATGTGAATGGAAACATCATAATGATGAAGAATTACACTTTGTAAGTATGTTCTCACTGAACACCATCAGGTCTTGGTCCTCCCTGAACTTCATCAAATCACTGGTCGTCTACAGAAGACATGACACGTGCGGGAAAATCCCGTGTAGGGGTGAGTTAAATGATACTCTATAGGGGAACCAAAAACCACAAAGGTAAATCACAATAGAATACCCAAAAGGAATTCACAATCATCTCTACTCAATTATATTCCCATACATATGACCTGAACATCCATATATACCTGTTTCAGCAACTAAGGAATCATGTTGTCCCAACGACACAACCAACATCAACATTTTCATCAAAGGCTCATGTCATAACACACAGACCTATAGATCACATTCCACAATCTCATCCATCCCAGATGGCACCCTTCTAAGAGATGTACTCCATTGGGTAAATTCCTACCATTTTGAATGGTACGTCCAAAATAATCTTCTCCATCTGGAACATTCTACTTGGTCTGACTATAGTTCTTGAAACAGGTGGTCTAGTCATCCCATCATTGCACCTGATGCAGGAGTAAGGAAAGCCAAGTGAAGAGGCTCACACTTTTTCACTACACTCAGTTGAGGTAGCAATACTCCAGACTAACATGTGATACCTTAGTCACTCATGTAAGAAGTGTCACATGCCTTAGTTCCTCGAGGGAGCATTAGCTCCTATCTAGGTGTCGAACTCTTCATGTAGAGGGGCCCTCTCCATGTAACTGTGTCCCATCGTTGATGTAACACCCCGACCCTAGTTACACAGAGTCAAATCTCTATTACATAACATTGTAATGATAAAATAAATCATGTCCCAGAATACTGATTAGTGTAGTATCCTTATAACTACTAGATACATACATAAGTTTTACATTACATCATGAGATAAAAAAACAACATTTTGTTTCCATTGAACAAACTTAATTCCATTAGCATATCATTTCAGGTTAACCATAAAATACTTCTCTCAAACCTGGGAAAAAATAAAACATAAAAAGGGGTGAGCTCAGATGCTCTGTAAGGATAAAAATATAACAGAAACATAATAAATAAGAAAAAATATTTACAGAAATGATTAAAACTAAAACAAAATAATTTTAAAATTAAACATCTGCATAATATAGAAAAGATAAATCAAATAATACCATTTATATATTCACATGGATATTCTAATAGTTGAATAATAACATGAAATTTCAATATCTAATTTCATAATGATGAAATGCATAATTCCAGACATCATAACCAATTAGTAAAGGTCTCATGCCATTACTACAAATAAGATTTTGTCAAGGCCTTGTGCCAAGAAACTAGTTTGTCTCATGAGACCTAATGATGTATCGTAGAGATATAGCAGGATCCACCCATCACTTATGTTGGTCAAAGTGGATACTCAAGAGTGGGGTAAATTGAGTTCCAATTAAAAATGTCTGTATAAAAAATTTGTTTTAAAATCCCCCAATTCATAAAACAAGTTAAACTATAGTGAATTTATAAAGAATGTAAATGTTCAATCAATTTCTCACAGATTTATTACTTATCTGTTTACATAATATGAATATTAAGTTATCATTTGAAACTAACATACTAGTTTACAATAATTACAAACACCATTTAGTTCAACTATCAATGATACTTTAAAACAGATTTATATTTAATGTACTTAGCAGTTGAATATTAAAAATAGTTTTAAAAAAGGAAAAATACAGTAATTTAAAAAAAAGGTTTAGTATCAAGCTGAGACATAGTCCCCTCAATCCATTTATATAGAGTATGATCCACACCCTGGATTGAGTTTTTACAATAGTACTATAAATCTTTAGTTCCGGATACATCTACAACGATTCTATGTGGGTAAACAACAACAACATCTCTTAGGCTGTCCAGGTCATGCTTGAACTCTTCCAAAATTCACAGTGGGATAAATTAAGGGGTAAAAAGTTTGATGTGAGGATTTAGTATCCTCCAGTTCTGCCTAAGAGTTAGTGTGTGTCTAAATTGATAGAGGCACACACACTACTCAAAATGTAAATAAAAGGTATACTATAGAGGAAATAGATTGATCATGAGTTTAGAATTCTCTGAGTGATTGAAGATGAGCTCTGGACTCATTTAGATGTTGTAGATGTTTTTCGAGTCCTTTCTGGTGAAGATGACACAAAACAGAGTGTCGTTGTTTCTCCTAGATATAGTTATTCAGGCTTGTGCAGATGATGTTCAGTAAGGCACAACAACTTAGCTTTAGGTGAATGATCTGCTTGAAGCTCTCTGGTTTTCACTAGTGCTCTCCAAGCTCATCATCTATTTCATGGGGGATTCATACTTATGTATGCTCTCTTCTTCTTATGTGTCATTGTCTTTCTATATTCACATCCCTATCCATTTCTTTTAATTATAGAATGATCATCCATTTAATTCCTTGAAATCTAGTAGAAAGAATGATTACTTTATGACAGGTACGAGGTACCGTTCTAGTTTTCATGAATATTGATGAGTGATGAGATAAGTAGGTCATGTGATTAGCATCAGCTTCGGTAGGTCATTTGTTCAGCATCGGATTAGGTAGGTCATTTGATCAGCATCATCTTCGGTAGGTCATTTGATCAGCATCGTCTTTAGTAGGTCATTTGATTAGCATCATCTCTGGTAGTTCATTTGATCAGAATTGGTGAAACAGTTGTATCATTGGTGAGATTGTTGTCATCGGTGTGACCGTTGTCATCGGTGCGACCTTTGTCATTAGTGTGACCATTGTCATCCATGCGACCATTGTCATCGGTGAAACAATTGTCGTCAGTGTGACCATTGTCATTGGTTCGACTGTTGTGATTGGTGAGACCATTTTCATCAATGCGACCGTTTTCATCAGTGGGACCGTTGTCATCAGTGCGACCGTTGTCATCAGTGTGACTATTGTAATCGGTGCGACCGTTGTCATCGGTGTGACCGTTGTCATCGGTTCAAACGTTGTCATTGGTGTGACCATTGTCATCGGTGCGGCTATTGTCATCAGTGTGACCGTTTTCATCGGTGCGACGCATCGGTGACTCATCCATAAGTTCGTCACATCAATATCTCATCCCTTTAACTATCGGTGACTCGAGAATATAATAAACAGTGAGTGAAAAACATAAAATTTTCACAATGTGTCTGTTTAATCCAGGATAATTCCAACTCAATAGTAAACCATTAATAATTATAGATAAACATATTTAGACATTATTAAACATATATAAACATATTTAGAACAGATTTAATAATAGACTAAATAGACTTATAAAAAGAACACAACAAAGATTTGTGATTTTAAAAATAATTATCTCACAGAGGGGTCAACAATCTCTCCCTTTTTGATAATCACAAATCTGTGGCATAAATGAAGAGGGACGATTATATAACACTCAGTATACTCCCCCTATAAAAAAAATATATATATAAAGGTAAACATCTCATCAGAGCATGGAATCAGATCATAAACAATGTTATTGTATATCAACATAGCATCAGAGCTAGCAAACATGACTTCAGTGCTAATAATATATAATCTATATCATGACATTAGAGTATAAATCTTATTTAGAGCTTATATACTAGTCTCCAGTTTAGATATTTATTAAACATATATATACTTTTCTCTCTCTTTGATATATATTTATACTCATCACCCCCTTTGGGTTCATCAACATGAAAAATAGATAGAAGAGAGATAAAAAGTAGAAAGTTTCATTGGAATAACATCTGAAAAGATAGAATAAAAATACACCCTATAAAAAATGACAGACACTACTATTTTTTGGGGTGCATAAGTGATTTCAGTATAGCAGTGGGAGGAATGAATGGGCTATAAGGTGGTTTGGTGGATGGTTGATCTGGCCGGATGAAGAGAGGAGGTAAGACAGCTCGGTTGGAAATATAGTGGGTGTTGAGGTTACTTACTGGTGAACAGAAGATTCTCTTGGAGGTGGTTGTTGAATGACTGGCCGAATATTGGATAGAGCTGGAGATAATGATAGTTGGCCAGGAAAAACATGGTATTGACTGAGAGGCTCTGTAGTAGGAAGAACAATTTCTTTTACTTGCACATGAAGATATGGTTTGAGCAGCTTGAAAAAAAATTTAATTAATTCACCACTATATTGCATGGCCATCTCAAAATCATCTTTGTTCTTCATGAAACTCCCTAGAGTGGGAGTAAAATCATTTAAATGTTGGACATTAGCCTTAAAGGCTTGAGTGATTAGAGGTAGCCTCAAATTCTTATCCAGGACTTTAAACTTATGGTTCAACTCTTTCATGGTATAAATTTTAGAAAAACATTGATCCACTTTTTCTTTGATCTCTTTCTGGGCTTTAGTAGCATCAGCTGAATATAGATTCACCATCTTGTGAATATGATCATAATTTTATTTCATCTTTTTCAAAGATTCCAAGTCTAGAATATGTCTAAGGGCTTCTAAATCTTCATCTATAACATATTTTAAGGCATTAATCTCATGTCCAGTGATCTTGGTCACTTTGGAGGATCTATCCTGAGCAACAATATGAGTTAACTCACCCTTTAATCTTCTCAAATAAGAATTCTTAAAGTGTTATATCATGTTTATAAAAACATCTATCATATCAACGATGGTTGAACGAAATTATCATGACAGAGATACTAATTCACTTCTCAAATATTTGAGCACTTGATTCAGAGAATAAATGTGCCTGCCAATCATCTCCCAAGTATTAAACAGGTCTGGGTTAATAATATTTAACACTCTTTGAGTTATAGTCTCCATAGCAGCCTTAGATAGATTCACAGGAGCATGAGAATTAGATAATTTCTCTTTCATTGTTTCTCTGACTACGTGGAGCAACATAACATTAAACGTGTCAAAATCAGATCGAGAAACAGAAGAACCGGGACTTTTAGCAGTCTCTTACACTTCCTTATCAAATGGTCTAGCCTCAACTAGATGGCTTACTCTTGTGATATTCACTTCTTCTTCCTCTTCCTCTAAAAAATCCAAACCTAGAACCACAAAACCTGGGTGGTCTTCCCATTCATCTTTACAAGAGGTAAACTTAGGGTTTACAAAATCAGCTCTACCAGAATATTCAAGAGTGTATTCTCCATCTACATAAATTATTGTATGCACTATCCTTTTAGCCTCAAGAACAGTTTGTTTCTCAACTAATTGTGGTTGTATATTAGCTTGAATCATATCATGACCATCCACTGGTCGGGTACTTGAATCATCATCATCTTCACCATTATTATTTCCATTACTGTTTACCAAAGTCTCATTTGTATTTTCATTGTTACTAGATTCATATTGGTCAAAATTGGATACATCAGTTTCAAATTATTCTTCATCTCCTAGAATGGGTTCTGACTATGGAAACTTAAGAGGTGGACTTGCTGGTCCAAATTCCATTCTTTTCATAGGACATACGGTATCAGGGTCACTCATATCATCAAGAGGTGACTCAGGTTCCTTTTCAGCATCGACATTGTCAACATCTTCATCTTCCCTTGTTTCTTTCATACTGGTCTCTCCAGTGTCCTTATGAACTTTTGTCTCTTCTTCATCATCAGAATAGACAACTTCCTCGTCAGGTTTTAAACTGGGATCTCTCACCCCTTTTGGTCTCTTAGAGTGGTAAGAATTATTAAAGGATTCATACAACCTATCTTCATCAGCATCCCAAGTCTTCTTCCATGGATTCCAGTTAATTTTCTTTCATTTACAGATATCAATGCTAATTCAAAAACTAGTACTATATGAGATACACTAATCTTCATCTTCAACACAGCCCAATTACCTTATCATGGTAAAGACTTTCCTAGCATAGAATAAAGTTGTAGACTTCTTGGATGTATTTACCATCTCAGCAATATGAATAATAATGTTTCTACACAAGTTGATCTTCCCATCATTTGTCAATAAAAACAACAAGAACACAACCTGATACTTCATAGAAGAAAAATCACCCTTTCTGGGACATATTTGGTGTTGAATAATATTAAACATGATTCTACATTCTCAATATAACTCAACAACTGTAATTATTCTAGATTTAGATTTTCCAGTCAACTTCTCCAGAGCATGCCCATTTGCAAAATATCAAGTGGTAGGAGGAATATTGCTAGTGTAATCCTCATATCTTCTTTTATGTGGTACCCCCGAACACTCATCCAATTACTTCGATGAAAAAGATTTATATTTTTTTGATCGCTGAAGATAATCTTTTAGCTTCTGCTCCAACCATTGAAATACTTGAATTCATATAAAAATCATGAATTAGATCTGGGTAGTAGACTCGGTTATTATCAAAGAACCAATATTTCCATCCATGCATCTCCAACACATTTAAAAGTGCAGACTTACTGGATAACACCCATTCGGAACATACTTCCTTTTCTGCGGTTACCACCAAAGACTCTAATTTCATATTCACAGACATTTGAGTCATCCTGGTCGATTCTCTTCGATAGCATTTCATAGGTGAGGATTTTTCAGATTCTATTCCTTACAACTTTTTTTTCCATTTGGAGGTTCAAGTGGTTCAAGAGGTTCAAGCGTTTTGAAAGTTTAGGATTCAGAACTTGTGGAGTTCGGCGGGAGATGGAAGGTATACAGTTCTTAGGAATTGAAATATTCGGGGGTCATTAATTTTATCATTTAGGGTTACAATATTATATATATTATCTATTATGTAGAACAACATCATTTTGATAAAAACTAACTGTTTCATATACTGTATAACTCAGTTAGTAGCATAGATCGGTTTCACAGATCGGTTTCACTGATCGGTTTCACTAATCGGTTTTACCGATCGGTTTCACTGATCGGTTTCACTGATCGATCATACCTAACTCTTTTTTAATAAAATCGGAGCATTCAGAGCATAAATACATGGTGAAAAGATCATCCAATTGATTTTCAGAGTCAATAAATTGTAGAGAAATATCACTATTTTGACAATGATCTCTCAAAAAGTGATGTCTGACATCAATGTGCTTAGTCCTAGAGTGAGACACAAGATTCATAGAGATTTTAGTTGCACTATTGTTATCACAATTTATAGAAACATATCTACATTGATAACCATTGTCCAATAAATTGTGTTTCATCCACAGAATTTGTGCACAACAACTATCAGCGGCAATGTATTCTGCTTCATTACTAGACAATGCAACAGAGTTCTATTTCATTCTACACTAAGATACTAATGAATTTCCAAATAGATGAAATTTCCAGATGTCCACTTTCTGTATATCTTGCAACCAAAAAAGTCAGAATCTGAATAACATATTATGTCAAAAGATTTTCCTTTTGGATAAAACAATCATAAATTGGTAGTATGTTCAAGATATTTGAATTTTTTTAACTGCAAGCAAATGAGATTCTTTAAGATTATCTTGGAACATTCCACACATGCATACACTAAACATGATATTTGGTAGACTAGAAATAAGGTAATGTAAGCTCCTAATCATTCCTCTACAATAGGTTTGATCAACTGGTTTCCCAGTTTCATCATCATCGAACTTACATGTGGTGATCATAGGTGTATCACTTCCCTTATTACTATCAAAAACAAAATGTTTCAAAAGATACTTTGTATATTTACTTTGATTTAAAATAATACCATCTTTCTTTTGTGAAATTAGAAATCCAAGAAAATACTTGAGTTCTCCCATTAAACTCATTTCAAATTCATCTTGCATAATCTATGAAAAATCAGTACATAATGAATTATATAAGATTCAAAGAATATATCATCATCATAGATTTGTACAATCAAAATATCATTAGAAATTCCTTTAATAAATAGACTGGTATGTACAATTTCTTTAGTAAAAACATTATAAATAAGAAATTTTACAATCCTATCATACCAAGAACTTGGTTCCTGTTTTAAACCATATAAAGCTTTAGAATGTTTAAGAACATGATTTTGAAAATGGGGGTTTGTAAATCCAGGTGGTTGTTCAAAAAAAAACATCTTCAATTATAATACCATTTATAAAGTAACATTTGAAATCCATTTGATATAACTTCAATTTCAGATGATATGTATAAGAATGTAAGATCCTAATGTCTTCTAATATGGCTACAGGTGCAACGGTTACTTCATAGTCCATTCATTCTTCTTAGTTGTAACCTTGTGCAACTAATCTAGCTTTGTTTCTAATGATGTTTCCAAAATCATCAATTTTATTCCTAAAAATCCATTTAGTTCCTATGGTCAAGGTGTCATTAAGTCTTTATACTAAATCCCATACATTTTTTCTTTCAAATTGACTTAACTATTCTTGCATATCCATTACCCAAAATTCATCACCGGTTGCATCATTGATATTTTTAGGTTCTAGCTATGAGAGAAAGGCTTGATGTTCAACCTCATTTCTCAGAGAAGCTCTATTTTGTGTTTATCTATCTAGGTTACCTACAATTTCATCTAAAATATGGTTCTTTAGAATCATCGTTGATCTAGTAATGGTAAGACTAGAAATTTCATGTTCTTCTCGGGGTTCGGGTTCATCAAAAGAAGGTTCTGGTGTATTTCTAGAGCTAGTTGTCTTTACAATAGATCCATTATCTTTATAATTAGGATTCATAGTAAACAACTCTTCTTTAGTATTTTCAACATTAGGTTTAGGTTCATGTGGATCAGTTTCATAAAATTTGATGTGAACAGATTCCTCCACACATTTAGTTTTCTTATTAAAAACTATATAGGCTTTGCTAGTCGTTGAATATCCTAGAAAGATTCCTTCATCACTATTGGATAAAAGATTTTCTATCTTATCATTATTATTAAAAAAATGACTTTTCAACCAAAAACATTGAATTAACTAAGATTTGGTTTCCTATTATTCCAAATATCATAAGGGCTTTTCTAAATAATAGGTCTAATCAAGACTCTATTAATAATAAAACAAGTTGTTTTGTCAGCTTCAGGCCAACAATAAATAGGTAAATAATATTCATTGAGCATTGTCCTATAAATCTATTGAAGAGTCTTATTTTTTCATGCTACTACACAATTCTGTTGAGGTGTTCAAGGGGAAAAAATTTGTGATTATAGCCATTATGTGAGTAATAAGATTCAAACTCATGATTTTCAAACTCACACCCATGATAACATCCCAAGGTTTTTATCTTAATTCCAATAAGGTTTTCTAAAATCTTGGAGTTTTTAATAAAGTAATAGTAAGATTCACTTTTGTGAGCTAAAAAAGTATACCCATGTATATCTAGAAAAGTCATCTACTAGAACATAAAAATAGTGCTTCCCATTTCAACTAGATACTCTAAATGGTCCAAACAAGTCCATGTGAACCAAATAGATAGGTTGAGAAGATGAAACTTCTTTCTTGGATTTAAAAGAAACTTTATGTTGATTTCTCTTTTTACAGGGATTACAAACATTTTTAGCTAGGAATTCAGGTTTAGGTAGGTCTCTAACTAAGTTATTCCTAGTCAGTTTTCTAAGTGAATGTATATTTCAGATACCTAATCATCTTTTCCAAAGCCACAATTCTTTATGAAAATCAATTAAAAAGGTAATATTTTTCTTAGCTAAATAATTAAAATCTTCAGCATATATATTTTCATTTCATAAGGCATAAAATACTACAACATTTTTATAGTTAAAAACATTACAAGAATCATTATAAAATTTAACATTAAGACCATCATCACATAACTAATAAATACATAACAGGTTATATTTTAATTCATATACAAATAAAACATTAGAAAATAAAATTGAATCAGTGTACTCAATTTGTACTAGGCCGATAATTTTTCCTTATGAGTTATCACCAAAGGAGACATATCCTCTATCAACCTTGATTAATCATTTGAAGCATGAAAAGCCTTATGTCAAGTGTCATGAACATCCACTATCCAAATACCATGTCTTCTTACAAGAACATTTCAAGCATGTTTCCTAGAAAACAATTTTAGAAAGAAAATGATTTTGGTTTCCAGATATTCTTGGGTCCAGGAAGGATAGTAAGAAAAACATTCGGTACCTAAATTTGCCTAAAGGGTCTCATATACTTGACAGAATGAAGTGATTTTGATAGATAAAACATGTTTGATCTATACCTTTGTGAATATCTAGTTGAGGGATATGATTTATCAGAACTAGAACTAGCTGCATACTGTTAATATTTAGGAATAAATTTATTCTTTGTAATATGTCTTTGTCCAGGCTGATAACCTAAACATGTAGTATACTTTGGTGCCACATGTTTTCCTAGATTTTGTGTAAGTGTTTTCTATCCATTTTTAAAATTTTCCAAATCTTTCCTGAGTTGATCATTAGACAATTTCTTTTCAGTCTTGTCTTTGAGTAGTTGGACATTCTTTTCTTTTTCTCATAATAGTGCAGATTTGACAGTGCTAGTTAAAGAATGCTATTTCTTTAAGGCTTTATACTTATCTTTCATGTCATTACAGGTATCCTCTAGTATATTATAGTATTCAAATAAATCATCACTAGACATGTTTTTAGAATCATAATCACCACTATAGTAATAAGAATTTATAAAAGGAGTATCTGATATTACCTCAGAAGTGTTTTTCATGAAACACATGATTGCTCTTTGAGATTTTTCATCTTGAGTATAATAAGTATCACTTGAACTGTCTTCTGAAGAACTCCAGGTTTTTTTCTTATACTTTTTGTATTTTTTGTCCTTATAGTCATATTTCATTATGATCTTTAATTTAAGATAGTCATCATTGACATGCCCTATCCCTTTGCATTCATAGCAGACTATATCATCACCCTTATATGTCCTTCTCCAGTCCTTCTTCCAATGAACATTATTTTCATACATTCCCTTGTGACTGGATGTTATGAAAAAATTATTTTTCCTATAAAACATCTTAAAAAGTATAGCTATCTGAGCCATTTTAGCATCGTTGTCAGACGCACATTCATCACGTCTTGAGCTATCAATTTCACATTAAATTTTCCCTTTCTCCTTATTTTTTGATGTAGAAGTCTTGAAAGCTGCTGACTTCTTCATCGGTTCATCATCTACTTCCTTGTTTACTTTCAGTTCGTCCTCATACATCATTAACATACCAATGAGTTCCTTGACAGGAAAAGCACTAATGTCACAAGATTCTATAATTGAAACTGATGTTCCTTTCCATCATTCTGGAAGGCATATGAGTAATCTCATAATCTAATCCTTACATGGAATAACCTTTCCATGTGAGGTCATTGTATTTACAATTTCTTCGAACCTGAGATACATGTTAGAAATAGGTTCAGCATGCTTCATTTTATAATTATCATTGTTAATAGTGTAGGTATTCAATCTTATTTCATTAACATTAGTTGTTACCTCATGGGAAACATCCAAAGTATCACATATTTCATAAGAAGTATTACAAGAATATATTCGATTAAATTATTCATATCTTAAATCAAAATATAGGGAATTCATTTCTTTACAATTGTTATTTTAAGTATCTTTAGTCGGTTCATCCCAAGTAGTTCTAGCAGTTTCTGGATTTTTATACTGAGTCTCTATGGCAATCCAAATGTCAAATCCCATACTTTATAAATGAATTATCATTTTTATTTTCAATTGGGCATAACTAAAAACATTAAATAATGGTGTAATGTTTGTATCTACTACTTATAATCTGTTACCCATAATACCTAAGTTATATAAAGATAAATAATTTATAATTAACGGAAATTTTATGATCATTAAGATACAACTGAAATCACAGTTAAAATATTTTCAAAAACAGAGTGTTTTAAAACTTTTATCGACCCTCTAATACCAAATAATGGTCAGAGTGGATATTCAGGAGTGGGGTGAATTGAGTTCCAGTTAATAATTTATGTTTAACTTATTTTTATTAAAGTCCCCCAATTAATTAAATAATTTAAACTATAGTTGATTTATAATGATTGTAAATGTTCCAAAAGTTTCACAAAGATTGATTACTTCTGAGTTAATATAAATATAAGATTAGTTTATCTTTTGAAACTAAATTACTAGTTTAAAATAATTACAAACACATGATAGTTCGACTATCAGAGTTACTTTAAAACAAATTTATATTTAAGGTACTTAGCAGCGGAATATTCAAAAATAGTTTTAACAAAGGAAAAATACACAGTAGTTTTAAAAAAAGAGGTTCAATCTCAAGATATGACTTATTCCTCTCAAATAATTTATATTTACAATTATCCACACCTTGGATCGAGGTTTTACAATAGTACTCAGACAGTTCATGTCCCTAGACCTCTACCACAATTCAATGTGGGTAAACAACAACAACAACACTTAAGATATCTAGGTCAAACGTGACCTCTTCCACAATTCACAATGGGGTTCAATAAGGTATTAAAAGTTTGATGGGAAGATTTTGTATCTTCATGTTCAGCGCAAGAGTCAGTGCGTGTCTAAATAGACAGAGGAACACACACTGCTCAAAATGTTAATCAAAGGTATACTACAAAGGAAATAGATGGATAATGAGTTTAGAATGCTATAAGTGATTGCGGATGAGGTCTGGACACATTTGGATGTTGAAGATGTTATTCGAGTCCTTTCTAGTGAAAATGACACAAAATAGAGTGTCATTGTTCTTCCCAGCTACAGTTATTCATCCTTGTGAAAATGATGTTCAGTAAGGCACAACAACTTAGATTTAGGTGAAGGATCTTCTTGAAGATCTCTGGTTTTCACAAGTGTTCTCCACACACTTCTTTTGTTTCGTGGGGTCTTCATACACATGTACGCTCTCTTCTTCTTGTTTATATCTGTCTTTGTATTTTCGTAACTTTATCCACGTCTTCTCAGTGGATATTAGTTATCTTTTTTATTCCTGGAAATCTCGTAGAAAGAATGATTTCTTTTTGACAGGTAAAAGGTACGGTTCTATTTTTCATGACTGTCGGTGAGTCATGAGATCAGTAGGTCATGTGATCACCATAGGCTTTGATAGTACATTTGATCCACATCAGCTTCGCTAGGTCATTTGATCAGCATCGTCTTTGGTAGGTCATTTGATCAGCATCGTCTTTGGTATGTCATTTGATCAGGATAGGAGAGAAAATTGTATCATTGGTGAGACCATTGTCATCGAAGCGACCATTTTCATCGATGTGACTGCTGTCATCGATGTGACCATTTTCATCGGTGTGACCGTTGACATTGGTGAAGCCGTTGTCATTGGCGCGACCGTTGTCATCGGTGCGACCATTGTCATCGGTGTGACCATTGTCATCGGTGCGACTATTGTCATCGGTGCAACCGTTGTCATCGGTGTGATGCATCGGTGACTCGTCATTCAGTTTTTCACATTGGTGTATCATCCCATTAACTATCAATGACTCAATAATATAACTAACAGTGAGTCAAAAACATAACATTTTCCCAATGTGTCTGTTTAATCAAGAATACTCCCGGTCAATAGTAAACCATGAATAATCGTAGATAAACATATGTAGAAATGATTAATAATATATAAACATATTTATAAAAAATTGAATAATTAACTTAATTGACTTATAAAAACAACACAATACAAATTTGTTATTATTAAAATAATTATCTCACAAAGTTTTCAACAACATACTATGTCAAATGAATTCCTCATATGAAATGCCTGAAACATAATATAAACATTCGTATTAAAACAAGCATATAAAATTTTAATAAGTTAACCATAAACCATAAATGGTATAGAAATAACACATCCATAGTCAAACATTTCACAAAGCCTTCAATAAAATATGGAAATTTTTTATCATAATAAATCGACTTCAAACAAGTATAAAATCTATCAAATGATGTTCACATGGATGAAATCAAAATTAATTGAGAGGAATATATATTTATATTTTTGAAATCATTTAAAAGTCCTGTAATTGAAAAGGAAAAAATTTGTTTTGAAAATATTATTATAAGAATCTAAGGGAAGCTTCAAAGGTGTTATAATGGAAGCGAATAACCGCACTCTTCATATAAGTAAAAAAATATTCTTACCCTGATTTTTCGAAATGGCCATATAGTACCTTGTTTGGAAAATGACGGAATGATTCCTTTCAAATTATTTTATACAATTAGAAAAAGGGTATAAATGTATATAACAAATATTCTAGTAAATATTAAAATGTTTGAAAATACATTTTTATGAAACACGGATGTGTATGATAAAGAGGTCCCATAAGATACTTATATTAAAACATCCTCGGATAATAAAAAGATTGTGAAATTAAACCTTACCTTGTACTTTTACTTTGTTGATGGTAAGTTAAATTCTTGTATAATAGTTAAATAATTTTTGTTAAATTATAAAAGAACTACATACATAAATATGATATCATATATGATCTTCTAATGTTTCTTTGTTAATGACATTTTAGTAGTATCATTGTTTCAGGAGTTAACTGATTCGTTTTTCATTATATGTTTTGATACATAAGTTTTGTTTGTTATGGATAAGATGTATTTGATTCATATCCAGAATGATATTATGTTCTTAAATATTTTCTTAATAATAAAATGATAATCATTCTTTAATGGTACAGATGGGGAATGAATCTCATTACATTCGTCTAAATGGTAATCCGTACATACGCACGAACACCACTTCCATTTCATTTTTTTTATTTTTAATGGAAGGAAAACCAAATGATTCATAATTATATTATTATTAAAGTATAATATAAAAATTTATATATTGTATGTACGTTCATTAACACCATCTTCTATACGTTCTATGTATGGTTTGAACGAGCCATATCACTTTGAAGGGGCGGTAGTCCTCACTTCCTCAAATAAATTATCATATATATAAAACATGAAAAGAATAATGTTTTGATATAAAAGGGTATTACATAAGCTTATAGGTAAAATAAATAACATAAATATCATATAAAATTATTTTTCCATCATAATTTCCACCATAATATGTGGTAGTAGAAGATTGAACAATCATAATTTCGTGAGGCAGTAGTTCACTTTCAACCTAAACATTATGTTCTATACCTATTAGATAGAGGTGTGTGTAAGTGTTGTTCAAATAAATCTCATAAAAACAACCTAATATATTTAGGATACTATTTTTTTATTAAATAAAATAATAAATAGTGTTTAGGGGGTTGGTGATGTAAAATAAATGAAATGAACTTAAGAGGAGATGTTACCTTTAAATCAGATAACTCCCTTTTTCTTGAACAAAAAGGCTTTCAAAAAGTTCCTTATTTCTAAGGTAAGGATTCAAAAGTAATAGAGGGAGGTATGGATATTAATTGGGTAGGTTTTGGATGAGCCAAGGGTCTTTATAGATGTGATAAATGGGTTAGAGATGAGGAATTTTTATAAAGGGGGGAGGGGCTCTTAATGAATGTTTGAAAATATTATTTTATTATATAATGATTTAGGATTCAAAATGTCCAAAACACATTAATGTGGAATATAATATGACTCATGTTCTAAATAAACTCGTAAAATAATAATTGGACATGTTTTGAATATTTTTAAATTTTTTATAATCTCATTTATTTTAATCATTCTTTAATGAGGTAAACACTGTATCTTTATTGTGTTATATATAATTTAATTTTATTGATGTATAAAAATTAAAAAAAATACCATGATGTAGGAAAACATTTTAGCTTTCAAATTAATATTTATAGTTGAAATGATAATGTATATAACACCATTTCAATATTATTTTACTAATAGATATATGTTTATGTCATTTTTGTCTTTACTTTAAATTAATAAATATAAAGTGTCATTATCACTCTCAAAAGTCTTCAAGGGGTCCCCAAAACCGATACAAGGAATCCCATGGTCAGACATATAACAATCAATATGATTATGACACATGTTAGGGTAATTTAATATTATTATAATAATATAGGTTTACCCATATTTACTAGATTTATCCTTTACCAATGGTAAATAAAATATTAACTGAAGTATATTTTCAAAATTTCTAAAAATTAAAGGTACATACTAAAAAAATTTGGAATTCCTAATTCCAAATATAAAAATCTATTTTTCCAAATTCATAACATACAAGTGGTAGAAATTAATATAAAATTAATTACTGTTGTCAAAACAAAAAATGTGTTTATAAGAAATAATAACTATCAAAAGATTACCACTTGTTTATGTCCAGTTTAAATGTGAAATTACATCCAATGAACTAAATTATATTAAATGATAATAATATAATATACTTATACTTTAAAACCACTCAAATATATAATTGAACACTATAAATTATTTCCATTAAAAACGTAGTTTTTAATTATATTTTGTATTAAACCCTATTCATCAAAATTTGATTTTTCAGAAAACTACCAAAACTTCACCCTAAGCTAATTTTGATATTCTGAATCAAAAAATGATGTACGTTTTCAATAATAAAATTTAAAAAATTTTAAAAATTGTGTATTACTGTTCATAACGACTAGTTTTATTGGTCGTGGTGTGTTAGAATCTCGAAGTAGCGTACATCGCAAGCTATTGCATTATTCAAAGGTAAACGTACCATGAATGATTGGGGTGTTACATTCTTCACTCCTTCAAATAATGTTATCCTCAAAATTTCAAGAATACTACAACATAATATGATTCGGGTGGTTCTTCGTCAAAAGTTTCTCGGGTTCCCATATTGCCTATTCCATATTATTATTTCTCCATAGAACATTCACCATATGAGTCGTCTGATTTCTCAATAGCTGTTTTCTAGAATCAATAATTATGATAGACTCTTCAAAATTAGATAGATTATTTTCATGTTCTATTTCTTCATAGGTGATTACATGCGTTGGTTCTGGAATTTATTCTCTCAACAATGATACATGGAACACATCACGAACTTTGGAGAGACTTGGCGGAATTGAAAAATGATAAAATACAACTCCATTTCATTCTATAATTTCAAAACGGTCAAATGTACCTAGGACTTAATTTTCCTTTCTTACCGAAGCGTAAAACACCCTTCAATAGATATACATTCAAGAAAACATGATCTCATACTTGAAATTCCAAATCATTTTTTTGGTTATAGGCATATATGTTTTGCGTACATTAAGATGCTTTGATGTCAGTTTGGATAACCTTCACCTTTTCTATTGTTTCCTCAACATGTTCTAGGCCTACAAGTTTGCTTTCACCAACATCATACCAATAATTTGGTGTGTGACATCCCTTTCCATATAACGCATCATATGGTGTTATATGAATACATGAATGGAACCTATTGTTATAGGAAAATTCTAAAAGAGGAAAATATTGATCGCACACACCATGAAATACAAGTGACAAATATCTCAACATTTGTTCTAGTGTTTGAATCGTTCATTCTGATTTTCCATCAGTCTGAGGGTGGTAGGAAGTGCTCAAACGAAGTTTAGTATCCATGTCCTTCTAAAGACAATTCCTGAATCTTGCTGTAAAACGGGGATCATGATCAAGAAAAATCGATAGGGGGAACTCTATGAAGTATTACAACTTCATTAATATATAGTCTTTCCATAAGTTCAATTGGAAAATCTTCTATTATTGCATGAAAATGGGATGACATGGTAGGCTGATCAATAATGACCCATATTGAATCATTTCTTCTTGGAGACTTTGGTAGCCCCATGATGATGTCTATCGTAATATTATCCCATTTCCACTCAGTTATGGAAATAGGTTGCATGACTCCTCTAGGATGTTGTCTTTCATCATTCACTTGTTGGGAAACCATACACCATGACACACAACCAGCAATCTCTCTCTTCATTTTTTCACAAAAAATGTTCCATCAAATATATATACATCTTAGTGCTTCTAGGGTGTATAGAGAAATTGAAGATATACACATCATTCAAAAATTTCCTTTTTAGATCAGGTATGCTAGGAACCCAAAGTCTCTCCCCAAATTTCAAAATCCCATCTTCATATAAAAAGTCTATTAATCTCACATCATTCACATCTTTAATATTTTTTTTGAAAATCCTCATCATCAGTATGATATGTTTTAATCATTTCTAGTAAACATGTTTTAGGAAATATTTGAAAAAGTATTAATATTTCATCTTCCATTATTATTACCATATTAATATTTATTATATCCATGAACATATGATCACTTTCAACTCATATCTTGTTCAAAACATCACGATTATTTCTACTCAAATAATTTGCCACCTTATTTGCATTCACCGGGTGGTAGCGTATGGTGAAATCATAATCCTTGAGTAGTTCGACCCGTCTCCATTCCCTCACATCGTGTTCTTTTTGTGATAAAATATACTTGAAACTATTGTGATCAGTATATATCTCACATTTCTCACCATTGAGATCATCTCTCTATATCTTTAGAGAATATATTATAGATACTAACACAAGATCATGAGTGGGATAGTTATTTTAATGATTCTTTTGAAGTCTTGATGTATAGGAAATAACCCTATCATTCTGTATAAGGATACATCCAAGTCCTTTCTTTGATGCATCACTATAAATAACAAGACCATTATTCCCCATTGGTAGAGTCAATATAAGAGTATTGACTGATATTCTCTTCATTTCATCAAAAAAATCATCACACTATTTTGTCTAATGAAATTTAACCCCTTTACGTGCGAGATTGTTTAATGGGTAAGAAATTCTAGAAAGTTTTTGGAAGAAATGATGATAATAAAATGCTAAACCTATAAAACTTTTTACCTTAGTTATACTTCTCGGTGCAAGTCATTCATGGATTTCCTTGTATTTTGAAGGAACAACAGAGATTCTATCTTTAGAGAAATTATGGCAATGAAATGACATCTCTTTAATCCATAATTCACACTTGTTAAACATACCATATAATTTATTTCTTCTATAAGCCTTTATAATAGTCCACAAGTGATTTTCATGATCTTCGTATCTTTTACAGTATACCAAGATATCATCAATAAATACTACTATAAATTCATAAAGATATTCCTTAAAAACTCTATTATTTTGATTCATAATGATAGAGGGGGAAATAGTCAATCTAAAAGGCATTAATATAATACCATAAAGCTTGTACCAAGTTCGAAATGCTATCTTTGGAATATCTTCCTTCTTCACACACAACTGCTGATATCCAGATTGAATGTTAGTCTTTGAAAAATATTGATCTCTATAAACTTGATCAAATAAATCATCAATCCAAGTTAGGTGATACTTGTTTTTTATATTTATAACATTGATCTCCCTCCAGTTAATTCACAACTTCATAGATCTACCTTTCTTATTAAAAAATGGAAATGATCTCCACATAGAGAAACATTAGTGCGAATAAATCATTTATTACTCAACTCCTCTAGTTGTTTCTTTAGTTCTAATAATTCCAAAGTTTCTATTCTATAATGGGTCTTCGATATGGGCATTGAACTAGGAATTATGTCAATGGAAAACTCAATTTCTCATTCTGGATGATGTCCAGGTAAATCCCCTAGAAATAAAACAAAATATTCATGTATAGTAGTTCTATCCTCTATTTGAACATTCTTTTCCTCACCCATAGTTATTTCACTTTCTTCCTCCACAATAATTTAATTTAGTAGGGCTACAAGGGATGGATCTAGATAAGAATTAGATGGTGAAGTTTCGACTCTAAAGATAAGGTATTCCTTATCTTCTTAAAAAATTATAACCTCCTTCTTCTTACATTAAATTTGTGTATCATGGTATGAAATACAATCCATACCAAGGATTATATCAAATTCAATCACGGGAATGATGATGAGATCAGTAGATAAAGAACATTTATATTTCCTAATGGGGACTTATTCACAAAACATTGTTGCAATGATACTTCCCTTAAAAGTTTAGAGTGATAACACCTTTGTTAAATCAAATTGGAAATATATAATTTTCTTAGAAAACTGGGAATATATAAAACAATGTGATGATCTAGAATCAAATAATGTATTAAATAATCATGAGGAAACCATTAAATAACATTCCACCATGCCTTTTGGAGCATGAAACTTAGTAGTAGTGATCACATAAGCATGGCCTTTCTCCCTTGGCCTTTTCTGAGGTATGTTTCCTTGGCACTTTGTACATTGATTTTCATGAAGCCCCACTTCTTTACAATTGTAGTATTCAACATTGATACCTTCTTTATTTCCCTTTCAATAATGATCTTGCTGGACTTTTTCCCCACATATGTAAAAGACTCTCATTCGCATCATCCAAGTGCTAGGGTGATTCTTCCAACATTTACTGCAAGATGGATATATAAATTTTCCCTTATTCCCCTTATATCCATTTCTAGTGTGTTCATACGATCACTCCTTCTCTTTCTTTGATTTAATGTCTTAAGACGTATAGAATTCTTTTTCTGTCTTCATAGAATAGCAGAAAATATCTTCGTAGGACGAGAAGATCTGTGAGACATATTCCCAATGGATAAATGGTTTCAACCCATCAAATAATTGAGCAATATTACTCCTTGGGTTACATATATAATCAGGGGCTTTCTTTTCTAACCTTGTAAAGTTAGCTTCATACTTTATGCCATTCTCATCCTCCTTTTTATTATGAATCAGAAATTGTCATTCCATATCTTCTCGATGGTCACGAGGAATGTATTTTTCTATGAAAAGCGTTGTAAACTCTCTCCATTCCATATTTGATACTTCTCCAACATCCATTGTGTTTTGAATTAATGACCACTGTTGATCTTCATCTCTCATGTGGAGATAAAATGCCATGACAACATTTTTTCTTTCACTGCTCCCGAAAGATTGAAATATATTCTCTAAGGAACATATCCTTTGTTAAGCTAAAAATGGAATTTTTGTCGCATTGAATGTTGGTTGTTGTTGCCTCATGAATCAGTCTAACATTAATCTTCCGTGTTTTGGTTCATTGTGCTCCATACAGGTAAGGTTATTATTCATAACCTGAGTGAGTTGTCCCAGTATAGTGATAAGATGATCAGTACATGTTTCATCACCATATCCATTATAATTATATTGAGTAGGAGTGAAATCCTTACATGGATTGCGTTCCTTGATATGGTTATCATTCCTTCCACTAAGTTCCATTTCTAAACAATGTCATAAACTAGATTTGTTTATGACTCGCAATACAAAATTCCAAACTTGTAAAACACTTATCTTAAATTGTATAGTTTATGGATATAATCCATAATGATAAAAATATTTTCTTTGAGAAGTTATATACTCTTAAATCCTTCGTAATGGGTTGTAAAAAATTTGAATTATCCTAAGCATATCCCCTGGGAGTGTCGTAACCAAGAGTGCATCAAGGCCCATTGTCGTGTACCTGGATAACCTGGGTCAAGCCCGAAACTCCTTATCAGATTTTTCACTCCTAGGAAAATATGTACCATAGCTGCTTCTACCTACTCGTTTTCAGAAAGGGATGTATTTATTTGAAAATACACAAAATCTCAACATTACCAAAAATCAAGGATGTTCTTCTATACTAATCCACAATGTCTATCATAAGGTAATGTTCTCTAATTAGAGTTTATCTAAATCTTATTTCCAATGTTTGTACTAAACATCCTCTAATTCCAATTGTAACACCCAATCCATAGTTACCCAGAGTAAGTGTATTATTACATGACATTGTCATGATAAAAGGAATCATGTCCCAAAAGACTGATTAATTTAGTAGCCTTGGATTTACTAGATACATTCATAAGTTTTTCATTACATCATAATATAAAAAAAATAACAAAATATTATCCCTTTTGAACACACATATATCCCATAGCCTATCTCTGCATGTCAACCATAAAATACTTATTCACATCCTGGGAAAAATAAAACATAGAAAGAGGTGATATTAGATGCTTAATAAGGTTAATAATATTACATAAACATCTTAATAAGCATTAAAATTTAATGAAATGTATAAAACTAAAAAAAATATTTTTAAGCATAAAAATTAGAATAATATGGAAAAGATAAATAAAATAATGACATTTACTTATTAACATGGATATTTTACTACTATTATAATCACATGTAATATCAATATCTAATTTCATAATGTTGGAATGAATAATTATAAACATCATAACCACATTGTCAGGGCATCATGCAATGACTACAAACACTACGGGAAAAATGGGTATTTGCGACAGGGGTATTTACCCGTCGCAAATAAATAGGCTTTTGCGACGGGATTGCTTTCCCCGTCGCAAATAGTTTTCCCGCGATGCGCGCCAAATCGCGGGAAAACTATTTGCGACGGGAAAATTTTCTCGTCGCAAATAACCTGCGGCGGTAAATGGTATTTGCGACGGGAAAGTATTCCCGTCGCTAATAGTATGTTATTTGCGACGGGACCCGTCGCAAATAACTATTTACTCGTTGACCGTAATTAATGCGGGCTAATGTATTTGCGACGGGAATCCCGTCGCAAATAAACCCGTCGCAAATAATCTAACCTATAAATACCCCCATCCGTTTTTTTCAAATCATTCTCATTCTCTACCTTCTCCTGCTCTCAAACTTCTGTTTCTAAAGTTGAGTTTTTTTTCAGTTTAATTTTTTTCTTCGGAGCTGATATTAATGTTTTGAAGAACGATCAGAGAAGATCAATTTTCAAGGTATTTATGTTCATTTTAATTTAATATTTATTTTTAATTTTTTATTAGTTTCAATTATTCTTAATTAGTTGTAATTTAATTATGTTTACATTGTTTTCTTACTTAATAAATTTAAATTATTAGTATTGATCATAGTTAATGGTAATTAGGAATAATTAGTAATAATTTTTAATAATTAAGAATAAATATTAATAATTAGTAATAAATACCAATAATTAGGAATAATAACATTATTACATTATTAGTATATTTTATTATTAATATTAAAATAATATAATTTTTTATATGTATACAATTCTCTTTTGATGTGTGTGTTTACTGTCTTCACATGTATTATTTGTATGTGGAGATAGAAAACGCACAGATGAAAGGAGAATTGTATATAAATCAGAAAATTATATTATTTTAATATTAATAATAAAATATACTAATAATGTTATTATTTGTAATTATTGGTAATTATTCCTAATTATTGGTAATTATTCATTTAATTACTAATAATTAGGAACAATTATCAATAATTATCAATAATTAAAAATATTTAGTAATAATTAGTAATAATTACCAATAATTAGTAATAATTAGTAATAATTATCAATAATTAGTAATAATTAGTAATAATTAGTAATAATTACCAATAAGTAGTAATAATTATCTATAATTTGGAATAATTAACAATAATTAACAATAATTAGTAATAATTACCAATAATTACCAATAATTAGTAATAATTAGTAATAATTACCAATAATTGCCAATAATTGCCAATAATTACCAATAATTACAAATAATTAGGAATAATTAGGAATAATTAGAAATAATTAGGAATAATTAGGAATAATTAGGAATAATTATGAATAATTAGGAATAATTAGGAATAATTACCAATAATTAGGAATAATTATGAATAATTACCAATAATTAGGAATAATTAGGAATAATTAGGAATAATTAGGAATAATTAAGAATAATTAGGAATAATTAGGAATAATTAGGAATAATTAGGAATAATTAAGAATAATTACCAATAATTAGGAATAATTACCAATAATTACCAATAATTACCAATAATTACCAATAATTACCAATAATTACCAATAATTACCAATAATTACCAATAATTACCAATAATTACCAATAATTACCAATAATTACCAATAATTACCAATAATTTGCAATAATTACCAATAATTTTCAATAATTACCAATAATTTGCAATAATTAGTAATAATTAGTAATAAATACCTAAAATTAGGAAAAAATAGGAAAAATTAGGAAAAATTAGGAAAAATTCTCAATAATTAGTAATAATTACCAATAATTAGTATTAATTACCAATAATTAGTAATAATTACCAATAATTAGTATTAATTACCAATAATTAGTATTAATTACCTATAATTAGTATTAATTACCAATAATTAGTATTAATTACCAATAATTAGTATTAATTACCAATAATTAGTATTAATTACCAATAATTAGTAATAATTAGGAATAATTACCAATAATTAGTATTAATTACCAATAATTACCAATAATTAGGAATAATTACCAATAATTAGGAATAATTACCAATAATTAGTAATAATTGCCAATAATTGCCAATAATTGCCAATAATTGCCAATAATTACCAATAATTACTAATAATTAGTAATAATTACGAATAATTAGTAATAATTACGAATAATTTGTAATAATTACCAATAATTCGTAATAATTACCAATAATTAGTAATAATTACAAATAATTAGTAATAATTACCAATAATTAGTAATAATTACCAATAATTATCAATAATTACAAATAATTATCAATAATTACTAATAATTAGTAATAATTAATAATAATTAGCAATAATTAATAATAATTAGCAATAATTCGTAATAATTAGCAATAATTACTCATAATTAGCAATAATTACTCATAATTAGCAATAATTACTAATAATTAGTAATAATTAGGAATAATTAGTAATAATTAGGAATAATTAGTAATAATTAGGAATAATTAGTAGTAATTAGGAATAATTAACAATAATTAACAATAATTAGTTATAATTAGTAATAATTAGTATTAATTAGTAATAATTAGGAATAATTAGTAATAATTATTATTAATTACCAATAATTAGTATTAATTACCAATAATTAGTAATAATTACCAATAATTAGTAATAATTACCAATAATTAGTAATAATTACCAATAATTAGTAACAATTACCAATAATTAGTAATAATTACCAATAATTAGTATTAATTACCAATAATTAGTATTAATTGCCAATAATTAGTATTAATTACCAATAATTAGTAATAATTACCTATAATTACCAATAATTACCAATAATTACCAATATTTACCAATAATTAGTAATAATTAGTAATAATTACTAATAATTAGCAATAATTACTAATAATTAGCAATAATGACTAATAATTAGCAATAATTAGTAATAATTAGGAATAATTAGTAATAATTAGGAATAATTAGTAATAATTAGGAATAATGAACAATAATCACCAATATTCACCAATATTCACCAATATTTTCCAATATTTTCCAATAATTACCAATAATTACAAATATTTTCCAATAATTACCAATATTTACCAATAATTACCAATATTTACCAATAATTACCAATATTTACCAATAATTAGGAATAATTACCAATAATTTGGTATAATTACCAATAATTTGAAATAATTACCAATAATTAGGAATAATTACCTTATTACTTTATTTGTATATTTTATTATTAATATTAAAATAATATAATTTTCTATATTATATACAATTCTCTTTTCTTCTGTGTTTTTTCTGTCTCCACGTGTAATATTGGCATTCTTTTTCAAAATTATCAACCTACTCGCCAATGGAGAGGTGAAAGTGAATTCCAATATTACATGTGGAGACAGAATGTGAAACACACAGATGAAAGGAGAATTGTATATAATATTGAAAATTATATTATTTTTATATTAATAATAAAATATACTAATAATGTAATGATGTTATTATTATATAATTAATATTTATGAAAAAAATTATATTAGTATTATTAAAAAAAATTAAAAATCAATATAATATTAAAATTATCAATATTTGTAACAGATTTTGCTTTATTCTCAATATATTCAATCCTTGCTTGTGTTTTTTCTAACAAATTATTCAAAACCAGTAATGATTTTATATTTTATAGAAAAATATGGAACAACGAGGTCGTCAACAGTCATTATTAGATGACCGCATATGGATAAATCAACGTAGAAATCCAAATGGTTCTGGTTTAAATCCAGTATATATAGAGGGTGTGGAGATTTTTTTATCATTTGTGGCATCAAATCTAGAATTTGTTTCAGAAGGAAAGATAAAATGCCCTTGTAGAAAATGTGCATTGAGAACGTTTGACACGTTTGACAAAGTGGGGGAACATCTCTTGCGTTTTGGTTTTCAAGCAGATTATGTTTTTTTGGTATCAACACGGTGAACGCAGTTCCAGAGCAGGTGATACCAACTTGATACCGGATCCATCCCAGTTTCAAGATTTAGTACATGATGTTGCAGGTTCATCTGTTCAACATACAGAAACTCCGGCTGATATAGCTTCAAATCCTGAGTTGGGACCGTCTGAATTTTATGAGTTGTTGAAGTCTGCTGAGGATGCATTATATCCTGGCTGCAAGATGAGCAAATTAGAAGCAGTTGCAAAATTTATGGCTATCAAATCAGATAACGGAATTTCAAACACCTGTTTTGACCAGATATTTTCTTTGCTGAAAACACTGTTACCCGAAGGAAATGTTTTACATGCAAATTACTATGAAAGTAAGAGGTTGGTTTGAAATTTGGGACTTACTTGTCAGAAGATTCATGCATGTTCAAATGACTGCATTTTATATTCTGGGGAAAATGAGTCGTTGGATAGTTGTCCCACATGTGGGCAAATGAGATATAAAGAAGGACAACACAGGAAGTCTGGTTTGATTCCTTAAAAACAGTTGAGATATTTTCCGCTTACATCCAGACTTCATCGTTTATTCATGTCTAAGAATACAGCGACAATGATGTCATGGCATAAAGAGAATATTTCAACCGATAAAAGCTTGCATCATCCAGCTGATGGTGATTCATGGAAACATTTTGATAGAGTCCATCCATCCTTTTCTTTAGAAGCTAGAAATGTTCGACTGGGCCTTTCCACTGATGGTTTCTGTCCGTTTGGATCTTATGGTAGTCAATATTCATGTTGGCCTATTTTTTTAACTCCGTACAATTTACCTCCATGGATGTTGATGAAGGAGCCATATATATTTTTGACTTTACTAATTACAGGACATCCAAAAAAAAATATTGATGTTTATTTGATGCCATTGATTGATGAATTAAATTTATTGTGGAGTACTGGTGTCAGTACATATGATGTTGCAACGAAACAGAATTTCATACTGAGAGCAGCATTGATGTGGACAATAAGTGACTTCCCGGCTTATGGGATGTTATCTGGCTGGAGTACACATGGTCAGAAATCATGTCCTTACTGTATGGGAGAGAACAAAGCATTTATGCTCATTCATGGAAAGAAACCTTGTTATTTTGACTGTCATCGCATATTTCTTCCAGCTGATCATCCTTTTCGTAGAAAAGGATCTCATTTCAGAAAAGGAACAGCTGAAAGAGATGGACCTCCAAAAATGCTATCAGGTTCGGAGTTAAAATCGGTTGTATTTTCATTACCTCCCATCACTTTTGGTCCCACAATAAACCAACAGAAAATTTCCGGTTTTGGGAAAGAACACAATTGGATTAAACGTAGCATATTTTGGGATTTTCCATATTGGTCTGATTTGTTGGTCCGACACATGTTAGATGTCATGAATATTGAGAAGAGTTGTTTTGATAATTTTTTTCATACAGTTTTGGATACGCCAGGAAAGAGCAAAGACAATGTAAATTCACGTTTAGATCTTGCCCAAATTTGTAGGCGTCCAGAATTGGAACTCTTTGAGAATGTCAGAACAGAAAGGTTACTGAAACCAAAAGCAGCTTATACACTGTCTAAAGAAAACCGTTTATTATTTTGTCAGTAGATTGCAGATTTGAGACTTCCAGATGGTTGTGCTTCTAATTTGGGTAGATGTGTAAAGAATGGTCATATTACTGGATTAAAAAGTCATGATTGTCATGTTATAATGGAGAGACTTCTACCCATTGGATTAAGAGGTCTGTTGAATTCTGTGATTTGGGATTCCATAACAGACATGTCTCATTTTTTTCGGGAAATTTGTGCGGCTACAGCATATTATGATGCTCTAGGAAAACTTGAAAAAGATGTTGTTGTAATTATATGTAAACTGGAAAAAATATTTCTGCCGTCTTTCTTCGACTCAATGGAACATTTGATGTTACATTTTCCATATGAAGCCAAATGTGGAGGTCCGGTACAGTTTTGATGGATGTACCCATTTGAAAGATGCATGCAAAAATTGAAAAGAAAAGTACGCAACAAAGCATCTGTTGAAGGATCTATTGCAGAAGCTTATTTGCAAGAGGAAATATCTTTTTTCTGCTCCCATTATTTTGAATCTGAGTATCCTTCAAAACACAACCGAATGGGACGGAATGAGAGGAATATTGATGAAATCGACAATCAATTATCTGTTTTCAACCAGTCAGAGCTTGGTTTTGGTGGAGTTTCTGAACGCTGGCTTTCAGATGATGAACATCATAGAGCCCATACGTATGTTCTGCTCAACTGTGAAGAGATGACATCAGTTCTACTGTAAGTGTTTATATCACTTATTCTATCATTTATGTTACAATAAATAACTTTGGTTTTTATAGGTTGTATGATAATCATATCAAGAAACAAATTCCACAAATTACAGCAGCTGCTCTCGAAGAACGTCGACTGAAAACTTTCTCTCAGTGGTTTCAAAAACTGGTAACATAAATTCATTATCTTTTAGAAACTCATTCAATGTATAGTTTACTATATTGATAATTATTTCACAAATTTTCAGGTGTCTCGACATGCTGATAAAATTGACAAACGGCTGTGTGTATTGAGTAACCCACCTTCCAAACTAGTTAAAACTTATAATGCATATGTGGTGAATGGATTTCGATTCCACACACATGCATATGGGTAATCGAAAAAAACAATGAACAGTGGAGTTAGCTTGAGAGGATCTCATCATCGAGAAAATGAAGTCGGTGATGACGATGATGTTAATGATGTCACACATGAATTTGAAATGGAAAGAGATGAAGCAACTGCAACTCGAATGGATATCGATGATGTTGAGGAGGAATATGAAGACGACATTGACATATATGAAGATGATGATGAAGATGAACACTTATAGAATTACATGGTATTTATATACAATCATAATATGTATATATGTATATATAATAGTAATTATCAATTATTTGCTAACATTAACATTTTCTGTTTCAGATTGACGAGGCCACATTTCGTGAGTTGGCGGAGGCTGACCTGCCTTTCGATGCGGATGAGTTGCTGGCAGATGACCCTCAGCCTGCAGGCTCTCCAGGGAGTACGCGGAGGGGGCGCGGTCTTGCACGATTGATGATTCCTGACCCCATCCCCGAGCGACGTCCACGTCTTGGGTTTGATCCGCGCACCCGGAGGTGTGATAACCTTTGTGATAACCTGTGGATTTGACTAAGATTTCATTAATCTATTCACATAATAAATGTTTATTATTTTTTTCAGTTTTCCGCATATAGCAGTCGGACAGGGCAGCGCTATTTTGCGCAACTATTTCTCTCAGCCGTGGACCACATGGGAGCAGATTCCCATTGATGTGCAGCCGGCCATGTTCGGCCATTGGTTGGTACATACGTAAATAAATAATTTTTATTTTGAAAATTATTTCATTTCTTACTTGATATTTTGATTTATTTGTAGGGTTTATGGTATCCGATCGAGGATACCATGCGTGACGCCATCCACGAGGCATGGGAGGTGGCCATGCGTGATCGCCTTCGTCAGTTTTTGCACAATTTAAGAAAAGCTGCGATGAAGAAAGCAGGAGTGTCAGATTTTGAGGAGTCATGTAGAGCACACCGACCAGAGTACATTTCATCCCATGTATGGGATGGATTATGTGCGCACTGGTTGAGTGATGCCTTTCAGAGGAGATCATCGGTGGGGAGGCAGAATCGGGGGAGACAGGAGGTGACTCATCGAGCTGGGAGTCGTTCTTTCAGTACTCATAAATAGCATCTGGTACGTACATTATTTATAAATATTTTATATAACTATAAATATTAACAGTTTATTTTTTATTCTTATAGGCTGTCCAGCACCCCGATATTACAGAGTACGACGTATATCGGAGGATGTACAATGATCCCGCTACTGGGGAGCTCAGAGGTGATCGTCAGCATCACATCGTGGTCAGTATTATTTGTTTTCAAATTTAAAAATTAACTGCATATAATATATTCACAATTTTAATTTTAAATTGCAACTATAAGAGTCATATGAGGCCGCAGCGTCACAGGCCCGGCCTGAGAGTCAGGCCGAGTCATCAGATCAGACCACTGCCCGTCAGTTTGATGAGGCGGCATGGATGCAGGCCACCCAGTATACCTTCGAGAAGGGCCGGGTAGTTGGTATCGGCTCTCGACTGACTCCCGGAGATTATTATGGCAGTTCTGCGATGTCGGCGTCCAGCTCAAGAGGAGCTCGTGTATCTTCTTCTACACAGTATGAGGATCAGTTGCGATCTCAGACTGCAAAGATAGAGAGTCTCCGACAGGAGCAGGAGCAGATGCGTCAGCAGTATGAGGAGGAGCGTCGACGCCAGCACCAGCTGTACGAGGAGCAGACGAGTCGGTGGAAAGCAGCAGCATCAGGAGAAGATGGAGTACATGCGCCGACTCACTCATGCTTTAGGGATGAAGTTTCCTCCACCACCATCTGCAGATCCCCCACCTCCCCCCTCCTTCAGATTAGAGTTTTGTATTTCTGTTATAAAATTTGTGAAATCAAAATATTTTTTTTTCTATTCGTAGTTTCTGTCTCATTATAAAATATTAATAATATTATATTTTTAAAAAACAATATTAATATGAATAATAATATTATTTATATTTTATAATATTAAATTTTATATATATATTAAAATTAAATATATATATTAAAATTTTATAATATTATAATTTAATTATATTTTTTGTAATACTTGAATTATTTTAATATTTGAATGTAAAATAATTCTATTATTTTTTTATTAATTAAAATAAATTATTAATATATTTTTTTATTTATGAATTATAATTGTAATATTATTATATTAATTAAATCATTTATTAATATTCTATTTTTTTTTATTTTTGAATTATAATTCTACTATTATTATAGTAATTAAAATAATTTATTATTTTCATTTGTAAATTATAATTCTATTATTATATTAATTAAAATAATTTATTAGTAATTTATTTTTTTTTATTTTTTTTATAGTATTTGCGACGGGATACTATTCCCGTCGCAAATGCTTGTATTATTAATAGTTTTTTATTTTTTTTTTAAAATATTATTTGCGACGGGTCCCGTCGCAAATAGTATCAACAGTATTTGCGACGGGATACGATGCCCGTCGCAAATACTAGTATTATTAATAGTTTTTTATTTTTTTTAAAAATCGTTTTTGCGACGGTACCTTCGCAAAAGGTATTTGCGACGGGTCCCATCGCAAACACTATTTTAAAAGTTTTTTACAAAAATACGGAATACTATTTGCGACGGGAAGAATGACCGTCGCAAAAAATGGCTTTAGCGACGGGCCCGTCGCAAATAAGTGTAGTTGCGACGGCGTTTTCAGCAACGGGCTATTTGCGACGGGCCCCCGTCGTAAAAAGCCAGTTGCGACGGGATCCCGTCGCAAATAGCCCGTCGCTAAAGCCTGTTTTTCTAGTAGTGAAATAAGATTTTGTCAAGGCCTTGTACCAAGACAGTAATTTGCCTCATGAGACCAACTGATGCATTGTGTAGCTATATAGAGCTCTACACGTCACATAATAAGTTCAATTCATTCCTCATATGAAAATTTTGAAACATAACATAAACATTCGTATTAAAACTAGCATACAAAATTTTTATACGTTAACCATAAACCATGAATGGAATAAAAATAATAAATCCACCTTTAAACATATCACACAACCTTCAACATAATATGGAAATTTTTTATCATAATAAATCAAACTTCAAACAAGTATAAAATCCATTATAATATGTTGACATAGTTGAAATCCAAATTATTTGAGTGGAATGTATCTTTCTATTTTGAAATCATTTAAAAGACATGTAATTGTAATGGAAAACATTTATTGTGAAAATCTTCTTATAATAATTTAAGAGAAGCATAAAATGTGCTATAATGATGGAGAATAACCGCACCCTCAATATAAGTTATGAAAACATTTTTACCTTAATTTTTTGAAGAGGACATAAAGTATCTTATTTGGAAAATTGCAGAAAGATTCCATTCCAATCATATTCTAAAAAATAAAAAACGGATATAAATGAATTTAACCCATAGTATTGTATATAGTAAAAATGTTTTGAAATACATTTTTAAGAAACCCAGATGTAGATGATAAAGAGGTCTGAGTACATACATATATAAAACCAACCTCGGATAGTATATAGATTGTGAAATTAAGCCTTACCTTTTAGTTTTCCTTGGTCGAGGGTATGTTAGCCTCCTGAATAATTGTTAAATCATTTTTATTAAATTATAAAAGAACTACATACACTAATATTATATCTTATATGATCTTATAATATTTCTTTTTTAATAATATATTAGTAGTATCATTGTTTCTGGTGTTAACTGATTTGTTTTCATTTTTATGTTTTTTACGTTTGTCATGTTTGTTATGGATAGGATGTATTTGATTCATATCCTGAATGATATAATGTTCTTAAATATAATTTTTAATAATAGAATGAAAATTATTATTGAATGGTTACGATAGGGAATGAATCTCATCGCGTTTGTGGAGACGGTAATCCGTACGTACGCACGAACGCTACATCCATTTCATTTTTTCATTTTAAACGGAAGAGAAAACAAATGATAGATTTGAATAATATTATTCAAGTATAATATAATATTTTATATATGTTATTTATGTTCATTAAAATCTTCATTTATATGTTCTATGTATGTTATGAACGAGCCATATCACATTGATTGGGTGGTAGTCCGCACTTCATCAAATAAAATTATCATATATATACAACATGAAAAAAACAATGTATGATTTAAAAGAAAATTACATAATCTTATAAATAAAATAAATATCATATATATCATATATAAATATAGTTCCATTATTATGGCCACCATAAGAGGTTGTAGTAGAAGATTGAACAATCATCATTTGGTGAGCCATTAGTTCGCCACCCACGGAAACATTATGTTCTATACACATTAGATGGAGGTGTATGTATTTTTAGTAAAAATACTTCCCATAAAAACCTATTATTTTGAGGATACTTTTGTAGTAATAAAATAAAGTAATAAAGAGTGTTTATGGGGTGGGAGATGTAAAATAAAAGAAATGAACTTAAGAGGAGATGTTACCTTTTAATCGGGTAATTCCCTTTGGTTTGAACCAGAAGGATTTCTTGAAGTGAATTATGCCTAAGGTAAGGATTTTAAGACGAATATAGGTATATAGGGAGGTTAATTGGGAAGAGTTTTGATGAGCCAAGGGATTGAGAGGTGTGACAAATGTGTTAGAGGTGAGGGATTTTTATAATGGTGAGGAGTGGCTCTTTAGATATATTTGAAACTATTATTTTATTATATAATTTTTTTTGTTTATAAAGTTCCAAAACAACATAAAGTTGAATATAAGATGACTCATGTTAGAAATAAAATCATCCAAGGGTTTGGATATAGTCTTTATTTTAATAATATCATTTATTTAAATCATTTTTTAATGAGGTAAACAATGCATCAATACTATGTTATAAATAATTTTCAGGATATGATGTATAAAAATTATAACAAAAATAAAATGATTTAGTTAATAATTTTATATTTCATATTAATATTTACAGTCTAAAATTTAACTTACATAACCCCTTTTGAAAATTATT
This sequence comes from Viscum album, assembly GCA_963277665.1. NCBI lineage: Eukaryota > Viridiplantae > Streptophyta > Magnoliopsida > Santalales > Viscaceae > Viscum > Viscum album. The sequence goes on along the minus strand of OY728126.1, from coordinate 685,788,530 downwards.
TTACTAAAAGATATATGTTTATATCATTTTTGTCTTTACTTTAAGTTAATTAATATAAAGTTTCATTATAAAACTCAAGTGGCTCCAAGGGGTCCCAAAATAGACCCAAGGATGAAAATGTTAGTAAGTGTATCATACAATAGAAATAGGACACATTTTAGAGTAATTTATTAATAGTTTAAAAATATTTTTTTACCCGTATTTATTAGATTTACCATTTAACCATGGTAAAAAAAATATTAAGTGAAGAAAATATTCACAATGTCTAAAAATAAAAGTTACATATTAACACATTTTTTACATCATGCTTCCAAATATGGAATCAATTTTTCCATATTCAAAATAGATAAGTGGAAGAAGTTAATTTAAAACTAATTCTCGTTTTTAAAACAAAAAGCATGTTTTTAAGAAATAATAACTATCAAAAGATTAACACTTGTTTATGTCTAGTTTAAATGTGAAATTACATAAAATGACCAAAATTATATTAAATGATAATAATAAAATTTAATTATACTTTAAAACCACTAAAATGAATAATTTAACACTACAAATAGTTTGGATTACGAAAGTTTTTTTGTAATTAAAATTTAGTATTTTTCACTACTCTTCAAAAATTGAAAGTTTTCAGAAAATTACAAAAAATTCATCCTATAATAATTTTGATATTCCAAATACAAAAATAAATTCCATTTTGAAATAAAAAATTATAAAATTATAAAAAGTGGCAATTACTATTCCTAACATCTAGTATGATTGTTCGTGGGGTGTTAGAATCTCGAAGTTGTGTACAACACAAGCTATTGTATAATTTAAAGGGAAACATACTATGGAAGATTGGGGTGTTATCTTTGAGTGATCTTCTAATTTTATTGAGTGCCCACAATCCGTTGCTAATTGAATATGGTGTAGTACGACTCTGTATATGAGGACTCGTTCCCTAGTTCAACTAGAAGAGTACTACTCATGAATGGCTCACACCCTATATCAGCAGGGGATTACACCTTTATAAATCGAGGAACTACACCATACCTGGTAGGATATTACCACTCAGTTTCCAAAGGACCACACCCGAGTAAAATATTGTAGTACCAACTCTATCAATTTTATTTTTTGGGGGGGACCCACACCCGTGTACATTCATGGAGTACCGACACCAAGCTAGAGGACCCTATTTATAGTACAACAGGGGAGTACTGTCTCTGTTAGTTAGTCTTCAATGGGGAACCAACACCCTTTTATGTTATAAATGTACCAAACCTAGGCTAGATGGCCTGCTCCCTAGAATGGTAGAGGAGTACTGAATCTACCTAAGCGTTGTGTAAGGAGGACCTGCAACCTGGAATTTCAGGGGAGTACTAACTTGTACAACAGTGGAACCGCTCCCTTCCAAGTAGAGGGGTACTGCCTCTATATGAATTATGTATAGAAGAACTACACCCTAGTCCAATATTGGAGTACTAACTCCAAGGCTAGTGGACCTGATCCCTGGCATGATAGGAGGGTATCGACTCTTCCTTTATGAACATCATCGAGAACCCACACCCTAATCTTATAGGGTATTAACACAATTGGAGGAAACCACTCAAGGAAAAATAAGCATGTACCTAAAAAATGGGGAGTCACATCTCTACCAAAAAAATGTTATAAGTAATACCAATTCCTTCAGTAAATAAAATAGTAACTGTCCTAACATCTCATCATATGAATCACCTCGATTCTGCCAGAAGCTTTCTCATATAAGGATATCCTACTCTTCAAACAAAATATTCAGTCATATAAATTTTTCTAAAGCTAAACTAGTGTATATAAAAAGGAAATTCTCATCCCAAGGGTCCAGACACTACAAATGGCTTGTCAAACAAAAAATCCTTTTATAAGTTATGACTGTTTTAGCCAAACGAGGGTGATTTGGGTATGTGTTTGGTCTGATTGGGTCAAACTGACCTAGGTACAACTGAACCTAATAGGCCCAAGCCACTGGGATGTGGACATGACATGCCCGATTTATCCTGACCCACAACGAAGGGTCGTTTTCCTTGGATCGGACATAGAAAACTCCGCACATATTTTTTATTCAGGTGGATCTAGGTGGTACCAGTACACCAAAAAATCATCTATGTGGACCAGTTCTTCGGGAAAGACCAGCAGAAAAACCACCGGTTCCATATGATACTACGACTGAGGGTTGAGGAATCATCCATGCCAAAGCCGAGCGATTGTTGCCACCATCCCTATAGTGGAACACCAACCCGCCGTTGGGAACATGGTCGACAATCTAGATAAACATTCCATGAACCACTAGAAATTCTCTATTGGTCTTTATTTCAATCCAAAGGGTGTTATGAAACCCTCAGGTGGGTTTATTTACATCTTGTGGCTCAAAACTCTGTTGTGATCCTTTTCTCCAGAAAGCGTCTGATTGACAGTATCTCACACACTACTTTTGCACAATCTCCGCCATTGTCGTTAGACTAACATCGTGAAATATCTTCATTCATGAATATAGAGATAATGACAATAGGGGAAAACAAATAAAAGAATGATCTTCAACCATTGTATGATACAGCTTGCGTCCATTCCTGTTAGAGGGATTGAAATACAAATTAGTCTCCCATATTCAAACCCATAAAAACTCTCATTCATGAACGATTATCTACATGTCAACTTTTTCATGGGTTGATCCACAGATGTCATTTATAAGCTATAATGGGGAAAGAAAAATAAAAACAACAACCCCTACCTCGATTCAGTTCATTCATTAACGAATAATGTATCTATGTTGTCATATTTTTTCCATATTTGATATGAATCCCATTCATCAATTCATCTATGTTTGATACGAATATCATTCATTGATTCGTTGATCCATCATCGTTGGTGCTCGTCCTTCGTCGTTCATCATCTGTTGGTGGAAATACACTAACGGGTCAAATATTTTACCTCTACCTCATTAATGATTGATCATTTTAAAACCATTAAGGAGTGTTAATCAACATTCTATTACTAACACGATGTGGTGTTGTTGTGCTGTATCATTAATGAAACAATATTTCTGTTATGCTTGGGTAGAGATCCGTTATGCTACAATGATTTTGAAATAAAACAACGAGTATATTTTATTTAACATTTTCATCAAAATTTATGATGAATAACTATTCCTGTCAACCCATTATTTTAAATGATAAGTCTTTTCATGGAAAATCACATTGTTATGAGTTCAACGGTTCCCAAAAAGTTTTTATCCGTGCACCGGTTTAAATGATAGAAAAAACCCACCCACCCATTTATTAAACTAATAAAAATAAGTTAAAAATTATATTATGAGATCACTATGCCTTGGAATTACATTCCATCTCAGATCTTGGTCTCATAATAAATGAAATTTAATTTAAAAAAACCATGGAATTACAGGCCATTAAATTCTCCCCACTATAAGAATTTTCACCACCAAAAAGAAAAATCATGTCCTTGAGGTATGAAAAACGAGTTCATCAAGGGTCCCTATGATTCATAAAAGCATGCACATTGAGGAACCTCCATGATTGACGACTTTCTTAATCATCTTCTACAAGTTCAACATCATGAAACTATGGGAACATGTCTCTTTAGCTGCGACAAGTGGGAAAAACACTAATCACTCTAATCAATATTTATTGATGGATCTTATAGGCTCACCACCACACCGACCTGACGAAGATACAAATAGAAACCCATAGTTCACTTACACCCCTAGATGAACTGGGATAAAGACTCAATATGATTTATGCATTCATGGTTGACTCTAAACATGTAGGGGATTTTAAGAACAAAACATGGCTGCCCAAGAGCGAACATTGGTTATTACTAGGCCCTCTGTCTACAACATCTACAGGCCACCCAACATGCTGAAACTGAAACTCTACCATACTCACCAGTGTAATCTCAATGGAGTATACATGTTATGCAACAATGTCATAATGCAGAAACATCATGGCGTCTAACTATGCCTCCAAAAAATGATACAATGTTGGAATTTTTGCGATAGTCCACCATGTGCTACATGGGTTTCCCTTTCCTGGATTAGGAAAAAACTTCTTTACCATCTCAAACACACCACATCCATTTCTTAATTGCATCAATATAGGTATGCATGGTAGTATTGCATACCTAGAATGGCGTCGTAACGCCTTGATACCACAACTAAGAGATCACAACAATAGATCTCACCTCCAAGAGTTAGGTCATAGTTTCAGCACCATTGTGTGATCATCGAGTCTCCTCTAGTAGGAGTCTCTATGTGTGAGAGTCAAGTCCACAGTCCAACTAGAACCCCAAAGTCTCAAACAGAATGTGTAGAAAAATGAAGATGGAAAACTCCTATATCTATTAAAAATTTCATCCCAAATAAAAGTCACCTATCATACCACAAATTTTCCGTGGAGATTCTTGGTCAAAACCCATGATTGAATAATGTTGTCCTCACCCACATCTTCCAACTCCTTGTGCATAGTGTGGACCACTAGAGGGTGGTGGTGGAAAATCAGCAAACTGTCTGCCACCTCTTTTTAGTCATCTAACTCATCTTCCATGCCTATCATCTTGTAGATCTCTATGATCCATGGGATGTCATTACCATGGAGGATCATCTTCTGATTCCCTCTCAGCGGTATGATAGGTCGAAAAATATCTAAACGGATTACCATGGCTGTTGAAAGTGTAACACCACCCCTCCTATGGCTGATTTTCACATTGGCGCTTCTCTTGTGCCACTAAACCACTTGTCTATGATTGAGTATGGATATGCCTCTTTCACCATGATATTGTATATTATCATCTACGAGCTCCATATGATGCATATACCTCGTGAAATCTATTATAGGTTACATCAATCTTCTCCACCTCCATGTATCTCTCAACCAACAAGGCTTTCTCCATCACACTAACATAAGTTGAAATGCTAATGGGTATCACTGATGCCCTGATCTCCCGAAGTAGTCGCAACTTGAACGTCTGGGCCCTGATGTAAGGGTCCCACACAATATCTGTAGAGTATAATGAAAGATATATGAATCCCTCCATGTACTCTATTACTATAATGCTTCCCATTCAAAGGGGAAATAGATTGTAGAGACCCGAAGCATAATGTACTTGGACATTACATTACATTTGCAGAATACTTAGTACAAAACAAAAACACACACACAAGGACCGTAATAGTTTAGTGTCTTTGGAAACTCGGAATATAATCTTCTAATCGTGGTAAAATATCTTCAACATCTCCCATAAAGATCTTCCTTTTTTTACCTAAAACCTTTATTTATATCCTGGGGAAAAGAAAACATAAAAGGGTGAGCTCAAATGCTCAGTAAGGGTAAACAAAAGAAATATCAATCACATCATATTCATAAGAACATAACATTTTGGAAATCTTAACCTGCAAAAGAGATCATATTATCATAACATGGGATAAATCATAGTAGTGAAATATAATCCCAATAATCATAACCTAAAACATTAAACTTTGTGGCATACACACATAATCATAGAGAATCATTTATTACTAGTCAACACTAATTTCCAAGACTATCTTAGTGGAGAAAGTCCCATTCTGAATCGAGTTCACTCATCGTTTCAGTCATGTAACACTGAACTGGATTAACATACCGTTCCAGCCATGTCTATCTCATGAGATATAAAATCATTACCCAATGCATTGGAGGGAGATGTAGTTCCCACCCATCTCATAATGATACCATTCTTATGTGTGCCACAAAATTATAAACCATACATCATAGCATAACCCATGTAATAAAAATGGGAATCTTAAACATCGTGACATCATAAAACAATTCATATAAGATAAAGGAATTCATAAAAAAATTACATAAAAAATAATAATATAAATGTAATAATAGGGATAGAAACAGAACCCTTTATTATCTTAGATGGAAAATAATTTTGACAAAACACTTGAACTCCATTCTTGAGGAAAATATCCTTTCACCTTCAAAAACAATTTTCCTTTCTTAACATGTCATACAATTCTAACTAAAAGAAGTTGATTAAAAATTAACTTGAAAACTTGGAAGGGAAGATTCTTGGAAATAATGTTTTAAAAATCCATTCATGTTGTATAAGTAAAAAAAACATTCTTCTCGTACTTTTGTCGGAAAAGTCAAAAAGTACCTCGTACGAAAAATGACAAAATATTCCCTTCATATATTTTACTAAAAACTCACCAAAGGGTAAAAATGGATTTAAACAATTGTAGTTGGATGAAAATAATATTAGATATTGAGGAAACATGGATATGGATGATATATTACACCCCAGTAAATACCAAAGTATAAACAATCTCGGATAAAAATGAGATTGTGATATTTTCCCTTACCTTAGGTCTGATTTGCTTCGTAAGTGTCTGAACCTCCTGTATAATGATTTAAATAATGTCATTGACTTATTCCAGAATCATACGCATTGTTATGATATCATATATGGTTCACTTATGACTTTATTTTACCCGTTCTTTTGTAAATTCCATGTTAAAGAGTGTTTTGGGTAAAATCGTTTCATTTGTCGTCCGTTTTTTGACTTGTAATTATTCATATGATTACTTAGATCATGATTACTTAATTCCAGAATATAAATCATGATTTATATATAATATATATTCAGAATATACATATATATAATAGATCAGTAAATGGAAATAAATACACCGTTCATGGATACGGTAGGCCGTACGTACGCATGAACACTGTTTTCGTTTCCTTATTGAGTTGAATGGAATTAAGTAGATGACATACATATATATACACATAAATCCAGTATCATTATTATGTCATATATTTAATGATTACTTATTATATATACTGTATAATCATTAATGAATGGTTAACATGGAGAACGAATCTCATCGCGTCGTGGAGACGGTAGTCCGTACGTACGCACGAGCGATGATATTGTTCTCATGATCGTGGAATTGTATTGGAGTGTATGTATACTATTTCAGAATAAATATCACTTTACAATAATCATATATAGTTTTTATTTATACCATTATACCCATCCAAGTAAGGTGGTGGTGGAAAATAGATTACACCACGGCCTGGAGACGGTATTCTGTACGTATGCACGCGTGGTGATTTTGTTTTCCATAGGATGGATAGATGGTGAAATAGGGTTGTTTCATACATATAGTTACATATCAGTATATTAGTGATACTTATGTTATTACTTCATAATGAAACAACCTAAGAAGAATAATTGGAAGAAGAAATAATGTTGAAAGAATTGGTAACAGACATTACCTCTTCTTTGAAGCGCCTCTATGAGTCCTCATCTTAGGGAACTAAAATTGGTCTTTGAAGAATACCAGGAACTCTAATATGTTCCTAGAGATGTGGAGAAGAGAATATGTCATGGTTTTTCCGAGCTTGAAGGCTCAAAGTGGTGTGAGGAAGAGAGGTAGCAGGTGCCCTTTTATAAGGGAGGAGAGGGGATCTTTTGGAAAAACTAAAAATATTATTTTATTATAAAGCCAAATTCGGTTTTAAATAGCTCCAAATTGATTTATTTAGAAGTTAAGGTGGGTATGGGTTGCAATACTCTCATCCAATAGAATTTATACATGTTTAGGTTCTGATTTTAACCTTATCATTTATATTTAAGTTTATGTTAGATAATTTTACTTTTATCGTGTCTTTTTGTGTTCTTACACTATAAGGTTAATAAACATACTATAACAAGCCAAAAGAACCCCAAGTTGTTTATTATTAATATATATATCCTTATATAAGTCATTTGGCTGAACCATAGATTTTTATGAATTTAATAAAAATTAATAATATAACATTTTTTAAAAAAACTATTTTATGTCAATTTTGACACTAATTTGTAATTGATTTTTATGAAACTCATAACAAAATTATTAGTTTTTACAAAGTTACTTAAATCAATAATAACATGTCATATTAACCTAGAAAATTAGTTTTATTTATAAAAAGTCTTAAATTACATTTATTTGGGTATTTATAACATCAATTATGTCAATATTTTATTAATAAGATAATTACTACATCATTTTGTGTCACAAATAAATTAACTTTTTAATTTCTAAAAAATAAAAATAAAATATTGTTATGTAGGAAATCTTTTTAGCTTTCTAATGAATATTTATAGTCGAATTTATCTTATTTATAACCCTATATTAAATATTATTTAGTTATTAAAGATTGATTTTAACTATTTTAACCCTTCTTTAAATAAATTAATAATAAATGTCCTAATCTAACCCAAGTGGGCCTAAATGGTCATATTTTATTCCTAAGGTTTTTTTTGGTCGAATTACACTTATCCAATAGAATTAGTACATGTGTTAGGGTAATAATAATATAATTTTTACCCTTATTTACCCTATTTACTTTTAACCGTGGTAAAAAAAGGTAAAAAGTTACTATTCACAAAAAAATTATATTCATCTCATTGAACAACATTTTACTTAATGACATCAACTGTGTCTCTCAGATTTTCGAAAATTCACTCACATAAGTGGTAAAATTATGTTTTATGAAAAATTCAATTTTTTTAACTACCACTTAGTGGTTTCACTATTCATCAAAAAATGAAAGTTTCAAGAAAAATACCAAAAATTAGGCCTAAGCTATATTTGATATTATGAACATACAAATGATTTCTATTTTACCAAATTCAAAACATATCAGTTGCATTAATTAATTTAAAAATTAATTCCCGTCGTCAAAACAAATAGCGTGTTCTTAAGAGATAATAACTATCAATAGATTGACACTTGTTTATGTCCGGTTTAAATGTGAAATTACATCCAATGAACAACATTGTATTAAATTGTAATAATATATTCTAAATATAATTTAAAACCACTCAAATTAATAATTTATCACGATTAGTTATTTCGATTAAAAAGGTTGTTTTTAATTTAAAATTTAGTAAGTTTCGTTATTCATCAGAAAATGAAAGTTAGCCGAAAAGTACCAAAATTTCACCCTAAGCTAATTTTGATATTATGAATTCAAAAATGAAGTCCATTTTGAAAAATAAAATTTAAAAAATTTCAAAAAGTGGTTTTTACTATTCAGAAAGGCTAGATTTAATAATATTTTAATAGCATATCGTTGTTTAGTCAAACTCGGTATTGCGTACTACACGCGCTATCGAGGAAGGTCGTGTTTGCGTGTAATGCAAGGAAAGTCAAGGATGCATGTTTTGCAATCTCATTTGGGTGTAGCATACAACAGAAGACATTAATGAAATTAAAAAAAAATATTTTTCATAAAATCTCGGGGTGTTACATTCTACCCCCCTTAAGAGGAATTTCGCCCTCGAAATTTGTCGGGGTTATAAATGGTTTACTACTCAAAAGATTATTTAATAGAAACCCACATCGTAAAAAGTAATACCAAAACCAATCTTTAAAAACAAATGTATGAAACATAACAGTTACCCAAATAAACTAATCACTGGGTTTCCACATAGGTGAAAATATGGATATGGAAGAGAAATCTAATCATCATGTTCTGATGGAGAGTGGTAGAGAACATGGCTATGGAAAAACCAGCAATCACAAAGCCATAAATTTGTGATGATCTAGGGTACCTTCTGATTCATCGGATATAGGGGCAATAGGACAACATTTTTTTTGTTTTCAAGATTATTTCCCTAAAGTTGAAGATTTTGAATTAGAATAAATACATTATTTTGGTATAATCTCACTATTGTTCGTGATTTGAACAAATTCCACTTCATCTCTTAATGAAATGAAGTTGAATGTGTTATTCATGAAGTGTTAATAGATCATGTGATATAATGATGGGTCATTCCATCTGTCTCAAACAAAAGGTTAGCAAAAGTTATCAAATATACATAAATCCATCTATGTTGAGGTCAATCGTATATGATTCCAAAAATGAACTTATACTTCATATATCATACCGCGTAATAGAATAAAACTAGTTTCAAATAACCAAGGACTTCCTGTAGGCCATTGGTAGGAGATAAAGGCCAGCCGCACTTTAGTTGTAGGTTCGATTCCCACAGCGTTGTCCGACACGATGGGTTGTTGCTCGTCCGAGAGGATGTCCTTTTTCTAAAGCTAAATTACTATAACATCCCATCAATAATATCGAAAAAAGTTATATCCTAACTTATGTCCAACACAATCCATTCCAATCTTTAGGCTTATCTAAAATACTTTGGTCCAAGCTCATAGTATAAAGAAAATGATTACTTGAAATGTCACATAACAATCACGTGAATGCCATCATTTATCCCCCATATATCATAAGATATGTCTTGTTGGTCAAATTACAAACATTTTAATACCATAATCATGTATTCTCTTGAAGAATGAATACCCATTGAACCATAGTGAAAATATGAATTCTGTTAAAAGATAACTCTTTCCACACACCAAAATCATTCAAATTCTATATACACAAACCATTATATCACTTAGTCATTATATCAATCATGAGCTCATGAATACAATCAAACATCTCATTATCTTCATATACCTTCATTATGCACATATCATCTGTTTACCAAAAGTATCTCAATCACTTTTCATGGTTACCTGTACCATAAAATTATTGAAAACCACAATAGACCAATACATAAATATTCCAATATTCCACGATACTATATACAACATTATTTTGGAATCCCATTACATAAACACTTAATCATTCCAGCACATCGTTGTCATATTCAACATCGCCAATAGTGATCGCTGTGACTTCCCTTTGTCCTTTTCCTTAAGTGGATGCTCATTTCGATTATCACTAACCCTTGGATTAGGGAATTTATTAGAATAATTCCCCATTTCCTTGCACTTAAAGAATTGATGTTTTGGTGGTGCATTCTCTATAGTCTTTTCATTATTTACATCATTAGAAACCCTGTTTCCATTACTTCGACACTCAGCTGCTCGATGACCTTCTTTTCTACACATAAAACATTTTCTAGTCCCTTTAAGAAAATCTCCACCATGCTTCTTTCCACACATTGAGCATAAGGAAACATTCATCTTCTTTTCACCGTTATTCTGAGATTTCTCCTTGAAATCCATCTTTCTTTTCTTTTCAAAACTATGAGATGGATAAGTAACACCAACTTCCATTTCTACCTTGATAGCACAACACACAATTCTTGCATAGCTACTGAAGTCACTTATATCTAATTCCCTTCATAGATTTGGTTTTAAGCCACTGAAGAATCGATCAACTTTACTTTCAGGTTGGATGATAAATCCAGATGCACACCTTGCAAGCCTCATAAAATTCTCTTCGTATATACCAATAGATTCATCATCCTTTTGCTTTAGTTCAAGAAACTCTTTCTCCATCTTTGTTCGAAGAATACGAGGGAAGTACTTATTGAAAATTATGTTCTTGAACTCTTCCCATTCAATGGACTCAATTTCATCTCTTGGCCTCGTATTCTTGATAAGACTCCACAATTGATCAGCTTCACATTCAAAACGATATACTGCTAAGATGACTTTATCATGTTCAAAACATTGAAGAACTGAAAATATATTTTTAGTAGTACTGATCCATTGTTCAGCAACAAGTGGATCAGAAGACCCACTGAAAGAAGGTGGACGTTGCCTCATGAATGACTCAATAGAATATTGTTCCCTTCTCTACTCATTTGGTTGGCCAGAATGATTCATAGCTTGTGTAAGTATAGCAATAAGATTTTTCACTCCATATCCCATAACGTTTGTTTTTTCAGGAGGACAATCATTTCATTGTCCATTACATTGATCAACACCGTTCCTTCGGGTTCCATCCATCATCTAAAACCCCAAAACAAAAGTGTGAGAGTCAAAAATCACTCTAGGGAAAACAATATAATAAAGGGCGAGTAACTTCAATATCTAACATCTTGGGTTACCATAATTCTAGTACTATAACCTATACTTATACTTAACCTTAGGGACATCCCTAGACATACCTTAGAAATATCTCTAGGGTTCTCACTAAATTTCTCGCATTCTAGTTTCCAAAGGATTACTAAACCTTTCCTCTGATAGGAACTGTAGAGACCAGAAGCTTAACGTACTTGGACATTACATTACTTTTTCGTAATACTTAGTACATAAAAAAACACACACACATGGACCGTAATAGTTTAGTGTCTTTGGAAACTCGGAATATAATATTCTAATCGAGGTGAAAGATCTTCAACATATCCCATAAAGATCTTCCTTTTTTTACCTAAAACCTTTCTTTATATCCTGGGGAAAAGAAATCATAATAGGGTGAGCTCAAATGCTCATTAAGGGTAAATAAAAGAAATATCAATCACATCATATTCATAAGAACATAACATTTTGGAAATATTAACCTGCAAAAAGTAGTATAATATCATAACATAGGATAAATAATAGTAGTGAAATGTAATCCCAATAATCATAACATAAAACATGAAACTTTGTGGCATATACACAGAATCATAGAGAATCATTTATTATTAGTTAGAACTCATTGCCAAGACTATCTTAGTAGACAAAGCCCCATTCTAAATCGAGTTCACTCCTCGTTTCCGTCGTGTAACACTGAACCGGATTAACTTACCGTTCCAGCCATGTCAATCTCATGAGATATAAAATCTTTACCCAATGCATTGGAGGGAGATATAGGTCCCACCAATCTCATAATGATACCATTCTAATGTGTGCCACAAAATCATAAACCATACATAATAGCATAACCCATGTAATAAAAATGGGAATCTTAAACATTGTGACATCATAAAAAAAATTCATATAAGATAAAGGAATTCATAAAAATAATTCCATAACAACATAATCAAATCAATGTAATAATAGGGATAGAAATATAACCCTTTATTATCATAGATGGAAAATAATTTTGATAAAACACTTGAACTCAATTCTTGAGGAAAATATCCTTTCAAATCTAAAAACATTTTTCCTTTCATAACATGTCATACAATTCTAACTAGAAGAATTTGATTAAAAATAAACTTGAAAAATTGTAAGTGAAGATTCTTGGAAATAATGTTTTAAAAATCCATTCATGATGTATAAGTAAAAAAACATTCTTCTCGTACTTTTTTCAGAAGAGTCAAAAAGTACCTCGTACGGAAAACGATAAAAGATTCCTCTCATATCTTTTACTAAAAACTCACCAAAGGGTAAAAATGAATTTAAAAAATTGTAGGTGGATGGAAATAATATTAGATATTGTGGAAACAAGGATATGGATGATAAATTACACCCCAGTAAATACCAAAGTATAAACAATCTCGGATAAAAATGAGATTGTGATATTTTCCCTTACCTTAGGTCCGATTTGCTTCATAAGTGTCCGAACCTCCTCTATAATGATTTAAATAATGTCATTGACTTATTCAAGAATCATACGCATTGTTATGATATCATATATGGTTCACTTATGACTTTATTTTACCTGTTCTTTTGTAAATTCCATGTTAAAGAGCGTTTTGGGTAAAATCGTTTCATTTGTCCTCCGTGTTTTGTCTTGTAATTATTCATATGATTACATAGATCATGATTACTTAATTCCAGAATATAAATCATGATTTATATATAATATATATTCAGAATATACATATATATAATAGATCATTAAATGGAAATAAATACACCATTCATGGAGACGGTAGGTCGTACGTACGCATGAACGCTGTTTTCGTTTCCTTATTGAGTTGAATGGAATTATGTAGACGACATTCATATATATACACATAAATCCAGTATCATTATTATGTCATATATTTCATTATTACTTATTATATATACTTTATAATCATTCATGAATGGTTAACGTGGAGAATGAATCTCATCGCATCGTGGAGACGGTAGTCCGTACGTACGCACGAGAGATGATATTGTTCTCATGATCGTGGAATTTTATTGGAGTGTATGTATACTATTTCAGAATCAATATCACTTTACAATAATCATATATATTTATTATGTACACCATTATACCCATCCTATTAAGGTGGTGGTGGAAAATAGATTACACCACGGCGTGGAGACGGTATTCCGTACGTATGCACGTGTGATGATTTCGTTTTCCGTAAGATAGATAGATGGTGAAATAGGGTTGTTTCATACTTATAATAACATTTCAGTATATTAGTGATACTGATGTTATTACTTCATAAAGAAACAACCTAAGAAAAATAATTGGAAGAAGAAATAAAGATGAAATAATTGGTAATGGACTTTACCTCTTCTTTGAAGTGCCTCTTTGAGTCCTCCTATTAGGGCACTAAAATTGGTCTTTGAAGAAGACCAGGAACTCTATGATATTTCTAGGGAAGTTGAGAAGAGAATTTGGCAGGGGTTGGACGAGCTTTAAGGCTCAAAGTGGTGTGAGAAAGAGAGGGAGGAGGTGCCCTTTTATAAGGGAGGAGAGGGGCTCTTTTAGAAAAACTAAAAATATTATTTTATTATAAAGCCAAATTCGGTTTTAAATAGCTCCAAATTGATTTATTTAGAAGCTAAGGTTGGGATGGGTCAAAATACTCTCATCTAATAGAATTTAGACAAGTTTGGGTTCCTATTTTAACCTTATAATTTATATTTATCTTTAAGTTAGATAATTTTACTTTTACTGTGTCTTTTGTGTTCTTACACTATATGGTTAATAAACATACTATAACAAGCCAAAAAAACCCCAAGTTGTTTATTATTAATATATATATCCTTATATAAGTCAATTGGAAGAACCTTAGATTTTTATGAATAAAATAACAAGTAATAATATAATATTTGTTTTAAAAACTATTTTATGTCAATTTTGATACTATTTTGTAATTGATTTTTATGAATATCATAACAGAATTATTAGTTCTAAAAAAATAATAAAATCATTAATAACATGTTATATTAACCTAGAAAATTATTTTTATTCATAAAAAGTCTTAAATTACATTTATTTGGGTATTTATAACATCAATTATGTCAATATTTCATTGATAAGATAATTGATGCATCGTCTTTGTGTCATAAATAAATTAACTTTTTCAATGTCTAAAAATTTAAAAATAAAATATCTTTATGTAGTAAATTTTAGTAGCTTTCTAATGAATATTTATAGTCGAATTTATCTTATGTATAACCCTATATTAAAAATGATTTAGTTATTAAACTTTGATTTTAACTATTTTAACCCTTCTTTAAATAAATTAATAAAAAATATCCTAATCTAATCCAAGTGGGCCTAAATGGTCATATTTTATTCCTAATGTTGGTTTTTGTCGAATTACACTTATCCAATAGAATTAGGGCTTGTGTTAGGGTAATAATAATATCATTTTTACCCTTAATTACCCTAATTACTTTTAACCATGGTAAAAAAAAGTAAAAAGTTACTATTCACCAAAAATTATTTTCATCTCATTGAACCACATTTTAGTTACTGACATCAACCGTGTCTCTCGGATTTTAGAAATTCCACTCACAGAAGCGGTAAAATTATATTTTATGAAAAATTCATTTTTTTAACTACCATTTAGTGGTTTCACTATTCATCAAAAAATGAAAGTTTCCAAAAAAATACCAAAAATTAGGCCTAATCTATATTAGATATTATGAACATAAAAATGATGTCTATTTTATCAAATTCAAAACATATCAGTTGCATTAATTAATTTAAAAATTAATTCCCGTCGTCAAAACAAATAGCGTGTTTTTAAGAGATAATAACTATCAAAAGATTGACACTTGTTTATGTCTAGTTTAAATGTGAAATTACATCCAATGAACATAATTGTATTAAATTGTAAAAATATATTATAAATATACTTTAAAACCACTCAAATTAATAATTTTTCACTATTAATTATTTCGATTAAAAAGTTTGTTTTTAATTTAAAATTTAGTAATTTTCACTATTCATCATAAAATGAAAGTTAGCCGTAAAGTACCAAAATTTTACCCTAATCTAATTTTGATATTCCGAATCCAAAAATGATGTCCATTTTGAAAAATAAAATTTAAAAAGTTTCAAATAGTGTTTATTACTATTCATAAGGGCTAGTTTTAATATTATTTTAATAGCATATCGTTGTTTAGTGAAACTCGGTATTGTGTACTACACGCGCTATCGAGGAAGGTCGTGTTTGTGTGTAATGCAAGGAAAGTCAAGGATGTGTGTCATGCAAGCTCTTTTTGGTGTAGTATACAACACAAAACATTAATGAAATTAGAAAGTATATTTTTCATAAAATATCGGGGAGTTACATAGATCCTATATATTCACATATCATAATATATTTGGAAAGAACTCCTCCCTAATGAGGCTCTCAAAGTCAATACAAGTGAGGTTCACCTCGTCGTGCATCTGGATCACCAAGCTACAACATCATCCTACTGAGCCATATAGAAGGCTCATTTCTAGGATGGCTATTTTTTCAGGTAGAGTACTCACTATGTGAAAGACTCACGTAACCACCTAAATCAAATCCATGGCAATCTGAGGATCTTTCTCACATCAGAACATGGGGGGTGTCAACCTATGGAACTCATGTAATGAACTCAGCCTATGTGCATCATCTATAGGTTTCACTGCTATCAACTTCTGATTTATGGGTGGTAGGATCACAAGTTCACCAACAAGAGGTAACACCAAATATTCAGGGCCATGAACTAAAGCCTCCACTCATGGGGGATCAATATTTATGATCATGTTGTACAATCTTATATGGTTTTCTCCATGGTGGCATCATAAAATATTTCAAGATGAACCATAGTTAATGATTATATCTTGTGAGATGAATCATGAAGGACAAGGAATGCACAACCATTCCTACATGAAAAATGTACACTTTATTTCCATACAACCACTGTTTCCATGTATTGAGTTAGAAAATAGGTGTCGCTAGTCATGGTGTTTGGATACATCAACACCACACCAATAATGATGTTCTTGACAAGAAAGTCATACTCGATACACATAAAACTGTTACCCAAAACCAAAAACAATAAACCATTAGTCTTTGATGTAGAACTGACCACCTATGATATCTGTTTTTCCCAACCTATCCCATAGGTCTCATTCCGTGACTTCCCCAAGCCAACATCCCAAAATATAGGGGCTTGAGACTAACATCAATGGCTTTATCCTGCAAAAGGGAGGCATTTTTCATGTTCCCGTACACACGCACAAAACTATCATCCAAAGGTACTAGAAAAAAATCTATGAAAACTATGCATGAAATCCACTATGTAAAACACATCATGAGTACAAAAGAATGTAATGTACAAGGTGGCATCACGGTCTTGTATAAAAGCAATCCAAAATAAAAATAGAACAAAAGTAAAACTCCAAGTCCCTAAAGCTCATCCACCAGGAAGTCTACCTAAATGGTAGGTGATGGGTAAATGGTTGAAGCTACAGAAGTAGGCCTCGTCTGTATGATCTCATTTAACACCACCGGCTCCTGGACCACCTTAGTCTTCATCAAAGCATCGATCTCTTTTACAAGACACGACTCATGCGGGAAAAAGCATTGAAAGCTTGAAAAAAAATGATACTTAGTAGGGGACCTTGAAACCACAAAGGAAATTCAAAACAGAAATACTCAAAGTAATGCACAGTTATATCTACTTGGGTTTATACCCATACATATACCATTGACATCCAGATATACATATTCCATCAAATAAGGTATCAGGTCATCCCAACCATACTACTAGCTACATGATTTTCATTTAAGGATTGTGTATTATCACAAAAACCATGATATCACACTCAATGATCTCAGCCATCCCTAATGGCACCTATCCGAGATATGAACTCCATTATGTATAATCCTACCATTCCAAATGGTATGTCTGAGAGAATGTGCTCCATAAAAAACATTCTACTTGGTCTGAATCCAGTACCCATCACTGGACGTGTAGCTGCGACATCCTTGCACCCGATTCAAGTCTATGGAAACCCAAGTGAAGATGCCCACTTCTATTCACTGTGCTCAGTTGGGGGATCACTGCTCCATACTAACCTGCGATACCTCATTCTCTCCTGTAAAGAGTGGCCCATGCCTTAGTCTGTCAAGGGAGCATTAGATCCAATCTTGATATCTTAGACTTCATGTGGAGTGGACCTCTCATTATAATTGTGTCATGTAGTTGAGTGAGTTAAAACTTCTTTGGAGGACCCACTCCTGGTGTATACTCGAAGATGGTGGAGTACGACTCTATAAGTGAAGACTAGTGCCCTAGTTCCACTAGGAGAGTACTACTCAGGATATACTCACACACTAAATCAAAAGATGAGTAAAATATAATATATCAAGGCCCTGAAGCCTACCCAGTAGTGGAGTAACGCTCAGGGACCAGAGTACCTGCACCTTGGTAATATAGGAGAGTACTAACTCTTTCAGTTTGTTCGTTATGGGGAACCCGCACCCTAGTACGTTAGTGGTGTACCGACCCCAAGCTAGAGGACCCACTCCCTGGCATGATAGGGGAGTACCAACCATTTTAGTTTGTTCTCTATGGAGGACCCACACCCTAGTACATTAGTTGAGTACCTGCCACAGGCTTGAGGACCCACTCCCTAGCATGACAGGGGAGTACGAACTCTGACGTAGCACTGTGTAAGGAGGACCTGCATCCTGGAACAGAAGAGGAGTTCTAAATCCTACAATAGAGGAGCTTCCCACTACCTAAAAGGGATGTACTGACTCTATATGAATTTTTCATGGAAGACCTGCGATCTAGTACAATAGGGGATTACCAACTCCAAGGATAGAGGACCCACTCCTTGGCACAACATGATTGTTCTGACTCTTCCTTTACAAATAACTCCAAGAAATGAAACCCAAATTCTATAGGGGATTATAACTGTTGGAGGAAATCATTCAAAGGAATCAAACATGCCCCTAAAAACATGGGGAATCCCATCTCTATCAAATTAGTGGGATATAGAGTACCTAATCCTTTTGTCATCAAGGGAGTAACCATCCTAAAATATCATCATATAAATCACCCTAATTTTACCTACTGTCTGCTCGTACTGGGAGATCCTACTATTCAATCCAAATAGGCCATCCTATAACATTCTCAAAAACTCACATAGAGTATCTCAAATGGACTTTCTCATACTAAGGGTCCCAACGCCATAGACAGGTCATCAAATGGACACTTTGTTTAGAAGTAATGACCATTTGAGGGTAACAGGGGCCTATTGGGTCTGGGTTCGGTCCGACCCGACCGAGCCTACCCTGATCCAGGTATGACCCAGACCAATGGGCCCGACTAGATAGGTCTTCGGTCCGGCCTGGCTCGCCTGGCTACGCCTGGCCTTCCAGAACCCACCTGGCTCGCTATGGCATTCCAATTTTCATGGCTCGGACATGCCCCCCCCCCACCAAAGCTTGACATGTCTACTATGGCATTCCAGTTTCCTCGGCTCTGATTCGGAAAAGGACTTGGGGTCTAGCTAATTCCATGAAATCCTCCACGTGGCAGCTATATGGGTGGATCCCCTAGCTCCACCAACTCCACCATGGAATGCCACCCCGCCATTTGGTAGGCCGCCAACGCCACCGTGTGCCACCACTAGGGCGCGATAGAACTTTTAGAGGACCACTTGATGAGCTCTAGTGGTCAATTTTTTGATCATATGTGTGTTTCAGAACCCTCATGTCATGTTCTTCACTACCAGGGGTACAATTCTCCATTGCAATCGTTTCTGGTAGAGAGTGTCTGATTGATGGTGTCTCACACACCACTTTGCCCCAACTGCCCCTATCGCCATTGCACCAACACCATAATATGTCCATGGGTGGGGGTAAGGAAGGAACGACCACAAAGAAAAAAAATCCAGGAATTATCTTTAACAGCCGTTTATTACAGATTTTATTATTTCATGTTTGAGGGATAGAAAAAAAATTAATATCTCAGAGTAAAAATCATTAAATACCCTCCCACAAGAATGAAGATCCACAGGTCAACTAGTTCATGGGAAGATCTGCGACTATCATTTAAAAGAATGAACGAGGAAGGATAGATAAAATAAGAACCTCTACCTCAATTTAGTTCATTCGAAGAAGAAGAATGTCTTTGCATTATCGTTGTTCATCCATGTTTGATCCAAATCCCATTTGTTAATTCATTGTCATTATAAATGAATAATGTTCATCGATTCATTGATCCTTCATCGTTGGGAATTGTCGTTCATCGATGGAAATCCTACATAGGAACCAATATTTACCCTCTACCTTGTCAACGAATGATCATTGTAAAACCACTAACGGGTGTAAATAACCTTACTATTACTGACACGACATAACATTGTTACACTGATTCTTTAGTGAAATATCTTTCTGGTTATGCTTGGGTAGAGATCCATTATGTTCAAGTATTTTATATTCAAAAAATAAATAAATATATCCAGTTTATTTTATTTAACTTTTTCTTCAAATATCCAAAATAATATCTTTTTCGGTCAGCCTATTCTAGTAAATGTTATGTCCTTTCTAGGAAAATCCATCCATTCTGAGTTCAATGGTGCCATCAGATTTTTGATTTGATCAATGGTCTAAAATATATAAAAACACACATGCAGGTTTATTTAAATGAACTAAAAAAAGTTCAAAATTCTATTTCGTAATCAATAGGCTTATGAAATTCGTGTCATCTCAGAGCCTACTCTCATAAAAATTCCATTTATTTTTATTAAAAAATTCCAATGAATTATGGGCCATTACATAAAGACCTTATAAATATAATATATATCATATTTAAATATATTTTCCATCGTAATTTTAATCATGATAAGAACTAAAGTAAAAATGAAAAAATCAATATTTTGTGAAGTGGTAATTCACCGTAGACGTAAAAAGTATGTTTGTTACCCATTAGATGGATGTGTGTGTATGTATAGGTATAAAACATTGAAATAATTTTTTTAGTATATTTAATGTACTTGTTTTGTCATATAAAAATGTAAAAAATATATTATAGGCGATAGAGAATAAACATAAGATAATGGTGCTCGAGGTAGGACATAACATCTTATTTTTCTATCACGTTTTTGATTTCACCAAAGGAAATCCTTGGATATATTTATCCCAAAAGGGATACATTAAAAAGTAATTTAGGGATTCAATATAGCTATTTGGGTAGATATTAATTGAAATTAAATATCTTGAGAGGTGTGTGGATGTGGGATGACAGGCAGTCTTTAATTTTAGAGGAGGAGTGATACTCTGGTAGTATTATGGAAAAGGGAAACCCCAATTTTTTTAATGAATGTTGATCCAATAATGATAAAAACATGAGCCACATGAGGATATGGAAAAAATATTCCAAAAAATGGGTTTTGTAAATGTTTATAGATCATATATTGACATAATAATTAGGTTTAGTCCCTTATAAAGCCTAAATTAATCTTAATCATTGTAATTAAATTTAGTTTCCTTTAATTAAAATTTTGTTCGAAAACTACATTGATATTATTAGATATTAGAAATTATTTTTATTAAAAATATTTATTACATTTTTCCAAATTTTAATCATAGAATTGGCTGTAATAAATTTAAATTTAATCCCGCATATGGTACAACAATACAGATTTTTAATGTATAAATGTTCAAAAGATTGCCTGTTTTTTATAACGAATATCAATGTAAAATTAATTTCAATGACATAAATTGGATATATTTCTAAAATTGGGATATAAATAAATATTAAAATCATCTAAAAATATAATTTAACCTTATTAAAAAGTATATTTAAAATATTTTTTGAGTTAAATTTATGTATTTTGACTATTCATTAAAAAATTAAAACTTCATAGAAAAATACATAAAATTCACCATAACATAATTAATATGTTTAAATAAAAATAATTAAGTTCCTTTTGACATTTAAAATATAAAAAAGTGCTAAATTTCATTTTTAATATAGGGTCTCAATCAAAAAAAGTTAAACATACCTTGATAAAAATATATGTGTTTTTAGTGTAAAAATAGGGTTTTTCTAATATTATGTCTATTTAATCTGTTATATGAATTTAAAAAATAATTTATTTAACATATAATATATGTATTGCATTAATATCACTCACTAGATTTAATTTATTTAATTTATTAGGATTATATAGGTCTGTGAGCATAAAAAAAATTTATAAAAGGATTCTCTTTATATTCAATTGGTTTGTATATTCATTATAACTAATGAATTTTTTATTATATATGTAAACCATTAGTTTTTATATGTTAGATAATACTACTATGAACCTATAACATATTTTCTATGTTTTGCCTCAAAATATTACATTATAATATTTTTATAATATATTTTTGTTCGGTACAACTGGGTTGTGCATGTTACGCATACTGTCGATAATGTCTGTGATGCGTGTTACATAAGATGATCTCATTGTTCCATATAGATAAATCTAACTTCTATATTGATTGTAGGACATGATTAAATTTACATTGCATATAACAAAATCTAACCATAGCGATTTAATATATATATATATATATAATACATATTTTTTTGTGCCGTGTGAAATGAAAAATATACAAATGAGTGAATTAATTAAAAAATAATAATTTACAAAATATCAAGGAGTAAAATTCTTCCTCCATTATGATTAATTTCTCCCACTAATGTTTTATGGGTTATTAATGGTTTATTACTTGATTTTTCTTGTTCTCACAAACCCAAATCTTAAAAATGAATACCTAAACTTACTTTTGAAAAATGAATGTTGGAAATATTATGCTAACCCAAAGTAACATATAACCAGTTTTCAAATATTCCAACATATGTTTTAATTAAAAATATGGACTTGGAGGAAAATAATAAATAATAAAATATGATTGAGGTCATCAATCATAGAAAAGATATTTATTTACCCAATTTTGACCTAAAAAATTACACATTAACCAAGACTTCACGTACTCCTATTATAGGTGTGAAACCCATATCATCCATCAGTTATTGGTTCAAGACTCGAAGCCCTGCCAGAATTGGGGTGTTATTTCTTAGAAGGCATGATATTTTTTGAAACGACATTAAATAGTTTACGAAATAATTATGATGGGAATACATTTAATATGTTATATCAGTATATAGCCTTTTAAATATGGTTATTAATACAATCCCAAAAAATAAGTAATTCATCCAAATTGTAACATAAAATTTCCAAAAATAAATAACCCCGTACCCCTCTCAAAAGATGAAATCCCAAAACATTAGAAATAAAATAAAAAAATGATCTTAACATGTATCCCTCATGTATCACCGAGTTGTTCATGGTTGTCACATTTCAATCATTTGAAGACCTTCATCGTATATTATCTTGAAACAAATTAATATACTAAACTACCATAAATAATTATTTTTATCATTAAGTTTTTATTTTTTCTAATATATTTTGTATATTACATAAATAAAAAAATTTAAACATGATAGCAAAAACCACTTGTTAATAATACTTAAATTAGTTCCAATGCAATCAGTACTATCCAATTTACTTATTCCTGTCCAAAATATCTTTATCCATATAACATTTTATTAATATAAGGAACATATTAATAGTCATATTCCTTAGTTAAAATATTCATGTTGTCATTAAATCAAATTTTCAGTCCATTCAAAATAATCTTGTAAATCCTTTGGAAAAAACCAAATCTAAAAAATCTTTTCACATTTCACAAAAAACAATACATAATTATGAAATACAAATACATAAAAACATTGATTATTCCTCTTCATACATATGTTATAATATTTATACCTCATTTTACTACTTAATACATATTTCCCTTAATAATTCCTCTATAGTCTCATCATCAACAACAATATAACCATTACTCATTTCTGCTGGATAATTATATTCAGAACCGTTTTACTAAGACATTGATTTGCATAATGACCGTTCTTTCAAAAAATACAGAACTTATTCATTTATTATGTATATGGGAAGAAAATATTCTCATCCATTTTGTTAGTTAAACCCCTTCATTTTTTCATTATAGTAACATTATTTGTATCATTCTATTCCATAGTAAAAACGCCTTCTTGTTCCTCAAATACATCCACATAGGTGTTTATTTCCACATTCTTGAGAAAAAAATAAACTGAATGGTCTTTCCCACATTTTCTCCATAACCTAAAATCTAATATAACTCTTTACTTCTTTAATTTGGTGTGACTGAGAGTTGGCTATGGTACACATTTTTGATCAATTTCCTTGAAAATAGATTAGGTATGATCACAAAATCCTTCACATCAGTGTTTATCCCATTTGAATTATCATTACCAAATATCCCATCACATTTATTGATAATCTAGTTCC
The DNA here is from genome assembly GCA_963277665.1 of Viscum album. Taxonomy (NCBI): domain Eukaryota; kingdom Viridiplantae; phylum Streptophyta; class Magnoliopsida; order Santalales; family Viscaceae; genus Viscum; species Viscum album. Next base: position 685,764,186 of record OY728126.1, on the reverse strand, counting down.
TTATAATTCTAATAAATTGATAAAACCAAAATGAATTGAATAAGAAATGATATATTTATTGAGAATCATGAATCACAACTTCTTATAATTAAAAAGTAACAGTGTTACAAGAGTTTAATGAAAGGAATTTTAACCTTATCTCTTTGGAGGATAGGAAGCATTTCAGGGGGTGTGATGGAATGATAAGAGAAAGTATCTCTAGAGGCTTCCATATTTTCAAGGAAATCATCAAGTTGGTTGGATTTTCAATAGAAATGTGATATACTATAATTAATTGAATTGAGAGTGTGTAGACAATTTATCTTTTTAGAAGTGAGTTCTCATGCAATATGAATCTGACTGATTCTAACAGCATTGAAAATGGTGAATGAGTCACTTTAAAAACATATTTTTTTCCAATTTCATTGACGAGAATATTCTACATTCATAATAAAACCCAAAATCTCTACCTCAAGAGATGTGGAATGACAAAAAGAGCCATGAACCCATGTTTGGAAATCACAATTGTGATCTCAAAATTCTATACCACATCTATCTGGAACATCACATCCTCTTGTGGTAGAATCTGAGTTACATTAGATCCAGCCCGTAAAGGAGGTATCCAAAAGTCCTCCATAGTGCTCAGCGGTTAAGGAATATTTCTAGGAAGATGCTGTTTTCTAAAAATGTAATAACATTAACCATGTTGTGACAATTAGAATCATGTATAAGCATGGAATCTTTTGTTTTGATCACTACCTCTCTGAATGTTGATTTATTGTTGAATATAGTATTTTTGTTCCTTGATTTATTCCTTCTACACTATATAATATGTATGACTTCAACACATAAAACCATAAAGTGATTTTGAACCAACATCAATAAATGAGCAACTGTAATTTACATTAGAAAATCTATGATGTTGGACGCACATGGTCAATGAATCTCAAATATAGAAAAAGATTATTTCTAGAGGGAGGTAGTGGTCTTTCAGGATAGAAACATGTGATTTATATCATCTCGATGTTGTTGTCATAGGGTGCAACTAGAGAAGAAGGAGATGGCATTGAATTTCAGGTTATCTTCTACTAGAATCTTGTTTATGTGGTGGCGACAAAGTAGTATTAACTGAGAAGGATGAAGCCATTTTTTATTAATCTTCTCAATTCTAGCACACTCACAATACAGTTTGTTATTGTACAATTTTTTAGAGTCCAAAATACTCGTTGGACTCAGATCCGATATGACAATTTCTTTATTGTTCAAAATTTCATATAAGGAAATTTAGAGTGGTATTTGAGGTGGAAGAATATTGTTCTGCTCAAGATGCACTTTGATGGTGGAATTTTAGTCCATATCTGGGTCTTGGGTGGTAGTGTAGTCCATCAAGGGGTTTACTATCTTGTTTTTTTCTATAATTTAATGGAAGAGTTGACATATACTTTCCAGTGAGATCGTATTTTTTTCTAGAAAATAATTTTAAGACTTTTCAAAACTAAGGATTGCATGTAAGTCATCATTCCTTCAATCCCCTTGTAAATGAATTTAGCTCTATGAAAAGCATGAGAGTTTTATTTTTCGTTAATACACCCCGAAATGAAGAGATTCAAAATGTTTTGGCTTGAATGTTTGATATTTTTTATGCCATCCCCCCCCTTGTTGTGTGGAAAGCAACATTTCTTCCAGGGGTGTGTAATAATTTTCTTCTCAAGAATAATAGAAGTCCACACAAAATTCTTCATAAGAGCGTTGATGGTTTTAATGGTGGAGGCAGGACAAGAGTACACCATGAAATAGAAAACTAGTTTTGAGATAATCACATGATTAACTAAGCATATCCTTCTATCCATTGAGAGAGAATTTATTTTCTAGTTAGAGAGGGTTCTTCTAACATTGTTCACCACCTCATTAAAATAAGTGGAACGAGATCTTTCAAGAGACATAGGGACCCCTTTATAGCCAAATGGTATTGATCCTTACCTTATGTCAAGAGTATGTACCATGAAGTGTCTTCTAGAGGAACAGTTGTTATTCCCAAATAAAATAAATGATTTGGTCCAGTTAACCTCATGACCATATTTTTTTTCTTAGCGAAGCAGGGTTTTCTTAATGTTTTGGAGTTTTTTCTTGTCTCCATGAGTAGTGAGTATAATGTCATAAGAAAAAAAATAAGTGATAGGGGGTAGAGATACCTTTAGCATCTCGAATTGTTCTTATTTATCCTTTATTGGCTTTATCATGAATCAATCTACTAATATAATCTTCAACAATTGAAAAAATGATAGTTGAGAGGGGTTAACTATTTCTCACACATCTATTTAATTTTAATTTGCCTTCTAGAGATCCATAAACAAGGATGGAGTTGTGAGAATAGCTAATAAGAGTTTTAGAACTGTGAATTAATCTCATATGAAAGCCAAACTCATTCAGGATTCATCTAATAAATCATCAATCAATTGTGTTAAAGGCCATCATGATATATTGTTTAAGAGAAATTTTTGTCTTTTGGTAGTTTTCAAAAAAAAAATTAATACATTATAAGGCAATATGAAGACAATCCTGGATAGTTATTCCGTTTCTATAGTCTATATTATTCAAGAAGATGATTCTCTCAGTTACATTGGCAAGGCTATTAGCCATATTTTTGGTAAGATTATTGTGTATAGTATTTATAAGTTCCATTAGTCGAAATATACTTATATAAATTTCATTTTTAACTTTAGGAATTAAAGGAAAAAATTGTACATTTAGTCCATGAGAATGAGATCCACTAGAAACGATATTCCGAACATGTTTACAAACATCCCCTTGTATGATATCCCAAATGAATTAGAAGAAATGTTTGGTGAAACCATCTAGTCCCAGTGAAATTTCATTTTTGAGTCCAAAAACTGCATCCCTAATTTTAATATATATTTTGATCATGGAGAGAATAATGGTATCACCCCTAGTTACCAGTTTTGGGATAATTCCCTCCATCTAATCCTTGGTCTTTTGGGGACTATAAAAGAGATCCATGTTGATGGAAACTATATGGTTAGAGAGGCTTTGACTATCATCAAGGATAATGTCTCCATTATTCAATAAATATAGAGGTTTATTGATTTTTTGACTCTTTAAAGTGCATTTAAGAAATTGGTATTTATGTCCCCATCCATAGGAAACTTTACCTTGATTAGTTATTTTTGGATGTTTTCTATACGAATAAGGAGGTGATGAATTTCATAAATGAATCAATTCTCATACTCATCATTCTCAGATAAATTTAATGGGGTAATGGATTTGCGTATCCAATGAAGTGAAATTTCTAGTGTGTCAATTTCCTAGTAAATAATATTGAATTTTTTCTTTTTCTATTGCTTTAATTTTATCTTGAACATACTATGCTTGATAACACAAGCGGGTGGATTGTGTTTATAATCCTCAATTTTCCACGCATCTCGTACAAGATGAGATAATTTTGATAGGTCTTTCCAGGAATTAATACACAACAAAAGTAAGTGGTTGCCTATCAAATTTATCAATGAATTTCGTCAAGATTGGATGATGGTCTAAATTATTCTTCACAAGAGTGACACATGAGAAGGTTTTCCAAATTTATAGAATGTGTTCATTGAAAAAGGAATAATCAATTCAACTTTCCCTCATTATATTTAGATTTTTCCCATTCAATGTGTACGTGGCCCCAAGTAGGTTGATCTTGGTCAGTTTAGAGTCCTCAATGAATGCCCTATTGTCTTTCATAGAAGTGGAAGAAAAGGCATGTCCATGATATTCATCTGCATGAATAATAGAATTAAAATATCCAATGATAACCCATGGTTCATAGATTGAAATGGATATAGTGTTTATGTTTCTACAATTATATCTTCTAATGGTATAGATATTTGACTCATAAACAGTTGAGTAATACATATTATAACCATATTTGGAAAATCATCATATATTAACCTCCTCATCCACAGAGATAAGAGATGACTATCATAGTGAGGAACCACATATTCATTAAAATTATTTTATAGGATTTATAATTTATGACACCTTCCTTAATCTATGAAACCATATTTTTATTCTAGTTTATTCATATCCAACTAGTATTTAAATCTTTCACGATGGGTTTTGAAGTGTTTTTGAATTCCCCAATCATGTCACCTATGAGTGTTACATCTGGTGTCGATCAAGGATGGTTATCATGTATCAGATTACCCCGAGTCATCCCTAAGACACCTTGATAGATTTTTCAATCCTAGGTATATCCATACAAGAACAACTTCCCCTTGTAGTATCCACACATGAAAGCATTTCTAAGAAACTTAGAACTCTATTTGTTTCCAAAGTTTGATGATATATTCCAATAATTTTTCATATATTTATACTTATCCTTAGACATGTCCTCAAGTTCCTCACTAATGTTTTATCATCATATTTTCCAATGATATTATAAAACATCACTTTAATTCCAAATTTAATAACCCAGTCTTATTTTATATAGAGACTACGTCACTTTTATTGAATACTTAAAACAATAAAAAAACATATTCCAGGATATCATATTAGTCTAGTGCCATTAAAAACATGGAAACATATAAACCTTTCCATAATTTATCTACATTATCTGCTAGTAGGTTATTCATTACTAGGTAAATTCTTATACACATAATACCTAATACATATCTTCACAACCTGAGGAAGGAAAGACAAAATGGTATGAATTTAGAAGCCCAGTAAGGGTAAACAAGGAAAAAGTGTAAGAATCAAAATGAGAATATGGGTATGAGAATATGATCATGTATATATAATATCGTACCCTACATATAAAAGATCATAAATAAGAAGCATGAAATAAATATTTTCAGTTTATAAATCATGAATCACAAGTAAATGAAGAATATAATTCATGAAAGTGCAACATACGAAGTTGACATGGAATTATGGATGGAATATATGAATAAAATATGATTTCTATAGTAGAAAATGTGTCCCTTTCAAGACCATGTTGGAAGTATGGGTTTACTCTCTATACCATATTGGTAGTCATGGTTCACGATGATGGACATAATAGCATCATGAGTTTATTCCTCATACTATTTTTGTAGTCATTGTTCACTCCCATGGTCATCTTAGTCTATATCATGAGATATAAATAATTACCCAATGCGTTGGAGGGAGATATACTTCACTACTATTTAATGATTAAATAAATCATAATTGGTGCACAAAATCACAAACAATCATTTCATAACTCATGAAATGAAATGGGTATCATAAACAAATAATCAAATCATAAACTATGGAAAATGGTAAGGGTTTCATAATAATTTCATCAAATGCCTAACCTATGAAAGAAGAGGGTTCTAAAAGAATACAACCAATTAATGAGAAAATATTTTAATAAAAATATTTCCATAATAACAGAATCCTTTCATTAAAAGAATATTAATGGAAAAATTGAATCATTCCCCCAGAAATGCAAGAGTAACACCAAAAAATGTTATATTAGATGGGAAATAATTTTGACAGATATTTTGAAAACATTTTAGGAGGAAAATAACCTTCTTCATTGATTTTTTTAAAACATAAACCATTTTGAAAACTATATTATTAAAATATAGACATTAAAAATTATAAAATAATCTTTAATTTTTTTAAAACCAATTTACTTGAAACTTGTAATGAAATTTGTAAACCATTTCAAAACTGTCTTCATTTAGAACATATAAAAGACTCTTAAAAACCCTTTTAGAAGATAACCCCAATTAAATAATTATCTATTAATGGATATTTAAATACCCATATATTTAATTATAAGGGAATATATTACATTTATGGGAAGAATATACACCACACAAAAGAAGTGTTTTGTGAATAAGGTATGTATCTCACAGAAATAACGAGTGAGATGAAATTTACTTCCATTATGTCTTAACTATCATAGTACTCATTAAAAACTCATGTATAATAAAAATATTATTAATATAAATCTTTGAAACAACTATATTATAATATAAAATACTATATATTCTTTTATAATGAATTAATATGAATATAATATATATTTAGTATATGTGTATCTCATGGAAATAAAGAGTGAGATGACATTTACTTCACCTGTATCTTAATTTGTCATGTATTTTTTTATAACTATATAATAATTTATATAATGTAAAAATTATATAAATATAATCTATATTTAGTATATGTGTATTATAATAATCTATAGAGTATAAAAGTAAGAAATGGAATACACCGTTTATGGAGACTGTGGGTCATATGTACGCATGAAAGCTCTTCTGTTTAATTGTAAAATTGAATGAAAGAAAGTAAATGATATATACATATATTTATATATAATTATTATATTATAATTATTATATTATATGTATCATATATGTTCACTAAAATAATTCATAACACATTCCGTGTAGTGTGTGATTGAATCACATCGCATTGAGGGGGCGGTAGTCCACACATGCTCAAATGAAATTATGATTTTTGACATAAGATGTAAAGTATAAATATATTTTTTGTAAAATGTTTAAATAATATTAAATAAATTATTAATATAATATAAATCATATATAAATAGAGTTTTCATCATTATTTCTTATATGATATGTGATAAAGGATAAATGAAAAATCATCGTTTTGTGAGGTGGTAGTTCACCATACACATAAACAGTATGTTCATTCAAATTTATATGGAATTGTGCGTAAGATTAGGTAGTATATTTTGCGATGTTTTTTAGAATCTAATTGAAGGAATGAAATTTTTGTTCATAAAGTAATAAGAACAAAAAAAAATTATATTTATGAAAATATAGGTCTATAAATAATTGAATACTAATTTAGGCTGAAAAAATAATAGAAAATATATTAATTAAAAAATGTGAATTATTAATATTCCCAATAAATTATTTTCCCAAAAAATATTCCATTAAGGTTATTGTTTGGATACAAAATTTTAAGTTGAAATAGTGAGTCAAAATATATCATAAAAAAATCAAAGTTGGATTGATAATGTTAGTGATGTGAAGGGTTTGGGAAGGAATAATTTGAATTTATGTACAATATGTTTAATATTTGAAAATTTATATGGCCTATATTAAAAATGATAATTTACAAATTGATTAAAATTTTCTAAAATTAAAGCAATATACAAATAATAATGACTAGAACGAATTTTTTAGTCTTTAATAAATTACAATACATATAATAACTTTTTTAAATATGTAATAAAATTGATTATTATGATGAAGAATTATTGTTTTTAAAATATAAATAATTCATAAAAAATTGATTAAATAAGTAAATATATGTTATATAATATGAAAACACACAATGAATATGAATTTTCCTTGAGACATGTGTTGAATGTTTTTTTGAAAATACAATACCAAAAAACACTATATCTTGTGTCTCACTAAAGATAAAAAAAATTTACTTTGAAATAATATGGAACATAGTAGTTAATTGAAAATAAGTAATGATATTCATTGAAAATGGAAGAAAATTAAATAAATAGAAAGTAACATTAAAATAAATAAATATAATTTTTAGTTTTGTAGCTGAAATCTAGGAAAAATGAACAATAGAAGAAGTCTTAAGAATAAAAATTCATGAAATGTTTTCAAAATAAAGTGTCTTAATGGTTATTTAGAAGTTTTGTGTAAGTTTAAAGTAATATTAAAACATTTATGAAATAAAATTGATAATATTTATGACATTTTTTAATATTATGAGGGAGATAATTTAATGATTAATTTCTCTATGTTGAAGGTTAACGAGTCCTTGTATTTTCAAGAAATTATTGAGTATTGATAATTGAAGAGGTCTGACAAATTGAATTTACCATGTGATAGTTGTGAGTTAATCTTAATTGAGACATGTTCAATATAATAATATTCATTACATTTATATGATAGATAAATACCAAAATCATAATTATATCCTACAGTGTGGTATTTTTATAAATTCACATTATAGGAATTCAATGAATTGTTTGTTGTTGAAATTAATTCATGAGTTTTAGTGGTTATCCTTGTGTATATTTTAAAAACATTATCATAGTTGATTTAGTAGGTATTCAATGATTATTTTTATAAAAATGAATAAATAAAATTTGATAAATATAAAAAACAACATGAAAACAAGGAATTTTGATGATGCCAAAGTAGACCCAAAACTGATCAAGGGAATTTAGGGATTTTATCGGGCTTTGACTTTTGAAGGTCTTAATATATACCATGGGGAGCTCCAAGAATGGGATTTCACATGTCATGGATGACTATGAAAACTCACCTAATAATGTAGTAATGGATCATGGGATCTAGATGAAGAATTCATTATAATATAGGAGAAGTTATGATGGGAAACCTTAATAAAACAATTCATGGAAGATCCCGTTTAAAAATGTAATAAGCCCTTTGAGAAATATAACTTAGGAAAATTATTGTAGAACATTTACATTTAATTTGGGTTCTAATTAAACCTCACAAAGTTATATAGATTATGCCACATTATATAGAACCAATGGTGGAATAAGGGTAGAATAAAATTTATTATGGATGGTGATTCAAGTTGTAGTTATAACTAATGAATATAAATGACTTGAGAAAGCACCATCAGGATATGTGTTCATATAGATAAAATCTATTTAACTAAAAAAATTGATTTTATGTGGTCCACCACACTATGGTGGTCTTTTTATATAAATATGTGATGAAAATTTATATAGGTATAATGATTATTTTCGATGTGATTCTGTCACACATTATAGTCCCTTAGAAGGTTTTTGTTGATGATAGAGAGATTGAACATGGGTTATCACTAGAGAAAATTATTTGAGAAATTGAGGTATTATTAGAATATTTTGATTAACTTTTTAATTCTTATAATTCTATATTTGAATTAGAGTTTAGGGTAATTTATATACTCTATTCATACATTGTATTCATAATAAAATAAGATCGTTGGTAGATAGATCACAATGATTTCACACCAAGAATTATTCACTGGGTAACAAGAGTTAGTGACCCATTTATTCACCTTTGTGTTGTGTTTAGTCTATCTCAATATTTAAATCATTAGGATTTAATAAATATAGAAATAATTTTCACACTAATCATGATCTGGAAAGCGAGTTGATAGTTAGTTCTTTTGTAAATACCCAGTTACACCCTCGTGTTAGTGGTGTTCTGATCCCACCGAGGTCAGTCAAATCAATGGTCACATTTTTGGGTATCATTCTATTTTATTGTGGTCTATATTTTTTTTTGTTTTGGCATTTCAATTTTAGTGAAAAAATTAAGTTTTTTTGTGAAGGAACCATGCACACAGTCGACACACAGTTAGTAGGGACCATGCACCCATGCCTGGAAACTATATGGTAGGAGAAATAACCTAAAAATAGCCTCCACAAGTCTAGGCATCTCATCCTAGGTAACTGTGTGGAGGTCTATATCTGGGCAGTGTAGTCTTCACAGTTATCACATTGTTTCCCAAATTATGCATAAAAATCAAGCAGATCTGCTAGAATTTATTAATATACCCCTTTTCTATCTTCTCATTGTTTTAACCCCCAAAACACTGCATTTCACATCTCATATTGGACTTATCCTCCTAGGCGTACAACTACCTCCTTCAATCTCCCTTAGATCTTTAGTTTGTGCCAGATTTAGTGCGAGTCCTCCTTGGATCTTCAATTTATTGTCTCCTCTCTATAATTCCTCTTCTAATCTAGGAGTTTCTATATTCTTTTAGGAGTTTCTTTTTCTCCATCCTTAGGTTTTCTATTTTTTGGGCTGAACAAGATCCTTGAAGCTCAATATTGTAGGGTATGGATCAATCATTCTTCCTCAGTGTGTGGTTGATAAAAAGTGAGAATTTCTCACTATATTTTTGGGTTTCCCACACCAAAGGTAGGTGATTTTGTGTTTAAACAATGCTTAATGAATTTTATTATACTTTTTTGTGTACATTATCATGTTTTATAAATTATAAACCTAGTATGAAAGTATTTTTTGAAGTGTTTTTGAATATAATTTATTTCAAAATAGACATAATATGTGAAAATGGTGTATTCCCGATGAAATACCTTATTGTATTATTTTGAAATGATTTTTTAAATGAGTTAATGCATTTATAATTTTTTTGTCAAGAAGATCATATAGGGAAATAGTTTAGGTGTTATTTGGGTTTAAAGACGGTTTTGGCTATGAAAATGGTATCCTTTGTTAGTTTATGGCATATTTTTGGTTTTAAAATGTCAAAATGATATCTTTTGTGACATGTGACAATTGATAGACTACTATGGGAACCCCAGATAACAAGGAGGGTAGAATAGGACTTGTGTACTGGTGATATAGTGCGGGATAAATCCCATTTTAACTTAGTGATATATAAAATGGCATAAATAATTAAATATGGATGATGTAAAGAGACCACTAGATGTTTTAGATGTTTCTCACCACTAGTGGCTCGTGTATGAGATCATGGATGGTTGTGGTACTTAAAACACATTACACTGAGACATGAGGTTATAGTGTCCCATTACTAGCTCATACCCATAGGTCATATCCCATGTTTGGTTCAATTTGATGATTTTGAGCTCAAGGTCAATATATAGTGTGGATTTTGGTTACTTAAATAGTAAATGTTTTTTTATTTAAAATGTCATCCCTATAAAAAAATTTATCATTAAAAATGATTTCTTTTAAAATTTTCAAGTGAATCCCATTATTTAATTAAATATGTATGTTTTTTTATTTAATATTTAGAGAATAGATTATTTTGGATGGATTCCTGCTGAAATAGGATCACACCCTACATACACATTTGGGTGTAAGCAGATGTGTCCATTTTTTGATAGAGGTGAGAATAATGCATTTGTTGATGGTAGTTCGAGATTCTAGTTATCCTTTTGATTAGTGTTGTGGTGATGGATAGAGGGGTATGTTCCCCTTTCCATGCGGTGGTTTTTGGAGATGTTTTTTGGCCCTTTCATTTTTAGTATCTCTCTTTTGTTTTTTTCGAGCTTGTAGACATAAATATGAATCCTTACAAAGGATATTGTGGTTTGGTTTTACAGCTTCGTTTTATTTTATATTTTATATTTTTCCATATTTGTATGTTTGAAAAAATCATTCCCACTTTCTTTTATTGATACTCGGGCACTTGTGCCAACCCGTTGAGATCGAGAATGCCCTTTGGGCCTTACCGCAAACTTGGGTGGGTGCCATTCCAGATGGAGACCGATCTTGGTTCATGAAAAAATGTATTAGATGTGGTTAAGCCCATGATTTATGTTATTTGGGATATGTCTATATAGGAAGGAACTATGAATTTCGGGGCTCGATGCTTTGGTTGTGAGTAGGGTGTCGGGGTATCACACATAATGAAAGTCCAAGAGTCGCCATGGGATGTTGGGAGGTTTCTTTTTATTCTCCTATAATGGGATATGTTTGATATAAACTATAAATGGACAATTTATAGAGGTTATGTGGTTTGGTTGACGTGTTTTCTTGGCATGTTTTATTTTTTGGTTTTGCGTTTATTACTGAAATTTCATAGATCTATTGTGTTCATGGTGTTCTTATATAACTTTTGATTATTGCCGCAACAAGCCTCCACAGAGAACACCCACAACACTATAAGAAGAAGTCATATAGAGTTCTACCACACAAATTTATTAGAGGTTGGTAGATGATATCATTAGAGATATGTTGGCCCTAGGATAAGGAGTGAGTCCTGCTCTTTCTCCAGTCAGGGAAGCGGAGCCTAGCTCTCAGAGGGATAAATACCATGACTTAATGAATATTAAACCTTTTTCATTTTGAGGAATCTAAGAACCTCTTGATGTGGATGAATGACATTAGAAAATATAGTGTATATTCTAGTTCCAGTACACTACTGAATCAGTTAGGGTGAATTATGCATTGTTTCTTCTAGAGGGTCCCAATCAAAATTGGTGGGACTCAATGATTCAAGCCATTAAGCATGAGCATATGAGGTTTGCAGACATCAAGGCAGCTATCAATTCCCAATTCTATCATGAAGTATTTTCATATAAAATATCCCAAGAGTTCATGGATCTTTTTAGGGGGACTAGATGGTGATGTTGTGTGCTAACCATTTTGATGAGCATGTCTGGTATGCTCCCGATATAGTTTCCAAGGAGTAGATTAAGGCTCAAAGGTTTGAGAAAGGATTGCGACCAGCGATCTATTTATAGTTATTCCTATTCAAGTTGGAGACTAATGCTGATGTTTTTGAATGATCTTTTATGTTGTAGATTCAACTTAAGGGAAGGTCAGGTACCTTCGAGACTATGTTAGTGATGTGCATCGATAGTTCATCAGAGAAGAAGAAAAAGCATGATGAGAAAGGGAAGCAGGGTGGTGGTAGATCCGAAAATCCTTAAATGTATCCTTCCTTTATGACTTCAGATGTTGGGTCCATCATGTGACATGAATTTGGTAAGGTGATACACACTCATACATCTTGTACATATCCTCCCAAAACATGTCATCGGTTTGAAGTGGTGGGGAACTTGCAGTTATTCTGCAGAGCTACACATTATAATCAGGTAGGTGCAGAATCAGGGGCATCCAAGGGAATGCTACAATAGTCAGAACCATCCAGGACAGTGGGATCTCAGTTCTCTAGTCAATGTTATAGGACCGTATCTAATTATGGTCAAATTAATCTTAGATTAGAGACACATTCTAGTGTACATTGTCAGACACAGATAGATACCATGAACCTCCATGCTATGGAGCATGCATGGGTGGGATGGGATGCGGGTCCCTCGACTATTCGATGTACCATTATTATTCCATCAAATATAGATAATTTTTTATTTAAAACTAGTGCTTCTTCGTCTTTTATATCTTCACTCCTTGCGAACCTGTTGAGTTTTCCAACCAAACTCGTATTTTTTCCAAAGGAGCTGCTGACACCATTGGGTAAGAATAAGGAGTAAGTACACAAGTGCACAACATAGGTACATTCTGTGTAATGGGTAGAGATGGAGTGGAACTTATTGTTATTGGATATATATATATATTTTATGTGATCCTTGGATTAGACTGGAAGGTGCATTTCTATGTTCATATTTGTTGTTATCAGCATCGAGTTTGTTTCACAACAGTTGATGGAAGTACGTCTATTTTTCACATTGAATGGGATTCTCAGTTGGGTTGAGCAGGACATCATCTCCTAGAGTTGGGTAACCGTTCATTTCAATTTTCATTGCTCATGCTGGAGGATGATAGTAGTACTTCTGATGGTGGGATAATTCATGTTGTATATGAGTTGTCGGAGGTATTCCCGGATGATTTTTTAGTGTAACCCCCAGGGTAGGATGTGGATTTTTCAATCAAAATGGAATTTTGAACACAACCTATATATCTTTCAACATATCATATATCCCCATTATAATTAATGGAATTAAATATATAGCTGGATAACATGGAATACAAAGGTTTTATTTACCTGAGTTTCTCTCCATGGTTCGGTCCTTTTTTTTGCAATGATGGCTGACATATCTCTTTGGCTGTGCATTGACTACCAGTATCATACTATGGTAAAAATCAAGAACATGTATCATATTCCCCAAATTTATGACTTATTTGATCAACTAAATGGGGAAGTTGTGTTCTCCAAAATCTATTTACATTCAGGTTACAACCAAATCTGTGTCAAAGAGGAAAATATCCCAAAAATGGATTTCTCAACCATGTATGGCCACATCAAGTATTTATTCATTCATTTTATATTGATAAATGCTCCATAAAACTTTATGGTGCACATGAATAGTGTTTTACATAAGTATATACACTCTTTCATTGTTTTATTTTGGATGAAATCCTGGTTTACTACAAATCTAAAAGTGAGCATGGCTATCATTTGTACGTTTTACTAAGAAACATGCAAGATCATCGTCTATATGAAAAAAATACAAAAATTCACCTTTTGGATCATGGAAGTGAATTTTCAGGGAAATTTCATCTCAAAACAATGATTTTTAGTGGACTCCAAGAAGATCTATGTGGTTATTTCATGGGAGCATCCAATGATCATTTTCGATATCTAGAATTTTCTTAGCCTGACTTGTTATTATAGGTGCTTTGTTCTGGAATTATCGTGGCTTTCTTCTTCCATGTACGCACTCAACCAAAAGGGTTGAGGTTCAAATGGAGCATGGAATATCATGATCCATTTTATGAGATGATTTGGAAGTTGACTACCTTACCCATGTTGGTCTTACCGAAATCAGGAAATGGTTTTGTGGTTTATTGAGAGTCTTCATATATGGTTCTCAGATGGGTGCTTATGCAAGACGATCACATGATGGCATAAAGTTCTCACCAACTCCGACCACATGATAAGTATAACCAAACCAACGAGTTGAAGTTTTCAGTGGTGATGCATGATTTGAAGACATGACATCACTTCATATGTGGGGAGAAGTTTATATTCTTATCATAATAAAATATAATATATCTTCTCATAGAAGGTTCTCAATCTGAGGTATGGCTGTTGTATTGATTATCTAATGGGGTTTGACTTTGATATCATTGATACCATAGGTATGGGAAATGTATTGGCATATTCCTTGAGAAAGAATGTTCTAGTGAAGGAATTCATGAAGTCCAGTGATGAGTGGAAATTTATTGGACTCTTTTCCCAAATGAACTTAAAGACAAAGAATCATAGTGAAGGTGATTTGCTGGTGTGTTTTTAGTTGTCTACGACTCTACTAAATCTAGTTCTATAAAAGAAACCTAGTGATGAGTTGTGTCAGTGGTATATGATGATTCTTTAGGCTGGGGAGATAACATCTAAATAGATGTTGTATCCTGAGGGAATTCATTAGATCAAGGGTCGTTTTATGTTTTTCATCTCTTTGAGGAAGGTGGAGGTGTAGGATAGCCACCAGTCTCAATGGTCCATACATAATGGTGCTACCAAGATTTACTTTGTTGTTTATCAATAGTTATGGTGGTTGAGTATGAGAAGATACATATTTAACATCATATCAAGATGTTATACTTGTCAACAGGTGAAAGTAGAGCACCAAAGGCCCTCTAGTTTACTGCATCCATTACCATTCCTAACTAAAAGTGAGATGAGGTGACCATGGAATTCATCATTGGATTACCTCAAAAAATTCATGGATGGAATGCTATCTGAGTATTGATCGACCATTTGAGATAATCTGTAAAGTCCTAAAAATTTCAAGGAAATTTTGTTCTTAATTTTCTTTGGAATTTTACAAAAGCGCAGTTTCTGACGGCACCTGATTCCGAGGCCCGGTGTGCCCGGAATCATTTTCCAAAGATTGGCTCGAGTACATTCAGTGAACGGACGAGCGGGTTTTTTCTAACTTTTGAACCAGTGCTCGGAATCGAATTCTGAGGGCACCGATGGAATCGCAGCGCCGGTACTTTCTTAGAAAGGCCTCTTCCGGAGTTGCGTTTTCTCGAGTGTAGTTTTTAATTTTTGGGCTTAAAGTTAAAAAATAAAATAATTGTACGACAAACTTTATTTTATTTCACATAAGCCACTTGGAAGCCACTTGAAGCCACTTAAAGCAGCTTAAGCTGAGTTGATGCAGATAGGGTGCTCTCCAAAAATATCCTACCCTCTTGGTAGGATATTTGTGAGGTGGGGCCCGCACGAGCCCACCGTTTCTTTCCTCTATGTAACGCACCCTCGAAAACCCATCATTATGAAAGTCAACTAACGCGTTTTCTTAATTTCTTAACGTACAATTTAATTAGGAAGTTTTATTCGTTGAATTAAATGGGCATTTTATTCGTTGAAATTAATTCTATGAATTAATTTCATTCGTTTCTTAAATGGTTTGAAATCTTTTGGCGTAATAATAAAATAAGACCAACACCAACACCTTGAGGATTACACATTGAGAGGCTTTTGACAGAAGTTTTTGTGCCTTCATCCTCCTTCATGATGAACGCGAAGAACGTGACGAACGCCATCACCCTCGAAGTTTGACGACGCTTAATCCGAGACGTTCTTCCCCGCCCCGATCTCCGATCACCAGCCGCTTGAGGTAAGACATTTCAGGTATCTTTTAAAACTCCTTTATGGTTTTTAACAATGCACGGATTTAATTATTGAAATTAAATCTGTTGTTCTTGAACCTCGGAGTTTGTCGACGCGCACCGTATTCCACGATGACACGACGCCCTTCCGCGACGACGTGACTCCCTTCCGCGACGACGCGACGCCTTCCGCGACGCGACGATCGCCTCCTTCCGCGGAGACCAAATCCGCGAAGAACCCGCTTGCGACGACTCGACGAGGTAGGCATTTTATTTGGACGTTTTACGTTCCCGTGTTTGTTTCCGTTCAAAATGAAGAACCCGATTATTAAAAACAATTTTAATTCATTAAAAATTGTTTCCGGTTATCTATTCATGTGTTGAATAATTCTCCCGTTGTTTTTATCTAACGCGAAGGGTGCGGTCCAAACGAACACGGCCCGACAACCCTCCCCTATTCTTCGTTGTTGTGCGAATTTGGCGGGCGACGGCAAATCGTGACGCAAGGCCGATTTGATGACCCCGCAGTGATAAACGGAACCCGGGAGGAACAACAGCGCAGACGGGAAGGAAAACGGAGCACCAGAGCAACTTTGGTGGCCCGCGGAAGCTTCCGGCAGCGCGGCCGCGCGGGTCCGGCTCGCACAGACGGGACGCGGCGACATGTCGCGTCCACCGATCCAGCGCGGCCCTTCGAGGGCCGCAGCTTCCTCAACCCGCGGAGGCGGCGCCCCACGGCTGCGGCGCTCGGCCGCTTGGTCGAGCCGAGCCAGGCCGGGCCGCGCCATGGCCGGACCGGACTGGGTCCAGCCGGGTCGGACCGGGTCGGGTCGACCCTGTTCGGCCGTCCCAGGGGGGGTCGGCCTGGGTCGGCCCGTGCCCAGACTCCCCATCTTCGGACTTATTTCGGTCTTTCGCTCATAAATTGAGCTATGTGCCTCCGAATGATGCACCTTCAGCGGCAACACGATCCTTGGATCGAGGCGGTCGTTTTGGTATTTCGCACTCAAGGTTTCGGGATACTTTGAGTTCGGCCGGGTTGGTTCGTACACGAAACCAACCGGGCCCTCTGAGCGGAAACACTCATATCTTGAGCTTCGGACGTCCGATTGACGTGCCGTCGACTTCTTTGAATTCTTCTAAGTGAGGAGGATCTTTTGGCTCACTCTGCCTGAGGTTTGGACATAGGTGGAGTACGGTCGGGTTGGTTTTTCCTTAAAAACCAACCGGGACCCTGGGACGAAAATGCAAATAACTCTCAGATCGGGCGTCCGATTGACGCGCCGTCTGCGACGTTGAGTTCCTATTGATGATATAGAACTTTTGGATACATTAACATAGAAATTTGTGTCAATTGATGTATCAGCCTCTCGGCACGTGGAGCGGACCCTCCCGAACGAGCTTTCTGTGTGCGGGAACCCTAGAGCTGGCTGCGACTGCTACTTCGGCAGCGACGACTGTGCAGAGATCCTCAGTGGACTACGACGACGACTGGGCAGAGATCCTCAGTGGAATGCAACGACGACTGCGCAGAGATCCTCAGTGGACTGCGACGAATACAGCACTTAGCGATCCCTTGTGGGTCTATGCTATAGGTCTTGTGTGGGCCCGATCCTGTGTGGGTCCGATCATGTGTGGGTCAGCGCTCAGCGGTTCTGTGTGAGCCAGCGCCTACAGGTCCTATGTGGGCCCGATCATGTGTGGTTCTTTGCGAGGGTTAATACCTATCTATCCTTCGTGGGTCCGACGACTTAGATGGATCACTGATCATCTCTATCGTCATTTGAAGAAATATACCTGCGTGAGCTGAATCTTTTGTTACTCTCCTTTGTGGACTGTGTTGAGCTATCCTGTGTGGATTTACTGTTTACTCTCCATTGTGGATTGTGTTGTGCTATCCTATGTGGGTTTACGTTTTGCGTTCCTATGTGGACTGGGTTGTGCTTGGGCTCGGAGGTTGGAGTCGAACGGGAATTGATGACTTAGGTATATGTATGGGCATATACCTAAGCAGTGTCGGTTGTTACTTCATGATTGTATCTTTCATTTGTGGTTTTTCTTTTGTGGATTCTGGGAGACCTTCGGGGGCCTCGGGGTCCCTACTGAGAAGCTTATACTCACCTCGGCACGGGCTATGCCCGCACTACATTATGTTGGTTGTAGACGACGGACAGCGCTGATCGTGGTAGAGGCTTGCGGAGCAGGATGGTACCTGGAGGTGGACCACTAGGCGGGACGTACTCGGAGCAGTCAGGTGGACCCGGGGAGAAGTAGTGGCTATATGTACCCACCCATCAGGTGGAACTTTCAGAGGATGGCTCGACGCTGCGGCTTTTCTTTTCAGTTGCTGTTTTTCCCTTCAGTTGTACTTTACAGTTGGGCTTGTATTTCGGGCCCTTTTTTTACTTTCAGCACAGCCTGTTAGAGTTTTTACTTGGTGTTTACTATTCTTCTTGCTTAATTTGTGGTGCTTGTTTACTTTTCAAAGGCAGTGCCTTCCTTTTTTTCGGGATTTATGCCTTGGTTCTAGTCACCATCCCCTGGCCTATGGAAGGCGGGCTAGGGTTAGTCACGACACGGGCCCCGAGGACGGGTCGTGACAAATTGGTATCAGAGGCGGTCTGTTCTATCACAGACTCTGATCTTTCTTCTATGTGAAGAAATAGTGTTTAGCCTATTGAGTGTGGTTATCAGTCCAGGGAGTCCAGTGGTTGTGCGATGGCCGATGTATCCATACACCAGGACCCTGACTTCTGATTTCCGACTTAATGCACGAAAACATTGATTGCATGTGTGTTTCATGTTTTCTTTGTGATTACTTGTGTCAGCTCACCAGGTATACTGTTCTGACCATGGCACACTTGTTTCATTTTCAGGATGGCCCCACGACGGCATCCAGCTAGGGTTACAAGAGTAGAGGGCGACGACAGCCCGCCGAGCGACGAGGCCTCGGTACATGGCCCTTTGACGGCGGAGGAACGGGCGGTACCTCTACCCACCGAGCCCCCGATGCTACCAGCACCGATCACTGACGATGCACGTCGCCTCGGAGCTCTGCACAAGTTACAGCACTAGCGACCACCCAGGTTTCATGGGGAGATAGACCCCCAGGTAGCCGAGGACTGGCTGGAGGCGGTCGCACGAGTTTTCAGTCTAGTGAGGACACTAACAGACCTCATGGTGATCCTCACGGCGAGCCTACTGCATGCAGCCGCGGGCCGATGGTGGATCTTGATGCTCCAGGTACACTATGAGGCGTCTCTTCTCTGGACGGACTTCGAGATCATTTTCCTCTCAGAGTTCATCCCGGCAACCCTCCGTGCGGTGCGCATCCAGGAGCTTCTTCAGCTGCGGCAGGGCAGTTTGAAAGTCGCCCATTACGCGGTGAGGTTAACCGATATTTTTCGCTACTCGACAGATATGGTACGGGACCCATTCTTCCGGGCCCAGACCTTTGAGCAGGGTTTGAGACACGAGATCAGGGCATCACTGATCTCCCTCAGCATTCCGACTCAGGCAGGAGTACTGGAGCGGGCCCTTTTGATCGAGAGCTTTCTGGCCGAGTCCACAGCGAGACCTACCGCAGGGCGGCAGGTAGCAGAGTCTTCGGCATCAGGTAGACGATGGATGACTCAGGGTTCCAGGCAGACCAGACCCTCTCGTAGACGACCTCAGGACACTGTCTCAGCAGTGCGGGGCACACAGTGCAGAGCTAGTCTTCCGAGAGGTAGGCAGTGCTACGCCTTCGGCGGGCAGGGCCATATGGCTCGTGACTACCCGACCCGCCATACCGAGGAGCAGAAGACGGTGGAGGGGCCACCCAGGCAGAGGCAAAGGTTCGACCGTGGCGGTCCGCAGGGAGGAGGCGGACGAGGCAGAGGAGCTGGTCGAGCAGCAGGTGGTGGGTGACGCTTTGAGGCTCTGCCACCACCACCACCGGGAGGTCCGCCCCGACCACAGGGAGCTGGCGGGCAGAGGCAGGCACAACTCCAGGCAGTGAAGGCCTACGACCACGGCGCACCAGAGATGATTGGAGGTATGATCTGTGTCTATTCCACCCTTGCTGCAGTTCTTATAGACACAGGAGCGAGTCACTCTTTCATAGCCGCTGCCCTTGTTCGGAGCTCGGAGATTCCGACAGAGCCGTTGGCTCGATCCTTATGGCTAGAGACTCATACGGGAGCAGACTCGACGATTACGCACTGGTGCCGGCAGTGTGAGCTTACTCTAGTAGGCGAGAGCTTCGGCTGGGATCTTCTTGTAGCGGCGTCGAGGCCTTACGACGTCATCTTGGGAATGGATTGGTTATCTATAGTCCATGCATTGATTGACTGCATTAGGCGCAAGGTGCGATGTGTACGCACCGACGAGAGCAGGTTCACCTTCACCGGCGAGAAGGGAGCCTTTGCAGCACATGAGGGACTCTCGCAGAGGAAGGGACAGCCCATCACTAATCACTTGGCTAGCCTCATCCTTGGAGCAGTTGACGTGCAGAGTCCTATTTTTCCTGCAGTGGTGGAACAGTATGAGGACGTCTTCCCCGAAGACATTCTAGGGATACCTCCTCACAGAGAGGTAGACTTTTATATTGATCTGTACCCCGGGACAACCCCGATATCCACTCCAGCATATCGGATGGCCCCCGCTGTGCTTCGAGAGCTACGGTTACAGTTGGAGGACTTGCAGGGCAAAGGGTTAATCCGACCCAGTGTTTCACCCTGGGCTTCCCCGATATTGTTCGCCAAGAAGGCGGACGGGTGCTTGCGACTATGTGTCGACTGTTGTCGCCTGAACAAGGTGTCAGTGATGAAAAAGTATCCACTACCGAGGATTGATGACCTCTTCGATCAGCTCAAGGGAGCACGGTGGTTCTCATAGATAGACCTCAGGTCAGGCTATCATCAGCTCAGAGTTCGAGACGAGGACGTGAAGAAGACGAACTTCAGGTGTCGGTATGGCCACTATGGGTTCTTGGTTATGCCTTTCGGCATAACCAATGCTCCAGCAGTGTTCATGAGCCTCATTAAAATGATCTTCCATCAATACCTCGATCGATTTGTCGTGGTCTTCATCGACGACATTTTTGTGTACTCGACCACGGAGGAGGAGGACGCCTACCACTTGTGGGTTGTACTAGATACACTTTGAGAGCACCAACTTTATGGCAAGCTCTCTAAGTGCCTGTTCTGGTTACGTGAGGTCCACTTCTTGGGGTACATCATTTCTGAGGTAGGAGTTGCAGTGGATCCCGCAAAGATCGAGGCAGTGCTAGTTTGTGAGCCACCCAGGAGCGTGACAGAGTTGCAGAGTTTCTTGGGCCTATCCAGATACTATCGGAGGTTTGTGCCGGACTTCTCTAGAGTTGCGGCGCCACTGTCAGCTTTGAAAAAGAAGGGGAAACCCTTTGTGTGGTCAGACAGATGTCAGCAGAGCTTTGAGGAGCTGAGACAGAGATTGACAAGCGCACCTATCTTGAGGTTGCCTAAGGAGGGAGTTGGATATGTAGTCTACTGTGATGCATCAGGGACCGGACTCGGATGTGTCCTGATGCAAGAGTGGGACGTGATTGCCTATGGATCACGTCGGTTGAGGCTGCATGAGCAGAACTACGCTACCCATGACCTGGAGTTAGCTGTAGTGGTCATCGCTCTGAAGACATGGCGACACTATCTGATGGGCGAGCGCTTTACAGTCTTTTCTGACCTCCAGAGTCTTAGGTACATATTCTCTCAGAAGGAGCTGAACCTGAGACAGAGGCGATGGCTCGAGTTCCTCCAGGACTATGACTTTGAGATATTTTATACTCCTGGGAAGGGGAACGCAGTAGCCGATGCCCTCAGCAGGAGGACATGCATTCAACTACTTGAGGAGGCGACAGTGCAGCTAGCCGCCTTGCAGATATCCTTCGTGGACAGGGACGGAGCAGCCTTCCTTTAGTATCTCACAGTCTCTCCTCCACTTCTACAGCGGGTCAGAGAGGCACAGCTTGGGGACACTGACTATGAGACACAGCGTGCACAGATATCCTCGGGACAGGAACCTGGTGGTTTCTCCCTTGGAGCAGAGCACGACATCCTTTTCAGAGGACATACCTTGGTACCAATCGCTTTACGAGAGGAGGTGCTGAGAGGGTTTCACACTTCTCCTCTGGCGGTACATCCTGGAGTGGCGAAGACATACCAGGACCTCAGACGACAGCACTGGTGGCCGGGCATGAAGAAGGCTGTGGCAGAATTCGTTTCATGGTGCCTCGCCTGCCATCAGGTGAAGGCAGAGCATCAGGTACCAGCAGGCTTGGTACAGCCCTTGGAGGTCCCAGAGTGGAAGTGGGATGACATATCTATGGACTTCATGACTGGAATTCCACGCACTTCCAGAGGTCACGACTCCATTTGGGTGATTGTTGACCGACTCACCAAGTCGGTACACTTCTTGCCCATCAGAGAGCAGGGCTCAGTGGAGAGCTTGGGGCGTCTCTACGTTCAGGAGATTGTATGGATTCACGGTGTGACATTGTCTATCATCTCCGATCAGGACGCTCGCTTTACTTCCCGGCTTTGGAAGGGGTTGTAGGAGGCATTCGGGATGCGACTACGTCTGAGCACCGCCTTTCACCCTCAGACGGATGGTCAGATGGAGAGGACCATTCAGACTCTCGAGGAAATGCTCCGCGCTTGTGTCCTCGACTTTGGTCACAACTGGGAGGATCACCTACCCTTGGTGGAGTTTGCGTACAACAAAAGCTACCACTCTACCATCGGGATGGCACCATACGAGGCGTTGTACGGCAGACCTTGCGGATCTCCTTTTTGCTGGACAGACCCTGGGGAGTCAGCACTTGTGGGACCAGAGATGGTCCGGACCATGACAGAGAAGGTCTAGGTCATCCAGGAGTGGATGAGGACAGCTCAGAGTCGGAAGAAGTCTTATGCTGACAGGACGCGGATGCCACTAGAGTTTGAGGATGGAGACCATGTCTTCTTGCGTGTCTCACCTCGACGTGGATTATAGAGATTTGGCTGAGGAGGAAAGTTGTCTCCACGCTTCATCAGACCTTTCTAGGTCCTCAGCAGGATTGGCGAGGTGGCGTATCGCCTGGCTCTACCACCTCAGTTGCACCGGGTGCACGACGTCTTCCACATATCTCAGCTGAGAAGATACGTGCACGACCCGACGCACATCATTGACCATGGGGAGCTAGACGTGGATGATGGGGAGACTTTTGCAGAGGTCCCGGTAGAGATCGAGGATCGACAGGAGAGGGTCCTACGTGGGCGATTGATTCCTCTTGTGCGCATTAGATGGCAGCACGGGAACCTCCAGGAGAGCACTTGGGAGCGGGAGGCTCAGATGCATGCTCAGTACCCACATTTGTTTCCCTAGTTTATGATGTATCTTTACGGGGCCGTAAATTCCTGAGGTGGGAGTAATGTAAAGACCCGTAAATTTCAAGAAATTTTTTTTCTTAATTTTAATTGGAATTTTACAAGAGCGCAGTTTCTGACGGCACCTGATTCCGAGGACCTGTGTGCCCGAAATAATTTTCCGAAGTCTGGCTCGGGTACGTTCAGTTAACGGACAAGCAGGTTTTTCTAACTTTTGAACCGGTGCTCGGAATCGAATTCTGAGGGCACCGATGGAATCGGAACGCCAGTACTTTCTTAGAAACGCCTCTTCCAGAGTTGTGTTTTCTCGAGTGTGGTTTTTATTTTTGGGCTTAAAATTAAGAAATAAAATAATTGTATGACAAACTTTATTTTATTTCACTTATGCCACTTGGAATCCACTTGAAGCCACTTAAATCAGCTTAAGCTGAGTTGATGCGGAAAGGGTGCTATCCAAAAATATCCTACCCTCTTGGTGGGATATTTGTGAGGTGGGGCCCGCATGAGCCCACCGTTTTTTCCGCTAAGTAATACACCTGTGAAAAACCGTCATTATAAAGTTAACTGGCGCGTTTTCTTAAATTTCTTAACACACCATTTAATTGGGCAGTTTTATTCGTTGAATTAATTGGGTGGTTTATTCGTTGAAATTAATTCTATGAATTAATTTCATTCATTTCATAACCGGTTTGAAATCTGTTGGCGTAATAACAAAATAAGACAAACACCGACACCTTGAGGATTACACGTCGAGAGGCTTTTGATAGAAGTTATTGTGCCTTCATCCTCCTTCGCGAGGAACGCGAAGAACGCGAAGAACGCCGTCACCATCGAAGTTTGACGACGCTTCATCTGAGACGTTCTTCCCCGCCCCGATCTCCGATCACCAACCGCTTGAGGTAAGAGATTTCGGGTTTCTTTTAAAACTCCATTATGGTTTTTAACAACACACGGATTTAATTATTAAAATTAAATCTATTGTTCTTGAACCTCGAAGTTTGTCGATGCGCACCGTATTCCGCGACGACACGACACCCTTCCGCGACGACGCGACGCCCTTCCGCGATGACGCGTCCCCTTCTGCGACACGACGATCGCCTCCTTCCGCGGCGACCAAATCCGCGAAGAACCCGTGTGCGACGACTCGACGAGGTAGGGATTTAATTTGGATGTTTTACGTTCTCGTGTTTGTTTCCGTTCAAAATGAAGAACCCGGTTATTAAAAACAATTTTAATTCAATAAAAATTGTTTTCGGTTATGTATTCATGTGTTGAATAATTCTCCCATTGTTTTAATCTAACGCGGAGGGTGCGGGGAAAACGAACATGGCCCGACAACCCTCCGTCGTTCTTCGTTGTTGTGCCAATTTGGCGGGCGACGAAAAATCGTGACGCAAGGCCGATTTGATGACCCCGCAATGAAGAACGGAACCCGGGAGGAACAACGGCATAGACGGGACGGAAAACAGACCACCGGAGAAACTCCATTGGCCTGCGGAAGCTACCGGCAGCGCAGGTTGCCGGCGCGGCGGCGGTGGCCAATGGACCCGCAGCCGCGCGAGTCCAGCTCGAACACACGGGACGTGGCGACATGCCACGTCCGCCGATCCAGCGCGGCCCTTCAAGGGCCGCGGCTTCCTCAACCCGCGGGGGCGGCATCCCGCTGCTGCGGTGATCGGCCACTCGTCCAAGCCGAGCCTAGCCGGTCCGACCGGCCGGGCCGCGCCCTGGCGGGACCGGACCGGGTCCAGCCGGGTCGGGTCTACCCGGTTCGGCCGACCCAGGGGGGGTCGGCCCGGGTCGGTCCGGGCCCAGACCCCCTATCTTCGGACTAATTTCGGTATTTCGCTCATAACTTGATCTACGACCCTCCGAACGACGCGCCGTCAGCGGAAACATGATCCTTCAATCGAGACGGTCGTTTCGGTATATCGCACTCAAGGTTTCGGGATACTTTGAGTTCATCTGGGTTGGTTCGTACACGAAACAAACCGGGCCCTCGGAGCGGAAACACTCATATCTTGAGCTTCGGATATCTGATTGACATGCCGTCGACTTCGTTGAATTCCTCTATGTGAGAAGGATCTTTTGGATCACTCCGCCCGAGGTTTGGACGCAGGTGGAGTACGGTCGGGTTGGTTTTTCCTTAAAAACCAACCGGGCCCCTGGGACGAAAAAACCAATAACTCTCAGACCGGGCGTCCGATTGACGCGCCGTCTGCGACGTTGAGTTCCTGTTGATGATACGGATCTTTTGGATACATAAACCTCGGTCTTTGTGTCAGTTGATATATCAGCCTCTCGGCTCGTGGAGCGGACCCTCCCGAACGAGCTTGATATGTGCGGGAACACTAGAGTTGGCTGCGACTGCTACTTCGACAGCGACAACTGTGCAGAGATCCTCAGTGGACTGCGACGACTACAACACTCAGCGATCCCTTGTGGGTCAGTGCTACAGGTCCTGTGTGGGCCCGATCCTGTGTGGGTCCAATCCTGTGTGGGTCAGCGCTCATCGGTTCTGTGTGAGCCAACGCCTACATGTCCTGTGTGGGCCCGATCCTGTGTGGGTCTTTGCGGGGGTTAGTACCTTTCGATCTTTCGTGGATCCGATGACTTAGATGGATCAGTGATCATCTCTATCGTCATTTGAAAAAATATACCTGTGTGAGCTGAATCTTGTGTTACTCTCCTTTGTGGATTGTGTTGAGCTATCCTGTGTGGATTTACTGTTTACTCTCCCATGTGGATTGTGTTGTGATATCCTGTGTGGGTTTACGTTTTGCTTTCCTGTGTGGACTGGGTTGTGCTTGGGCTCAAAGGTTGGAGCCGAACGGGAATTGATGACTTAGGTATATGTATAGGCATATACCTAAGCAGTGTCGGTTGTTACTTCGTGATTGTATCTTTACTTTGTGGTTTATCCTTTGTGGATTCTGGGAGACCTTCGGGGGTTTCGGGGTCCCTACTGAGTAGCTTATACTCCCCCATGCACGGGCTATGCCCGCACTACGTTTTGCTGGTTGCAGACGACGGACGCGCTGATCGTGGTAGAGGCTTTCGGAGCAGGGCGGTACCTGGAGGTGGACCACTGGGCGGGACGTACTCAGAGCAGTCAGGTGGACCCGGGGAGTAGTAGTGGCTATCTGTACCCACCATTCAGGTGGGACTTCCAGAGGACGGCTTGACACTGCGGATTTTCTTTTCAGTTGGTGTTTTTCCCTTCAGTTGTACATTATAGTTGGGCTTATATTTCCGGCCCTTTTTTTACTTTCAGAACAGCCTGTCACAGTTTTTACACGGTGTTTACTTTTCCGCTTGCTTACTCTATGGTGCTTGTTTACTTTTCAAAGGCAATGACTTCCCTTTTTTCGGGATTTACGCCTTTGTGCTAGTCGCTAGCCCCTGGCCTATGGAAGGCAGGCTTGGGGTAGTCACGACATGGGCCCCGAGGACGGGTCGTTACAAAATCAACCCAGATTATATAGATCATAGATTCATATCAAATGAATGATATGGGACTGCTGCATGTTCAGGTAGTGGTCAAACTCCATGGTGTACCATCAATGATTTTTTTGACCAAGACCCCCACATTACCCTATAGTTCTAGGAATTCCTTCAATGGTATTTGGGGTTGAATATTAATATGATAATGACATAACACCTTCAATCGGATGGTTAGATAGAGTAGGAAAATCATATTTTGGAAGACATGATTTGTGCATGTGTTTTGGATTTTGAAGGTTCATAGTATATATTTTTGGGATTAGTTAAATTTTACTATAATAACAACTATAAATCTGATATTAAAATGGATCCATTTTATGGTCACTATAGTTGGATTTATCATTATTCAATTTGTTGGGTTGAGGTAGGTGAGACTTCACTTTTTGGACAGGTCCTGGTGCAAGATACATTTGAGAAGGTCGAGCATACCGGTTAGTGGATATTGATAGGTCAGAGCCTCCATAATTACTATATTGATTAGAGACATCATGATATGGTGTTTTTTGTGGGTGAACATGTGTTCTTGAAATTGGAAACTCATTTTGGTCTTCATCGTCTAGGGAAGCAGGGAATGATGATGCCGAGGAATGTCATACCTTTTGAGATAAGTGATAGGATTTGTAAAGAGAAAAAAGGTTATCATTTCCCTCTTAGTTCACCACAATTAATGAGGTGTTCCATGTCTTTCCATCGATTAAGTATAATACAGTCCCATCTCATGTGTTTAATTGATAAGAGTTGGAGTTGGAACCTGAATTATCAATGTTCTAATAGCCAATACAATTAATGGATTCACAAGAGAAGCAGTTTCATGGGAATATATTATATTAGTTCATTCCCTTTGGAAGAATAGAGGTTATCTGAATGATACATAGAAGCAATAGTCTTGTACTGAAAAACAATATCCATTTTTTACTGATCTAGTTCAGTATTGATTTTCCTATGGAAGATTGTTTTCATTGTGGTGAGAATTGTCAAATCCAAAACATCTTTTTCAGGTATTTTTCTATTTTATTTTGATCATTCTTTTTTTCCATGGTTTCCCTTTTTATTTTTAGTAAAATATAGTTGTTTTTGGTGGATAGAAACCAATGCATAGTTGGATCATGGTTATTAATGAACATGAGACCAGAAGTAAGAGATATAACTTATCACACAACCTCTGAACAGCCATGCATCTTATCCTAGGAAACCACGTGGGGTTCCTTGTATAGACAGAATATCCTCCACAACTACCACACGATAAGAAAACTGTGTGGAATTACCATGCAGATATTCCAGGACATTAAATATTTTTCCCTCTTCTATATCTAGGGTTAAACCCCCCAAACACCATTTTATCAGATTCCTTAGGATATCTCAACCTATGTGCACCTCTCCCTTCTTCCAACTCCCATGGAGCTCCATTTTTGTTCATTATTTGGTGCGATTTCTTTTTGGTTCTTCATGTAATTGTCTAATCCCCACAATTCCTCCTCTAATCTAGGGGTTTCTCTCTTATATAAGAATTTTCCGTTTCTCGATACCTTAGGTTCTGAATTTTGGGTTGCGTCATACTCTTTTGGGCTCAATCCCGTGGGGTGGGGATCGATTTTTCTTTCTGATGGTGCTGTTGATGAGCTATGAAAACATTGCAGCAGATTTTGGGGTTTATTGCACCAAAGGTAGGTGATTTCGTGGTTACATTTTTCTTTTGAAATTTATTAGGATTTCAGGTGTTTTTAGCATGATTAATAAACTATAAATGTGGTGGAAAAGTATTTTTTGATGTGGTGGGAGAAAAAATGTATTTTAAAATGGAGCTTTTATGTGAAAATGGTGTTTTCACGATGAAAGAGCTTGTTGTGTTCGTTTGAAATGTTTTATTAAAATATTTAATATCTTATTAAATTTTTTTTGTCATGAGGATCATGGTGGGAATGATTTTTGTTGGGTGTTGGGTTTAATGAGTGTTTTGGGTATGCAAATCGCAACATTTGCAAGTGTAGTGCCTTGTTTGTCTTTTGAAATGTGAAAAATTAAATATTATGTTACATGTGAAAATTATTTGAGAATTTTTGGAAGCCTTGGTAGCTATTAGGGTGGACTAGGACTAGCGTTCTTATGATACAATGGTGGATAGACCCAATTTTAATTAGCAATATTGAAGATGACAACACTAACTAAATATTGATAATGATTAAAGACCAATAGAATATTTGGCTATTTCATCTCTCTAGTGGAACATACATGGGAACATAGATATTTTTGGTTCATATACCACTTTAAACTGATATGTGAGGTTATATGGTCTCATTACTTGCTAGTCTCTATAAAACGACTCCCATGTATGGTTCCCTTTGACAATGTTGAGCATACTCTTAGCATATGCTGTGGATTTGGGTAACATAAATGGTAAATGCATTTTTATTTAAAATTTTATCTTTTTAAAAGTTTTTTTCATTAAAAATGATTTTCGTTAATTTTTCAAGAACATTAATTTCCTTTAGTGAACATTCATCTAATTTTTCTTTTAATGTTTAGAGAATGGAATATTTTGGGTGACATAATTCTAGGAATTGGCTCTACCATGATTACACCTTTGGTTGTAAGCATATTTGGTTATCTTTGATATTAAAAGAGTAAATATTGTGTATATTGTTGTTTAAGAAGGTAGTAATACTTTTAGTAGGTGTTTCTATGATGGCATTGTGTAGATTTTCCCCTTTCCTTGTAGTGGATTTTGGATAGCACTTTTGGTCCATTATATTGTAATATCTCTTATCTTTTTTTGTTCGAGCTTGTAGAAATAAATATAAAACATTAAATGATTTTTTTGGAATGAATTTCATGAATTATTTTATTTTATATTAATTGTTGTTCTATATTTTCATGTTAGAGAAAAATCATTCCCCCTTACTCATGAACTTGTTCCAGCCTGTGGAGATTGGAAATGCCCTTCGGGCATTACCATAGACTGGGTTGGTTGCTGGGTTTGATGGAGACCCATACTAGATCCTTACAAGGACAATTAGTTGGTATTAAAGAGAAATGTTCTCATATATTACTGTTTTTATTGTAGTATTTTTATACCATTTAGTTGGTATTATATTATGTTAAGGCTCTACCAAGATGGAATCTTAACAATCTATTCATGTGTTTATTATCAAACGAAAGATCATGTACATTCTGTTAGACTTGAATTTTTATTTCATTGATTATATATTTTATTGATTATATTTGTAGATTCTCTCAATAACATCAACAATAATATTTCTAATGTTTAATGGAAAGGGGTTTAGTCTATGGATATATATATATATATATATTATGTTTCCATATTTTCTATCATATGGCGAAGAAATTATTGACATTTTCAAGAATGGTGTAAATATTTCCGTGTTTGGGATAACATATACTCTATTAAATAAGAATAATATTAGGGTTTACAAGACAATATTTATTTAGTTACTCACGTTCATATCAAATAAAGAGTTTACACAAGCCATGGGGTTGAATGTAGACAATGGAAGATGGGTCAAATCCATGAAATTTATAAGAGAGAAAAAATGGTAAAGGGGTGTTGTTAAAAAATTGAAATGAAACATTTAAACATATATACATGGGAGAAGAGAACATAGTTTATATATTACACATTCAGGTTAAAATATATAATCTATTATGTTAGCTATATATATTTTCTTAAATATTATACCGTATTGATAATAATGATGAAAATCCTCCATTATAACTTATATTTGATTATTTATTTCATAGTTGGTCAAGATTTTAAATAGTAGTCCATTAAAAAACGAAATAACATATTTACTTTCAATGAGATGACTATAGAGAAAACAATAATAATAAAAGTGAAAAATAGAGAAGAATATGGATTTGAAAAATATTAAATTATTTTAAAATATTGATCCAAAAAAGGTTTGTAAGGCGGAATCCAATTCCAATGTAAGTGAAATGGATTTTAGTGAACTTATATTCTTGTTTTCAAAGGAATTAATTGAGTAAAATATCAATTTAATGTTAATATATAATTTCCATGTTTCAATTATGGGAATAGTGGATGCATTTTTTTGTAAAATGTGTTGAGAAATATTAAGCGGATGAACATAATGACCAATATAAAATGTCTTTAAAAAAAAAGGGGGTAAAATAATCATAATGATTTACATTTAATAAAATAAAAAGTAAATTCCTATATAAAAAAATATCAATTTATTAACAACATGTTTAGGATATGAAATGTGAATAAAATGTAAGAGGGATCATAGGAAAAAGGGAATGTAGATTTCTTAGAAAAAATAATCATCCCAATGTTTTTTAAAGTAAATAAGATGAATGATATAGTGAATAAATAATAATTTACTTATGATAAGACCGATAAAGAGATTCTACTAAATATATATCTTATGATTTTATTGAAGAAAATATAAATTCTTGAATGAGAGAAGAAGGCCTTAAAAGTTGATAAGGAT
The DNA here is from genome assembly GCA_963277665.1 of Viscum album. Classification (NCBI taxonomy): domain Eukaryota; kingdom Viridiplantae; phylum Streptophyta; class Magnoliopsida; order Santalales; family Viscaceae; genus Viscum; species Viscum album. Next base: position 685,732,782 of record OY728126.1, on the reverse strand, counting down.
TCATTAATAAAATCTATTGATTAGTTAAAATCTAATGATATTATAGAAATAAAATTTGACATCACACAAGTGATGTGAGGTCTCAGTGGAAAAATTTAATATAGGTACAAGATACTTGATATTACTTTAAAAATATCATTGAAAATAATGAGAAATTAAAACATCTTAAATATATATTTCAAAATTCCATGAGGATAACTGCCCATGTTTCTCTAAATTTACTTATTCAAGTTGGAAAAATATCTAAGATAATATATAAAGAATATAATATTTCAAATAAATAATGATATTGAACCATGGTACCCTAGAACAATATTTTGGAAAACTTGACTTACAATTAAAGAGGTCATATTAGTGATAATGGTAAGAATTAAATGAATGAATCACTTTTGAAATAATTGAATTCAAATTATTGTTGACTTTTAATTATTCCTATGAAAAGGGTCTTGTAAAAAAACAAAGTTACAAAAATATTATGTCTAATGGATAGGTTATGGTAAATATAGTGATATACAAATCTTTAGAAAATTGATGACATGTAACATATTTTAAATATTATTTATGATAAGAAGAAAGTTTTGATGAAATAATCTATTATCCAAGAACATTTATATTTTAAAAAGGTGTTTTTTATGTGGAGTTTGTGTACATAGAGAATATGTTCACTGATTGAGTATATCTCTAACTCAATAAAATAGAGGACATGATTCAACATGGAAAAAACCTATTGTTTCAAGATGAAATCTATGAAAATATCTAAAACAGATAGTATAATTCACAAATTAATTTAGTTTTCCTAAAAAAATCTATTGGTGGTGTAATAAATTTTGAAATACCAACAAAATATGTTTCACCATACTACAAGAGGTGTCAATGGAAAATGAGATTATGAAATATAAAATTAATAGCAATATGAAGAATTCTATAATGGTGGTTAATGTCATATATGAAGTTATAAAAGAAGAATATGGGGATACATGACATCAGTTTCTTATTACATATTATTTCAAAAAAATTATTTAAGTAAATTCAAATTTTCAATTAATGGGTTTAAAATATTAGAAATGATGTATCACATAATCATAAATGATTTTGAAAAAAAAATTGTAAAGGTATATCCTATGATGTTCTTTTAGTGGATGTGGGGATCCATAATTCATTGAGTGTCTCTATTATTTTTTATAACGGTAATTAGGTGATATTCTAGAACAATGTATGATTCATTAGATGATTAAATGGTGAAAAATTATTGATTATAGGGAAGTGACCAAATTAAAATATAATCTAAAAATTATATAAAAAATATAGTTTTAATGAGAAATAATGAGATAATTAAATTATGGAAGAAGATACTTATAGATTATGAAAACAATACATACATATTTTTCCATGTGTGAATATATTAAAAATATATCAAACATGAATCATGAAAGGATCATTACTTATTACAATGTACATAAGAATAAAATTAGACATATTATTGTGGAAATAAAGAAAAATTAATCTCTTGAGTTGGTGAATTTAGATGTGTGAGGTCCAATGAGTGTTTATTCAAACAACAAAGATAAGTACATCATGTAATATGTTTTCAAATTTCCTGACATGAATTATGTTTTTTAATGTTATGTATGTCGTATAATCAAAATAAATTTAAGAAAATTTAGATAATTGACAAAAATTAGGTAGGATTTTCTATTAAAAGTTAATAATTTAATGATGGTTCTGAATACAAGAATGAACAATATAATGTATAACTTATGAAACATTGAAATAACCTGATTATAGTGGTCTATACACACATATATAAAATATACTATTGAATTTAATTATTGGTGACATGGTTTACATAAGAAGAACCGTGTTTTATAGAATAAAATACAATAATTATTTCAGTGATTGATTAGAATTGTGATGATTTATGTTCTAAATTAGTGACTACATTGATAAAAAAATTTAACACACAATAGAAGTTATATTTTTTTAAAAAAAATAAACAATGATTGTTTGAAGTCATAAAACCTACCATTTTATAAAAAATAAGTGTAAATGTTTTGGAATGTTTAATGTGAGCAAATACGATGGTATACTTCTTGTATATACCCTCATTGGAAGAATTTACTGATTTTTAAATAATAATATAAGGAATACTATCATTATATTTTATGTAATTCTGTTTTAAAAACAAAATTATACAAGAGAATAAATTCCCATTGTATTTGAAATTCAAAGGGCTGTAATGGAAACCCCTTGAAAACCTGAGAGTATGCTATATGTAAAAATAATTTCTCAGAATAATACAGAATATTTTTAATATATTTTTGGTGAATAAGGTGTGTATTAAATATTTTTGATGTTATAAAGACATAGAAAATTTTTATAGTCTCAAAAAATACTAGGGGATAGTAGTAAGGGTGTGTAAACATGGAGATGTTTTATTTATTCAAATAAAACAAACATAATTTCCCAAGTAGAATCATTTCGTTGAAGAATCATTGAAATATTATGATTATATTTAAGTGATAGGATAATTTCTAAATAAAATTTAGGATAATGAAACATGGTAATTGATGTAACATCAAAAAAATTATATCAATATGAATTCAGTTGTTCATAATAAAATCGATGAGTAAGGTGACGTTTCATGGAACAAATCATGTCTTGTTTACAAGTAAACTATCAAATTAATGGTATTTATTTAAATGAGTGTTTGTGTCCAGTCACATGGATTGAAACAATCCAAATTTATATTGGGATTTTTTCTTAAACTACCTATATTTTTTTCCAATTGGAAATGTAGTTAGTGCTCCTTAATGGATAAATTGATGATTTTCTATGAGAAGAAGGAAAATATTCATAGTTACACTGTTTAGAGAGTTATAAATATTTTGATATTTTCAAGTTAAAAATGAATAAAATTTTATTTTTCTGTCATTAGAAAACAATGATAATAATTTACATAATAATTTTGGAGTTCATGTATCAATATATAACTCCAAACCTATAGGTGTTGAGACTATGTTATCATAGAATGAAACATGAATGATTTTGAACAAAAGTAGTTCCAAATGCTGATTAGTAACCTTCTTTAATAAAGAGTATTTTGAATAGATATTGTTTTAACAATTAACCTATTCGAAAAATACCTAAGTAAAATGAAGTAGTTTCATCTTTCTATTGGGATCCAAATATTTCAGGATATCAAAGGAATTCTTTATTATGGTGTCAGAAAATAAAAAGGTACATATCTTCTGTTTTTTAGAAAAAATGTTTCATATTGGGAAAGTTATTTTTTTGTGAAAAAATATTATACTTTTAAATGTAATGAACTTTTTAGAGAAATGATTGTTTATTAGACAACCATGAAGATCAATTATTCTACTCTTACATAAATATAAGCAATGTATATTGTATAAAATCATTAAATTAAACAACTTATTTTGATGAAGTCACATCATGTATACATGAGAGTGTATGATTTGTACCCATAAGTTATTAGTTTTGAAATCTAGTGAAATATCAAGATATCAATGAAACTGGTGAAAATTTTATATCTAAATAATATTGACTTTAAGTACCATTTCATCAAGGAGAAGGAAGTGTCTGGTGTGATTTTATTAGTTTTTAATCAATTAACGAGAAAGTTGCAGATTTCATGAAATAAGTAATATTTAAGGATGAATTCTACCATTTTTTATTTTAATTGAGAGTTATTTATATTTTATAATCGAATTATGTTTTATTTATTTATTTCCCCTCCTTCATTCCAACATATTTTATGAGTAATGGAAAAAAATATAAAAGAACTATTCTACCAATTGTGGATAGACTCATGTTTCATTCTATAAATGATAATTACATGAGAGGAGTGGAAGAAAATATTTTTATAAATGTGGAGTCTTTTGGTGGTTTTTAGATAATGTTTTAGGATTATATCATGCATTTATTCTCACATATAGAAAAAAATGGTGATTATTGATGATCCCTTGGGACTATATTAATGAGTCTTTATATCTTGTTGACGTTGATGATTATCATGATTTGACATAAAATATGGGATTTTCTGATTGGATATCGAATAATGTATGGTAAATATAAAAAGATTATTTTTTCAAATAGGTTAGAAAACTCTCAAAATAATAATTCTATTTAATAGAGTACTGTTTAGATAAACTTCACGTTGGAGGAAAGATTTGATATGTTTTTTAATGTAATATATTAATGATATTTTGGTGTATTGTTAATTTATTTATTTATTACATGCACAAAGATTATTGATATATTAGTTGAAATTGAGATATATGCAATGGATTGAGGGAATTATGATAAAGAGTCAAAACTAAAAATTCTACATCATATCAATATTTTGTTTTTAAGAATTCAAATTTTCTTGTGAAGTGTTTAAGGGAATGCCAATGTTTTTATCAGTGTTATCTCATGAATGTTACTATGTATTTTATGGGAAGGCCCAAAATTTTCAATTCATTATCCATGGATATCCATGAATATTCACAAATAAAATGTTCGGTAACAACAGGGTTCCATTTAAATAATTTTAAAGAAGTACTATTAATTCACAAAGTGAATTTATTCTCCAAACATGACTAGTAAATACCATTTTATAAGGAAAAATTCAGATTAAGAAATATAATGAAGTAAAATTAATATAATTCATAGTGGTGTTCTACTATTACTTGTTCTTGTAAAATTACCATGCCCAAGATACCCAAATAATAGTAGATTATTGCTCAACAATACCTTATTCATACCTCCCAATCCCCAGAGGTTTGTGTAAATATTGAGGAATGGATATTACCAAAATGTGAGATGGTTTTATCTCTTTAAGAATCATATATAAAATATATTTACACAAAAAACATGGAAAATCATTTTCAATATTATAATGAAATTAATGACTAACCTATAAATAAATATAAGAACATAAAAAAACTCCTAATAAAACAATAAATTATAATTACATGCACCAAAGAACATGTGTATTCCAAAAACACCACAAAACCATCCAGAACATATATTTTACCAAAAAACATGTCTTTTTTGCAAGTAAAATAATAAAAATATTTATTGAAAAAAGTTAGTATTCCATAGATGTAATATTGTTCATAGGATTACTATAGATACACATATTATTCAATTCATGTTGGACCCAAAAAATATCTAAAGATATACAAGTTAAAAAATCACTATATGGATTATGAATTCTCATGCTCTATTGAGTGTCCATACCCTTGATCATATGAAAAAGAATCTAAAATAATCTTATAAGGACATAAAACATACCCAATATGTTGTAACCAACCCACCCCTACCAACTTGTCAAATTTTTAAGCAAATATAAAAAAATATATTGAAAATGAATAATATTACAAAACAATTTACATGTTTATCTTGATTTACTAACTTGTATAATGGTATAATTTGTAACTCATAAAATATGGCAGATCTAAACCAACATTAGAAAACTTGATACCAAAAATACATAATATATAATGAGGATGTAATGATCCTATATAATTAAATAGTTCACATGGGAAAGAGAATCATTTATAAAAAATTTGAGTAGAATCTATGTCTTTTCCTTTAAGGAAGGGTATAGTATGTTAAAGAACTATAAACCTATCTTATTTCATGAACCAAATAATCAAAATTAGGTATAACTACTCTTTATTCTTATAATAAACATTTTACCCTTTTAACATGATCACTAATAATCATACTCCATATATAATAAGTAATTATTTAATGAATAAACAATATATTAGAAATCATTAAGTTATACTAGAAAATCAAATTTAGAATGATCAATAATTTCATTGAATATATGCAGACAATAGCTAATCATCACTATTGTGTCCAATATGTCTGATTTCAATTGAAATAATTAGATATAGCATAACTAGTATATAAACCTTGGAAAGAGTAAAATATAAATATCATCATATGAATGTTTATATAAAATCGTTGTTCAAACCAAACAAACCATTGTTTAAATATTTTTACTTTTAAATTATTTTCTTATGAATAAATTTGATTTTATAGTGATTCACTCATTCCCATACAACTTCTAGTCCATCCCAATGGAATTATAAAATAAATGATTCTAAAATTCCCAAAAACACTATAAAAAATTTCTTTAAGGTCCAAATTAAGAAACATTTTTCCACTAGAATTATTAGTTCAGTAAAACCTATAACATCTCAATGAATATGTTTCTACCAATCTAAGGGAAGAAATATTCAATGTAAAACAAAATAAATACCTTCACTTTCATAGGTTAATATATTTAAAATACATAAAATATTAAATTCATGTTTGAATGATGGATCTTTTGGATTATTATATATAATTAGTTCATTTATCTCACTAACCTAATGAAGAAAAAAACGAAGATTAGCCTAGACCAATAACCAACCCACCACTTTCTGAAAATGATCCCTCGTAACCTCTTAGATGTGACTTGATAAACATTGAGAATGAATTTTATTATGGAAAAAGGATAACATTAGGATCAATGGGGCTTGTTTATGGCTAAAATTATCCAAAATCTAATGATAAGGGGTTATAAGGTGCTATGTTTTATTGTTACGTTACTAATTTTCCCTTGTAAAAAAAATTTGGTCGTCAACCATGAAAGTTTTCAAATTCTTATAGGTACCTAGCAGTGTAAATAAAAATATTATATCCAACATGATACCACTAAGATTAAAATTTAGGAAAAAATCGCACAATGATATTCAAGAACTATGGATCATATTCTCCCTCCTTCAACATCATTCCAAAATCATTAATCCTATAAAGGACTCATTTTATATAAAATAATGAATTTATTAACTAAATATAACTTTGATAACAAACCAAAATAGATTACAATAACTAAGAAACACAACACCATTTGGATTATCATCCTTGATAAGCTTTATAAAGGTCCTTAAATAAAAACATTCAACCATTGAACCAACATAGAATCTTTAAATTTACATGTTTCAACATTAATATTTCCATGAAACTGTCTAAATTGAACTAGTGGATTAATCATTCCATGTACATATCTTTACACTGATTGAAGATATATATGGGTACTCCACATAGGATTAATTTAACTCAAGTTCTTTGTAATTATATTAAATCACATTCATTGGTTTAGGTATATGTTTTCTCAGTAAAGAAACATGAATGTTTTTATTCCTGGTAATCATCATTAGAATAGAAGTGTGCTCTTAAATATTTTCCTAAATTTGGACCAAAATTTACAAGGGCCCAATAAATGTTTGTGTGAACTTTCTGTATTCTTATATCTATAAATGTCCCAATACTCTTGAAACATGAATAAATGACTTATCACCAATCATAAACCCTAATGTTCATCAAATTATGATCCACATATTAAATTTAGAATATTTAGCTAGCGATAAAACATTCATAATTCATTTTCATAAGTTATTTCATCCCTAGAATATCATTAGGCATGAATTTAAATGATTTACCTATTTTAGTCTAGTAGATCGGGGATCAAAAAGATCTATCATAAGGTAATTTAATCAGTTATTTTTCTGTATGACTGGTACATGTTATTGTATAAAAATTATAAAGAAATGTTATTATATTTCCAGGAACATTAATATTAAAAAATATTATCTTCATGTATTTTTTCATGAATATGAATTGTTCTCATAGAATTTCCACTGGGATTGGGGTGAAAATATACAATCATTTTTAACTAAACATGTAATTTTTTCTATAACTGATTCCATAATAGATCATAAAACATTGGGCATTTTATAGGTTTCATTTTAATATCTTTATTAAAAAAAAATTAATACAATAATTTAAATTTTATTTTTCTTATATGAATATTGTAAAAAAACTTATACTATAATCATTAATAAATAGAATAATTTATCTCTCAGTGTGCATTACAGAAATATTTTTGTGACCACATAAATTGGATAAAATTAGTCATAAAGGATTTAAAAATAATTACTTATTTAATTAATAAAAAAATATCACAATTCATCATATACACATGAATCATAATTATTCTCCTATTAACAGCAAGGATTCAGAATTTTTAATATATCCTTTAATTTTAAAAAATTATATATTGTTTGATGAGGGATATGTATAAGCCTTTAATGATAAAGTTATTTCTTCTTTTATAATAATGATACATATATTCTCCATGCAATATTCTTGATATGAGTAATTATTTATTCTCTAATAATTAATTATTTATTTTCTAAATTTTTCTTTGAGGTAAGATTTAATTTTGATAGAATATAACTAAATTTCTTATATTAGAATGTTGAATCACAGACATAATATTATGTATTAGACCATTTAAATCATGAACATTCTTATTATTTAATTTTTTAGTATTTTATTTTTTTATACCTCTTTTTATTTCTAATATTCCATTATTTTAAAAAAACCATGCCATTAAAAATTCCTTTCATATTATTTAATAAGTAAAATTTTAATGTCATTTAAGATGAATAAACACTATCAGGATTTTAGGTGCTGGTGTTTCTCATTGATTTGAGACATATTTTGGTCAATATTTAGTTCTTATAATTTATTCAAGAGATACCTAGTCTGATTGGGACATAGAATGATATGTCCTAATTTATTTCATAAAAGAAATTTACTTCATTGGATTATAATTCAAATAGGTAAAAACAATTCTTAAATTGAATAAAATTTGATATCAATTCTTCCATTACACCTTGATTTTTATTGTAATTTTTCTGATTTATAAACTACCTAAATTTCACATCCTTATAAAAGAATATACAACAATTAAAAAAATATAGAAAAAATTGATCCTTTAATGAGATGTTGGAAATTGTATCATCCTCTTTTATTACCTCTCATGTCATTATCTTCTAAAGTAACTTTCAATAAATTTATAATAAGTCATTGTTTGACCATGATATCCCAAAAATTGATACATCATGAAGGGAAAAATTTCATGTAATCTATTCCCATATTTGTATCCTCCAAGTAGACTCAGAGTTTTTTGGGACTTCCCAATGTTTTATATTTATCAACAATGTATTTTTTTTGAGATATATTTTATATAATATGCTTTATATTTGAATGTTTTTCACTCATAAATGACTCTACCATTTCCCATATACATGTGCCTATGTTCATTTTGGATTTTATCTGCACTTCTTTTACTATGTGATACTCTCTGTATGAATTATTTATTAAAGAAATTTTCAAATTGTAAATTTTTCATGCCATAAAAATATTTTATTTATCATTATGTTTGTTTTTTTGGGTAAGAAAAACATATTCAATGGATTTAATTGTTTTAATTATCTATTTTATTTTAGAGTTAATGTCATAAATCACACATTCTTGTTATTCGATATTTACATCAAAATTAATTTCTTCTATGAATGTATTTTTAGATATCTCATTTTCATACAATAAATTCCTTATCAACTGGATTTTAAATTTGAGCTTGTTAATACATTCTGATGATCCCTTCGAAATCCTACCAATTTTCCTTTTTCCATTGAGCTTCTAATTTCTAAAGTTCTTTTATGATTATAATGTTCATGGAGACAAGTCCTTAACATTGAGCATCATCATAAGTTTTAGATTTAATTTTCTCAACCATTTACATCATTATATTATTCCTATATAAGATAAATTATGCTTCACCAGGTTCAAAACATCCGTTTACTTAATATCCACCTTTTCTTACAATTCATTTTTTTTGAAAAATACTTTTAGATGAATTTATATGATTTATTATTATTTTTTGATAAAATATTATCTATCCATTTTGCACAACATCAAATATAGAATTTTAAAAAGTATTACATGGAATAATTGCTGATATATTCTAATTTTTTTGAAATTATTACAATACAATATTATCTTGCCTTCATACCAACCTTTCCTCACTTTACATTTTTTATTACATGTAAAAAAATATAACTAATATGTTCTTAATTTATTATGATCATGTTTATTTAGGATACTAAAAAAACTACGTTTGATGTATTTTAATGATTTAATTTATATGTTCATTAAACTCAGTAAAATATAATATGATAAAAAAATGTTATAAAAATATTCATGAGATATGTTTTGAATATTTTTTTATTCCATTGCCTCTAACTTCATATTTTATAACTGTGAGAATAACCTAATAATTTCACCAACAATTTCAGCCACTATCATATAATTATTGTATCTCTTAAAATTCAAATGTTATAGTAGGTTAAACAATAAAGGAATGAATTTGGGATCATATTCAAATAATAGAATTTCATTTCTAGAACTTACTCCTTTCATAAGAATTTAATTTGACAATTCTATATGGAGGATATTTTATTATTTTTCTATATCATTGAAAATTTTACTATTGGATTTATTCATTGATTACTCTATTACATCACGAACATGTTTTCCTTGAATTATATTTTAATTAATATCCACAAAAAGAGGTCATATGTATGATCTCGTCTAGTTTTTATAAATCTATAAATTACCCCATCAAATTACGGAGCCATTTTATATTGACAAGAATCACCATGATTTAAAAAAAGTATTAATTAATTTAAAATCTTGAATATTCTTTCAGTAATAAATATTTTTTCAACCAATGGCCAAAATACACACTAATAGGTTGTTGAATTAGGGTGTTATGTATTTATCCTCATCTAATGGATTTGGTTCTTGTGTTGGTAATTTCCCTTTTAACCTATCAATTTAATGCATTAAAAATAGAAAAAAATATAAAATAAATGTAGAGAAATGAAGATTTATCTTGGATAACCACAAAGGGTTACTCCAAGGTGAAGATTCCAATGTAGTGTCAACATAAATTGAGTAATAACAACAGAATTTAGATTATTATAATTTTTAGTAAAGATATGATATTGATACATGGAGAGTTACTATAGTGTATGAATTTTAATATTTTAACACACGAAGTCTTAAAAAGAGAAAGCTTATATACTGTCAATGGTATTATCACTTTTCTTCCATTCTTCTAAATAACTATAGAGATTTAAAATATATGGCCAACAGAATAATTATATAAATTATATGAATCCTTTAAAAATAATCACTTTTTAATTGAGGTTATTCAATGATATATTATTTCATAATATTTGATTTATCACACGAATATCTTCAAATATATTTTAATACGTAGGAATCCAAAATAATTTAGTTCTTATTTTTTATTCATAAATGATTGATTGAAAATATTTTTTCACTTATTATCGAGGATTTCCCAATTTTTTACTCCCTTACTAAAAATATTTTAAAAAATTAATCTTTATAATTATTGCAGAAATATTCTATTGGTTATAGAATATTTTTCATTTAAAATAAAAATATATTTCTCTGACATTAAATTCCACCCAAAAATAAATATATTCGATTATTTCAATAAATATTAAAATCTTATCATTCATATTTTTAAAATAGCTACAATTTTGATCATAAACATAATAGAGAGAAATATTTCAATGCATTTCCCTAGTTTTTTATATCAGTATGTCTATAAGACCCAAAGGATTTTCTATATTTAATTCTCCCTGAAAAAGACCATTTTAATATTCCAAATAAATATCAATTTAATTCTCCATTAAAATAATACATTTATTTATTTTTTTTAAAAAATCCATGTGTTTTTACTTATACACATTTGCATCATAACATGAAAAAATTCATGGTGTTATGGGTTATTTAGATTATAATAAAATTATAATTTTTAGTCCCATAGTTGGGAGAATTTTCAGAATTTAGACTTGTATTTAAATTCAATGTGATGTAAAATATATTTTTGTGTTTAACATGTAATTATATTCTAAGGAGGTGTCTAATGCGATTGAGATATTTTAGAAGAAGGTGTAGGGGTGTTTCTTTGAATTTTTTTATATAGGTGGCATGTCACACCAAAATGAGTGGTTGTTTTAGTATATATTTTTTTATGTGATAAATTCATTAATGTAAATTAAAGGATATGAACATGAATAATACCCCATTTGAAACAATATTAATGAGAATTAACTTCTATATCTTGGGGTATTCCACATCATAGACTATGAATTTCATAACGGGGAGGGTGTCCCTCACGTGTGAACTAAGTGCCAACGTCTAGCTTGGATATGTAAGGGTTAATTATCAGATACATTGTAATGACCCTGAAGTATGTAAGGGTTACCCAATATTTCATAAGGTTCACCCATTAATGTGAAAGGGTGACCTTCGATTATGTAAGTGTATACTAAGATGCAATGTATTATATGTATAGTTTATTCTAGATGTACATAAGAGATGCACAAACCTTATATGAAAGAATTTAGAAATGTATCAGAGTCTCCCTATGGTGCATATAGTATGTAGACCACATACATTTGGGCACTCAACTCAATATGTAAGGTTTTCCATGAATAAAAACCTATACATAAGGATTAATATACTAGGGTATCCTTTAGTTATAGATTAAAAATGGTGAAATGTTTTCAATTGCATTGAGATACATAAGGCATACCTTTCCAATATATAATAGTTATCAGAATTTATAATGTTATAAATACATAAATTTTACAAATATATATAATTATTATATATAAGGGTTATTTAATTTGTATGTGTTTATCTATAGTTTTCTTAATTGAGGGTGGTGACATGGGGAAACCGTTCCACTTTGTCCTGTTCTATGAGTGTAAAATAAGGGGAAAAACTTATACTACTATGGATATGATATATAATGGAGGGTTATTTGGATTTATCTTCACATGGGTACCCTATGTCATTTTTCCTATGTAACATGGAGCTAGAGGTTTGGGTTATGAGTGTTTTTTTACATAAATGTTGTGTTCCAAGCTTATACTCGAAGCGACTTGTTATGAGGGGTGGAAAATTTGTATGCATAACAACATGAACTATATGGGTCTCACAGAGATAGTTTCATTTCCCAATTATAAAATAACCAATGTCAGGATGATCTTTTAATTCATTAATATATAATTTTACTTTGAAATTACTCCTTTTTGTGGTACCCTAATGAGGGGAGGCTGAGATCATAGGCCCTTGTTCTCATATCTTTCTAAACCTCCTTAATATATGGTTATTGGATGTTACATCAATAATTATTTAATGTTTTATTTTATTCACACTCAAATTTTATTATTATTCGTATTTTCTATTTATTTTGGTGCCTCAAGCATTGTGTGTGGGTGAAAATATAACTAGAACATTTTGGAATCAACATGGAATTTTGGGACTTTTCTTGGGGTTTCTTATTTAAATACCATGAGGATACACTTACTAAATTTAATGTCATATATTTATGTTAATATAATTAAAAAATATATTTAAGTTTTTCATAAAATTATTTTCCAATTTATTAATAAATTCATGTAAATTGTTGTGGATTTCACATGTTTGACGTTCAAGTTGATTTTATGGGTCATGCACACCACTTACCCGAAGGATTATAATAGGTGAGATTGGATAGAGCTTAATATTTGGTTATTCATACATTTTTAGTATTAATTTCTTTTTATTTTATCTTAAAATTATTCAAATATGGTTTATAATTAATTTTAATGATTATTTATAGAGGCATGGTCGCATGTTATGGATTTTGGAGAATGTGCAAGATTATGTGAAGGAAGATAAGATTTTCAATAAAGAGATAACTCTAAATGAGGTAGGATGTCCCTAAAATCAAGTATTATGTTTTTTAAAATTTTATATGTGTTCTTACCATTTATATATGATTATCCATAAAGTATAATATATTTGTTTTTTCATAAGAAACCATGATTAGAATATATGTTTCCCTCTTCATGATGGGTCACTAAACATTATGCTTGATTCCTTAGTCACTTATGGTCATAGAATTCATCATAGATAATTTTTTATGATATATAGACCCTTTAGTGGTAAAAATTCAATGATTAAACATATTATACCTTTCAATAGGTGTTCAATTCGAGCAAGAGAGTGTGAAATATTTGAAATTTTTGGCACAGGATAAGGAAAAAAATACATGAATTATACATTATAACCTTTTTGATCTATTATGATAGTATGGTGGATTATATCCCCCACACTAGTATTTAGTTATTCTGTTTAGTTAAATTCAAATAGGATTTATGTATTGGTTGGGAATAATAGGGGAGACCAAGAAGGAATTTGTATGTGAGATTACTTATAATCCATCCCTTATGTATTTTAAAAAAATTTAGAACCTATGTGGATAATTATACCATGAATAGAACATGGGTATATAGATAAATTATATTATCCTTGAGAAATAGTCCAAGAGCATAGAGTTTATAATAAGATAAGGAACCCATAAAGGGTTTACATGCCTTGATGTGACATTAGAGAGAAGAGCTGGTTCCCTAGTATTTTGTTAAAAATGGATAGAATAATAACAATAGGGATAATGTTTCAAATATTGAGGCCTTATGATATATTAATTTTAGAATAAATTTAATTTATTCGACATCTTATAATACAAACAACATAGAGTTTAAACAGAACATGATACTCTGTTATAATATTATTAAATAATGTGACCATTATATCCTGGATGTTTAGTTTGAGAGTATGAATAGTAATAACTACATTATTAAAATTATATGGTTTACACAAGTACAAAATTATTATTTTGGTCATAAGTTGATTTTAAATTAAAAATAAACTCATTTGAAATTAAATCAAATGTTTCTATGAAAAACACTTTATTTGTACAAATATTTTTTATCTTAATAAAATAACTTCATTGGAATTGGTAAATTTATTTAATAATTACTATATATATATATATATTATAATCTAATTTTTTATGTTTTGAGTATTATATTTTCAATGTTTGGGATAAGAATAAACAGAGTTTTATGCTTAAAAACTATATTTTTTATCTTAAAAGTCGATTTCATTACATCATATGAACATTAGTTAAAATTAAACATTTCACAAATTTTGGAAATTAATTTGAAAAAATAAACATTATTTTTAATGAATCATTTAAGAATTATCTTAGAGATACTTTTTAATTATTTTCTAAAAGATTAATTTTTTAAAAAAAAATGAAAAATTCCATTTTGTTTAAAATATATACCAAGTTTCATTTTATTTAAAAAAATTATTCAATGTAATATTTTTTAAATTATATAAAAATAAATAAATTTAGGATATTTGAATGAATTATATGTTAAATTTTGGTACAAAAATGTTTTTTTAGTTTTAAAACTTTTCATTTGGAAAACCATATCTTCATTGAATCTCTTAGTTTTTTTATTTTATATTATATCATTTCTATGGATTGAATATGAATAACTGTATGAAATATTCAGAATCAAAATAATTAATATTATCTAAATAGTTCAACATAATTTGTGTTCATAATTAATCGTAAAAATAGAAAATGTATGTTGTCATGGTTATGGTTAAATGGAGTTTATTGGGGGGTTAAACTAAAAAGATAATACTTACAATGACATAAAACTAGACTAATTTATATTTTATAGATGTATTTAGACCTTATCCCATCCATTTATTGATAAGTACTCATTTTTATTCTTGTTTCATGTGAAAAACATGGGTATCATTTATTCTATTTAAAATTTCATGTTTGTCCTCTCCCCCACTATTAAAATGGAAACTCCTCTACTCACATCTGCACACATTCAATGCCAATTTTATATTCCAATTCATATCCAAATAAATTTCATAAATACATCCCCAATACCTTTACTTTCTTATTTTATCAAAAAAAAACCTAGAAAATAATTTGTGATAAATATAAATAGGTTCCTTAAAGATGAGGTATAAATCTTATCCATGCATCTTCATTTTATTTCTTCCTCGAACCACTTAAAATATTATCAAAACCTGATGAAATTAAAAATCTATATTTCATATTAAGTGGTTAGGTAAAAATAATTTCATTACCTATATGAATCTCATATTTAGGAAATGGTAAACTAAATAGTCAATCATGTTGATGGTGGACTACCGCCTCATGAACTAATGTAACTCATTTTACTTCAACACCTATCACAGTTTAATGGAATGATGGATTTCAAATATATATTTAATATTTTGTTTAAATAATAATGTATATTTAATTATAATTTCAAATATATATTCTTACCTTCAATTTTTTGAAATAAAATAATTGTGTCCATGGGTACGATAAACTAAAACCTCACGAAGTGATGTAATTAATTTTCAATTATAGTTTCAATTAATGATAGAAAATATATATTATAATGAAAATATGTGATATATAATAATTAATGATTATTATATAAATGTGAATAATTATTTTCCTTTATTTCATTGATCAATCAATAAAAATTAATACAAAGTTCAAGCGTACATATGACCAATCTTCTCCATTAATGATGTAACACATTATTCAATATAAAAATTTTATGGATGAATATAAAAATTTATAAAATGAATATATATATATATGATAAATCATGATTAAAATTAGCGATATTATATAAAAATAATCAATTCAAAATGAATGAAACTACCAACCTAAAAAATATAAGAAAAACAATGCAGGTATCATCCAGAACTGTGCTTTTAATAAAGAATTATTAATAAAAGGGTGATAAAGGTTATAATAAAAGCTTATATGTTGATATATATGGTTTGTAACTATAAAATATATTTAATAAATCTATATTTATTATATTTGAGGTTATCAAATGTATGAAAAAAAATCTAACCTGAGGTAATGGGATTCCAAACCCAATTTCATTCACTATGTTATACTTCTACATCATTGATTGTATTATTCAAAGAATATGAATTAACTAAAATTTTAATATTTTATTTCTAATATTATTAATGTGAAATTACATTTTTTACACATAATATCATTATTTATTAACATGAAGATCGATGAATTGAACATTGTAAGGGTTTTGATCTCTAAACTTCCTCATTTGAGGCATATGTTTTTTATACACCTAATGTTTTTATTTGGTGTAAAAACATTATATTTTCAAATTTATATAATTATTCTAAATATATTCATCGTATTTTATTATTTATTATATTTTATTTACACCAAGGGTATTTCTATTTAAATTCTACAAAAGTGTTTAGGGTTTATTTCACAATCTTGTCACTTTAATCAAGGTTGTTTATGAATTAATTTCAATTTAATATTATTAATTTATAATTTTATAATAATCTCATTTAATTTTACAGTACTATTAAAATTCATGACATATTCAATTATATATTTAATTTTCTCTCTTTAGTACATACAATTATTGATAAAATATTTATAAATAAATCCAACATTATTTCTCTATTCTGTTGAAAATCCTATTTCTTTCATATCCATGTCTTCAATAATTTTTTTTAACTTTTTTAACACTATAAAAAGGATTTATTAAATAATTTTTTTCCCATCCTGGAAATTTTTATAAAATGGGTTGAATATAATATTTTTGTTGTTCCCCAAATAATATACTTGTGACTTTTTACTAAAATTACGGAAGGAATCTTTTGTTTAAATTTTATGACATGTATAGAATTTTCAGCCATTACAACCACCAAATATTCACATTCACAATCACTTTCTTTTTTATGATCTTGTCGAATATGTATGTTATTTACAATCACTTTCGTTGTTTATTTTTTCTTCATTTAGTTTCCCCTGAAATATTCACATTCTTGTGATCATTGGAAAATAAATTTTCATTAAATAGTATCATATATATTATTATTGATTAAACAATATATTATTCAAATTAGAGAATTTCACATTTAAGGTTATTTAATTTTTTTAGGAAATGATGATATTCTTTATTCTTTATTCAATATATGTAATAATAGATAAAGAATTTGTTTTTATAAGTTAAATTGATGATTCAATATATGATGAATTATTTGGACATATAGTTATATATGAGGCTTGGTTATAGATGTCCCCTAGATATTTGGGTTGTACCATTAGATGAATTAGTTGGATAGACTTATTTGAATGGTTTTTTACCCATAGTATTAAACTGTATAGGTGAAAGATCTTGACGGTAGTGGTATCATGATTCCAGAGATCATGACCACCAATATTAATCATTTTTTTATTGATATTTCAGTTGTTATTATAATCCATGATAATTTCACAGTGATATTATCTATGGAAGAATCTCATTCTCAATTTATTGATTAAATGGAATGTGTTTTCATTTATTTACCTTGGAATATTGATTATGCTTCATTGATCATACTTTATTTACACACATTTGATTCCAATGTTTTTATTTCTTACTAAGAATTTGTGGTCAACCATATTTGTTCCATTTCCTGAAAATCAAAGCAATATTATATGAAGAACATGAAACGATATTGTAGAGGTAATAATGTTATTCAAAAAAATTTAGTTTTTATTTTCATATGTAATATGGGAATAAAGTATGTATCTAGTTTACAAACACTACTAAATTATTTTGTCATTCTAGATGAAAACGTTTTTATTTTATTCCAAAATAGTAATTTAACATATCGCTTTAGTACAGTGAGGTCAGGTTCATTCTAGTTGATATCAGATATGTTTATTAAAAAACATGGGATCTAGATTTAAGAAAATATATTTTAGAGAAAAAAACTCTATGAATAAATTTGAGGATAAAATTATGTATAGGATAACAAAATAAAATTATAGTAAGGTTGATATCATGTTATTTTAGAAGAAATATGTCCATGTATATATAACATAAGTGGATGCAGTTTTTGTATGGTTTCATCTGGGAGTAATGTCCTTGAAATAGTTGGTCAAATATATATTCAACATCATTATGTTGTGTAGTAATTGTACTCTTTCATCTCAACTTATGTGACACTCATGGGGGTATTCATTGGTTAATTAAAATTCTCTATATGAACCATGATGAAGGAAATGATTAAATCATGATCATGGATGACCAATATTAAATAAAAGGATTACAAATTTTAATATAATTTTTAATTATTTCCACATCTTATAAATGATTATGTGGTTTTACATTATTCTAATTTTTTTCACAGAATGTTTTTTGGTTTTACTTAGTGGATGAAACCTAAATAATTCATGATTATAATAGATGATGTGGGGATAATGAGATATAAAATGGGGTGACGATTGGAGTGAATGATATCATGATTATGCCTAATTAGTTATCACTATATATGATTAAAATACTAAAAATTAAAATACTATTGAACTAAAAAAGGATAAATTTAATTGATTACCCAATTAGTAGAGACCATAGATAAAAAAAGGCTCAATTTACTCCATGAGATATGTGTAGAAAGATAAACCTATGATAATTCCTCAAATGAAAGGGGAAATAATTTATAGGTGGAAAGGAAGGGCATCATTAAATGACTTGTCACATAAAAATTATATTTCAGTAGAGAGAAATAAATTTAATCATTGAGATACATTAATAGTATACTATCTTAAATGTGGTGTATTTAGGCATTACCTAAGTAAATGTTATCTTTTAACTGTTTATTCTTAGACCATAGATTGACCAATATCATATCAATCATTTGAGTAAAAGGGATGATGTATTTATGAGTTGGTATTATTGAACTATGATGTAGAAGTATTTTTACTAATGGTATGTTGGTTATAAGAATCAGGAAATTCAACACCCCAATATTTCATAGTATGTTATATTTCTTCAAATTAATTGAATAACTTTCACGACATGCAACACTATGTTCTAGCACACCATGACTTACCAAACTAGCCAATCAAAAGAGGTTATGAATAGTATTCACTGAATTGTGAACCTTATATAATTTTTTTTATAGAACCCATGTAATGAGTTTCTTAGACATAATTTAAGAACAAATACATTTTTTCTGATAAAAAAAGTACTTTTCAAAATATGAAATTTTACCACCTTGTAATGGGGAATACATTTTAAATCCAATATTTGAATCTTTTATATATTAAATTTGACAAAACAAACTTCTTCTTTATAATCAGGACATAAGAATTTAGTTTCAATAATGTTTTTTCATTTTTATGATAACTTTCATATTTGGGTGAATAGTGAAAATTACTATATTATAACTACGAATAAATTTTTTAATCAAAATAATTTGCAGTGTTAAGTTAAAAATTTTAATGGTTTGGAAGTATAAATAGATATATTTTTACAATTTAAACCAATTATGTTCCTTGTATGTTATTTCACTTTGATATTAGACATAAACAATTGTCAAACATTTGATAGTTATTATTTTTTAAAAATACGCCCTTTGGTTTTGACATCGGGAATTAATATTAAATTAATAAATGAACTTCTATGTTTTGAATATGGTAAAATAGACTTCATTATTGAATTTATAATATCAAAACTATCTTTGGGTTAATTGTAGTAATTTTTTTGAAAAAATTTAATTTTTGATGGATAGTGAAAAACACTAAGTTATAGTCTAAAGCCAAATTTTAATTTAAATAATTATTTATTTTATTTAAATTTAAATTAGGTAAAAGTATATAAATAATACCTATATAATTTCAATGTAATTTATAGGATTCAGTATATAATAATTTTACATATATAAAAATTTTATTGAACTTTTCACCGTATTTTACCCATCTCGTAGGTGTATTTGAAAATTCACATAAAACATAATTTTACCACTTCTCGGAGTTAAATTTCAAAAATCTGAGTGACACTGTTAATATAAAGGATTAAAATGTGGGTCAATAAGATAAAGATAATTTGTGGTCAATAATAACTTTTACTTTTATTTTCCATGGTTAAAAGTAAATAGGGTAATTAAGGGTACATTTGATATTATTATTAGCCAAAAACCTGTTCTAATTCTATTGGATAAGTTTAATTCGACCAAAAACAACCTTAATAATAATATATGTCCCTTTAGGTCCACATGGAATAGATTAAGATATTTATTATTATTTAATTTAAAGAAGAGTTAAAAGAGTAAAAAAATGTTTAATAATAAAAAAATTTAATATAGGGTTTTAAATAGGATACATTAAACTATAAATACTCATTAGAATGATAAAACAATTTCCCATATAATAGTATTTTATTTATAATTTTTAGTGATTAAATAAATATATTTAAATATGACATAATTATGATGCAGTATTTTCCTTACTAATGAAAGAATGAAATAAATTGTATTATAAATGCTAAAATAAATACAATTTGAATCTTTTGATGCCATACACGAATTTTATAGGTTACTATGGAATGTTAATATTGATTAAATAAATTTATTTTGAATTAATAAAGTTGTTATGAATTTAACAAAAATGAATTATTAAATAGTGTCAAAATTGACATAAAATAGTTTTTAAAACAAATATTATAAAATTAATTGATATAATATTCATAAAAATATATTGTTCAGACAAAGGATTTATATGATGATAGGTATGTCATTAATGAACGAATTGGGGTTCGATTGGCATTTTATACTATGTTTATTAACCAAATAATATAAAAATACAAAGAGAAATGAGAAATATCGAACTAATTAACTAAGAGTTAAATCTAAAAGATAAAGTTAATATAGTGACCCAAACCTATGTCAAATCTATTGGTTGAGTGGATTTAGACCCATAAACACCTTAGAATTTAAATAATCTAGTTTTTTTCCATTAGAAATTGAATATGAATTTATTATTAAATAATTCTTTATGTTTTTCTTAAAGAGCCCCTCCTCCCCCTTATAAAAGGACACCACTTCTAACAAATTATTCATACCTTCAAAGCCTTTTGTATCGGCCAAAACCAGCACAAATATTGTCTAAACATACCTCAATTCAAACTAGAAGAATTATTTTAATTCTAAAGCCAACCTATGGATCCCTTTTATTTAAATCAAGAGGAAGAATCTGAAGAAGATTTAATGATTTCACCACCCTCTTTCAAGCACTTTTCTTCTTCTAATTCTTATTTCTTTGTTATTTCAATTCTAAAATAATAACTCCAGTATCTTAAATATACTATGATGTTATTATAAATATATCACAACTATATTCATTGTTCTATCCATCTTATGAATGATAATGTCACCATGCGTGCGTACGTGCGGCTTACCGTCTCCACGCCGTGGTGTAATTTTTTATTCAACACTATGTTATTTGGATGGATATAATGATAGTAATCTGAATATAAATTATGTAAATAAAATTATAATGTCTCCTTATAATTAATATATCATCCAATTCCACACATTGAAAGAAATGATATTGTCACTCGTGCGTACGTATGGATTACCGTCTCCATGACGCGATGTGATTCATTTCCATATTCACAACTCATCGATAATTATAAAATTCATATTAGTAATATACTTGTAATATATGAAATAATAATTCTACTGTAGATATATATATAGGTACTTACATATATTTTATTCACTTAGTTCTGTTCAATACGTTATGAAAACAGAAACAACGTTTATGCGTACGTACGGACTACCATCTCCATAAACAGTGTTTTCCATTTCATATATATGTCTATTATAAATATTTATATTATAAATATATATAATATATAAATCATGTTTTATATTCTGGAAGTATTTAAATCATTATCTATGTGATACAATCAAGAGTAACATGTTAAAACACATAAGATAAAGAAATCGATTTTTACCCAAATTGATAATTTAACATTGAAATAATTAATAAATGGGTAGTATAAAGTAATAATTGAATAATTTATGACATCATAAATATTAATATGTTTCTTGTATTATTTAATATCATACTACGGTCTTCATATAAGAGGTTAAACATACCATCGACTAAAGGAAAGG
Source organism: Viscum album (assembly GCA_963277665.1). NCBI lineage: Eukaryota > Viridiplantae > Streptophyta > Magnoliopsida > Santalales > Viscaceae > Viscum > Viscum album. The sequence goes on along the minus strand of OY728126.1, from coordinate 685,709,949 downwards.
GAAAGGTAAGGGGTTTTCGTCTCACTCTTTATTCCCGTGAGATTCGTGCCATATTGCCACTATTACTATTTGTTTGGTTTATGTACAGACAATTATATTATTCTTTGTGTAATACACTTAAATTTGTGTGTATTTACATATTCATTGTATGATACCTCTTTCATGGGGTGTATTTTTCGTATGTTACCAAATTAGTAAGGGTTAATTTCACAATCTCTTTATTATCCGAGGTTGTTTGTACGTAAGTATCTAATAGAGAGTATTTACTATCCAAGTCCATGTTTCATGAATGAGTTTTAAAAGGGATTATTTTATGGAACTTTTTACAAAAACATCATTTCAAATGTTTTAAATATTTATTCTTCTTAATCTTTCTCATTAATGTCTACGTCTTCAAAATGGTTTTTAAGGATTTATTTATATGGACATGAGTGTTTTTAAAATGTTAATTCCATTCAAATGTTTCAATGTCCTATGGGACACGTTGATTCAAAAATTTCTTTAAATGTCTTCCATTCTAAATTGTGTCACTTTTATTTGCTTTCATGATAAATGGATATTTCTCTCAAAGAGTTTTATAAATAATTTTCATCTATGTCAACTCCCTTTGATGTATTATAAACTTGTTTGAAGACGATTTGTAATAATACAAATCTTCTATATTATATTGATGGTTTTGTTATATTTTTTACTATGGATGTGTCATTTTTATACCATTCATGTTTTAGGGATAAATTAATGACATTTCGTATTCTATTTTAAATATGAATGCTTATTGTCTGTTTAAGGCTTTTCAAATGAGGAATGCGTTGGACTAAGTAACTGATAGGTGGAGACCGCTATAGCTCCTCGATTCATTTATAGGTCTCCGGAGACAAACTAGTGTCTTGGCAGAGGACCTTGACAAAATCTTATTTTTAGTCTTGGAACAAGGCCATGAATATGTGATTATGATAGTACGAAATTATGCATTCCATCATTATAAAAGGGGTTAGTGATATTTCATGCGATTATTCGACTTTTTGAATATCCATTTGAATAAGTAAATGGAATTATTTCATTTAATTTTTGGAATATTATTCTAAAATTCAAATTTAAAAGGCTTTTTTAGTTATACATTTCCTTTAATGTTTTTTTTTATTTATAATGTTTTCTGCTATATTGTAATCTTTACTAAGCATCTGAGCTCACCCCTTTTAATGTATTATTTTTACCAGGATTTGAAGAAGTGTATTGTGATTGATATACAGAGTTAATCCAAGGGAATAATTTAAATCATAAAGGATTATTTATGTTGTTTTGTATGTTATAAAGTGAAATATAACATTCATATATTTCATATATTTTCCAAGACAGGTAAGTCGATCGGTCCTTCGAGACTTGATTCCTTATAATCATAAAATGCATTAAAATAATTCACCGACTCTGGGTAACTGGGGTCGGGGAGTTACAATTGGTATCAGTGGAAGTTTAGCAACAAACATGGACGATAGATTTAGATAAACTCTGATTAGAGAACATAGACCTAAGGTAAACATTGGGGACTAGTATAGAAGAAATTCCTAGAATTTTGGTAATGTAGGGATTTTTTGAGTTTTCCAAGAAAATACATCCCTGTCTGGATACGAGCAGGTAGAGGCTACTCTGGCATAGATGTACCTAGGGGTAAAACCCAAAAACACCGCATTAAGGTAGACTCAAACGGGAACTGGTGCATGACAATGGGCATTGTTTCACTCTTAGATACGACACTCCCGGGAGATATGCATAGGATAATTCTCATTTTCATTACAAATCATTATGAAGGGTTTATGAGTATATATATCCTCAATGAAAACATATTTATGATTATGGATTATATACATAAACTGTTCAATATATGTTAGGTATTTTACAAATTTGGAATTATTCAATACAATTCAAAACTGACCTAGTTTATGCTATCGTATAGAAATGGCGCCTAGCAGAAGGAGTGTGAACTCTAGAAATACTTATGATTCATAGAGTAAGAAGGATCATATCTTTCACATTATTAAGAAAACATTTATAAGGTAAATATACTCCCATGTATTTTCGACATATGAAGAAATAGTATTATGTGTTAATAAGACAAGTAAAGAATTCTATGAGTCCTATGGCTTTGAACGGAAGCAAGATAAGAAAAGGATGGAAGAGTGAAATATGGATAAAGGAAAGAGGGAAATGAAGAATTTTTCTATATGTGATAATTTTGGGAAGAAACACCTCGGAACCTGCCTGAATAGAATGGAAATTTGATATAAGTGTGGAGAAAAACGTCACCATGTACATGACTACAAGGGTAAGAAAAAGGTTTCAAATGTACAATGCTTCGTCTGCAAGGAGTCGGGAGACTATGTGAACCAATGTCCAAATCATCAGAGTATGCCCAAATGATGCTATTGGATAATAATCATGTTATGATACTACCACAGATGAGGAGGAATGATTAGAGTTCTTATGTTGTTATTAGAGAATTATGTCATTTCAGTGTAGTATAAACAATGTATTGGTAATAATAATTAGGGAGTATATAAGGATTACACTATAGTACAATTTCATTAAGGACTTGAGATTGTGTGGAACCAAGAAAACTAACTCAATATCAGGTTAAATTTATGGAAAATATATTGTTGAGAGAAATATAAACCATAATATGGTTCTGATACCAAGGTAGTTATTTTGGAATAATACATGATTGATTTGGATAAATTATATTGGATATTAGTGACTACATTGAAACTAATTAATGATTTGTATATTCCAACATTGTTGGAGTTTACAAAATTTTTCAAAGAAGGAGTATATTCAGTATTCTATTAGAAATAAGGGATCATGAATGTAATCAATAAGGTTTTATGGTAATTTAAGATGTTGTAGTGTTTTGAAAGAATAAATGATGAAGGTTTTCACATGTTATTACACGGAAAAAAGGATATTCATTTTGTTTACCTTCCTTATAAATTTTGGACTGTGATTTTGGATAGAATTATTTTTGATAATTCTACTTTGAGATTATTTTTGGACTTCCATAAAAGGACAACCCTAAGGTCGGGTTGCAACCCGTCGTGTCAGGCAAGGCCGCAAGAATTGAACATGAAACTGAAGGGCGACAAGGGTGTATCATCTACCACTGGCCCACATGATGTCCTGGATTTAATAATGTAGTCTTTTTTCTAAATATGGTAGATGAATTATAAATTCATTTTTTTTAACCCTATATGATCAGGATAAATAGAAAATTATATGTTATTATCTTTTAGAGTGAAAGATGAGTTTGTAATTGAAATTAGTTTAAGGATGGGACTCTACATGTCATGTATATATTTTTCTTCTTCTATTATTCTATGAAACAATTAATTCTTTTTCTTTAGTGAAGGTATCTTTAATCAAATATTGTTTTATGTATATACTTTATGTTTTTTTTGAACCGATGGTATTTTAAATCATCAGAGATTAATGAATTTAAGGCCCTCAATTTTAGACTTGTTTGTGATTAATGACCTCAATAACTACATATAAATATTTACATTTCACCTCCAATTATATGTCTCTAATTTAAACCAATGTTCTTCTAATCGAGATTATAATTTTGTGGTAACCCATTCATTTCCATTTTCTTCTTATTAAGACGAAATTTTATTATCCAAATTTCGGATTTGGGTTTTCCCAATGGTATTTTCTTTTTCAACCTATTATTTTCAAAAAATAATTTCAAATTTAGAGGATGAAATTTATTGAATGAGGGAATAATTTAACTCCCCAAGATTTCATAGTACGTTATTTATTCAAAGTAATTCAATAACTTGCACGACATGTAAAACTGAGTTCTACCGCACCATGACTTACTAAACTAGACATTAAAAAGTGTTTATTAATAGTATTAGCTGAATTTGGAACCTTATATAATCCTTATAATTCTAGAATACATATTTTTAGTTTCTCATAGATAATGCAAGAAAAAATCCATTATTTCATAAAAAGAAGTATTTTTCAAAAAATGCATTATTAATGCCTTTCAAAGGTGAAGCATTTTCAAATCCAATATTTGAAACTTTTATATATTCAATTTGACAAATTAAACATCTTCTTTAGAATTGGGAAATAAGAATTTAGTTTCAATTATGTTTTGGTGTTTTTAAGATAACATACATTTTTGGGTGAATAGTGAAAAATACTATATATTAACAAAAAAAATTAATCAAAATAATTTTTAGAGTTAAAATATGAATTTTAATGTATTGGAAGTAAAAATAGATTATATTTTTACCATTTCAACCAATGATGGTCAGTGTATGTAATTTCACTTTGAAATTGGACTAAAACAATTGTCAAACGTATGATAATTACTATTTTTTAAAATTACGCCTTCTGGTTTTGACAGCAGGAATTAATTTCAAATTTATATATGAAACTTCTATGTTTTAAATTTGGTAAAATAGACTTAATTATTGAATTCTAAATATCTAATTTATCTTAGGGTGAATGTTTGGTATTTTTCTAAAAAACCTTTAATTTCCGATGAATAGTAAAAAACATTGAGTTATAGTTTAAAACAAATTTTTATTTAAATAATTATTTATTTTATTTAAATTTATTTTATGAAAAAATATATACATTATAACTATATAACTTCAATATAATTCATTGGAGTTTTTTTATAAGAATTTATGATATATTAAAAGTTTATTGAACTTTTCACAGTCTTTTACCCACCTCCTAGGAGAATTCGAAAATTCACATAAAACATAATTTAACCGCTTTTGGGAGTTGGATTTTGACAATATGATTGACATGGTTAATATCAAGGTTTAATATGTGGTTCAATAAGATAAAAATAATTTTTGGATAATAGTATCTTTTTACTTTTATTTACCACGGTTAAAAGTAAATAGGGTAATTAAGGGTAAAATTGATATTATTATTATACTAACACATGTGATAATTCTATTGAATAAGTGTAATTAGACCAAAAAACAATATGAATAAAATATGACCCTTTAGGTCCACTTGGATAAGATTAAGACATTTATTATTATTTAATTTTAAGAAAAGTTAATAGAGTAAAAATCAATGTTTAATAACTAAACCATTTTTAATATAGGGTTATACAAAAGATAAATTCGACTATAAATATTCATTAGAAAGTTAAAAATATTTCATAATATGGGTATTTTATTTATAATTACTATTTTTTATATAATTAAATTTATTTATCACACAATGATGATGCAATATTTTCCTTATTAATCAATGAATCAAATAAATGGAATAATAAATGTTAAAATAAATAAAATTGGAATATTTTGATTCCATACACGAATTTTATAGGTTACTATGGAATGTAGGGATTGATTTAATAAATTTATTTTTAATTAAATAAAGTTGTTATGACTTTAACACAAATCAATTATCAAATAGTGTCAAAATTGACAAAAAAGTGTTTTTTAAAAAAATATTATATTTTTAATTGATATAATATTTCTTAAAAATATAAGGTTCACCAATGGACTTATATTATGATAGGCATGTAATTAATGAACCACTTTGGGTTCTATTGGCTATTTATAGCATGTTTATTAACCAATTAATATAAAAATACATAGAAACATGGTAAATGTCAAACTAATTAAATAAGAGTTAAATCTAAAAGATAAGGTTAATATAGTGACCCAAACCTATCTCAAACCTATTGGTTGGGTGTTTTTAGACCCATCACCACATTAGAATTTAAATAATCCTATTTGGAGCCATTATACACCGAATAGGAATTTATTATAAAATAATACTTTATGTTTTTCCTAAAGAGCCCCTCCTCCCCCTTATAAAAGGACACAACTTCTAACCAATTTTTGTAACCTTAAAAGCCTTTTGGTTTAGCCAAACCCGGACCAAATATTCTTCCATCTTCCCTAAATTCAACATAGTGGCGTTATTTTGATCAGAAATCCAACATAAGGTTCCCTTTTGATCAAATCCAAAAGAATGAACCTGAAGAAGAGGTAATGATTTCACCACCCTCTTTCAAGTTTCTTTCTTCTTCCACGTCTTATTTCTTTGTTATTTCTATTATAAAATAATAACTCCAGTATCTAATATATAATGAGATGTTATTCTAAATATTTCACACCTATATTCGTTATTATATCCATCTTATGAATGATAATGTCACCCTGTGTTCATATGTACGGCTTACCATCTCCACACCGTGGTGTAATTTGTTATTAAACATTATGTTATTTGGATCGATATAATGATGAGTAATATGATTATAAATAATGGAAATAATATGATAATGTCTTTTTCAAATTAATATACCATCCAATTCCACACCGTTAAGGAAATGATATCATCGCACGTGCGTATGTACGGATTACCGTCTCCACGACGCAATGACATTCATTTCCATATTCACTATTCATCGACAATTATAAAAATATATATTACTAATATGTTTGTAATATATGAAATAATTATTCTACTGGAGATATATATATATATATATATGTACTTACATATATTTTATTCACTTATTTATGTTCAATTTGTTATGAAAACACAATCAACGTTTTTGCGTACGTACAGACTACCGTCTCCATAAACGGTGTTTTCCATTTCATATATATGTATGTTATACATATTTATATTCTAAATATATATGATATATAAATCATTTTTTATATTTTTTAAGTATTTAAATCATGATCTATGTGACAGAATCAAGAGTAATAAGTTAAAAAATGTATGATAAAGAAAGCGATTATTAATCGAAATGTTAATTTAACATGGATATTATTACTAAATGGGTAGTATAAAGACATAAATGTATAATGTATGAAATTATAAATATTAATATGGTTCTGGTATTATTTAATAACGTACTATTGTCTTCATACAAGAGGAGAAACATACCCTCGACTAAATGAAAGTGTAAGGTAAGGGGTTTTTATCTCACTCCTTATTCTCGTGAGATTCGTGTCGTATTTCCACTAATACCTTTTGTGTGGTGTATTTACTACCCATAATTGTATTCATTGTGTAATACACATTAATTAATGTGTATTTACATATTCATTGTATGATACCTCTTTCATGGGGTGTATGTTTTATAAGTTACCGAATTGGTAAGGGTTAATCTCACAATCTCTTTTTTATCCAAGGTTGTTTGTACGTAAGTATCTAATGGGACAGATTTATTGTCCATGTCAAAGTTTCATGAATGAGTTTTCAAAGGGATTCTTTTAAGGAACTTTTTTCAAAAACATCATTTCAAATGTTTTAAATATTTATTCTTCTAAATATTTCTCCTTAATGTCCATGTCTTCAATTTTTTTTTAAAGATTTTTTTATATTGACATGAATGTTTTTAAAATGTTAATTCATTTAAAAAGAATCAAAGTGGTATGGGACACTTTGATTCAAAAATTTATTTAAATGTCTTCCTTTCAAAATTGTGTGAATTTTAAATGTTTTCATGATAATGAGATATTTCTCTCAGAGAGTTTTACAAATCATTTTCTTCTTTGTCAACATCCTTTGATGCATTTTAATCTTGTTTGGAGATGATTTATTATAATACAAAACTTCTATATTGTATTCAATTTTATGTGATATGTTTTACTATGGATGTGTTATTTTAATACCATTCATGGTTTAAGGATAAAGTATTGATATTTTGTATGGTAGTTTTAATACGAATGTTTATGTTATGTTTAAACCTTTTCATATGAGGAATATATTGAACTTAATAAGTGACAGGTGGAGCCTGCTATACCTCCTCGATGCATCGGTAGGTCTCATGAGACAAACTAGTGTCTTAGTACAAGACCTTGACAAAATCTTATTTTTAGTGATGCACAAGGCCTTGACTATGTGGTTATGATAGTCAGGAATTATGCATTCCATCATTTTAAGAGTGGTTAGTGATATTTCATGTTATTATTCGACTAATAGAATATTCATGTGAATATGTAAATGGTGTTATTTAAATTTCTTTTTGCCATATAATGCAGAAATTCATTTTTAAAAGGATTTTGTTTTTTTATACATTGCCTTAAATGTTTATGATTATTTATGAATGTTTCCACTATATTATTATCCTTACCGAGCATATGATCTCACCCCTTTCAATTTTTTATTTTTTCCATGATTTCAAGAAATGTATTGTGATTGATATGCAAGGTTAAGCCAAGGGAATAATGGAATTCATAAAGGGTTATTTATGTTGTTTTCTATGTTATAAATTTTAATGTATCATTCATGTATATAATCTATTTTCTAAGACTGCAGTACTGAACGGTCCTTTGGGACATGATTCCTTGTAATCATACAAATGTATTAAAATAATGCACCAACTCTTGGTAACTGGGGTCGGGGCGTTACAGAAAATATATAAATATTTTGTTAATTTTTGAAGCATATATTTCTTTTTCAAAGATTAAATTATAATTTATAGAAACCATTATGGGATTATGTAATTTATGCTTGATCATATATTCAAATTTGTAGAAAAAATATTGATAGTTTAATGTGATGGATGCATAAGATAATAAATCATATATGGGAGATATTTTTGGTCATACAACCCATGGGATAACTATGGTTTTTGTGAAAAATTTATTTATAGGATATTGAATTCACAAGTTTTGGAAATAATTTTATAAGTATTGGTAACCTTTATTGTTTTTATTATCATTGATGTTGTGGTAATTACGGGATATTAAAATTTGGTTATCTCATAAGAATTATATTAATACAGTTTTTAAAAAATAAAAATTCCGATGTTTGGTGAAAATACATTGCATCTGGAAAGGTCGTTGGGTGTGAAGACATAACTAAATATTAACAATGGTATATTGCCTACCAATATCCTTGGTGATTTCATGGTTAATATTCCATTATATTACATTAATCATTTTACAGATAAATATTCAGTTTTTTTTAAGGAACATATTTATTAATTTTCAGGATATTGAAGTAATTAATGATATATTAAGAGATTATTAATTTTGTTGATGTATATTTTACCATGAGGTATAAGAAGTTATTTTCCATGAAATATTTCTAGGATGTATGCAATTAAAATTTTCATTATTGATGTTATTTTTGATGTTGGGTTATTTATTTAGGGAATTATTTAATATGAAATTTGTATTTGGAGATTAATATGAAGTTATATTTATTATGGTAATTATATTATCCAAACCAGTTTTGGGCCAACAAAATACATGAGGAATATATTTGTATTATTTTTAGAATATTTTACCCATTAAGAGACTATTTAAGAGTTTAATGTGTTAAAAATTCATTTCAAATACTCATCATTTGGATGAGAATATGAGATTGTGGTGGGAATTAGTTAATGGATGAAATTTTACTTATACATTTATTTTAATTTATTATTCTATTAGAGTAGATGAAAACAAAATTCATAAACACTTGTAAATTTATCATTAAATAAAAAGTGTTATCCAATTACCTTCATATTGAAGGAAAAAATGCTCTTTCAAACAATTACAAATTTAAGGATTATTATGATTAACATTATCCAAAACAATATATCTTTCCCTCATCAAATTTTTTTAATTTTTTTTCCATGGCCATATTTTCACTTCCCACCATTGTTCGCCTACATGGAAACTGAGCTATGTGATATTCTTGATGTCCTTCTTATTTCCCATTCCCTCTTTTAAGAGGATGTTTTATTATTCTTTTTTACAATCTGGGTTTTCAAGAAATATATTTTCAAACATCAAACCCTAGAATTAATAGTGGAAGTTAAAATTAAAAGGTTTAAATTTATTATTAGTGGGGATTATTTAAAAACATGACACATTATGATATATTTCTTATAGAATAGGTTTAATTCATTTGATACCTTTTGATACTCTTAACAATGTGTTTATATGAAACATGCTCCACTATAAAAATTTTTTATTTAAACATTAACATTATAACCTATCCATTATATTGGATGGTATTAATAGGAATAAATAAATTATAAAAATTATATTGTTAAGAAATGTATAATATAAATTCATCATTTATAAATTGATTGTAAGTGAAAATATAACTCATTTGAAAGAAAAATAAATGTTTCTCTGAAAATTTTTATTTATTTTAAAAAAGTGTTTTTTATGAATAAATTAAATTAATAAGTATTAGAGACTTACTTTAATAATATATATTTATATATATATATTATTTAATTTTTTATCATTCATTTAAATTTCATATCATTGGATTGAAATAAAACCATATTTTTTCTTAAAAAATGTGTTTTTTTCTACAGACTTGTTTCGTCACATCTTTTACACATATGTTAAAATTAATTTTTTCCATATTAATAAATTAAATTTTAGAAAATAAACATAACGACTTAAATTTCAATTTAATAATTTTCTTAATTTATATTTTTCATTACTTTCTAAAAATATTAATTTTTTAAGGAATAATGAAGAATACTGGGTTTTATTAAAAACAACCTTTTTTTGTAAAGAATTTCAAAGTTTATTTTTTGTAAATTGTCTAGAAAGTAAATTTAGTTGAATTATATTATTATTAATCCAATATAGTTCATTTTAATAAATAATATGTTTAATTTTAATAAAAAAATATATAATTTGGAAAAAATTTCCATTACAAAATAATTTATTCACTTTTGTGTGATTAATATTTAATTAAAAACTTCTAAATCAGTTAATTTAATTTTAAATAATGAATTTAATATGGTAATCATAATTAATAATATTATTTAATATTTTCGACATTATTTTTTTTCATAATTGATAATAAAAAATTAAAAATTTGTTCCAACTGTTATGGTTAAAATAGGTTTACCAGAGGGATAACCTAAATATTTAAGGGATAAAATGGTATAAAACAAATATAACATCCCTTAGATATAAATATTTCCACATTTTATCATATAATTCACAATAATCACCCATTTTTAACCTTCATTCATTTGAAACCAATGGTAAAATTTATTCTTTTCAAAAACTCCAATTGTGTCCTCTCCCCCACTTATAAAATGGTGACTCATGTCTTCTCATAATCGAACTTATAAATCCATTTAGATATGTTAATAACTAAAAGAATTAATTAATTAAATCCCCATCTATTACCTAGAGTCCCCGATTTTTCCAAGAACTCATTATACGAAGGCTTTAGGTATAAACCAAGAGAGGATTTCTGAAGAAGTTGTATAGTTTTAACAATTAATATAAATTTCTTTCATTATATAATTACTTAAAATATTATAAAAAATGTATAAAAAATTAAAAAAATATCTTAATTATACTATGATATTTTTTTATGTAATTACCTACATACAACTCCTATTCAATCAAAATTGGGAATGAAACGTTCGATTTTGTATACGAGAGACTATCATATCGGGAACTGATGAAGCTTATTTTCAATAAAAACCACTCATGATTGGATGGAATGATGTATTTAATCTACAAATATTATGAGTAAAAAATATTCGACCACTGCGCCTGCATATCCACATCCCTTTCCCTTTTTTTCGATTATACACATCCATGATTCCAAAATAAATGATCTATTAGCATAGTATTTCCCCACAATACTTAATAACTATGTTCCAACATACATATCATATAATCCTAAATAGAAACACATTTGTCAATAACAAAATCATACACATTGATCACAAGAGAATTCTCGGGGTGATACCTCCATAGTTGTAGCACTTGGAAAACATCAGTCATAGAACTATATTTATATGGTAGAGACAATCGATATGCCACCGATTTAATTCAATCCCAAAGAAAAAATGGTATAATAAAAATTAGTTCCAATATTTCCTTTCCATGTATATTTTATTGAACCAATATTGTTGAAAACTGAAGGAATACATGATCACTCTCTGTAAACACTATGGGTCATTAAAATATGTTAACATACCACTTATGTCTACTCCGAGCCACTACCAAAAGTTTCTGAATCATCTGTACATGTTCTAACGCCTCCTAGATGATACTTGTTCCCAGCTATTCTAACTCACCTAAATCCATTCAAAATAGAGTTGATCTTCATAGCATACTATAAATAGCCTCATATGGCACCATCCAATTAGTTTTTTATAACTGTTGTTATAGAAAAACATCACTAATTTCAGGTTTTTCTTAAAAGAGCCACCAAATCCAAGAACACGGGATCATAGCATACCCTCAAGAACCTATATAGTATTGTATGAATTCCCCTATGTATGTGGGTGGAAATATATATTCAAAAAAACTAGTGTTCCAAGTGCTTTCTATAATACCTTCAAGAAAAAATAACAAATGAGTGAATAACAATCCAAAACTATAGTCTATGGAACTATGTTCATATAGAATATCTTATGAATATAGATATCTCCAAACCGCTCTACTAAGAACATCATCAGTATGGTGAAGAAATTCATTACATATGTCAGACAGTCCCCAAATACCCGAATAGTGTCATTTTTGGACATGTCCTCAGGATAAACACCACAATTTCCATAGTAACATCGACCCAATTATAATAATGAATAGTAAAAGTTATATAAAACCACCAGTTCATTAATTCTCAACATTCACCTGCTGACAGGTGTAGCATCGTGCCATAAACCCTACTACCTCCTTTTTCAATCTTGTCCACCAAAACTATCATCATAGTTAACAATACATTTTCGTCACACCTGTATATACCACCCACATTGAGGCATGAAACACATGAATTATCTCTTCCAACAAACTCATAGTAAAAAAAATCAATTATTGAAATAGATGATCTCATCTCCATATATGCTCTAATTATGATATGTCTCTATACCTCCAAGGCATTCCCCTAAGGCCAAACATTCTAGATCCTTACACTATTAATAATTTATTCACTAAAAAATAATAGACTTCACTAAAATCTATCATTAGATTTATCTATTCTAGTTGCACTTGAACCACCACATGCATTTCATCTAAAAACGCCATCATATTTCACTCACCACTAGACTACTGAGCTACCTGGGTCTCTGTTTTCCTACTCGAAGCATCAACACAAGTATTCCCCTTTTTGGGTGTGTATGAATGCTCAAAAACAAATGACTATATATAATCAACATATAATCACTAAAAATGATTCAATTTCCCTATAAAAATTTGTATATGTCATTATTATGATCATTATAAACAATAAAATTCTCACCTGACAGATAATGTCACAAACACTTCAATGAATAAACCACTACTGATAACTCGAGGCCATGTGTAGGGTAGTTCCATTCATGATGCCATGATTTTTGAGACCCATATTCTAGAAATATATCTCCTTACATCAACACAGTTAAATTTCCAACCCTATATGCATCACAACACATCATATTCTCCTCACCATGATGAGGTATGATCAAGATCAATGCCAATGTAAAGAGATTCATTAGCTCCTAGAAAGATTTATCCCATGCTTCTAACCATTCAAAATATAACCCCTTTTTAGTCAAGCCCATAAGTAGAGTTTCCAATCCAGAATAGTCTAGGATGAATTTCCGATAATATCCACGCGACCCTAGGAATAAATATATATAAAAAACATTCTTCATATTATCCTAAGAAACCGTTGTCTTCTCTTGGTCTGGGTACACTAGCACATTTTCTTCCAAGATGATGTCACCTAAGAAGTTCACCTAATAAATCCGAAATTGGGACATATTATAAGGCCTCAGCCTTAAACATTACTTAATCTTGAGTTACTTCAAGAATACACGTTGATGATCTTTTCAGGTTTAGAGTTTTAGAGAATTAGGTCATAAAACATGCATTACATTCCACATTTAAAAAAAGTGGTTACATAAAAGATAGTACTCATTTTTCCCATCAATGGAAACATATATAATATAAAACATGGATTATTTCTTGACACTTCTTTGACACTATCATCACATCATGTACCTTTCCCATGACCTGTGAAAAACAGTTCAAAAACATGGGATGAGCATAAAAAGCACAGTAAGGGATATAAAAGTACGAAATGAAATCATTAGTCCATGTATGAAATCATACTTTACTCATAAAACGTAATCACATTAACATACCTCATCCAATAATGAATAAATCATAGAAATCATAAGATATAAAGGTAACTTGAGGCATTCATAATATTCTTACGTAGGGAGTAACCCTCATGGTTACATTTGGATTACCCATCATAGTATATTCACTAAATCTCTTCAGAGAAACCTTAATGTTTAACCCCTTCGCGTTACCCAATGCATTGGAGAGCTATATCGGGCTCACCCGCCCTTAGTTTATCACAGAACCACCCATCTTCATAACAATTCCCAAGAACCATAACATAATCATATAACATAAAACATTCATAAAGGAAACATAAAATTTCCATATTTCAATCACATGATATCAACAAAACACATTGATATAATAAAAAAATTATGAAAACCATTTTCAATACCGAAATAAAAGAAAATTAATACATGGATTTTATTTTTCATTTTAAAGAATGTTAGGTTATGGCTAGTAGAGGATGTCGAAACTCAAATAATGGTCACGGTGGTGGAGAAGTCGTTGTCGCCGCATACGTATGACAAAAAAACATTCCTTTTGTCATTTAGTAAAACACTTAATATAAATAAATATTCCTTTTGACTAGACATAAATGTCAAAGGGGTTTATACACCATATAAATGAAAGTTGTCTATAAAACAAAATATGCCTCAATGAAAGGAGATTGAGATGAAGTCCCTTACCTCATATCCGACTTGAATCGATCTTTCTTTACTATCCCGAATAATAAAGTTGTGTTAATTTCTACTTGTTTAAGAACCTTTTCCATGTTCATTATGCCTTTTATATCACTTATTACAATTTAATGAACACTATGAAATTATTTAAGTTAATAACCGTCGTTTTAACGATCATTTGTACTTGAGTCAAAAATAAACTCTTTATAATTACTAGTTGTTCATGTATCCATTATATCCAGAGTTATATTCAAGAAGTTGATATCATATATATAATATATATCAAGTATATACATTCAATTATAATATTACATAACATTTAGTGGTAAGAAATGAAATGCACTATTCAAGGAGACATAAGTCGTACGTATGCATGAACGCTACATTCATTTCTATTTCATATTTTATGGAATGGAATCATAATTATATAAATGTATATTATAATTCCAGTATAATATCATATATAATATCATTAACTCTATCCTTTATACGTCCACATATGGAATTAACAAATCAAATCACTTTGAGGGGGCGGTAGTCCGCACTTCCTAAAATTAAGATATCGCGTATACCCATAATGGAAGCCATAAAGGTATTACATAAATGAAAAATACATATGATTAAGGAAAACATAAACATATTATATGTCATATATAAATATAGTGACATATTAATGGCCACCATTGAAGGTGTTAAAAGAATATTGAACAATCATTGTTTCGTGAGGCGGAAATTCACCATCCACAGAAACAGTATGTCCTTTAACCATTAGATGTAGGTGTGTGTAAGTATATCTAGAATACTTCTTATAAAAACAACCTAGTATATTGAAGATACTGGTTTTGTTACAAATGAAATTAATAAAAATATTTTAGGGGGTTGGAGTAGAAAAATAAAACAAAAGAATATTAGAGAAGACTTTACCATTAAATCGGAAAACTCTTCTTGGTTTGAACCAAAATGGGTTTTTAAGATATTTATGACTAATGTAAGGATTCTAGGATGAATATAGGGATGTGGAGAGATAAAATGAGCAGGTCTTGGCAGAGCCAAAGGCTTGAGAAGTGTGGGTAAGGGGGTAGAGATGTGGGCATTTTATAGGAGGAGAGGAGGAGCACTCTTGGACAGTAAAGAAATGTTACTGTATTTTAAAATGATTATCAGAATTTAAAGGTCCCACATTGATATAATTAGAGGATAAGGTGATAAGGGTTCGAAATATACTCATCCAATAGGGATTTGATAAGTGTAAGTCTTAAATTTGACATTATCTTTTCATTTTATTTTATTCGTTAATTAATGAGGTAATCGCTGCATCATCATGATGTCATAAATAATTTAATTTATATATTGTCTAAAAATTATAAAAAAAATACTATGATGTAGGAAATATCATTATATTTCCATTGAATATTTATAGTTTAATAGATCATTTATTTAGTCAAAATAAAATGTTTTTACTCAGGTGATACATTCTTTGTTATATTTAACTTTATTTAAAAATAAAAAGATAAAAAGTCATTATCACTCACAATTGATTCCATGTGGTCCCCAAGTTTGGCACAAGGAATACCATGGTCGGCCAGGACACAACCAGTATCATTAGGAAAGATTTTTGGGTCATTTTTTATTATTATGATATTATTTTATTATCCTTAACTACCGAATTACTAATTAATCAAGATAATTAAAGATAATTACCATTGTTACAATTCATAATGTCCAAAAAAACTAAATAGTCCTAATTAGATTATTCAAAACATCTAATTGAAAATATGGAATCAATTTTACGAAATTAAAAAGTTATAAATTACAATAATTAATTTAAATATAATTCCTGTTGTCAAAACAAATAGCGGGTTTTTTTTGAAACAATATCTATGAAAAGTTTGGAACTTGTTTATGCCCAATTCCAAAGTGAAAATAATACCAATGACCACCATTGGATTACAAGGTAAAAATATATTTTATTTGCACTTTAAAACCAGTTAAAATTATAATCTAACCATATAAATAAATTAGATGAAAATGCAGTTTTGATGTAAAATGCAGTATTTTTCACTATTCATTAAAAAATGGACATTGTCAGAAACATACCACAAATTTATCCAATGTAAATTTCAATGCCCCAATCATAAATAATAAGTTTATTTTGATAAATAGAGATTATTAAATTGTCAAAAGTTTGATTTAAAAATGGTTTGCCATCAAAAGGCAGTAAAACAATCTTTTAAAAATATTAGTGTATTCCATGCTTAAGATTGGATTTATTCTCATTTTAAGCCTCTAAAACAATATTTAATTCATAAGTAGACATAGATAAGAATATATATTATTATTTACTTACGTGTGATGTTAAATCCTTCCCCCTTTTGAAAATTGTGTCCTCGCAATTTATTTACTTATCGAATAAGTGGGGGTATTTATCTTTCATTGCATTTTCAGATTCCCATGTTGCCTCTTCATTCATGTGGTTTTTCCACAAAAACATTACATGATGAATCATCTTATTCTACAACACTTGCTCCATGTGGTCAGGAATTTGGACTGGTTGTTCTTTATAAGATAGATTCTTTTCCAGCTGAACTACCTCTGGACTCAAAACATGAGATGGATCTGTCATGTACTTCCTTAACATTAAAACATGGAAAACATTGTGTACCTGAGATAAAATCGGAGGTAAAGCCTCTTGGTATGTAACTGATAAAAATCTCTCCATAATTTTATATGGTCCAATGAACATTGGACTCATCATTCATTTTTTACCAAATTGCATCACACTTTTCCATGGTGAAACTTTGAGAAATAATGATTGCCTACCTCAAAAGAGAGATCCTTCCTCCTATTGTTTGCATAACACTACTTCCTACTCTGAGCTGTTCTCAAGTGTTTCTGTATTAGATGAACTTTTTCTGCCAACTCTTCTACCAATTCTGGTCCCATCAACTTCCTTTCACCCACTGCATCCCAACAAGCTGGAGTTCGACACCGCTTCCCATATAATTCCTCAAATGGTGCCATCTGTATACTGGAATGAAAAATGTTATTAAAAGAAAACTCAACCAAAGAAATATGTTGGTCCCAAATTCCCTGATAATCCATCGAACAAGCATGTAGCATATCCTCCAATGTCTGAATCATTCTTTCTGACTGCCAATCTGATTGAGGATGAAAAGTTGTACTAAAATTTAATTCAGTATCCAACGACTTCTGAAATCCTTTCCAAAATTTAGAAGTGAACCTCTGATCACGGTTAGATACAATGGAGAGAGTAAATCCGTGTAACCTGACAATCTCTTTAAGATACAAACAAGAAAGGTGATCTAGCGAAAAATAATCTCATATTGTAAGGAAATCAGCAGATTTAGTCAAGCGGTAAACAATAACACAAATTGAATAATTACATCGAGGGGTCTTCAGCAATCCCACAACGAAGTCCCTGGATATATTCTCCCATTTCCGCTGTGGTATTGGTAAAGGCTGACGCATCCCTTTCAGTAAGTGCCGCTCTGATTTAACCTATTGACAAGTCAAACACTTCGCAGTAAAATCAGCAATATCCTTTTTCATTCTGTCCCACCAGTAATACTCCTGAAGATCTCTATACATCTTAGTACTTCCTGGATGAACTGAAAATGAAGAACTACGAGATTCAAATAACAACTCTCTATTCTACTTTAAATCACACGGAACACACAATTTCTTACAAAATCTCAAAACACCATCATTATGAATCTTGAATTCAGGCAACTTACCCTTCTGAACCAGCTCTACCTTTTTCTGCAACTCATTGTCTTGCTTCTGTGCTTGCATAATTCTGTCTGATAGAGAATATTTCATTGATACCTGAAACAAAACAGAAGGAAATCCTGCACAAACAACTTCTATGCCAATGTTCATCAAATCCTTAACTAGAGGATCGTGTTCCAAATGCAACATTGTTAATTAAGCATTACTTTTTCGACTCAAATCATCACCCACTTTATTTTCTTTTCCTGGATGGTAATGAATTGTACAATCATAATCCTTGATTAATTCTAGCCATATTCTCTGTCTTATGATCAATTATTTCTGAGTGAATATATACTTTCAACTTTTGTGATCGGTATATATTTCACACTTTACTCCATACTAATTATGCCTCCAAAATTTTAAAGCGAAAACAATAGTAGCTAATTCCAAATCATGTGTAGGGTAATATACCACATGTGTTTTCAACTGTCGCTAAGCAAAAGAAATTAACTGATCATTGGTAATTAGGACGCAACCAAGTCCTTTTAATGAAGCATCATTGTAGATAAAAAACTCACCATTCCTTGAAGGTTGTGCCAAAACTGGAGCATTCACCAATCTTCGTTTCAATTCCTGAAAACAATCATCACATTTTTTTGTCTAGATAAACATAACACCCTTCCGAGTTAGCTTAGTCATTGGACTAGATAACCGTGAATGATTTCTAACAAACCTTCGGTAATATCCTTCCAAACCAAGGAAGCTATGAATCTCGGTTACACTTGTGGGTCTTGGCCATTCTTCAACAAACATTGTTTTTGCTGGCTGAACAGTTATCCCACCTTTAAAAACAATGTGACCAAGGAAATAAATTTTTTGCAACCAAAAATCAAACTCGCTGAATTTCCATATCAATTTCTTTTCTTTTAAGGTTTAAAAAATAACCCTTAAATTTCATTCATGCTCATTTTTACTTTTAGAAAACACCAAAATATCATCAATGAAAACAATCAAAAACATATCCAAGAACTCATGTAAAATTCTATTCATAAGGACCATGAATAGAGCAGGTGCATTGGTTAGCCCAAAAAGAATTACTATAAATTCATAATGGCCATATCTTGTACTAAATGCGGTCTTCGGAACATCTGCTTCCTTTACCTTCAATTGATGGTACCCCGATCTCAGGTCAATCTTTAAAAAATACTGAGCTCCCTAGAGCTGATCAAACAAATCATCGATATGAGGAAAAGGATATTTGTTCTTAAGAGTGATGTTATTCAATGCTCTATAATCAATGAAAAGTCTCATTGAACCATCATTATTTTTAACAAATAAAACAGGAGCACCCCAAATTGATGTTCTTTGTCGAATGAAACCTTTCTCTAATAAATCTTGCAATTACTCCTTCAACTCTAAAAGTTCAATTTCAGCCATTCGATAAGGGGGTTTTAAAATTGGCTTAACATCAGGAAATAAGTCAACTGTAAACACAACTTCTTGATCGAGTATTATTCTAGGAAATTCATCTGGAAAAACATCATGATACTCATTTACCACTGGAACATCATTAATCTGAGCAATTATTTTGTTTTCAACAATATGTGCAAGGTAACATTCATTTCCATCTTTTACAAGTCTCGGCCTCTTTATATGTTATCAACAGTAAGGGTTCATTCTTGTACACAAACTAAATGTATTTTTTAAAATAAAATTCTCTATCTTTATAGTCAATCTTAGCATGGTAAATAGAGAGCCAATCCATACCCAGGATGACATCAAACTCGACTAGAGGTAAAACAATAAGTTTTTCAAGTAGGTTCTTTCCACAGATAAGGATTGGAAGATTCTTATAAAATATTTTGGCCTCAAAATTTCCCCCAGGTGTTTTTACCACAAGTTCATGAGTCATTTCTTGAGATGGTATTCCCATTTTACTAGAAAAGTTTTCAGAGATGAAAGAATGTGTAGACCCTGAATCAAACAACACACTGGCATAATCTGAAAAAAAACAAAGTACCTGATACCACATCATTTGATGGCCCAACATCTACTAAAGTAGTTGCAAAGGATTTTACCACCCGTTTATGCTTGTAGTCTAACTGCTTCCCATCACTCAAGATCTTTGTCGGACACTCGTTTGCATAGTGACCCATCTCATTGCACATAAAACATTTGACTCACTATAAATCAAATTTGGTCTTACCATCACCTTGATCTCATTCAGGGAAATAACGAGCCTTAAGTCCCATATTACCGCATCAGTAGCACATTCCTGAATTCAAAAGACATTCCCTAGTATTTCTTTTACCATATTTATCACAAACTGGAAACTTAGTTTTCTTACCATCTGACCTTTTTGAAGAATTATTTCCTTTCTCCTGCCACCTCGGTATCTTCTACTGCTGGTTGTTATAGAACACTTGAGCATCGAAAAAATCCATTTCTACCTTCTCAGCACATCGAACAAGCTTTTCATAACACTTTAACTCTCAAGAAGCTAAACCCCTTCGATATTTTGGCTTAAATACTGAGTAAAAACAATTGATTTTACTATCAAGGTCTCGGATAAAATTTGAAGCATACCTTGCCAATAGATTGAAACTCTCTTCATAAGCATCCACTGAGTCGTGCTCTTGCCTCAATTACAAGAATTGTTTTTCCATCCTATGTCGAACAACCTTAGGAAAATACTTCTCAAGAAACATACCTTTGAATTCATCCCAGTCGAGAGCATCAATATCATCAGCATCCCTGATATTTTTAACCATCGACCACCACTGATCTGCTTCACCCTCCAAACGGTAAATATCAATACTAACCTTTTGATTGTCTAAACACCCGATGACATCAAAAATATTCTCTAGTGCTTTAATTGACCCTTCAGCTAGCACAGGTCCAGATGATCCTCTGAATGATGGGGGATGTTGCCTCATGAAATGTTCCACCACTGACATGTTCCTTTGCGGTTGATCTGGCTGATCTCGTGCATGGATACCACCACCATTTTTCGCTTGAGTCAACTGCGCCATTACTGCAACAAACTATTCGGTTCCAATTCTGACCATCTCAGGATGCTGATTCAGAACGTCATTTCCTTCTGTATGCCTTCCTACAACAACTTCACTGTTTCCTCTGAAGAAGACCATTCTGAAAAACATGTCTTAGATGAAGCAACATGGTAATATTCATATTCTATATCATTTCAATTTGACCATAAAAAATTTGGATAATCAATTAATAGAATTATAACTCCTAAAGAAATCTAAACAGACCTCTGGTACCAACTATAAGGCCCCAGCCTTAAACATTACTCAATCTTGAGTTACTTCATGAATACACGTTTAGGATCTTTTCAGGTTCAGAGTTTTAGAGAATTAGATCATAAAAGATTGATTACATTCCACATTTAAACAAAGTGGTTACATAAAAGATAGTACTCATTTTCCCATCAACAGAAACATATTTAAAATAAAACATGGATTCATTCTTGACACTTCTTTGAAACTATCAACACATCATGTACCTTTCCCTTGACCTGTGAAAAACCTTTCAAAAACATGGGATGAGCATAAAAATCTCAGTAAGGGTTATAAAAGTACGAAATGAAATTTTTAGTCCATGTATGAAATCATACATTACTCATAAAACATAATCACATTAACATACCTCATCAAATCATGAATAAATCAAATAAATCCGAAGACATAAAGGTTACATGAGGCATTCATAAAATTCTTACATAGGGAGTAACCCTCATGGTTATGTTTGAAATACCCATCATAGTATATTCCCTAAATCTCTTCAAAGAAACCGTAACGTTTTACCCCTTCGCGTTACCCAATGCATTGGAGAGCTATATCGGTCTCACCCACCCTTAGTTTTCCACAGAACCACCCATCTTCATATCAATGCCCAAGAACCATAAAATAATCGTATCACATAAAACATGTATACAGGAAACATAACATTTCAATATTTCGATCACAAGATATCAATACAACACGTTGATATAATAAAAACATTATGAAAACCATTTTCAATACCAAAATTAAATAAAAGTAATACATGGTATTTATTTTTCATTTTAAAAAAAGTTAGGTTATGGCTTGTAGAGGATGCCGAATCTCAAATAATGGTCATGGCGGTGGAGAAGTCGTTGTCCCCGCATACATACGATAAAAAAACATTCCTTTTTTCATTTAGTAAAAATATTCATATAAAAAATATTCAATTTGACTAGACATAAAATTCAAAGGGGTTTATACACTTTATAAAAGAATTTTGTGTATAAAAAAATATTCCTCAATGAATGGAGATTGAGATGAAGTCCCTTACCTCGTATCCGACTTGACTCGATCGTTCTTTAATATCCTGAATAATAAAATTGAGTTATTTTCTACTTGCTTATGAACCTTTTTCATGTTCATTATTACTTTTATATCACTTATTACCATTTCATGAACACTATGTAATTATTTAAGTTAATAACGGTCCTTTTAACGATCATTGGTACTTGAGTCAAAAAGAAAGTCTTTATAATTATTAGTTGTTCATGTATCCATTATATAAAAATTTAAAATCAAGATTTATATATCATATATATCATATATATCCCTTATATACATGCATTTCTAATATTACATTACATTTATAGGTAAGAAATGAAATGCACCGTTCATGGAGACGGTAAGCCGTACGTATGAATGAACGCTACATTCATTTTTATTTCGTATTTTATGGAATGGAATTATAATGATATAAAGTTATATTATAATTCTAGTATAATATCATATATAATATCATTAACTCTATCCTTTATACTTCCCACATATGGCATTAACGAATCAAATCACTTTGAGTGGGTGGTAGTCCGCACTTCCTAAAATTAAGATATCACGTATACCCATAATGGAAGCCATAAAGGTATCCCATAAATGAAAAATACAGAAGGTTAAGGAAATAATAAACATATAATATATCATATATAAATATAGTGACAATTTAATGGCCACCTTTGAAGGTGTTAAAAGAATATTGAACAATCATCGTTTCATGTGGCAGAAATTCACCATCCACAGAAACAGTATGTTCTTTAACCATTAGATATAGGTGTGTGTAAGTGTAGCTCAAATTCTTATTATAAAAACATCCTAGTATATTGAAGATACTGGTGTTAGTACAAAAGATATTAATAAAAATAGTTTAGGGGGTTGGAGAAGAAAAATATAACAAAAGAACATTAGAGAAGACTTTACCTTTAAATAGGGTAACTCTTCTTTGTTTGAACCAAAATGGTTCCTTGAAGAGCTTTATGCCTAAGGTAAGGATTCTAGGATTAAGACGGGGATGTTGAGAGATAAAATGTGCAGGGAATGGCCGATCCAAAGTCATGAGAGGTGTGGGTAAGGAGGTAGAGGTGGGGGCCTTTAATAAGAGGAGAGGAGGGGCACTCTTTGAAAGTAAAGAAATGTTACTTTATTTTAAAATGATTTTCATTTTTTAAAGGTCCCACATTGATATAATTCTAGGATAATGTGATAAGGGTTCGGAATAAACTCATCCAATAAGACATTTACAAGTGTAACTCTTAGATTTTACATTATTATTTCATTATATTTTAATCATTAATTAATGAGGTAATCGTTGCATCATCATAATGTCATAAATAATTTAATTTATTTAATGTCTAATAATTATAAAACAAATACTATGTTGTTGGAAATATTTTTAGAGTTCCAACGACTATTTATAGTTTAATAGATAATTTATGTAGAAAAAATTAATTTTTTTTACTCAGGTGATACATTCTTTGTTATATTTAGCTTTCTTTAAAAATAAAAAGATCAAAAGTCATTATCACAAAAAAGTGATTCCATGGTGACCTCATGTTTGGAACAAGGCATACCATGGTCTGACATGACACAAACAGTATAATTAGGACACATGTTGGGGTAATTTGTTATTATTATGATATTATTTTATTATCCTTAACTACCCGATTACTAATTAATCAAGATAATTATAGATAATTATCATCATTACTATTCATAATGTCCAAAAACAAAAGAATCTTAATTAGATAATTAGTACCTTATGATTAAAAATATGTAATATATTTTACCAAATTCCAAACATAGAAATTGCAATAAATAATTTAAATATAATTCTCGTTGTCAAAACAAATTGCGGGTTTTTTTTAAACAATATCTATGAAAAGTTTGGCACTTGTTTATGCAAAATTTTAAAGTGAAATTAATCCCAATGACCACCGTTGGATTAAATGGTAAAAAATATATTTTATTTAAATTATGAAACCAATTATAAAGATAATCTATCCATATAATTAAATTATATGAAAATGCAGTTTTGATGTAAAATGCAGTATTTTTCACTATTCATTAAAAAATGAACATTGTCAAAAAAATACCAAAAAATTATCCAATATAAATTTAAATTTCCCAATAATAAATAATAAGTTTATTTTGACAAATAGAGATTATAAAATTGTCAAAAGTTTGATTTAAAAATGGTTTTCCATCAAAAGGCATTAAAACAATCTTTTAAAAATATTAGTGTATTCCATGCTTAAGATTGGATTTATTCTCGTTTTAAGCCTCTAAAACACTATCAAATTCATAAATAGACATATATAAGAATATATATTATTCATTAATTACATGGGATGTTACATCTTTCCCCCTTTAGAAAATTGTTTCCCTGCAATTTATTTACTTATCGAATAAGTGGGGGTATTTATCCCTCATTGCATTTTTAGATTCCCATGTTGCCAATTCACTCATGTGGTTTTTCCACAAAAACATTACATGATGAATCAATTTATTCCGCATCACTTGCTCCCTATGGTCATGAATCTGGACTGGTTGATCCTCATAAGATATATTCTCTTCCAGGTGAACTACCTCTGGACGCAAAACATTAGATGAATCTGGCATGTATTTCCTACACATTGAAACATGAAAAACATTGTGTACCTGAGATAAACTTGGGGGTAAGGCCACTCAGTATAAAACTGATCCAACTCTCTCTATAATTTCATAGGGTCCAATGAACCTTGGACTCACCTTTTCTTTCTTACCAAATCACATCACGCCTTTCCATGGTGAATCTTTGAGAAAAACATGATTGCCTACCTCAAAAGAGAGATCCTTCCTCCTGTTGTCTGCATAACACTTCTGCCTACTCTGAGCTATTCTCATGTGTTTCTGTATTAGATGAACTTTTTCTTCTAACTCTTCTACCAATTCTCGTCCCATCAACATCCTTTCACCCACTTCATCCTAGAAAGCTGGAGTTCGACACCGCTTTCCATATAGTGCATCAAATGGTTCCATCTGTATACTGGAATAAAAACTGTTATTAAAAGAAAACTCAGAAAAAAATATGTTGGTCCCAACATCCCTGATAATCCATCGAACAAGCACATAGCATATCCTCCAAAGTCTAAATCGTTCTTTCTAACTGCCTATCTGATTGAGGATGAAAAGTTTTACTAAAATTTAATTCAGTACCCAACGACTTCTGAAGGCCTTTCCAAAAGTTAGAAGTGAACCTGGGATCACTGTCAGATACAATGTAGAGAGGAACTCCATGTAACCTGACTATCTCTTTAAGATAGAAATGGGAAAATTGATATAGAGAAAAAGTATCTCGTATAGCAAGGAAATGAGATGATTTAGTCAAGCGATCAAAAATAACCAGATTGCATTATTACCTCGAGGTGTCTTCGGTAATCCCACAATGAAGTCCATGGATATATTCTCCCATTTCCACTCTGGTACTGGTAAAGGATGAAGCATTCCTTTCGGTATGTACCGCCCTACATTAACTTGTTCACAATTCAAACACTTCATAGTAAAATCAGCAATATCCCATTTCATTCCGTCCCAACAGTAATACTCCCGATGATCTCTATACATCTTAGTACTGCCTGGATGAACTGAAAACGGAGAACTATGTGCTTCACATAACAACTCTCTCTTCAGCTGTGAATCACACGACACACACAATTTCTTCCCAAATATCAAAACACCATCATTATCAATTTTGAATTGAGGCATCTTACCCTTATGAACGAGCTCTTCCTTTTTATGCAACTCGTTGTCTTGATTCTGAGCTTGCTTAATTCTGTCTGATAGAGAAGATTTCACTAATACCTGAACCAAAATAGAAGGACATCCTGCACCAACAACTTCTATGCTAAAGTTCATCAAATCCTTAACTAGGGGATCATACATCCAAAACATAATTGTTAATGAAACATTACTTTTTTGACTCAAAGCATCAACAACTTTATTTTCTTTTCTCGGATGGTAATGAATTGTACAATCATAATCCATGATTAATTCCATCCATCTCCTCTATCTCATGTTCAATTATTTCTAAGTGAATATATACTTTAAAAATTTGTGATCGGTGTATATTTCACACTTTACTCTATACAAATGATGCCTCCAATATTTTAAAGAGAAAAAAACATCAGATAATTCCAAATCATGTGTAGGGTAATTTACCTCACGTGTTTTCAACTATCATGAAGCATACGAAATTACCTGATCATTCTGCATTAGGACGCAACCAATTCTTTTCAATGAAGCATCACTATAGATAACAAACTCACTATTCCTGGAAGGTAGTACCAAAACTGGAGCATTCACCAATCTTCTTTTCAATTCATGAAAACAATCATCACATTATTTTTTCCATATAAACTTAACACCCTTCTGAGTTAGCTTAGCCATTGGACTAGATAACCGTGGATAATTTCCAACAAACATTCGGTAATAGCCTGCCAAACCAAGGAAGCTACGAATCTCGGTTACACATGTGGGTATTGGCCATTCTTCTACAACTTTTATTTTTGCAGGATCAATAGTTATCCCATCATTAAAAACAATGTGACCAAGGAATGAAATCTATTGCAACCAAAACTCACACTTTCTGAATACCCCATACAATTTCTTTTCTTTTAGGGTTTTCAAAATAACCCTTCAAAGTCTTTCATGATCCTCTTTACTTTTATAAAACACCAAAATATCATCAATGAAAACAACAAAAAAAATTATCCAAGAACTCATGGAAAATTATATTCATAAGGTCCATGAAGATACCAGGTTCATTGGTTATCCCAAAAGGAATCACTACAAATTCATAATGGTCACATCCTGTATGAAATGCGTTCTTTGGAACATCTTCTTCCTTTACCTTCAACTGATGGTACCTCGATCTCAGGTCAATCTTTGAAAAATACTGAGCTCCCTGGAGCTGATCAAACAAATCATCAATATGAGGCAAAGAATATTTTTTCATAAAGGTGATGTTATTCAAGGCTCTATAATCAATGAAAAGTCTCAATGAATCATCTTTCTTTTTAACAAATAAAACAGAAGCACCCCATGGTGATGTGCTAGGTCGAATGAAACCTTTCTCTAATAAATCTTGCAATTTCTCCTTCAACTCTAAAAGTTCAATTTGATCCATTCGATAAGGGGGTTTTGAAATTGGCTTAACATCAGAAACTAATCAATAGTAAACTCAACTTATCGATCTGGCATCATTCTAGGAAACACATCAGGATAAACACCAGGATACTCATTTACCACTGGCACATCATTAATCTGAACAGTACTTTTGTTTTTAACAATATATGCATGGTAACATTCATTTCAATCTTTTACAAGTTTCTCATCCTATTGATATGTTATCAATAGTAAGGGTTCATTCTTGTACACAAACTAAATGTATTTAATAAAAAAAACTTCTTTATCTCTATAGACAATCTTAGCATTGTAAATAGAGAGACAATCCATACCAAGGATAACATTAAACTCTACAAGAGGTAAAACAATAAGGTTTGCAAGTAGGTTATTTCCATGGATAAGGATAGGAAGATTCTTATAAATTCTTTTTGACTCAACATTTACCCCGGTTGTTTTTACCACAAGATCATGAGTCATTTCTTGAGATGGTATTCCCATTTTACTAGAAAAGATTTCAGAGATGAAAGAATGTGTAGACTCTGAATCAAACAACAAAATGGTATAATCTGAAAAAACAAAGTACCAGATACCACATCATTTGATGGCCCATCATCTGCTGAAGTAGTTGCAAAGGATTTCACCGCCCCTTTCTACTTGTATTCCAACTACTTCCCATCACTCATGCTCTTTTTCGGACACTCGTTTCCATAGTGACCCATCTCATTACACTTAAAACATTTCACTAACTTTAAATCATATTTGGTCTTACCCTCACCTTGATCTCTTTCATTCCAATAACGAGCCTTATGTCCGATCATACCACATCAATAGCACTTTACAGAATTCAGAAGACATTCCCCATCATACCTTTTACCACATTTATCACAAACTGAAAACATAGTTTTCTTATCATCATATCTATTTGAAGAATTCTTTCCTTTCTCCTACCACCTCAGTCTCTTCTTCTGCTGGTTGTTATAGAACACATGATCATCAAAAAACCCCATTTCCACCTTCTCAGCACATCGAACAAGATTTTCATAAATATTGAACTCACGAGGAGATAAAGCCCTTCGATATTTTGGCTTAAATCCTGATTAAAAATGATTGATTTTACTATCATGGTCTCGGATAAAATTTGGAGCATACCATGCCAATCAAGTTAAACTCTCTTCGTAAACAAACATTGAGTAATCCTCTTGCCTCAATTACAAGAATTTTTTTTCTATCCTACGTCCAACAGCCTTAGGAAAATACTTCTCAAGAAACATACCTTTGAATTCATCCCAGTTGGGAGCATCAATTTCATCATTGTCCCTGATATTTTTAACCATCGACCTCCACCGATCTGCTTCACCCTCCAAACGGTAAATAGCAAGACTAACCGTTTTATTGTCTGAACACCCCATGATATCAAAAATATTCTCCAGTACTTTAATCTACCATTCAGGTAACACATGGTCAGATGTTCATCTGAATGATGGGGGATGTTTCCTCATGAAATGTTCCACCACTTACATGTTCCTCCGCGGTTGATCTGGCTGATCTCGTGCATGGATACCACCACAATTTATCGCTTGAGTCAACTGCGCCATTACTGCAACAAACTGTTCAGTTCCCATTCTGACCATCTCATGATGCTGATTCGGAAGGTCATTTCCTTCTGTATGCCTTCCTGTCACTGCTTCCTTGTTTCCTCTGTGGAATACCATTCTGAACAAACATGTCTTAGATGAAGCAACATGGTAATCTTCATATGCTATATCATTTCAATTTGACCATAAAAAATATTTTTGGATAATAATTTAATATAATTCTTACTCCTAAACTTATCTAAATAGACAGTTGATACCAATAATAAGGCCACATCCTTAAACATTACTTAATCTTAAGTTACATCAAGAATACACATTGAGGATCATTTCAAGATTAGAGTTTTAGGGAATTAGAACATAAAACAGGCATTACATTATACATTTAAACAATGTGGTTACATAAAAGATAGTAATCATTTTTTCTTTCAATGGAAACATATTTAAAATAAAACATGGATTCTTTCTTGACACTTATTTGAGACTATCATCACATCTTGTACCTTTCCCTTGACATGTGAAAAACATTTCAAAAACATGTGATGAGCATAAAAATCTCAGTAAGGGATATAAAAGTACGAAATGAAATCATTAGTCCATGTATGAAATCATACTTTAGTCATAAAACATAATCACTTTAATATACCTCATCAAATCATGAATAAATCATAGAAAGCATTAGACATAAAGGTAACCTGAGGTATTCATAACATTCTTATGTAGGGAGTAACCCTCATGGTTACATTTGAAATACCCATCATAGTATATCCCCTAAACTTCTTCCGAGAAACCTTAACGTTTTACCCATTCGTGCTACCCAATGCATTGTAGAGCTATATCGGGCCCACCCGCACTTAGTTTATCACGAAACCACCCATCTTCATAACAATGCCCAAAAACCATAACATAATCGAATCACATAAAACATGCATAAAGAAACATAAAAATTCCACATTTCAATTACAAGATATCAATACAACACAATGATATAATAAAAAAATTATGAAAACCATTTTCAATACCAAAATAAAATAAAAGTAATACAGGGTATTTATTTTTCATTTTTAAAAAAGTTTGGTTATGGCTTGTAGAGGAAGCCGAATCTCAAATAATGGTCACGGCGGCGGAGAAGTCTTTGTCACCGCATACGTAGGAAAAAAATATTCCTTCTGTCGTTTAGTAAAACGCGTCGTATAAAAAAGATTCCTTTCGACTGGAGATAAATGTCAAAGGGTTTTATACACCGTATAAAAGAAAGTTGTGTATAAAATAAAATATGGCTCAATGAATGTAGATTGAGACGAAGTCCCTTACCTCGTATCCGACTTGACTCAATCGTTCTTTAATCTCCTGAATAATAAATATGAGTTAATATCAACTTGTTTAAGAACCTTTTTCATGTTCATTATTCCTTTTATATCACATATTACCATGTCATGCACACTATGTAATTATTTAAGTTAATAACAGTCATTTTAATGATCATTGGTACTTGAGTCAAAAATAAACTCTTCATAATTACTAGTTGTTCATGTGTCCATTTTATCCAGAGTTATATTAATGATTTAGATACCATATATATCATATATATTCATTATATACATTCATTTATAATATTACATAACATTTAGAGGTAAGAAATGAAATGCACCGTTCATGGAGAAGGTAAGATGTACATACACATGAACGCTACATTCATTTCTATTTCATATTTTATGGAATGGAATCATAATGATACAAATGTATATTATAATTAAAGTATAATATCATATATAATATCATTAACTCTATCCTTTATACATCCCACATATTGCATTAACTAATCAAATCACTTTGAGGGGGCGGTAGTCGACACTTCTTAAAATGAAGATATCTCGTATACCCATAATGGAATCCATAAAGGTATTCCATAAACGAAAAATACAGAAGCTTAAAGAAAAAAATAAACATATTATATTTCATATATAAATATAGTGACATCTTAATGGCCACCTTTGAAGGTGTTAATAGAATATTGAACAATCATCGTTTCTTGAGGCAGAAATTCACCATCCACATAAACTGTATGTTCTTTAACCATTAGATGTAGGTGTCTGTAAGTGTAGCTCGAATAATTCTTATAAAAACAAACTAGTATATTTAAGATACTGATGTTGTTACAAAATAAATTAATAAAAAGAGTTTAGGTGGTTGGAGAAGCAAAATAAAACAAAGGACCATTAGAGAAGACTTTACCTATAAATCGGGTAACTCTTCTTGGTTTGAACCAAAATGGTTTCTTGAAGAGATTTATGCATAAGGTAAGGCTTCTAGGATGAAGAGAGGGATGTGTAGAGATAAAACGAGTAGGTCTTGGCCGAGCAAATGGCTTGAGAAGTGTGGGTAAAGAGGTAGAGGTGGGGGCCTTTATAAGATGAGAGGAGGGGCACTCTTGGAAAGTAATGAAATGTTACTTTATTTTAAAATGATTTTGGGATTTTAAAGGTCCCACATTGATATAATTCGAGGATAAAGTGATAAGGGTTAGAAATACACTCATCCAATAGAACTTTGACAAGTGTATGTCTTAGATTTTACATTATCTTTTCATTTTATTTTAATCGTTATTTAATGAGGTAATCGCTGCATCATCTTGATGTAATAAATAATTTAATTTATTTAATGTATAGAAATTGTAAAAAAAATATGATGTAGGAAATTTTTTTAGCTTTTCAATGAATATTTATAGTTTAATAGATAGTTTATTTAGACAAAATTAAAAATGTTTTACTAAGGTGATACATTCTTTGTTATATTTAACTTTCTTTAAAAATAAAAATATAAAAAGTCATTATCACACAAAAGTGATTCCATGGGGTCCCCGTGTGTGGCACAAGGCATAACATGGTCGTCTATGACACATACAGTATCATTATGACACATTTTGGGGTCATTTGTTTTTATTATAATATTATTTTATTATCTTTAACTACCCGATTACTAATTAATCAAGATAATTAAAGATAATTACCGTCATTACTATTCATAATGTCCAATAACAAAAGAATATTAAATAGATAATTTTTACCTTCTAAAATAAAATATGGAATCCATTTTACCGAATTCCAATCATAGAAATTTCAATAATTAATTTAAATATAATTATCGTTGTTAAAACAAATAGCGGGTTTTTTTGAAACAATATCTATGAAAAGATTTTCACTTGTTTATGCCCAATTCCAAAGTGAAATTAAACCCAATGACCCCCATTGGATTACATGGTAAAACTATATTCTATTTAAACTATTAAACCAATAAAAAATTTAATCTAACCATATAATTAAATTATATAAAAATGCAGTTTTGATGTAAAATGCAGTATTTTTCACTATTCATTTAAAAAAGAACATTGTCAAGAAAATAAAAAAAATTATCCAAAGTAAATTTCAATGTCCCAATCATAAAGAATAAATTTATTTTGATAAAGATAGCTTATAAAATTGTCAAAAGATTGATTTAAAAATGGGTTTCCATCAAAAGGAAGTAAAACAATCTTTTTAAAATATTGGTGTATTCCATGCTTAAGATTGGATTTATTTTCGTTTTCAGCCTCTAAAACACTATATAATTCATAAATAGACATAGATAATAATATCTATTATTAATTACTTACTTTGGATGTTACACATATATAACATAGTGTATATCCAATGCTCTATCAGTATACTGTGGACAATGTCAAGTTGTTGGGCATGATTGTCATGATTATAGGAGTACCCCAAGATTTAATCCCGAAACACCCCCACAATCTAATCCAAGTACGGATAGAGAATACTAATAATTATGTCCATAAACACATCTAGTGCATTTTTAAACCCAAATGGAATTATAAATAACTCATAAAGGCCATACCTACATCTGAATGTGTCCTTGGTATACCAGAAGTCCAAAATCTCAACTGATGATAACCAAATATAAAATCTATCAGGGAAGATATGTTATATCCTATAAATTGGTAAAAAAATATTATCGATGCTTGGAAAAAGATACCATTTCTTCATAATCATCCAATTAAACATTCAGTAATCGACACATAAGAACAAACTTCCACCATCTTTCATTCCAAAAAATAAAGGTGTACCCCAAGGAGAAGTACTCGGTATGATAAATCTCTTATACTCTCACTCTTCCAGATGAGATATGGGATATTGAAGCTCAATCTGTGCAATTATATATGGTGGAATTGAACCTGGCTTAGCCCCCAACATGAGATCAATACTAAATTCCACATATCTCTTAGGTGGAATCCATATAAGTCATTAGTAAGAACATCTTGAAACCAATTTACTACAGGTGGAAAGTCATCATGCTTTACATCAAGATCATCCAACAGAAAACTAGAATCATGGGCTGTGAGCTCTCCCAGTTTCTATGTAATTGAGCATGCTCGTCTTGCATGTATATCCCACTAACCTTGGTGAATATTATAGTCACCCTTAGGAGATTTTAAAGTCACCATTCGATGTTAAATATCAATGTTGACTTGGTATGAATCTAATATGTATGTTCCCAGATTTATGTCTATTTCTAGAATATCAATAATATAGAGATCATATAGAAACTGATACACTCTAAAATCGATTGAAAACCCCATGCACATGCAAATGTATCTCTACCATACTCTCAGTGGTGTGTCTATCATTAAAACCTTTCTTATAAACTCTACCTTCAGGCTCAAAACATTGACAGGTTGTGTAAAAAAGGAATGAGAGTAATTAGTATCAAATAATGCATTATATATTATAGAACATAGAATAATCGTACCTCTCACTATCGATGGTCCAACCTCACTATCCACAATTGAATGTTATATAACATGAAACTGTACTTCCCCTCTTCCATGTGGTTCTTTTATGACTCCCCTAGTTACACCACTATGTGGATATGGTCTGTAATTACTATAAGCTCCTCATCCTCTACCTCTACAATGTTGGCTGATAGAACTCAAGTTTCCAGTATGATATGGTGTAGAAGATCCCCATCATACGATTAGGTTCTGTCTAGTTTTTGTATCACTACTCGTCAGTTACTGAGACCTGCAGAATATATATAGATGTCATATCTTTTTTCTGAAACCACACTCTAATGGTGGCTGGGGGAAATTTCAATGAATGTTTCCCAATCTACCATATTTTGAAAGATCATTCGGGTAATATTTTATAAACCATTTCTTCTATAAGTGTACCCCACTTCCAACTTCACCTGATTAACACTATCATAGTGAAACTTTCTCCTCTATGAATTAATTCCACTTGATTGTCGAGATGAAAAATATATCCTTCACTAGAAGACTTCTTTCTGGTTCCCCTGAGCTATGAGATCCTGATCCACCATCTTATAAAACATTATTAATCTAAAATGGTAAACATTAGAATTAATCTCACAGTTAATCCCATCCATAAAAAATACATTGTCAATTTTTTCTCAACCCCTTCAAACATTGTAGAAAGAAAATTCAAATATATAATGAATATATCATAGTCCATCATAGATATAATCTCCTAAGTCAAACTCGTGATCTCTTCTACTCTCTCCTACCTCAGCATATCTTGATAAAATTTATCTAGGATATTCTCCAAGAATTTTTTCCATTACATTAAATGAGTATATATATTCCACAACATAATTTCCCACCAGCACTTCATTGATCCTTATTGAATATAAGTATCCAACTTGACCCTCCTCACAGTGGGAGTCACTAAATGGTCAAGTATTATCTCAATTGACTCAACCTAGAACTCAGATGCCTTAGGTCTGCCATATTCAATAAAATATTGATGTTGTTGAAACTGGAAATACCTTGTTAGATCACAAAAAATCTCCACAACCCACCATTTGAATATTACCACGAATTTAATGGATTGAGAAAATTTTCTCTAGGATCTACTTCCTTTCTTCCACTCCCAGCAATATTAGTTCCTCTGGCTCCACTACTATTGGAGCATCTCAATCCATGAACTCCTATCATCCTCTCAACAAGAATCGTCAAAGTGAAATATATGTGAAATCTAAACAACACACCTTAGAAAAAAATCAAAACATTAAGGCATTTATATAAGAGGGGAAATAAAAAAAATTCAATTTTCATAAACCCCACCACACTTTCAAAACTGAGGCACTATCACTACCCTTTAACATCTTGCACCTTGGTCATGGTTCACAAAATATAAAATAGTAATCAATATTCATGTTTTTTATTTAGAAATCCAATTAATATCATCTTGTGTCATTTTAAAATTATAAATTTCACATTTGGAAAATTTATCATATCAATTTTACTACAATGGGAAAATAGTTCTAGTTCAACAAATTCCCCATAATCTATTTTCTCATGCATTCTGAAAAATGTCTTATGTCAAAAAATAGTCCAGAGTTCTTAGATTACTTCTTGAAAACTAAAGTGTCTTCCATATAGGGAAATTGGTCAAATATCACTGAATATAGGAAAAATAATCACACCACACAAGATGTATGTCACCCACGGTGAAATAATATTCAACTATAATATAAAAAATAATCACAACAACAATTTCCACCCTGGGTACTTGTGTTCTCCCCCATACATGGGTTAGCTACACCTATTCATGAGATCATAAAATGCACTGATTTTTAATAGTATCATGTACACATTTTTGAAATAGTATGAAAAAAAAGAAAAGAAATGAATAGTGTGCTATGGTACTACATTGAAACATACCAACCGAGGTACCAAACTTCAGTTCCCCAAGCTAGTCGATCACATGGCCTCAAATGGGCCTCCCCATATGGTAGAGTTTACTGACTAATAGATATAATATAATATCAGTATTGGGGAGAATATACCCTCTTTATCGGATTAAAAACCCAGTGGGAAATAAATAAAAATTAATCAACTATATAACCAAATATTATAACATAGCCACAATAGTACCCGTATCAAAAAATGAACTAAAATTGGAAATACAACTTCAAAACTGAACAGTAGATATTTCATGCAAATGTATAGGTCAAGTGTCTAAAATGTATCCCAAAATAAATACACTAAAAACACACCCAAACATGAACTAAATCAAGTGTGGTTTCATCATCCTTTCTTCATACCAGGTCTGTCATCGAACAAAGGCACTTTTCCCTTAACCAGTCCAAAAAACAAATGGTTTATTTGATTACCGATCATGAAGCCCAAGTAGGGTGAGAGTTCGACATAATATTTCACCACCATTAGTATCTAAATAAATATCTTGTAAATATAATGTGTATGGAACTATGTAAATTAATAATTACAATTCATAAGTAAACATTCCTCACATTACCAATCAATATTGATTTAACCACTTACCACTCGGGTTCTAGTAGTTAGCCATACATAAATATCTTGTTCAGCTGAGGGAAGATCTCGATATATGTTTGAGGGACATCATATATCTTAATAACATTGTTACCATTATTTAATTCATACTTTAATTAACATGTTACCATTATTTAATTAATACCGGAATTCCCATTTAACCATTCCCACATTACACATGAGAAGGATCATGTTACCATCCTTTAATTAAAAATAGAATAAGCATGTTACAATTCATACCCTATTTAGTATAATTTCTATGTTCACATTATCTATTTCAAAAATATATTACCATGTTACCATTCATACCATACACATTAGAATGAAAATGTTCCCATTATTTATTTCATAACTAAATAACCATGTAAACAATCATAATGAAGAATTAATTTAACAATTAATTATCCATATAAATTTTATTTATATTTTAATAATTAGATAAAAAGAAAATATCCATTTGATAACTAAAAAATTATTTAATCAATATCCAAAAACATAATATCACAAAATTAATTTCAAAATCAATTATCTCATAAATAAATATCCATATCTCATAATTAATTCCACAAATAGTTCTCTCAATCTATAATTCCCAAAAATCCACACTTTTCCATATCCTCGATTATTTAAGTCACCAAATTAATTAATTCAATCAAGAACACAATTGTCGAATAACTTATATAAATTCAAAAAATATATAAATGTAATTTAAAAATAATATTTTAGATTTAAAGTATAGAAAAGATAACTAAATTCATGGATGACTGACCACCCAATGAAATTAACCTAAAATTGGGTGGCATAGGGATGTAAAATGAAATACAAATATAAAACTAAAACTAGAATTAAAAAAATCAAGATCTCTCTAAACTAGATCTAGATCTATAATCCTAGATATATAACCATCATACTAGATCTAGAATCCTAGGTATATATCCAAAATACTATTTATATATCTATCCAAAACCAAAAATATTAACCACCGAAATAATAGGATAAGGACAGAAGGAAGAATGAAAAACCAAACGGGGTATGATTATCTTACAAGGAAGGGTGTATATCATTGTTTTAGGAAATAAAATATGAATAAAAGAGGTTAGGAAGGCTTGAATTCTATCTGAGAGGATCTAAAATTGAGAGACATTAAATTATCTAGATTTTTTTGATGAATATGGTGATTTTATGAGATCCATGTGATTAAAAAAACTAATTTTATGGTGGAATTAAACATAGATCAGTGTTTCAGGGCCCGAGGGTATGATTTACCCTAACCATGTGCATATATGTGTGATTATTTTTTAGGGGTTTCAGTGTTACTCGAAATGGGGCATATGGTTGGACAAAATTTGTGTCAACCATGAAAATCTCCATTGTCATGCTTTGCATGATTGTTGGTCTGGGGTGCATTGTTTCTCTAACCATCCACCAAACATGATAACCATATTTCATTAAAAAAAACTCAATATTAAAAAAATCACCCAATGTTAAAACCCAACAAAATAATTCTAAAAAAATAAAAAATAGTTACGGGAAATAAATCCCGAGTTATCCTCATAAAATATTATGATATTAAATTATCCTATAAGAAATTTTCTTCTAGTCCATCATATTCTGTAACAATTCCTTAAGCATGGAATAAAAATCAATTCCCGGTCTATTTCAATTTATTGTGTTTATAAATTTCAAATGGTTTCCACATTGCACTGATTGAATTAAAAAATCTATAGAATATGTATGGAAATTCCCACTAAATTCACTAACTACACGATGATGTAAAAATATTGGCTAAATTCATGTTTTAAAAAAATTAAAATTTTCACTAAAATATATGACCTCATTGGTTTTCACTAAACCACCACTTACTTGGAGACATTAGTTATCATCTTTAAATTATCTAAACCCATAGGTCATGTTCTGGTATAAGTAATTAATCCATCATACATATCCTTAAATAATTTAATTTTTATTCTCTCATGAAATAGTTGATATAAAATCATCCCAATCATCAAATCTGTGTAGTCCATGGATTTCATATTCTTTGGATACTAAAAATATTAACTAAATGTGTACATCACCGAATAATTTTAAATATGTGGGTATCTTTAACTATTACAACATGTCATGGTCGCATAAACCTAAGTAATAATGTCTGACCTCAACCTTCACATGGAATTTTTTATATAATTTTCTTCTACTATTTACTAAAAATCTATAAAAAATGTTTGGTAGCTTTAAATAATCATTTGTGTGATTTCCGCCAAAGGGTTACCATTATTAATGTTCAACAAACACCAACAACCCACATTTAAAATTTTACCCAATACTAATAATCCTAACTTCATCTCATTATAAATGTATAAAAGCGTCCAAAAAACCTCTTTATAGGGTTTATAACCATCGTGGTACTTCAAACTACTAGAGGAAAATTTTATTAATGATCCATCGCTATGAAATAATATCATGGTATAATTATTTTATGATTGATGAACTCAATAATTTTCATGGGAAATTAATATACTAACACATTATGAAATCCATACTATAATACTGAAAACACTATAATTCACCAATTCAAATATTTATACAGTTAAATAATTTTTAATACATTACTAGTAGTCATTTGAAGTCACTTTGTGACTTCACATATTGATAATGTCTTTGAATTAAATAATAAATCCTTCAATATTTTCAAAATGGCATATCTCGTTCCATTAAATAACTATATTATCCTAACAATTTCTCTTATAACACCCCTTTGGAAATTATTTCAATAATATCTTAAGGTCATTTATCACAGATAATACCCCGATGGACGAGTTTGAGTCAGGGTATTATAGATTTAAAACATTACCTTGTATTTTGATATATTTCTCTCAACATAAAGAAATCTTCATTCCTTCTATTAAATTATCTCTATAAGTGAATGAAATTGTAAATAACCCAATAAATTATACTTGGATAACCTTAACTAGGATAATCCAAAGAAAATATATTGACACGGTGCCTATTGACTTGAGACACTAGGGAACACTATTTCGAAATGTTTATACAACTCTGTGGTTTTACTAACACTCGAAACTCATTATGATTAGATGATTTGAAAATATCATTATAATACCTCATATATAGTTTCCCAATGCTCATTCCATGATGAAATTATTATTTAAAAGATATGTTTATAAAAATAAACCTAACATGGACTGTATGTTCTTCATATCATAATAAGTTTCTAATGATAATGTCGTTATGGAATTTTTTCTACCTCAAAACATTCTACTTTTTATGATGCATAAATTTTTTATCATATTTTCATTCTATATAATCTTTATCTAAATTTTTTAATCATATACTCTTTATTATGAACTTTTTTGTGTAGTTTTTGAGATGATTCAACCAAAACCATTTGATCCATGGGTTGGGATAAATTCTTTATATATTCCCCTTCTATGTTTATTATCAGTGTTATCTATAATTTAATAATTTAATTAAAGGTCTTTTAATAAAAATAAGGCCATCAAATTTACAAATCCATAAATCTATTCTAATTTCATGTCTCATCAGGAAACTATTTTACCATGATGTGACCACATCTCATATAGAGTAATTAACTTCCACAATGGATTTACTGTTGTGTAATTTTCTTTTCTATGGTATAATCTATGTGTGTCCTATGATAACACAGTATAGTGGAATTCACAGTGCCATAACATATTGTTGTTGACCTAATATAAAAAATATTGGAAATAACTTCCCCATAACTGACTCATGATAATGAAATGATATCCTTAATCTCTTCCAAACAAAAAAAAATGGCGATGTCATAAAATTATTCTTTGGTTCATAATATACTATAGAAAAAAATATACATTATTCCATAACATTTCTAAAATTATACTCTATAGGACACAAGACAAATGTAAAACATGAATTTCTCCTATTAAACATTCATATGAAATAACATGATCTCTATGATGTTAAAAAAATTTAAATTATACTGATAATGAATGTTAATTAATCACCATGGATACATGGTCCCTTATACATTAGTGAGTGCCACACAAAGGCCATGCGAATAAAGTTTTTTATATTTTGTTGATTAATATCTGTTATTGTGGTTTGGTATTAACATACTATTTTCTAACATCATACATGCTTCTGAAATTCCACTGATATAAAAATATGGGCATTCTAAATAATACAAGTAAAATCCTTTAACACTCTACAACTCTCTATGGGTCATCTGGCACCCCACACATGTTATAATATTTTATAGTTCCTCCATAAACTATGGCATCACCTTTACATGAACCAATTGTTACCCATACTAATGATCACTATAATTGTTACCTTTTTCAAGGATATATTTGATAAGGACTGTCTACCTCCACCATAGATGGTTGGATGAAAAACCCTAACTAGTGATTGGGAAATCTATTTTTTTTGTTACATGAACTATTACTATGGTAAAACTCATATGATTTCACCATAAAACATTCATCTATATGAAATTTTTAGAAAATTATTTTCAGATTCATTGTTCAATCTTTTAATGGGGTAATAACCCCTAATATACTAAAAAAACTCATCTTCTGTCAAAAACATTACCATTTTATTGTAGAATATATCTTATGGACATATTTATTCCATATCATCGTCAAATATTCTAAAATAGGGAATTTTTTATCAAACTCAATCTACATAAAAAATAAATTTATGGTTTCCAACAATATCCCCCATTCAGTTAGTTAACAGTTCCAATGAAAACAAAACATTCATTAATATGAAATTTTTTTAAACAAACAAATTAGATCCAACTAGATTTTTTTATTGAAATTAAAAAAAATGTTTAATGATTTTATTTTATGAAGTTCACCTATAAATTATTATGAAATAATTTATATTCACATGTGACTAGATCTATATGAACAACATGTGTAAGGTGGAATAATCTTCACGATAATAACTTCTTAAAATCCATAATTTGAATATACACTCCAATACTGATATTCATAAAGGTGCAACACCAAATTTTCAATCAAATAATCTTTCCCTGATTTTTGATCCCCTATTTTCATCATAGGTTATTCCCCTAAACAACAAGAGAATACTCATCCCCTTTGTCAATGAACTCAATGAGAACATACATCAAGGTTAAAAAAAGAGTAATAATGAAAAAAAATTGTTTGAGGTGGTAAATCATACCTTTAATCACAATAAAATCCCAAGGGTGACTGAGGGTCCCATTTCTGATTAGTCTAAAGAGATGTATGTGGTCAGAACATAAGATCTGAACAATGTCGTTCAAAATCCAACTTGTATTGAGACTTTGGAAGGATTTCATCCAATTCATTCTTATAACGAAAAAACTCTAATTTTATAACCCTTTACTCAACATTATTCTTTATTAAAGGGTAATTGATCTCAAGGTTCTTTGTACTTGAGTTTTTACTTGTATTTTTCTAGTATTTATAGTATAAGAGTTGTTACACAAAATTAGAATAGAATATCCCACAATATTGAAAATTACATCATTTTTTCATGACATCCTTATCAACTGGATACATGATAGACTATCCATGATAACCCCAAACACAACAATGTTTACAGAAATGTATTATTGAATTATAACTTTTCTCAGAATTTAATGATATCCTATTATAAATTACACCTCTTTAAGTAATAATTATATTAACAATAATAACATCCATATTTAAATCAGTATAGAAAAATAACTTCTTTGGAGAAATTATATTATAAAATATATTGATTCTACTTATTTATTAAATTATTGAACTATTATAATCCCATATTGAACATTGATTTTATTGTGGAACATTTGTTAATGAGTTGGATGATAAATGTAAAACACAATATTCAAACAATATGATATCAAGTAGAGTAAATTTCTAATGGAACCTTTTCAATAATTCAATGGAATATTTTTTATGAGGAATTAATTTCCCAACCTTTATTTAATTCACATGAAAGCTAACTAAAACAAATAATTTCCCAATTAGACACATATCAAAATCATATCTAATTAATTATAACTACCTCAAGCATTTGTTGTCATTTATCCTCCAATGGAGGTGTCACCAACAGATATATTCATAAAAAATCCACTATCCTAAACCCTTTTTAATGATTTGTTTATGATAAACCAGTCCTCTATATAAAATAATATTCTATAGGTACTCATAAAATTATAATATCAAAGACCATATAGTTTTTTTCAATCCATATAATGATATCTTTAACTGAAATACTATGATATCATATTAAAAAATTATAAA
This sequence comes from Viscum album, assembly GCA_963277665.1. NCBI lineage: Eukaryota > Viridiplantae > Streptophyta > Magnoliopsida > Santalales > Viscaceae > Viscum > Viscum album. The sequence goes on along the minus strand of OY728126.1, from coordinate 685,666,702 downwards.
CCCAATTTTTTTAAAAAGGTATTATTAATTCTCAAGAACTATATCAATAATATATATTTTATGTCTATTTTAAATAATTTTAATCATTTTTGTACTACCATCACAAATAATAACAGTATAGTCTCCAAGAGATCTATAAGTGAAAATTCTTAGCTGATATCAATTCCCCATATTAAAGAATATCCCATACATAGTATACATGATTTCTTCCTTTTCAACTCTATATATTCATTGAGTTTTTTTGGAAACCATATTCCGCATTGATTACATTCATTTTAGTTTTCCAAGGATAAAATTACCAAGAGTTGTTATTTTCAACTTGGTCAATATCCACATACATTTCATTGAAATGAATTTTATCATTAATATATTCTTTAAATTATTTTATTCAACCTGAGATATAAAGTATGTTTGATATTGAACATACATTCTTGTTGTTTGAACTAATGATTCCCTATCAGTAGTGATATTGTTTCAATGATTTATGTTTATCTAGATTATTCTCATGAGCTTAGTATCCCAATAATTTTTCCATTATAATCATAGATATCATCATAGTTCACAAAAATATATTTGAACTCCCCTTTATCTAGAAACACATTCATCATTTTACTACTCTAAAGTTGTGCTTTTATTATGTTAATTCCTATCCTTATTTAATTTTTTTGGACACATGTATTAAAAAAATGGTCATTTTATGTTTTATAAAAATAATTGGATTTATCATTGTTCCCATACATTTAATTTAGAAGCTATATTTCACACAATTTGATTACTATCTATGAATAATTGATTCATCTTTATGTTCTCTTAACATTATATTCTTTTCTTCATTAAGGAATAATCAATTACTTCTAAACAGACAGAAATAAATTAAGGTGGGATTCTTTATATAAATAATTACATATAAATTGTTTTCTTATTTTAGATATATGAATTCATGGTTTGAGATATAGTCCAATCTATGAAATATTTATTTTTAATACTTCTCTGATAAAAAAATTTCATTGAACATAGTCTAGCCGTGTTGTTAAATATGTACATTCTTTTTTAAAAAACCCACTTCTACTAAAAATTTCTCATTTTTTGGGTCCTTTAGAAAATTTTATACCCTGAGACATGGGGGGGGGGTGTTGAATCATGGTATATAAATACAACCATCAAATTTTTATCTTATTCTCTCATCTTTTGGAAAACTACAAACTACCCCTCTCTTTCTCTATAGATATAATAATGAATTAAAAGACCACGATAATCTTAATTTGTACAACAATATGAATGATAGTCTATAAATAATGAATGAAAATGTACATGTCAAGAAAACATATTAAAATTTAACTAATTAAAATTTTACAATTTAAATTAGGTCTCAACAACACTCCTGGTTACCAACCATATACAATTAGAAATATCCCTGCTCTCATACACCATTGAACTCGCTACACCTCAAAATTTAATGTTTTTCTTCAATGAATGGTGATGGATACATAAAATATATGTGATGATTCACTTAAATACCATTTCATAACACTTATAAATAGAAATTAAACTCTTGGAAAACCTAAATATTTATCTTTGTATTTCCCAAAGAGATCTCGAATAACTCTCTTAAATTCCATAGATATCAATAGTTTCTATTTTCCCTAACTCTATTTTCTATACATTGAATTCATCACTAAATTGGATCTTCTTTTAAATACCTTATTTAATGTGTATCCCCCCCCCATGAAATTTAAATTATGATATTAATCCATTCAAAAAATGTCCATTAATTGCTAATAAATCGATGATTAAAACATTTATAAAATACTTGATCCATACAATGAATATTTTCTAGATTCGTTCTAGTTCCACCATGGAATATTTCTTTCAAATGCATAGATACCTCAGATTTTCATAGGCAAACACCCAATCCACTATACCATACTCTATAGCTATATCATGAATTTCTATGTTTCATATGCGGACTCCCAATCATCCACATATAATGCAATGGTGAGGGGAATTTCCATTTTCCATTATTCACTCACTATAAACAATAACACTCCCATAGTGGACTATGATATTTTTAATAAGTGAGTTCCCAAATAAAAACAACCACTACTATTTTCGTAGTCACTAACTCTATCTATAATCATCTCCAACACATCCTGGATGAATTCCTTAACACCACGATATTTTTTGAATTTTCCTCAAATAAATTTAAATTTGATGGATGGATTAGGTTACACACAACATTTATTTTAGATTTATTTACATAAATCACCAATTTTATATTTAATTTCATTCAAATACATGTTTTTCTTGGGTTTCATTCATCACACAGACTAGTTTGTTTGACACACAACACTGAGTTTTAAGGAAACACATCATACTATTAAAATATTATTATTTAATATGATAGTTATCACATAACCATTGGAATAGTGTTTATGAATAGTAATAAATTAATTAATAAAACATATAGTTTTTCAAAATATAAAATTAATTACTTTTTATCAATTAATAGTGATGGTAAAAGATGACCAATTGAAAATAAAAGAAATTATTTTCTGAAATAATATTTTCATGCTTGAAAGCACTTTTTATCATAATAAATTAAAGAAATTACATATAGTTAATGATTTTAATGAAATTAATAAATTATATAAAAAATATAATATTTTAAAATTAACCTTATATGTTTTCTAGGTATGAGTTTAGAGTGAATCAAATTTTACGCATAAAATCCATATTTTTTCTAAAAATCAATTTTGTCACATTTCATGCACATATATTAAAATTATTATTTTTAAATACTTGTAAAATTTATTAAAATAAATAAATATGATTTTATAAATATAGATTTCATAATTATATTAGAACAAACATCTTATAATTTTTTCAAAAAACACTATTTCGTGAATAGTGACGATAATTGATTTATTAAGAATAGTCATTTGTTTTAAAGAATATAAAAAAAAATTAAATATGGTTATAGAATTAAAATTAATTAATTTATATATTTATTAATAAAATATAGTTAATTTTAATTAATTTTAAAATTAATATTGATGTTAATACATTTTAAACTTATGATAATTTTTTCTTGGGAAAACAACCTTTTCATCGAGTCTATATGTTTAATATTAAATTTTATTATTTATTTAATATGAATTGAATTTTTGAAAATGGATTCCAATTTTTTATTATTATTAACTTATATGGTGGATTTATGTGTAAACATTGATTCGTTACATGATGAAGAGTTATAGTACTCACCTTTTATTTTTCATTTTATTTCATCCATTAACCTTGTTAATTATTATTCATCAAGGATGATATAATAATAAAAGTATATAATATATTATGACATGTTATTATGTTAATTTTTTGTTACCCACATATATCTCATATACCCTCAAAAAAGGAAACGATACCGTTAATCATGTCTACAAAGGACTACCACCTCTCACATAGATGTAGTTCGTTTTTCATCACCGTTTCATTTATATTTTTTGATGATGTATTTAATGTATTTATATTATATGTTATAAAATAATTATAATTATTTAATTATGATTTCACATATACTACTTTAGTTTCCATTATGTGGGGGATATGAGAACTACTATTTTTTGTATGATAGTCTAACACCTCACACAACAATGTCATTCCTTTTCCAATAACTCTTTACAAGGAAGGTATAAGTGATAAAGATAATTAATATATGTTATAGTTTTTACCTAAAAATAGTTCAATAAATATAATATCAAAAATAAATAATTCCTTCCAAAATAATTTAAAATAATAACATTTCTCGGGTTTACAACAAACTACTTCTTGCGAACCGATGTGACGTGTTTTTCATTTATTAATTTTTTAAATTGTAATAAATATATATTAAAGGAATATATAAATATGAAATATATATGACTTTTATGAAATCATAATTATTATTTAATAGTGATATATTATTTAAAATTATTTCATTTTCCCCTTGAGGGGATGGAATATTTTTTATGCGCAAGTACGACATAAAGTCTCCAAGAAAGGTGTAAATCAATATATATATATATATATAAGTTAATTTATTACTATAAATAAATATAATATTAATATGTATTATATTTTTGATATTTTCAACATTAAAGAATTGATATAACCACCAAAACAAAACATATGTGATATATGAAGCTATTAATACCTGAGACGTAATTTTAACAAAGAATTGTAAACAAATATATAATAAAATGGTATAATTATATAACTTATTGTATGAGATATATGAAAATTTTTATTTAATATATTTATACTAAACATATATCTATTCTATAAGAGGATCAAACATGTATGAAGAAATTCAATACTTAAGATAAGGGACTCACATCTCACATTTTCACTTTTGCAAGACACAAACCATCTTCACAACCTATTTAATATATGTGTTGTATAAAATTTCCAATAAATTATTTCATGATGAATATTAAAAAAATTAATGTTATTTACATTAATATTTTATTAAATTTCTTTCATGGTGTTTATATTTGATATGTTACCAATGTGGTAATGAAACTATGTCTCTAATTTAATTCATTGTGACAAAAGTTTTTTAATCATATATATTTTTTAATGTAGTCTATATACTTTCCATTTTACATTTTATATTAATAATTTATTTATTTTCATGATATTAAATGTTTAAATTAATTTTGGTCTTTAATATGGCTTATGATTAAAAATATACCAAATTTTTACATGTTTTATGTTATAATATAAATATTTATCCTGATTGTTTATGATTATGATTTCTCTAATGAAATAGTTTGATATGTCTCTAAAAAATCATGAATATTAAAATATCTAGGTTTTTAAATTGTAATACTTGTTTTCAATTAATTTAATTCTATTTATTTTTTCAAGATTTCAAAATAATATTTTTATGAAAATTCATCATTATATATATCTTAGGTAGAAAACCATTTTTTATTAAAAATCATGTCTTGAGAAAAAGTTTAAAAAATGCTTCCAAATTCTACAAAAGAATTTATTAATTAAATTTTTATGAATTTTTTTAATTTTTTATAATTTTTTTATAAATTAATAATCAAGTCATTTTCTATATAAGGTCTATTTGACCTTTACGTAAAATGTGAATGAAATCATTATATTAATGTGTATGTTTGGAATAGAATTTTACACAGTCACAGCTACTCAATTTTTAAACAAATTCATTTATATGTTTCAATATCTATTTCCAATGAAAATTATTTTGAATTTTTTTTAAATGTATTTTTAGAGTGGAATGGATATTTTTTCTCAACAATATTTTTTAAATGTTAGTTAAAATATTATTTTCAAAGAGATAATTTTTAAAAATATTATAATTTGGAAAAATTATTTTTTAGGTCAAAGGGGTATTTTATTTATGATTTTTATAATTTAATTTTAATTTTATTTTCAATTAAATAGATTATAAAAATTAATTTTGTTTAAAAAAGAGTTTTCTTCATCTGTATATCCTTCTTTTCACAATAGGTGTATTTAAATTATCATTAAATATTTTTTAAGAAAAAAATATTCTGAAAATGATTATGTTTTAATTATTTTTTTATGTGGAATGGATATTTTCATCAATAACAAATTTAAATGATGTAAAAATATTATTTTCAATGAAAAGGATTTTGAATATTTTTTTCAATTTTTTTCAAGTATAAATGATATTCTCTTCCATAAATATTTAAATAATATATATTGATTATTTTAAAATATTTTTTTTACATTTTTATGTTTAAAAAATTGTTTTTCAATAGTAAAATATATTTTCGTCAACATTTTTTTTAAATTTTCTTTACATATTTTTTAAATAAATTTAGTTTAAAAATATTTTATTATTTTAAAAGTATTTTGTGACGTTAAGAGCCATTTTACTCATGAAATACTCAAATTTATTTTTGTAAATAATATTACATCTAATATGACATCCTTCTAAGTTCCTTATAATTCACTTTGGATTTTATCAATCAAAACCATTCTTATTATTTATAAGAATGGATTATGTTTTTGATGAAAAATACATTTTTGAAACTTGTTTCAATTTCATGTGTTATACTGTAAAATAATTCATATGAAACCAATTTTTTATGTGTTATTCTATGATGAAATAATTAAATGATTATGAAACCCATTTCATTATAAGAATTTTGATATTAAGAATGTTTCATGATCTATTATAACATGTATGTATAGTTTTAATCTTTTGACATGTAGGACATATATACCCCTTCAATTCATTATGTAATGATTAATGTAATAAATAATCAAAGTGTATAAGAGATGTTTTCCCAGAGTCAAATGGTTGTATATAATAGGAAATAATATGCCCAAAACAGTGTGTATGGGATGTTATCCAACGCATAAAATAGGCTAACATTAGGTTATCCCAAGCCTAACATGTTATGGAAGTCTTGGTGGGTGTACATGAAAAAGTATTTCCTTTGATAATGTGTATTACATAGTTCGATGTCTTATTTCATTGTTATTCCCTCATGGATCATGTAAATTGATTCCTTTGTCATTCAAGACTTATAAACACTACATATTTTCCCATGACTCTAGAATATGATATACGATAGGTAGTTTATGGGTTGTAAATGTTATTCTTATGTCCTCATACCCATATTATCTTGTTATATTTATATATCTCCCCTATTTAACTTTAATGGAATTTTTAGATCACCCATTCATATTTATCCATTACTAGTTATGAAAAAAAATTGTACGGTATTTTTATGAAGAGTACTACATAGGAAGATCTTTACGGTAGATATTTAATAACATTCACTAAATAAAAAAAATGTATTTATAATATCAAAATAGAATATACCATTATAGACTCTTGTCATTTACTTATTTAATTTATTGAATATTCATGTAAAAATATGAAATATTAATATATGAAAATACTCGATCTTCATAGTTGGTATCAAAAGATATGATTAGTTAACCATTAGAAACATAGATGAGAAAACATTATTGATAAAACATATTATAATACTAAGTATAAGATAATATCATATGTTATCGTTAATAACTATGTGTTGTTGTCCTAATAATACATCCATTTTTAGATTCTACAAGTATATATGCTTCTATAATAGAGGTTCTATGGGGAAATAACTATAAAAACAGACTTTTGGACTTGACATGAAGAGAAACCATGTACATGAAAATGGGCCTTAGATCACACCATGTTTGAAACTCTTAGAGGGATATTCCATGGTTGATATGAAGTTTTTTTATAAAACATCATGATGGATTCAAATAGATGATGATCATGGATGACTTATGATAATCATATTATGTCATTGATATAATAAGATTCTATATTTATAAATCATATAAATTATTTTTCTGGGCTAGTTGGTTTTACAATATGAATATTTATTTCTCACAATATGTGTTTTTTGGTTTTAGAAAATTCATGGAACTAGAATGTATTAGGTTATAATTGAATGCGATTGATAATTTTTTGACGAGAAACCAAATAGAATGATGAACTGATTGATGAATAGTTTAATTATTTATAATTAGTTATCACAACACATGATTAAAAAAATTCACCTTAACTAACTCTTGGACTCACCAAAGAAGGTAATGATAATATTTATAGAATGATTGGGTAGTGGAGACCATAGAGGAAAAAAATTTCAATTTCCACTCGGTTGAGTATTTGGGATTAGTAACTCAAGGGAATCTATATTAGGGATGATAAAATGATTTGGGAGTCAAATATAATGGAAACAATCATGTAATTTAAAAGAAAAAATTAACTGGTTTATTAATTCGCTGAATAAGAATAATGTCCCCCTAATTAATCAATGATTTATTTTTGTTATAAATAGAGAATATGTGTGCATTATGAAAAAATATATCCTAAGGGAGAAATAATGAAAATAATTAGAATACATTTATGAGTAATGGGTATATTTTTGATGATGAAGATACTGAAAATGACACGTTATAGGAATGAAGTGTTGTGGAAGAAGATAAAAAAATCATGGTTAATGGTGAACAAATAGATGATAGTGATTGATGGTTTGTATATTGGTATTCAATGAATTATATTTTAAAATAATAATTATCAATGGTATTTTGGTTATTATAATCATGAAACCAAAATGGATTTTTCCTCATTAGTTTTTCATTATTTATTTTCATGAATATATGGAAAAGAATTGACGAAATAAAAACATTATCTATCAAAAAGGGGATTTGTTAAGAGAAAAAAATCACTAAGTGAAATATAACACATAATAAGTTCCTAATGTTGATGTAATTGTGTTGGGATAAATTTACGATTAATATCAAGAAAGTAATTATGTTGATGATTAATATGTTCTTACTGTTGATGTTTGGATAATATTAAAAACATTGAAACTAATTTGTTATTTGATAACAAAGTGGTGGGATTTAAGATATATTTGATTCATGGAATATATTTTATAATCCGTGGTTTTATTTATGAAATAATGGGAGATTTAATTTTTGAAATCAAGCATTTTTCATTATTTTTCTATAGTAATCCCAGTTATTGTCATATTTTTGCAGAATACATGACTCAGGTATTCACATATTTGGTATGTGAAAATTAGTATCTTCTTTGTAATATTTATAGGATTAATGTTCAATTGATTTTGTAAAATTATTGATAGTATTAATGGAATTCTGAATTTAAGAATAGTATCAAGGATAAAAATTTATGAGGTAGTTTAAATTTAACCCTAGATATAGTTTTATAGACTAATGATCTGTTTTTATATATGAATATTTACCCATAATGGATAAATTGTTCTGACCATTTTGTTTTTGATGATAACTTTATCTAAATGTATTGAATTATCGTTATTTTTTGAATCGTATGGCCCATTCGAGCTTCAGGAATTAAAAGGATATATTCATTTATCAGAGTATGATATAAAGTGATAATTTATTGATGAATAACCAATTTTTGAGATTATTCAAATTAAATAGAACCAAATCATGGAATTATAATTTTTAATATTCTCTATCTAGATTTTAATGACTTGGGTTTTCCATACTTTTATTTTTATAAATTAATTGGGAAAATTACAAGACCAGGCCCTGAGATGGAATCAAACTCCGAGGCCTTGGTTTCCCAGAATGATATGGAAACACATGTTATTTTTTTATTATAGTGCATGGGTAACTTCTTATTTAAACTAAAATAACTTCTAAATAGATCCCCAGATCAAAAATATGGGGGAACCACTACGTTTATAGGAACAAATTTATAATAAGAAGGGCCTAAAATTGACAAGTTTGGGTCCATTGTGAAACCTGTAAATTGGGCATAACCGTTATTAAAATATTGTAATTAAAATATTTTGATTGATATTTCATGGATTCTTTTAATTTAAGGCCTATTGTTAGGACTCCAAGGTTATCACAATAACCCTAAAATCATTATGAGGAATGTAGATGTAATATTCTCCGATGAATGATGAAGAATTCTAATAGATCAATGACCGAAAATAAAACAGAACCCAATTCTTCATCATCAACTAATTCATCCTCAAGGTAGGGGTTCAATCTCTTCGTGATTTCACTTCCCTTAAAATCAAACAATGAACATTGACTAACAGATGAAGTAGTTGATCCTCGATTCAATAATTCTTGTAGGAGGGATAATTATTACGGGTTAAAAGGGAATTTATCTTGGTTAATATTCAGTTGGTGGTTTCTTTGTGATTCTGCTAACAAGAATAGACCAAGCCCGACACGAACAAGGCCGTGATTTATTAATTGGGATCTCTATTTGATCCTTGTATCCCTGTTCATTGAGTTCATTATTGTCGGATCCTTAGGGTCACACCAAAATTATCTAGAAAGATCTAAATTTTATCGGACCCTTGATATTCAAACAAGGTGGGTCAAGGACCCGGGTAGTGATGGTTGTGACCCAAGGATCATGAATGTTGATCCATTTTCAAAATCGGAGAACCTAAGAAGTAGAGGAAACACTCGAAACCAAATACGAAAGCCACAATGCATGATGGCATGTGATGTTGGCCGTGTGAATCAGTGGAAGAGGATGGAGGTCCCCCCAATAGCGATCATGAAAGTGGCAGAGGCTGGACTGTGCAGGCGGCACATACGTACCACGTAGGGTCTATGGTGGAAGAAGATGTGGGCGATGAATGGAGGTCCGCGGTAAGAGGCTACAGTGGAGTAGGGACATGACATGATGTTTCAGAGAGGGGGGGGGGCACATAGGATCTGTACGTGCATGTGGGATGGAGGTATGACCATGTGAAATGCAGTGTATCGCCATGTTGACCGAAAATGTGTGACCAGTGCGGGCCATGCTTGGTACACACACACACATGCCCACTTATGGAGTGATGGTCTAGGAATGATGGGCCACATGAGTGACCTTGTGGGCTAGTCGGTTATAGATAGGCCAAATAGAGTTGGCCCAGGTCAGGTTGGCTAGACCAGGTTAGGTTAGGTTTGGTCTTTCAGGTTAGATCAGACCACGGTCGGGATTTTCATAAAAATGTTTGAAACATTAAAACTATGTGGTCTTTTGACTATCCATCTATGATGTTGAAAACCATACGATGGAGAGGTCCTTTTGGAAATTTATAGGTTATTTTTTATGTTATATTTCGTGTGAACTAGTGGCTTGGGATGAGGTTCTCCTGAAAGAAGTGTAGTAGAAAAAAGATCCATATAGTTGACTATGACTTGCTGACTGCCTGAATTGTGGACTAGATGACCCATACAATCATTATGACAACATCGATTTTCCATGTGCTGAAACTAATGCTCTGTGTGCCATCGACAATCCATTCACAGACATTGATGTTCTTTGCACCAAAACTGGGTCTCAATGCACCATAGATGCTCTGTCCACAGAAATTGACGCTCCATGCACCAACACTAATGGTTTGTGCACCGTCAAAACTACATTCATTGACATCAATCCTGCATGTGCTGACACTGATGATTCATATGCCATCTAAAATCCGTGCCTTGGCATTAAAATTGTGATTTCTATAGAATAAAACTAATAATAACTCTCTTGGTGATTTTTACTTTGACTTATGTGAGGTGACCATATTGATTGTACTAAATGTTCTTTTCTTTGTGGTATACATTGTGCATTTATAGGTGGCTTACTTTTTTGTTTTTGGGAATCTTACTGAGTACTGTTTTACTCACCCCTGGATAGGCTATTCCCACATGTGTCATGTATTGTTAAGACAATCAATTCTTTGATGGAGTCATTGGTGGACCTGGGCTAGGTGGTTCATAGAGAGAGGCTTGTCAGATGAGGTGTGCATCATCGAATTCAGATAGCTGTTTTTCTACCTACCATTTATGTAGGGTTTTCTATTGATAAATTTCAAAATAATGTACTATCCTTTTTTGTTGGTCAGGGATTATAGCCTCATTTACATTCCAGTCATGTACTATTATTCTGTGTGGGTATTTAGAGATTTTCATTAATTTTATCTTAGTGTATTTAGTTCAACACTTATTCATGGAGACATGTTCTAGTGTATCGGTACATAGGAATATGTCCTTGATATGTTGAATATGATTACTCAATTCTAATAATTAGTCTATATCCTATTAGAGGTGTGATTTTGGTAGTCATGAAACTACCCCGGGGGATGGGTCATGACAAAGTGGTATTAGAGGAGGTAATTTCCACCTAAATAACCAAGAGTCGATGAGGTTGGTTAGGGTAATAAATGTTAAATGTTTTAAGTATTTATTTCAGACAAAAAATATTAGTTTTGGTGTGATGACTGACATATATTTACATTATGAATCTAAATTATTATTTTCAACTAGGTACCTGAAAACACTAGTAATAGGAAAAAATAAATGGCGCATGAATCATATAGGATTGAGGGTGTTCTCATATTCTTATTGAGTCAATGTCAGCTCACCTTTTATTCTCTATTGATTGTCTAATGTCTTGATCTATATCAGAATTCCACCACCTTAACAGCCAAATAGGATTCAAATGAGTGATAAGGAGGATGATCTAAACAGTAATGAGACATTGGTATAGGGACCAATATCGAATATAGAACCCCTAGGTGGTGTACTAGTGATACCACCACCTGAAGATGAGCATTTAATACCGGCAATACCGGTACATGATGCATGCAGGATGACTGCATTGCATGAGATTCCGAGGTTGGAGCCTCCCTGGTTCTAGGGTGATCTATACACCCAAGAAGAATAGGATTTTTTTGAGGTGGTTACGCATGTCTTTCACCTAGTAAGGATTCCCCTAAACAAGATTGTAATCATAACAGTGAGTCTAATACATTGCTCAATGGGGTGATGGTGAAGCTTAGTGATCCATATGCATGAAGACAAGACTATGAATTGGATAGAATTGAATCATTTATTAATGGAGGATTTTATTCTAGTGATGTTATGATCCGTGTGTATAATGGAGCCATTGCATCTGCAGCAGTGAAACCATATAGTAGCAAAGTAATCGGCGTGATTTATAGATATTTCTCACTACTCAATGGTTATTGTGCATGACAAGTTATTCAGGGCGTGATCCTTTGATCAGGGACTATGCTGGGTTATCAAGTCTTCCATGATATACTATATCATTCCAATACATGCTGATGTAAAAGAGAGTTCTCTACTAGTATAGAGATTTTTTGCAGAGAAAACACCGACAATAAGAGGTACCACTAAGCATTAGTAGTTGAATTCTCGGTAGTCGGTAGCTGAAAATTGACGTAGGGATCCAAGAGGATGAATTAATTCAGGGGATGACCCCAAGACATAGATTTAGCTATACAAGTCTCCAAAGTAGAGTGAGTCTGCCAAAATATTGGATGTGTTACAAGTGAGGTGGTCAGGAAAACATGGCTTATGATTGCCTGAATCACCATGTATATGATCAGATGATGGTTGAGGGACTTTTGAGGAATATAATAATGTAGGAACTTGGCATTCCACTAGGAGGCGAATTTGGAAGAGGATTTGGATGTGCAACCAAAGGTTGGAAGATGTTAGAAGTACCACCAACACCACCACCACTAGGTGGTCAACCATGTGATCTGGGAGTTGGTATATATGGATGAGGCCAGCTCCAAGAGATGGAGGCATATGACCTCGATGCTCCAGAGAAGATTAGAGGTACGATCTAGGTATTTTCCACACTAGATGTATTTCTTATAAACACAAGAGCCAGTCACTATTTTTTCGTCATAACCCTTGTCTGAGACAAGAAAATTACACTGGAAAAACTGACTCGATCCCTAAACCTAGAGACTCATATGAGATACGATTCTATGATAAAAAAATGGTGCCGACAGTGTTCCCTTAAATATGTGTAGAGAGTTTTGGTTTTGATCTCTTGGTAGAAGTTTTAAAGCCTTACATCATCATCCTTAGTATGGATTTTTTATCCAAATTCTATTCCCAAATTGGATATTTTAGGAATACAATGATGTTTATCCATGTAGATGTGACCATGTATTCCTTTTCATGTGAAAAGGAAACCCAAGGAGCATAGGATGGACTCGCACATTGGTGGGTGCAGAAGATCACACACCAGATGTATGACCCTCTATGCATTGGATGAGACAAGTTTTCAATTTCCTATAGTGGTGGATGTGTATAAGGATGTATTTTCAGATGATTTCCCAAGACTACCTCCTCATTGAGATTTGGATTTGTGTATTGATATATACCCTATAATAACACTGATATATACACCTTCATATTGGATGGCTCCAACTGATCATCTTGAATTGAGGGAATGAATGGAGGAATTGCAGAGTAAGGGATTTGTGAGACCCTGCAGTTCACCTCGGGTGGATCGAGTTTCATTTTCCAAGAAGGAATAGGTTTTCATGAGATTATCGGTGGACTTTCAGTTCCTTAACATAGTGATGGTGAAGAATATTTATCCACTTGTGAGGATTGAAGACCTCTCCGATTGGCTGAATGGAGTGAGGTGGTTCTCGAAGATAGACCTAAGATCTAGCTATCACCAAATTCATGTACAATATTATGACATCCTGAAGACACCCTTTAGATTATGGTATAGACTATATGTGTATATAATGATTTTTTAGAATTCCAAAATCCCTAGAATTGTTTATTTGACTTATGAACATGATCTTCTAGCCTTAGGTTGACTGGTTCGTTGTGGTCTTCATTGATGACATCCTAGTGTACCCGTCGTCCAAGGATGAGCATTTGATAAATTTTAAGATATTTCTCGATATAATTCAATATCACAAGAATTTAGGAAAGCTCTCAATGTGTCAGTTGTGGATAAAAAAATTCAACCGTCTAGGACATATCATTTTAGAAGATGGAGTGGAAGTAGATCCGGTGGTGATATAGGCGGTGATTTCTTAAGAGCCTCATAAGAATGTTATCGAGGTGAAATGATTTCATGTGTTGGATGGGTAATATCACAGGTTTGTACCCAAATTTTCTAGAGTAGCAGTATCCTTGACGGCTCTAGCATGAAAGGGACAACATTTCATGTAGACATATATGTTCCATGAGACATTTCAGTAGTTGAAGCAGATATTGATGAGTTCTCCCATCCTGAGATTTCCAGATGACGGTGTCGAGTACGTGGTGTTCTACAATGAATCAGGAACTGGGTCTGGTTGTTTCCTTGGGTAGGGGAAAGCATTTTTTGCCTATGGTTTATGGTAGTTGTGACTATGGAAGCAATACTAAAAGACCCATTATCTATAGTTGGCAATGATTATCTTTTCGTTGACGATGTATAAACACTACCATATCGGTGACTGATTGATCATCTACTCAGACCAAAAATGTCTCATGTATATCCTCTCTAAATGGATTTGAACATGAGACAGAGGCATTGGATTGAGATCATCCTGGTCTATGGCTTCAATATAGTCTATACTCCTAGTAATTGAATCATCGTAGTAGATTCTATTAACTATAGATCGAGATCACATCTAATGAATGAGTCCTCAAAGCAGTTAGCCTCATTTAATGTATCCTTTTTGGATAGATAGAAAGAAAATTATCTCTACATGGTGGTAGTTCCCTCTCAACTCTTATGACAAGTCCAAGTGGCACCAATCATATATACCGACTATGAGAAATTAGATTCTCATATATCTATAGGGAATACCACTTATGGTTATTCGAAAGGTGGGGATAACATCATTCTTTTCATAGGACACATAGTAGTAGTAGTGACATTGTGGTATGAGGTCATGAGGGAGTTCTATACTTCTTATTTGGATGTTCATCCAAGAGTGTCAAAGATGTATCAGGCCCTCCGATGACAGTTCTGATGGAAAAGGATGAAGAAGGCAGTGGTAGAGTTCATTTCTAGATGCCTTACATTCTAGAAAGTGATGGCTAAGCACCATGTTCTAGTAGGTATGACCTTACCATCTGAGTTTCCATAGTGGAAGTGAGATGTGATATTGATGGAAATCATGAAAGGTTAACCACGAATGTCTGAGGGGTATGATATCATTTGGGAGATCATTGACTATCTTACCAAGTTCTATAGCTTTCTTATGATTATTGAGTAGAGTTCAATAGAGTTCTTAGAACGCCTATACGTGTAGGTGATAGTTTGGCTTCACATAGTTCCATCAAAAATCATTTGAGATCATGTATATCATTTCACAACATGGTCATGGAAGGGATTTTATGAGGAATTTTGGGATCATATGCGATTATGAATGACATTTTATTGGCATGAAAATGGCTAGATGGTGGGAACCATAATATTTCTAGAGGATATGATACATTATTTAAACATATTATTTGGTTTTAGTTGGGAGTACAACCTACCTCAGGTATAATTTACATATAAAAACTAATACCACTCAACCATTAGTATGAAAATTTTAAAGGGCTTGTACGTGTGACCATATAAGTCACTACTATGATAGAAAGTCTAAGTTGAGTCAGCCCTCATGCTCCCAGTGTTGTTATGGGCTATCACCAAGAAGTTGATGATCACCCATTAGTAGATGAGGACTACACAGAGTCGGAATAATTCATATGGTGATAAGAGAGGGAGTCCGTTGGAGTTCTAGGAAGGAGGTCATATGTTCATTCGAGTCTCACCTTGATAGGGATTCTGTATATTTGGATGATGCAGTATGTAATCACCAAGATACATCATCCCTTTTCCTATAATGAATAGTTTTTTCAAGGTGGTGTACCATATTACTCTACTCCTACAGTTTCACCGAGTGCATGACATTTTACATTTGTCATAGGTGAGAAAGTTCATGGATGATTTATCACATTTCATAGAATGACGAGATATTGAAATTAATGATGGGGAGAATTTTTTAGAGTATGTGTTGGAGATTGATGATTGAAGGGAGATGATCCTGTGTGGGTGGTCAATTACTCTACAACACATTTGGTTAAATTACAAGAATCTATGGGATAAAACTCTTGAAAAGGAATATTAGATTATTGCTCAGTACCCTAGTATTTTTCAGTGTAATATATTTGGTGTTTTATGGAGGTAAATACCTATGGTGTGGAGAATTAAATGACTTGGATTTGTTCAGGTTTTATTATTTTAAATTAATTGGGAAAATATCAAAACTAGGTGCTAAGACAGTGTGATATTTTGAGGCCTGGTGAGCCTGAAATGATACCGAAAAAATTTTATGTTTTAAATTTATAGCATTGGTGACTTCTTCTTCAAACGAAAATAAATTCTAAACAGTTCCCTTGATTTAAAATTGAGGGCACCATTGCATTCAGATCAACGACTTTACCTTATGTGGGTTCTAACATCAACCAGAACAGGTTGATTATAAATGGTTGAAATTGAGAGTAAAGATCATTAAAATATTTTATTAAAAATAATTTATTTGATACATCATTGGTTTAATTTAATTAAATTCCTATTATAAGGAATCCACAATTATCTCAATAACCCTACAAGTCGATATGAAGAAAGGGGATGGAATCCCATCTGATAAACGAATATGAATGCCAACAAATCAAGGATTGATGATGACACAGAACACCATTATTTGCTAACGACTGATCCAACCTCGAGGTAAGGTATAGATATCTTTATGATTTCTTTTACCCTTCTTAGAATGAAGTGATGAATACAGACCAACCCATGAATATATTGATCTGTGGTTCGATCATTCTTGCGGGAGAGATAATTATTGATGGATTAAATGAAATAGATTTTGGTTATTAGTATTTTGTCAGTTTCATCGTGACTCTTCTAAGAAGAAAAAATCAAGGATGACACAAACAAAGAAATGATCCAACTCTTGTGAGTTTTATGTGATCCTTATATCCATGTTCTGGGATTTTCTAGTAGTTGGAACCTCATGGTTAGGACACAATTTTATGAGAGGCTTTGAATGTGATTGGACCCATAGAGTGATATCAATAATGATTAATCCCTAGAGTAGTGATGGTTGTGAGTCGAGGATTGTTGAACTGGATTCATTTAAAAACACAGATCATTAGGGAAATGATAATGACCTAAAGAACCAGGTCCATTAGCAGCGGTGCTTGGTGGCCATTCCTTGTGACAGGAAGCAGTTGTCTCATGCAGGTTCATAAGTGGCCTTGTGCGGCTATGGTAGAGGATGGAAGTCACCCCAGCATCGATCACAGATGTTGTGAGGACTAGACCATGCAAGAGGTGCGGTTGGACCGCATAGGGCCAATGACAGTAGATGTTGTGGGTAGTGACCAGAGGTCCATCACCAGTGGTCATGGTGGGGCCTTGGTTGCATGAAGAAATGTGGGCTAGCCACGTGAAATGTGATCCGATAACAGATTGACCGGACAGACACTGCTAGGGTGGGCCATGTCTGTTGCATACATATTGGCCTGCAAGGGGCAGACCAGACCAAGGAAGCTAGGTCGCTCCAGCAGCACAATGAGCAGGACGTCGTTGCTCAGTTTTACCTGGGCCAATGGGCTGATCCAATTCAGACCAGGCATAAATAGTTCTAAGTGGCTCACTTCAACAAGGAATAGTTAGGTTATGTTGGGTCTGGAAGTTCGGATAAGACCTCTATCATACTTGAGGATGACTTTTATAGAAAAATGGTCATAACATTTAGTCTGTGTTCATGTTTGATGTTTAATCTGTAGAGTTGGTACCCATGGATGAGGTGGTCCTTTTCGGATATGCCGAGTGAGATTTTGTGTATTTTTTTAGGTGACCTAGTGTCTTGAGAAATAGGTTCTCTCATAACAAGTGCGCTATGAATGAATGTCCTAAGGATGGTTGTGACATGTAGACTCGTGACATGGGGGTTGCATGACCCAAAAATACTCATTTAACTGACAAAGATGCTATGTGCAATGACATTGACACTCCTTGCTCTATCGACGCTCTGTGTATAGATATTGATGGTTTGTGAACCAACATTAACGCTATGCTCAGCATCGAAGATCCATGCATTGACATTGATGTTTCGTGCACCATCGACGCTCCTTGCATCATCAATTAAATTTGGAGTTCTGTAGACTACAATTGATAATCCATCTCATTGTGATTTATATTTATACTTGTTTGAGATGTCCATATTGACAGTACTTCATGTGTTTTCTTTTTTGGTATACATGGTGCATTATTTAGTGGTTTCTTTTGTGTTTTCGGTGTGACATACGGAGGATTATTTTAATCAACCATACATGGGATATTCCCACATGTGTCTTATCTTGTGTAGATGAATAACAAATTGTTGGAGACCTTTGTGTACCAGTTCCATGGGATATTTAGAGAGATGCTTGATAGACATGGATTTTTTAACTGACTTCTGAAAACTATATCGGTACATACCCATCAGATATGTTTTTATATAGATGAATTTCTTGTTATTTTACATTTCATTTTAGTGGTATTATATTTTGGCCTTATTCAGTTTCGAGTTTTGCACTATTACTCTATGTGGGTATTTTAGTGGTTGAAATGCATGTTTACATAGTGTAATCGGGTCAACAATTTTTCTTAGAAGTGTGTGTTTGTGTACCTGTAACAACCCATGTATTTATAGAATAATACATTTTCATATCAATTAATATTTTTGAATAAGATACTAATTAAATTTTAAAGGGGACACTTTGTCTGATAGAATACTCAACACACAACAACAACTTTATTTGAAGTCTTACGTTTCTTACAACTTTGAGTTATATGAAAAAAATAATATTATATTATTATTTTTTAAATGACATTTAATGACTAAACCTTTTATCTGCTGGAATGAACAAAACTAACTGAAATATTATTATTAAATGTATTTACACTTATCCAATAAATTTTAGAGGCTTAAATTAAGAATAAATCTTAATTTAAGCATAAAAACTCTAATATTTTAAAAAGGAAATTTTACTGCCTTTTAGTGATGAACACTTTTTAAATCTAGTTTTTCTCACTTTTATATGTTCTATTTGACAAAATAATATTTTTATTCAGATTTTAGACATCAAAATTTACATTGGATGATTTTTTTTGGTAATGTTCATTTCTTAATGAATTGTGTAAAATAATGAATTTTAATTCAGAACATCTTTTTAATCTTATATATATATATATATATTTAGATTGTAATTTTAATAGGGTTTCAAGTATAATTGGATTATATTTTTATCATTTAATTTAATTTTTATAATTGGAAATAATTTCACTATAAAATTGTAAATTAACACATGTAATTCTATTAGTAGTTTTTAATTCTTAAAAACATGCTTCTTGGTTTTGAAAATGGAAATTAATATTAAATTAATTTATATGACTCTTATGTTTTGAATATAAAATAATGGAATATGAATTTTTAATTATGAGGTATAAATTGTGTAAATAGGTATCTTTTATTTTGAGAAATTATGATTAGTAACTTTAGTAAATATTTTATTTACGATAGTTAAAGGGTAAATCCGATAAACAGGGGTAAAAAAATAATATTATAATAATATTAAATTATATTAACACATTTCCTAACCCCATCCGATGAGATATTGACAACCGAAAGAATCATTGGGTTGATTTTAGGACCCCATAGAGCCACATGTGTTTGAAAATGTCAATTAATTACTTTTAATTTAATGTTAAGGAAAATATCACCTAAACATGTATCTTTTAGGAAATTTTTTACATGGGGTTATATTAGTGATATATTTGACTAAAAATAGTAATTAGAAATATAAAATAATTTCCTTCATCAGGGTATTTCATTTATAATTTTTAAACATTAAATAAGTAAATTTAATTATGACACAATAATGATGCAGCGATTGATTCATTAATAACAGATTCAAATAAATGATATTATAAATATTAAAATAAATGTAATATGGTTATTTTTATATCATCGAAGAATTTTATGGATGATAGTTACATTTTATATTTATAATAATGATGTTTTCATAATAAATAATTTTGTTATGGATTATTAAAAATGCGTGATATGAATAGTGTCAAAATTGACATAATTGATATTTTATAATATAAAATATATTATTAAATGTTATAAAATTTAAAAAAATAAAAGATTATTATAAATAGTTATAATAATTATATTATTTTATTAAATACTCCTTATTTGTATATTTTTCATGTTTTGGTTTCTATTTTGATTCTCAACGTGTTAAATGCTTCATAGAATAGTAAGAGTAAAAAAGTGTTAAATAAAAAGGATAATGATTCAAAAACAAAAAAATCCTATCAAATTTTTATTGGATAATTTTATTTCTAATAATAGTCGTATTTTCATATAATTTCTGTAATTTTGGAACTTTTGAAACAGAAATTAATTTTGTAATAAAATAAAACATTCAAACATTTCTAAACTGCTCCTCCCCCTCTTATAAAAAGCCATCACCTCTAACCCATTACGCACACCTCCCAAGACACTTGTATAGTATGATATATTCCTCAAATAAGTTCCCAACATCCCTATAATCCTTTTATAAGACTTGAATTTGGGATAATAGAATTCAATAAACCCTCTTGGCTAAAATCAAAAGGAGTTTTCTGATTTAGAGGTAATGTATTCTCTCTAGTTCTTTTCATTTATTTTCCTTCTTAACTACATATTATATTCATATTATTTGTTTAGATAACAAAAAAAGTATCCTTAATACACTAGTATATTGTTATGAGATGTATTTGAACTAAAATTCAACACACCTATATGTAATGGATTTAGAACACACTATTTCTATGTATGGCGAACTACTGCCTCACGAAACGATTCTAGTTCAATTATCTCCTACAACCTATAATGGTGGCTATTATGATGGCACGAGATTTATATATAATATATATGATATTTATATTTAATTTATTCTTCTGTATTTTTCATTTTCATCATACCATTATGCTTTCCATAACACATAAATACGATAATTTCATTTGAGAAAGTGAGGACTACCGGCCCCTCAAAGTGATATGACTCGTTCATGATATACATGGAGAATTTTAAGGATGGAATTAATGATAATATCTAACATATATAACATATTTATTATAATTGAATTATAATTTTACAATACATAATTTATTTTTCATTCTATAAAAAATGGAAACCAAATCGATGTAGCATTCATGCATACATACGGCTTACCGTCTCCGTTAACAGTGCATTTTATTTTGTTATATCAAAATGATGTGGACTATTTTAAATATAAATATAATAGATATAAATAAATATATACTATATATATATATGGTATTCAAATCATGAAAAAAATTTAGAGATAAAGGACTTTGGACCACATGGACAGTTTTTAATTATAACAAGTTTATTTTCGAATCAAGTACCCAATATCAAAAAAAACAACCTATATTAACTCAAATAGTTATGTAATTTATATAACTTGGTAATAACTGGCATAAAATGAATAATAAACTTGAAAAAGTTTCTATAGAAAGTATAAATTGACTTCAGATTATTATTGAGGAAATTAAAAAAATGAACTAGTCAAGTCGGACATGAGGTAAGGGACTTCGTCTCAGTCTCCATTCATTGAGGAATATTTCGATAATATATACCTTATTATTTTATAAAATTTATAATTAATCCCTTTACCTTTTACATTCATTCAAATAGAATCATTTTTCTTTGAAGCATTTTACTAAACTACAATAGGAATGTTTTTAATGTATGTGGTGACAATGACCTCTCCACCACCATAATAGTTATTTGGATTCCTCTATAATCATTATTGTTTTTAAAATGAATAATGAAACCCCTTATTCCGTTTTGGGTGTTTTGGTATTGAAAATGGTTTTTTATGTTGATTTAGTAGTTCAATATCTTGAAATGATTTATTCTGATTGAAAATGAAATGTTATTAGTGAAATGTTGATATCTCCAATATTTAATTTTATATGAATATAAAATGGTTCTAGGACATTTGACAGGTGGTTACCTAATAATCCAAACAATGGGTGGATTCATGATAGACCAAGGACGATTGGTTATGTTATAACCTCTAATGTATTGGGTATGTAAATTGGTCATATGGCTATTACATTTAGTGATATGTGTGGAATTCGACTGTATGGTTATTCCATTTATGTATGTTTATGTCCCATGATACCTTATATGTTGTATGATGCACTCTATGTGATATATGATACTATTTGGGTTTCAAAAAGGTTAATCAATGGGCTTATATTTAATAAAGTGTTTTTTCTTCTTCTTTAAGTTGAAAAGAGTTACATTATGTTAATGTATTCATGGAATACATGTTGGTTTAAGAAACTAATAATTTTACTTCTTTATGTATCCATTACTGAGCTTTTTATGCTCATCCCATGTTTTAAATTTTTTTCATAAGACAAAAATATGAATAGAGTGAAAATCAGATTTAGGAAAAGTCTTGTTTTATAAAACATGGAACTATACATGTTTCTTTTTTAAGAGTTTTTTTATAAAAAAATTGATTGTGATTAGAATTGTCTAATTATAATATTCAAGTTGTTATGTGTATATTATATCCTAACTGTATAATGTTTTAATCCTGAAAATACCCTTAGTGTTAATTATTAACTATATTCAAGATTATGTAATGTTCAATGTTGTTTCCTTATAGATGGTATCAGAGTTCAGTTTAGATAACTTTTGGGATTATGAGTTTTTTAGAAACTTAGTTAGTATCTATGTAAACTATTTACGTTAACTCCATAATTTTTATGTTTTTCCACACATAATTATTGTATTTCAATATGTCTATTAATGGAATGTCTGAACTGAATCTAGTTCAAAATGTTTTATAAAATAAATGATTTATTATATGTTTTGAAATTATATGACATACTTTATTGTTTTTAGAAACTCTTTTCTTGTGAACCCATATATAACCCATTTAGTACGAGGTGTGTTTGGATAAAGGAAGCAAATGATTTTGAAGGATCTCTAAATCATTTTTACAATGCCTGGTCCATCTATATATGTGAAAAAGATGATGATGAACCCAGGTGGACACTGTGTTCATGGTAGGATATTGTTTCCTTGGGAATAGTGTTATTTTATTATATGGAGGTAAGAAAATGTCAATATATATAATACTTCATGAATTATGATATTGATGTCATTTTGAGTTGGGGTGAAAATGAGAGGTATAATAAAACCATAGAGGTTTAATCTTGTAAGGGTTGTTTTTGAATTTTATAAAAAGCGATATCCCAAAAGATGGGTGACAACAAATCACGTCGCGAAAGGACTCAGGAATCAAATCCTCAACTGAAGGGTGGCAAGGGCGCATCACTTACCACTAGCCTACGTGAAGCCACTGGTTATTATGACTTATTATTTTTTGTTAAATGATTTTATTGATCAAGAATAATTTGATATAGGATATTATGTTTTCTTAAATGGATATCCTTATTATAAGTTAATGATTTGGATATTACGTGATAAATGTTATTTTGGAAGACATTTTCTATTTTTAGAACACAATAGGCCTAAGGAATATAAAATAATTTGGTATTTCTATTAATGATTAATGGTGGAATTTATTTTTGGTAGAATCCAATTTTTTATTGTGGATATATATAGATTTAGGTTATTAATGGCAATGATTAACCTACATTAGATATTATTTGATTATATTAATTACTTTTATGTATGATACTATAAGGGTAGAAGATGTTATTTAGGGAGAAATGTTTATATTTTTTGGGAAGACTATGTGATCAAATCCTTCTGAACATTGACTTTCAAACATAGTTTGGATTATTTTTGAATAATTTTAATGACAATTTGGTATTTAATGGACTTTTTTGATATTTGGGCATTGTTTGTTCAATTTTAGAGATTAAGAATAGTATTTTTTTATAAAAGGATATTGTTTTGGGGATTATATGATATTATAATAAACTTTTTAGTATTGGTTAATGTATAAATACACGGGAAATTTATAATCCATTTTTTTGGATCATGTTATTTTTTAGAAGTTGATTCTAGTGCTTAATGTGTGACCAATTAATAATAAATACTCATTCTTTGGAGAAAAGATGATTTTTGGTAAAAACTTTATTAAAGGATGAAAATATAATTTAAAAGTATGTATATTTCCTTATGTTCTTATTCAAATATGTAAAATAATTCCTCAAATTTCTGAAAAAGGATATTAAAATATAATTGTTGTTCATTTAATTTTCATACTGGTGAATCAAATATCATTTAACCAAACACAATTTTGCGGTTTTCTTGTAGTTAACATTCTCTAGATCATGTTTCCTATCACTCTCCATCAGAACTTGAGGTTTAGTTTTCTCTCCTATATCCATGTTTTCTTGGAGTCATTGTATGTGTTATCTCATGTGATCTTTTTTTCTTCTCTTTATTTCTTTTAATGTGATTGTTTTATTGACTCTTTTTCTGATGCGGGATGTTCAATGAAGTTTCCCAGCCCAATTTTAAAATTACAAGGATGCAATTTCCAAATGTGGGAATGATATAATGACCCAAGTATTTATAAATAATAAATTTTCATATATATTTATTAATACAATACTAATTTTATTTTATAGAGTTCCCTTTGTCTGATATCATACTCAACATGCAATATTATATTTCTTCTAAGTCTTACGTTGCACACAACTTAGAGTTATACCAAATAAAATTAGATAATAATATAATAATATTAAATTATAGTTATATCCAAACCATTGTATTAGCAGGAATTAACAAAAATAACTACAATATTATTATTAAATTTTTTACACTTAGCTAATAAATATTAGAGTCATAAACTACGAATGAATCCGATTTTAACCGTGAAATACTCTAATATTTTTAAATTGTCCTTTTACCACCATTTGATGGGGAAATATTTTTATATAATTTTTTTATTCACTTTTATATGTTCTATTTGAAAAAATAATATTATTCTTTATAAGTGGGACAACAAAATTTACATTCCATAAAATTTGGTATTTTTCTGATAAAGTCCATTTTTAATGAATAGTGAAAATACTAAATTTTATTTCAAAACATCCATTTAATCTAATTAATTTATATAGTTATATGTTACATTTAATTAGTTTTAAAGTTTATTGGATTATATATTTATAATTTAATCAAATTTAGGTCATTGGATGCAATTTCACTTTGAAATTGGTCATAAACGCATGTCAATCTTATGGTAGTTTTACTTCTTAAAAACCCGTTTTTTGGTATTGACAATAAGAAATAATATTAAATTAAATTATTAAACTAATAAGTTTTGAATTTTGAAAAATGGATTCCACATTTTGAATTAGGAGGTCCAAATTGTGTAAATCAATAATTTTATTTTTAGATATAATGAATAGTTACTTCAATAAATATTATTATTTACCGTGGTTAAATGATATATCCAGTAAATAAGGGTAAAAATTAATATTATAATAAAATTTAATTATTTTAACAAAAGTCCTAACCCTATTGAATGAGATATTCCCAACCATGGTAATCCTTGAGTAAATTTTTGGACCCCATGATGCCACTTGTGTGTCAAAATGGCATTTAATTACTTTTAATTTAATGTTAAGGAAAATATAAACAAAACATGTATCTTTTAGTAAAATAATTTTTATATGGGTTAATATAAGTTATCCCTTCAACTGTAAATATTAATTATAATGATACATATATTTCCTATATCATGGTAATTTTTTTAAAAAATTTGAACATTAAATAAATAAATTTAGTTATTACACAATGATGAGGAAATGATTGCATCATGAATAAAGAATTCAAATAAATGATATTATAAAAGTTAAAATAATTGTAATTTGGTTATATTGATATCATAAATTAATTTTATGACTGGTAGTTTCATGTTATATTTGTATTAATGATCTTTATTTTCGAATCAATAATGTTTTTATGGATTTTTAAAAAGTCATGTTATGAATAGTGTCAAAATTGACATAATTCATATTTTAAAATATAAAATATTTTATTAAATTTTATAAAATTCCAAAAATTATATGATTTGAAAAAATAGATATCCTATGTATAAGAGTTTATTATTTACTATTTAATTTGATATTTTTTTTATTAGTAACTATTTTGATTCTCAATGTGTTTAATGCTTGATAAAACAATAAGCGTAAAAAAGAGTAAAATAGAAAATATAAGGATTAAAAAATATCCAAAACCTATAAAACTATTATAAAATTATTTTTTTTGAACTATTGTAATCTTATATTTTAATTTTATGAGATTTTAACTTTTTGAAACTGAACACAATTTTGTTATAAAATAACAATTTCAAATATTCCTAAAGAACCCCTTCTCTCTCTTATAAAAGGCCTTCACCTCTAAGCCTTTACTCAAACATCTCAAGCCTCATGGAACTAACAAAATATTATACAAATAAGATCCAAAAATCCCTTAATTCAACCTAGATGCCTTAATTTGTGCATAAAAAATAAAATAATTTCTTTTGGATCAAATCAAAGAGAGTTACCTGATTTAGGGGTAAGTTCTTCCCTCAAGTTATTTTATTTTATTTTTCTTCTACGTTCCCTATTATATTCTTATTCATAAATTACATAACAAAAATAGTTTCCTAAATATACTATGTTTTTTTATGATATGTATTCAAACTACACTTCTTCACCACTCTGTCTAATGGATTTAGAACATACTGTGTTTGTGGACAGCAGACTACTGCCTCACAAAACACTGATTGTTAAATTATCTCCTACCACCTCTAATGGTGGAAATTATGATGGAAATATATTTATATATCATAAATATCATATTTATATATTCTCTATTCTTATGTATTATTTATTTACAACTTACATTTATACTGTCCATAATGCGTAAATACGATAACTTCATTTGAGGATGTGCAGACTACCGCCCCCTCAATGTGATATGACTCGTTCAGGTTATAAATGTAATCTATAAAAGATGAAATTAATTAACTTATGTAATATATATAACATATAAATTATAATATAATTATAAAATACATATGTATCATTTATTTTTCATTAATTTAAATATGAAAATGAAATGAATTTAGCTTTCTTGCGTACATACAACTTACTATCTCCAAGAACGGGGCATTTCATTTTCTTATATAAAAATGTTTTGGACTATTATAAATAAATTTATATTTGATATAAATATATATATATTAATTATATATGATATTTAAATCATGAATACAATTCTGGAGATAATGTACTTTTGACCACAATGTAAATTTGTAATTATAATATGTTCATTTTCAACCCAAGTAACCAATATTGAATAAATGACAGATGTTAACTTAAATAATTATTAAAATTTTATAATGTGGGAATATTTTATATAAATGGAATAATAAACTTGAAAAAATTTCTGGAAGAAGTATAAATTAACGTATGTTTGTTATTAAAGTAGTTAAAGAACGAACAAGTCATGTCGGACAAAAGTTAATGGACTTCGTCTCAATATCCTTTCATTAAGGAATATTTTGATAATATATACCCTCTTATTTTATACATTCTATAATAAAACACTTTTAATTTTACTTTCAATCAGAGGGAATATTTTTTCTACAAAACATTTTACTAATCTAAAAAAATAATTTTTTTAACATATGTAGTGATAATGACCTATCTTTCACCGTAATCCTTATTCGGATTCCTATATATGCCATAATTTTTTTAAGGGGAAAAGAAACCCCTAATTAAATTTTTTGATTTTTTTAGTATGGAAAATGGTTTTTGAACTGGATTGAGTATTTCAATATCTTGAAATTATTTCTTGTGATTGCAAAAGAAATATTTTTAGTGAAATGGTGAAATTTATAATATTTTATGTATTATGATTATTTAATAGTACTTGTACATTTTAAGGGTGGTTACATGTTAAATCTAATTAAGGGTGGTTACATGATAAACCATGGAATGATGGTTACATTATAAACATAAATTCATTGGGTGTGGAAGTCGGCCGTATGGCTATTCCATTTAGTGATATGTGTTGAAGTCGACGGTTTGGTTATTTAATTTAATAATGTTTATGTCCAGTATACCTTATATTATATATATTTCATTCTGTGGGATATATCGTTGTAATATGATAAAAAATGTTAATCAATGAGCGTATATTCAGTGAAGTTTTTAGGCTACTTTGTTAAGTTGAAAAGTATTACATTATGTTAAGGTATTCATGGTTTACATGTTGTTTTATAAATCTATCTATTTTCATTCGTTATGTATCCCACAATGTGATTTTTATTCACATCCCATGTTTAGAAATGTTTTTTAAAGGATATGATGATGAAAAGGGTCACTTATGGGATCATAGAAAACCCATGTTGTCTAAAACATGGAACTAGACATGATTGTTTTTTAAGAGATATTATTTTTTGAAGAAAATGGACAATGAGTAGAATTGTGTACATGTAATATTCATGTTATCATGTAGAAGTTATTTCCTACTTCTATATATTTCTAAACATAAAAATATCTTCATTGTGAATAATTAAATTAATCCAATATTACATAATGTTTAAGGTTGAGGCTTATAGTATAAGTACTATGTAAAATGCCTCCAATTAGCATGATATGCCTACTTGGTGCTAGTCAAAAGCCCCTATCCTATTTGTGGCGGGCATAGGGTAGTCACAGCATGGGCCTCAAGGGATGAGTCATGGCATTGACAGTAAAAATTCAATCAAATTTAGGAAAATTATCTTGAACCATATATATTGTCCAATTATTTTAATTTATGACTGATAAATGTAAATTTAAATCATCATATATTTATGTAATTTTTTTGGATGACATTATGATGGACATTTCCTATATCACTATATATAAATCCTTTGTAGTATGTTTTTTCTTCCATATACGTATTTTCACTTCCCTCTCATCTTCTCCATTTTGGAAAAATAGTTTTTTTGTTATTTTGGGTGACCTTAATAATTACCTTAGAGTTTTTTAAGAGGATGTTTCATTAACCATTTTTTAAATGTGGGTTTACTACAATAGAATTTTTGAAAACTTATTATAAATAATAATATCCAATTTCAATTATTCTATTTATTTATGGTGGAAAAATGTAACTCCAATATATTTAATTAATTTTTTTCAAATAAATTTAAATATAATTGATTTCTTACATTAAAAAAATCAAGTTTATATTTAGTTATATAAAATTCCAATTTTAGATTGCATTAAACATAATTAGAAGTTTTTTTCTTTACACAAAACACTAGACATATCTTGTTTGACATGAAAGAACGAGATATAAATAAATGTGACATACTATTAATATACTATTACATAATATGATGGTAATCTTCTACAAATTGGAATAGTTGACATGAATATTATTAACTAAATTATGAAGAAAATTATATCATAAAAATTTAAAACTTATTATTTTAGTATAAATTAATTGAAATAAATATATTTGCAAATTAAATGAAATGGAAATATTTTTTTTATAAAAATTGTTTTTTATGTGAAAAAATGTATTATCATAATAAATTAAATAAATTACATATGGTGATTTATTTTAATTTAATAAATATGTTATGTATTCAATATAATTTTTTCAACATCATCTTATATAATATCTAGGCACGAGAAGTTAATAAATCTAATTTTATTTATAAAAACTGTACGTCTCTAGAAACGCGGTTGTTGAAAATTTCTTACATATTTTAAAATTAATTTTTTCCAAATTTATAAAAATAATTTTATAAAAAATGTTTCATTTTTTAAATATACATTTTTTAAATATATAAGAGTAATTTTTTGTATATTTTATGAAAATTTAAATTTATTATTAAGTAGTAAAAAATACTTGTTTTTCATTAAGACTTTTCATTTATTTCAAATCATTTAAAGACATCCAATTTTTTTTAAGATAATTTAAATAGTAAAATTGGATAATTTATATTCTTATTAATCCACATTATGTCATTATGAATAATTTTATTTTTAATTTTTATGTTCAAACTTTTTAATCTTACGAGAATATTCTTCCTGGAAAAAAGCTTCTTCGTCACGTCAATAGGATTAATTATAAATTAAAAATTTCTTTTTATGTTGAGGGAATTTAAAAAAATAATTTCCATATTTTTAATTAGGATATGTTATATTATATAATATATAGAACATAATTTTTACTATTATGAATATTAAAATAATTAAAAATTAATTATCATGGTAAAAGAAAAAATGGGTTTACTGGGGGTTAAACTAAAAAAATAAGTTCGAAAAACAAAACAAAACTTTTACAAAGAACAATTTTGAGACACATTTTGACCTAATATCATATAGGTTCTTTAATTCCCCATTTCTGTGCCATTTTTCATGCAAAAACGCTGGTACACCCTTTTCTTTTCAAAAAATAAAAGTGTGCCACTCACCACACTTATAAAAGGCCACCTCTATCCTATCTTCTAAATACATTGAAAACCCATTATTTTGGACTATACATGGAAATAAATCTTCCTTAGTTTTATCCAATAATCTTATTGGTCTTTTTCAGAATATGATTATCATATAATAAGGATCTAGGTGTAATCCTAAATGATTTCCTCGAATAAGATGTATATTTATTGACAATGTTTTTTCATTTTATTTCATCCTATAGTAGCATAAAATATTCTCAAACCAATTTCATATAATAAATGATTTATATATAACATACTAATAGGTAATTTTTTATGGGACTAAATACATCAATATCATCTTCCCTTGAAAGGGAAAAATATTTGTCGATCTTATGTACGACATAATACAGTCTTGCGAACCAATGTAATTTGTATTCCACCAGTAATTATAATTTATTCTAATGATGATGGTTTTAAAGAATTTATAAGATATTTTTATTGTAATTATTCTACTTCAATCAAATTATCATGAATCAATTTTTTATTTTCCATTTCGTGGGGGATATAATAATGTCGCTCGTGTATATGGTGGACTACCTCCTCTCAGAGCGATCTGATTAATTTATCATTAACCCTTTACATGGGAGGTAAAATGAAAAATTTAAGTGAATATATATTATATTTTTTACCTCAAGATAATTTATTAAATATTATATAAAATATACATTTTTTCCATCAAAGCCATCGAAAAAATAATGGTGCTCATGTGTATGGAGGACTACCACCTCACAAACCGATGTAATGTGAATTTTTTTTGAATTGATTGTAATAAAGAATGATTATATATATATATATGATATATATGAATTCATAATGATTATATAAGGGTGATTTATTATTTTTCTTTTTTAATTCAATCCATTGAAAAAATGTAAACATCGTTGATGTGTACATATGATATACTATCTCCATGAAAAATGTAATAAATTTCTATATATAATAATAATGGATTACATTAAATAAATATATAATAAATATATATTATATTTATGTATTTTATAAACATTATTTAAATTATTGAACAATTATATAATAGAAAATGCCTAAAACCCCAAACAAAATATACTTGAAAAACAAAGTAGTTGTTACCTGAGAGATTATTTTAATAAGGAATTGTTAATAAATGGGAAAAAATTATAAAAGTATATCAAGAATGGTATGTAATATAAAAATATGTTTCGATAATATATTTATCATAAAATCATACATATTATACATTATTTTCGAACATGTACAAAGGAAGTCATTATTTAAGTGAAATGATTTATGTCTAATTTTTTTCATTTGTGAGACACTACCCAAGTTTACCACCACTTTATTTTATGAGGTTTATATACTTCCCATGAATTTATTTTATTATGATTAGATTGAAAATTATATTTATTCAAATATCCATTTTAGGATCTATATTTCATGGTATTTACAGTTTAAGATTTACCAATATAGTAATGTATTTTTGTCTCATGCTTCATTCATAAGGACATGAGAAATTTTTTTCACCTATATTTTTTTAGGTTCATACACTGCCCCTATGACATTTTATTTCATAAATATAATTATTTTAAAGATATTAATGGTTTTATTAGATATTTTCCAATAGTGGGGCCAATGATTGAAAAGATACCAATGTGGTTATTGTTTTATGCTAAAATCTGATTATTTATCAAGATATTGTATGATTATGCTTTTAAAGATGAAATCATTCGATCCGTCTCTAAATAAACTCATGAAAATTATAATTATTCTTTAATATAATGAAAATACAAGGTTTCCATTCAATTTTCTTTCCTTTATGCACTCAAGAGTTCTAAAGACTTTTTTTTGAGAAGTTATCTTTATTTATCTATTCTGTTGAAACATATTCTTTTATCAAAAACATGTTGTGTGAAAAAAATTCAATTTTTTTTTTCACATTCACCAAATGAATTTTTAAATACATTTTTTCAAATGTTTCAATTTTTTTAAAAAAATGAAGCTAAACTTTATTTTGTTTTCCAAAAAATATTTGTTTTCCCTTTATAGAAAATGTGAAATGAATCATTGTTTGAACGTGTACGAAATGATCAAAATTTACGGATTTCATGAAAATGAATTTTTTTTAAAAAAAATTATAATTTCTAAATTTTATTTTCAATAATACGTTTTTTGAAAATGTTTTACAAATTTAAAATCAGTTTCCATGTTGAAATTATATTTTCCTCAATAATTTTGTATAAATGGTATTTAATGTTTAGTTTAAATGGGAATGATTCTGAAAATGTTTCATTTAAAAAAAATTTTGATATTGAAATTATATTTTACTTAATATTTTGTTTCAAATTAACATTAATACTTATTTTCAAAGAAAACTATTTTGAGAATTTATTATGTTTTAAAAACTGCTTTCCTAGTTGAAAGGGAATTTTTTTAGGAATTGTTTTTAAATGATCATTAACACATATGTTCAATGAAAATAATTTTTAAAATTTATTTTTTTTAAATTTATTTTTCAAGTGGAAAGTATATTTTTTGAAATATTTTTATTGACTATGATATGTAAATGATATTTTCTGTAAAATTAATTTTATAAATTTTATAATCTTTAAAATGTGTTTTTTATGTGGGAAGGATATTTTATATAATAATTTTTTTAAATGATATTTAAATATTATTTTAAAATATTATGATTTTCAAAATATTTAATTCTTAAGAATAATTTCTTTTTAAATTTTAAAGGATAGTTTTCTCAAGAATTATTTTTAAATGATCTTAAAATCATATTTCCATAGAAAATAGATTTTAAATTTCTTTATATTTTAAAAAAGATATTTTAAAAGTGAATATGTTATCTTACTCATATAAAGTAAAAAGGGATCATTCAAAATAATTTTCCATGTCTGTTGAAATTGATGGATGTTACTTATACTTTAATATAGACATGATGCAAGGAACTCATTCCTATTATTAATCTAAATGCCTCATGTTTACAATGAAATGATTTTTATGAAATCCATTTCTCTTACCCATGTTATACCATGATAAAATTATTACAAAACCCACCAATTTTTATGTGTGTAATATAATGATGAAATAATTACATTATTATAAAACCTATTTCTCTTCTTGGGTTCTTATACGATTGATTTTTTTATAATATTGTGACACACATATGTATGATTTTAATCATGTAAAAGGTGAGACCTAAATATACATCAAATGTATTGAGTAATTATTAATGTTATATAAGATCAAAGGGTACCGAAGTGGTTATACCAAGCTATAATGAAGGTAAATGAGAGGTTATTTTGACTATGAAGTAAAAACATGGGGTTTTATCCCAATCCAAATTTTTTTTTATTTTCTCAATGGGTATCTTTTACCTCAGATTTTCAATAATTATGTCTATGCCACAATTCTATATCTTTTACTAATGTTATGATCCCATAGATCATGTACATTGATTAATTTATGATACATGCCTTTTTAATTAACCATACTTATTCCATGACTTTATATTTTGATCACTAATATGCATGGTATGGTTTTAAAATATTATGATCATGTTCTCATACCCTTTTTCTCATGTTATATTTATATATCTCTCTTTTTTTACCGTTCTTAAGCATATATGATCACCATCTATTATGTATTCCTTTCCTTGGTTATGATGAATGGTTTTATGTAGGGAATCATTATAATGAGTAATCAAAGGAATGACCATTTTGGTAGATGTTAAAGAAGTTTTACTAAATAAAAATATTGTGTTTTTATTATCCAAAGAAACTAAACTATTATAATCCTAAAAAATGTATTAATGTTTTTAGTATTCTTATAAAAAGATACTATATTTATTAATAAAAATACTAGATCATCATAAATTTAATATTATGTGGTCTATGACATAGTGAATACAATAATTAATAATTTGAAGAATAATAATTAAATACTCAATTGTTTAAATAGCCTCGATTTATTAGAACCAATCCTCCATCAAATGTGTTAATAATCATAACCCATAAATTTTAATGATGTTACTATTTCTCGAAAAATAAACCATTTGTATTGTTATAAAATATCAAGAACCAAGACTCCAAAATCCTCCAAGAAATCATAACATATTTCGTATTCATGTTTTTAACTCATAAAACAATGACTCAGTAATCATTATATCTAATCCCTCCTGAGCCTAACTCAGTGTGAGAAATAATATTTGAGTAGAAAAATTATTTCAGAATATATACCTTCAATCCACCACCATCATTAGTAAAATTAATAAATTTCTCTACATGATTTAACATGAAACACTCTCCCCCATTTAAAACACAATTAAAAATTTACTTCGTGATGATATATCACCCCCACTTCCAAAAAACCAAAATAGATAACTTCCTTGAATGGTTACATGATAGATATAAAATAATAGAAATGAAATATAAAGAAGATGCATACTATTATCTAGAGATAAAATCCCTAAGAGTATTGGGGATGATTTTATAATTTATCTAGGTAGATTTATTCATATGGAATCCAATACTCAACTAATATTTCTAATATGCCACCTAGTGTATTGTTTTTAAAATTAAATCCACCATATCACCTTATAATAACACATACACCAATTCCCTAAAATTTTTCTCAGTTTTATCAACTATTTAATGATAAATAATACTGATGAGATTTGATATATAACGATGTATTATATTTTTTATAATTATTATTTAACTATTGTTTTCATAAATAATCAGAAGAGTAGAACTTACTTCAATTGAAACAACATCCTGATGATGTTTCTAGCAAGGAAATTTAGAGTGTTCTTGAATATGGAATAATATACTCATACTTCATTCTTCTTAATGAAATGTAATCCCACATCTTTCTAACCAATGAAAAGAAAAAATTTACAAGATAAAATACACCAAAAGTTGTTGATTTTCTATCATCATCAAAACCTCTACAATATGCATCAAAATATCCCAAAAACCACAACTATGAATTACTGTAGTGGAATAAACATTATTTATCGTTAAGATTGATATATTGAATTATTCATCTACAATATTTTATGTTAATTTACTTGGGATAACATTTATGTCTTTAAACATTACATATAGAAAAAAAATATCTTATTGACTCGTAGTCAAGAAGTGTAAAATGTAAATAATTTATTTATAAACTATGATATCAACCAATTTATATTTTTATATATGGATAATTTTTCCGAGGTTCCAAACATATTTTCTATCGATATCAAATAATTTATATTTATTTATTTAGTCATTAATTGGTATATTTTATTTTCGAGAATAAGATCCCATATATTGTTTGAATCACCAATATGATAATGAATAATGAAAATTCACTAATAACTTGCATTTCATATTTTTGAATGATTGAAACTAAAATTTTGACTCATTGGATGTAATTGAAGACTCCAAAAATATTATTATATTTATATATATGCACCATCACTCACTGATCCTTCTCTTTCTTGATATAGAGGTTGTGATCAAACCCTACCACGTGGAATCCAAGATACTTCATATATTGATCAATACATAAATAACATATTCTTGGTTCATTATTTAACCTATAAATGTACTTATTTAACTGATATACATTATTTTCATTATTATTAATTATAAATACAAATGGTTTCACGATTTAATCCTATTCAATTAAATCAATAAAAAGTCTAAATTTGAATCTATTTTGTATACCTAGTATCCTTTCCACACTACTATTGAAATGAATAATCATTTTGTATCAAGTTGTGCCACCAGTAAAAATGATTGAACCAAATAAATCCCTTCAATTTTTTAATAACATTTTTACACAATTTAGTCTTTATTCTATATACCATTAAAATATTCGTTCAGTTAATTTTGGAACACCCAATTGGCATAGATGATGTTATTATTATGTGGTCTCAGAAAAAATTCCCATGAATTATTTATTCCAACTTGTACATGTTCCTCATGAAATGATTTGATCCAACATTAATCCTTAATTTATTTTCTAAAATAATTTTGTTCCACCATATTTAAGAGAAAAATACTACTGGGCCTTTATCCTACAAGTCTATATAAAAGTTAAACGATACTTAACAATTTTGTTTTATATCATTGAAATGCTGATCAGTTGTACTCTTTAACAAACTATTCTGGATTTTTTATTCATCATTAGAGATGTTATTAGTGTTACCTACATACCTCATAACACCTATTTATTCATAAACTTATTCATTGATTAAATAAATGGATAATTTAAATATAAAACCAATTCACTAAAATTTGAAATATCCTCTAGTGTCATTTACATATCCTTGTTATCGACTAAAACATCCTCCATAATATGAATCAATTTTTCTTGAATTTTATTGAAGCATTGACATTATCTCCTCTTTGATGAATACATAATGAAAATTTCGTTATAACTATGAACTCAAAATATTATACGATATTCATTTTGATAAAGAAATGATTACTACCAATCATATAAAATTATTTTAACATATTATTTTTCGATACCATATTTTATATTGGGTGTTGAATTCATTTGGACATATTTACCACTAATTTAACTAACACTTTCAAATATTATTCCAGTAATCATTTTTCAATAATCATAGTCTAATCCACATTACTAATGTTGTAATTTATTCTTTCAATAACTAAATGTTTTACAGTGTTATAAACAATAGAACATATTACAGATTCCCATAAAATTTAATATAATCTTCCACTTTTCAGTAATTTAAATTATGTCCCATAATCAATGAAAGACTATTAAATTTCTATAAAAAATATTTCATCCATAATTTTATATCATGTAATAGAATAAAAAAATTACTAATTGTGATTTATAATCATAATTCATAATATTCAATTTAATGTATAAATAAACAATATGTAGTACTATATTAAATATTTATCATTTTCTATAATTGGAATACACAAATCCACATGCACAATCATAAAAAATATTGAAAACATTCACTTCTTTAGGTTGAAATTATGTTAAATAATAACCCTTTAAAAATAATTAAAATCTTCAGGTTAATAATTTTTAATCATAGGAATATCTTTAGTTCCATTATAATTCACCATATTTTTAATGAATTTTTAGGATCAATTGGTTATTTTATTTGTTTTTTAGTTTCTTCTCATCTTCCTTGGACATCATACAAAAATTCTCTTCCCCATCAATGAAATAATTCAATTTTTTCATCTTCTAAGTGAATAATTAAACCATATACATCTATAAAAGTGAGCACATTATTGTTTAATGTGACAATATTCCGTGATTAATATAATTTACTTGAAATATTTTCCTTTTTACTAAGGCCTTCAATCAAGAACACATCTATTCACTTAAAAACATTAACACTAACATTAACTATCATATCTATATAGATATTTTCACCCTCATTGTTTTAAAAAATGAAACCTTATTTATTATATTTTATACCCATGATGAGGTATTCATTATTGTCATGTGATATGTTATTCCACTATCAAGAATCCATAAACCAGAATTGTCTGTTTCTCTCAAAGAAATCATAGCTACATTAGAATTTTCATACATTCTTCTCATCACCCATGATTTTTATTCATCATGTATTGAGGATGGGTGAATTTTATTAACATTTTTATGTATTTAATATTATTAATCATGAAATATATAAATGTTTTCCTAAATGTTAATTTTTTATAATGATTCCAACTACTATTTACCACCATTCTAAGATTCTCTTGAAACAATATGCTTTACTCTTTTTGAAAATTGATATACATGTTCGCAAAACCCTCAAAATACACACAATAACCATAAAAAGAAATTGAAATTGTTGAAAACATACTTCCATATTTTTTTTGAACCTTTCTCTTGGAAATATACCTTAGTAATATAAAATACATATTTGGTGTTTCAAATCGTTCAATAATTAAATCATATGATCCTAGGAATCTTATTCTCAGTACTTACTAATCTAAAAATACTATGTTGAGTGATGTGATAATCCACCTATCTTTAACATATTTGTTCCTGAGGTGTTTCACAAACAATGGCTATATTTTTCATTCTATGATGATCAAAAATAAATTCCCCAATACATTTGAATGATTGTACTTATGGAATAATAATACATTACTAGATGAAATCCTTAGAAGGAGTTATAGCCTTGATAAAGGAAACATTATTTTATCTACATGGTTTTATTCCATGGGTGAGAATAATTTATTTATCCAAAAACACACATTTATATTTCAAGACTTATTCATTGTGTTCTTAAATTATTTTGAAAATGTATATTACTAATTTAGATATCACATCAATGATTTATGAATTTTTCATCATCTTTGAGATTGTAATAAAATTATTTTTGAAATGTTTTCAAATTTATAGATTTGATATTTGATATTTTAGATTTTAATTCAGACATCTCTTCCACTTGATGCTATATAGAAATCATAATGGAATGATCAATAACACTAGCTATCGTTATATTGGCCCTCCAAACATAAATTTCTTCAAGAGATACCTCAATATCAACCAAAAGAAGAATTCGTACAAAAAATTAATTTTTGATATCACTATCATTATATTTTCTATTTCCTACAAAATTATTTACATTCATATCCTGTCAATATTTCACCTCTTCAGATTCACTTTCATCGGAGATTACATCTTTTCATGATAAACAATTTTTCATTTGGAAAACACTTTTCATTACATTCACATCATCCACTTTGTACTTTTGAAATTTATTAGTATATTTGACTAGATGATGTCACACTTTTTTTCATTTGAAATACAACTGATGAATATTATTATTCAACTTTCAATTTATTCTTTTATTGATAGAGAAAATAAAGGACATTGCCTCTTCAATTTATTCTTCTTCTAAAAAATTCTTTTCATGAGTTACATCATAGCTTCAAAATACTCTTCATCAGAATTTTCCTTCACCATTGTCTCATTGTATTTATTCCCTATTTTATATTCCACATGAGTACTATTAAAGCTATCCAAAAGGGATTTGTTTTGAAACATTATATCTATAACTAAAACATTTTCATCGAACTGATGAGCAATATCCCTCCCAATTATCCTGACAATGTACTTTCCTTTGAGATCATCACCAAGACCATATATAAAATTAATTATAGAATTTAGTAAAATCAAAAATGCATCAAATTTTATAGCTAGAATAATCCAAAAGTTATCATATTGTTTTCCAATGAAACTTTATCTTAGCCTCAAAAACCATTAAAAAAACATAATAAATTTTTCTATTTTTTTTATATATATCATAGGAGGTTATAAAATAAAATTCCTTTGTATATATTGAATTTTTTATTATGCATCACATTGTATTCATTTAATTTCCATCTACATATAATTACTTATGATAATTATATGATAAAGATAAGTTTTACATTCTCACCAAAATACCACACATTATATCTACCTAAACATTCATTCACAATGATTGGAAATAGTGTTTCAAACATATGTTCCAAATCAAAATAATATAAACTTTATATATATGAATTCCTTGGTTGTTAAAAACCATCTCCTAAATTTCAAGAGAGCTATAGAGAGAGATAAAATAAGCACAAAAACCAACGTTATTATAGTGATTTTGGCCCTTTATCATCGTATATAACCTAGGGACAGTTTTTATGGTATTAATGTATAATCACTAATTTTTGGTATTTTTCTCCCTCATAAAAAAACCTCAATCTCTAATTTTATTTCTCTATAGAAAAAACTGTAGTAAATGACACAAATTAATTTACATGTTTCTTCCACACTTAGGTGTACCAAAGAGCATGCATGGAAATGTGCATATAAAACCCGGACCTAAATTAATGGGTCTGATATGATGTTTTACATGACCTATTACAGTCTCACTTATATATCAGAGGTTGTCAAATAGAAGGAAGGGTCTTTATATACCATGAGTAGAATATATCCTCAATAATAAAATTCCTATATCCTAATATAAAAACATATAAATGAATACTTACACATTATAGTGGAAAATAAAATAAACAATTTTTTATAACAAATGTCAGGTCAATTGGTACAATATCACACCAATGGACCACAAATGTAGATGCCGAACATGTGTAATTAGTATAATTAGAAATTAAATAATAATATATGTTGTGGTACTTATTTAGATTTTATCCCAGAACTACTTCTATCTTCAATGTCAAAGATCCTCATAAACCTACCATGGGTCCCTTTCCTTTATACAAATCCATAATCATGATGTCTCTATGCACACCTAAATTAGTTAACATGGTAAGATTATGATGTAGTAGGACAACACCAATGAGTATTTAACATATATTCACATGTATATAGATGTTTATGTCATGATGAAAATGATAATGTGAAAAAGTATAAAAATTCATATAGCATGTGATTTTTTCAAAACCAAGCATCCTTAAACCCTGACCATAACATCTTTGACACCAATCCAGAACAATTTCATAAGTGGTTATGACATAAATTAATCCATCCTATGTGACTATTCCCATCTTAAATGATGATACACATTCCACCAATAAAATACAATTACCTCCTTTAGAGGAATATTTCATCCATGACACATGACTAACCACTTTACCTTAATGGAATTCTTGCATCGAATTACTGATTCAATATATGTTAAGTCACATAAAAGCACAGTCCATATCAGCACATCATTTCTGCCTATGTGTCCACTTCCAACAATGTATGATATTTTCTAAATATGGGCTAACCATATTACTAGCTATGGAGTTATCCACCATACATCCAGAGCCACAAATTATGATCCATGCTATCTAGGTTCCCCCTTTAAGGGACCATCTAAAACCATCTGGGCCACCTGTAAGCCGGAACCCTAAAATAGTCATTCTAAAAATTATACATAATTCCACATGTAAGGCATGAAATAAAAAGAAAAAATATAACACAATAAATATACCAAAATTATGAAATAGTACACAATAAATGTTCAACATTGAAAGGAACAATTTTGTCATATTAAATAATATATGGTTGTTAAATAACCACATACAAGGTGAGACATAGAAAGGAACACACAATACATACCAATAAATGATCATATTGGATACCCATGCACGCCAATATACCAGATCATTCATGGGTGTCTAAATTATTCCCAGAAAAAAAATCTAAAAATTTCAAAAAATTCTATATAATTAACTTATATGGTAAGGACTCCCAACCATTAATGCGTTGATTTTAATTTCCATGATCCATCGAGGGATGTCACTTGGATGACCTCAGCACACTAATGTTCACTATAATAATACCCAATCCATTATAATATGATTGGTAGGATTAAGATTGAAGGAATATATCATTAAAAGATATTTAATCCTCATAAATAAACCAAAAGAGATTTTTCACTAAAAAAATATTATGTATCAATTAAAGATCAGTAATCAAATCTTGTGATCCAATAAATATCTGGAAATCAACCATAAATCCTCTATTATATTTTGATGGAGAATAAAATATATGCACAATATGGATTTCATCAATGATCAATTCATGAAATAGATGGATAATTACTATTACAAAGGAATGATAATAACATGAAGTATGCCTCCCAATAGATCTAGACATTAAGATACCAACAGAAGAGAAAGATACTGTTTAGGGATCTAATGTAGAGATATCTAAGAGATTAAGTTATAAAATTGGTTAAATTAAGGAATGAATTATGTTAATAATTTTATTATACTAAAAATAAAATAAACTCTTTAGTTATACAAAAATATGTGGACCACCATTGGGCTTGTGGAATTTATAGAAATATAGGTGTCACTGCGAGCACCGCTGTATAAGAAATGTACCCCACTATAAAAACAAATATAATTGTTTAGATACCATGAATCCTCTTATTCCATTATTATATGACAAAATAACATTATTAAACCCATAACCATAATACACACCACAATGGGTAAAACAAACAAATGTTTCATGTTTTAAAAAATACATTCTTTTAGTTTTTAGGAAGTTACAATTATACACCTATTATAACTAATTATTCTAGAGAAGTGTCTCTAAATATTTTGATTGATTATTTTGTGCCACTACACTGGAACATCAGACAAACAATTTCCAGTCCTCTCTTGATAATGACCATGAAATAATATGACATTGACAAGTAGAACATTATTCCCTTGCAACACTTTGTCACCCTGGTCATCAATCTTCACCGGGTGCTCCTTTAATGATACATCCGGATTCAGCATAATGTCTCACCATTTGAATACATGAATATGATCATCCATGTATCTCAAAATATAGAGAAAATTTAACATATCATTCATGGCTAGAGAAATTAGAGGAAGATCAAAATGATATTCAACTAACTCTATATGATTGATAATATCTAATGGCCTAACAAATTTTAGAATTTTCATCCATCACATTTATAATATTGATACCATTTTAATGGGGGTTCCCATAAGAAAAATATGCCTTCCACAAACAGCTAAAAATTTCATATCCATTGGATAATTAATGATCAATGTCTACAAGAAGTGGTTAAACATTTCTAGGTAAACTAAACTCTCTCGATGGTCCCTTATACCTATTTAGTAACCAAAAATTAAACATCACCAAGCTCAATCCTATACTGTACAGAGATAAAAAAATTAATATAAATAGTATAATATTTTTCCTTTTGAATTGATTCATAGAAGTTATTGTTGTATGTTAAATCAATAAAGGATAAGTGACATAAAAAAACCATCAATGTCCAGAACATATGCTAACAACATATCCTGTAAAATCTATATTGATCTCTCTAACCATCCCTTAGTCTATTGATGATACACTTTACTCAGTTTTAGTTGGGTACCCAAATCATTTTGTAAGCCTTGAAAAAAAATGACATGAAAAATGGATCAATGTCTTACATGATGATCAAAGTAACTCTATATAGATTTGAAATAATCCTTACATACAAAATTCCCAAATAATCCACTGAATATTTCTTTTGAATCCATTAGATGTGGGACATTTTTTTCATCCGACCAATTATTAAAAAAACGGTATCATGATTTTTTCAGGTCGATGGTAACCCCGGAATGAAGTCAACCATAACATCATCCTCTATCCACATAGGCATTCGAAGAGAATTAATTAGACCATCGAGGACATTTATGTTTTACCTTTACCCTCTAGAATGTAATGTATCACAAAACGAAACTAGATATGTTCTTCTTCATACCTACCCACAAAAAATTACATCAGATATCGTGTTGCATCGTCACCTATATTGTATTCACTATCCACTTCAAATAATGATACTCTATCATCCCCTCTTATCTATATGATGTTCCAACTAATAACATCCCATGAATGTATATTACATCATAATCACTGAGGACCGCCCTGAGACTAAATCATTCCCCATCGTGTGCTCATTCATAACTAGGAACATACGTTATGCATCATTACAAGATGTTATCTAGACCATGAATGAATAAATGATAACTAAAGACTTACCTTTCATAAATAAATGATCATTAGATATATCAACAAGTGACATTGA
This sequence comes from Viscum album, assembly GCA_963277665.1. Lineage (NCBI taxonomy): Eukaryota > Viridiplantae > Streptophyta > Magnoliopsida > Santalales > Viscaceae > Viscum > Viscum album. The sequence continues at coordinate 685,622,211 of OY728126.1, read as the reverse complement.
CATAAATATCCCCATACTAAATTCCTCTTAGGAAAGATACCTTTCAAAATCCTTCATCTACAATATATTTATACTGAGAGTATCTACAATGATATTTCCATTCCACAAAGAATAGTGTATCTCAAAGTTTAATTTCAATAGATACTTCACCCAATGCCTATACATTATATTAATATCCTACTAAAAAACAATTATATCATGATATTATGGTCCCTTTATGTGTTAATATTTTCACTAAAGAGATAATGTATATAGAACTTCTGATTTCAGAACACAACCACCAACTCCAAGTCATGCATTGAGTAGTTATAGAGGCACCCCATACCCTATAAGGCCCCGGCCTTAAACATTACATAATTTTGAGATATTTAAAGAATACACCTTTAGGATCTTTTCAGGTTTAGAGTTTTAGAGAATTAGATCATAAGACGTGCATTACCTTCCACATTTAAACAACGTGGATACATAAAAGATAGTATTCCTTTTTCCCATCAATGGAAACATATTTAAAATAAAACATGGATTCTTTCTTGTCACTTCCTTAATATTATCATCATATCATGTACCTTTCTCTTGACCTGTGAAAAATATTTCAAAAACTTGGGATGAGCATAAAAAGCTCAGTAAGGGATATAAAAATATGGAAAGGAAACATGAGTACATGTATACATAAGAATAAATGAAATCAAACTTTACTCATTAAACATAAGCACTTTAACAAACCTCATCAAATCATGAATAAATCATTTAAATCATAAGACATAATGGGAACTTGAGGCACACATAACATTATTACGTAGGGAGTAACCCTCTTGGTTACATTTGGAAAACCCATCACAGTATATTCCTTAAATCTCTTCGGAGAAACCTCAACGTTTAACCCCTTCGCATTACCCAATGCATTGGAGAGCTATATCGGGCTCACCCACCCTTAGTTTATCATGGAACCACCCGTCTTCATAACAATTCCCAATAACAATAACATAATCGTACTACATAATACATGCATAAAGGTAACATAACATTTCCACATTTCAATCACAAGATATCAATAAAACACATTGATATAAAAAACATTATGCAAACCATTTTCAATACCAAAATAAAATAAAAGTAAAACATGGTATTTATTTGTCTTTTAAAAAACGGTATGGCTTGTAGAGGAAGTCGAAACTCAAATAATGGTCACGGCAGCGGAGAAGTTGTTGTCGCTGCATACGTATGACAAAAACATTCCCTTTTTTCGTTTTGTAAATTCTACGTATAAAAAAGAATTATTTTCTATAAATTTAAACGAAAAAGGGGTTTATACATTGTATAAAAGTAGGTTGTGTATAAAACAAAATATGCCTCAATGAAAGGAGATTGAGACGAAGTCCCATACCTCGGGTCCGACTTGACTCGATCGTTCTTTAATGTCCTGAATAATAAACTTGAGTTAATTTATACTTGATTAGGAGCCTTTTTCAAGTTCATTATTCCTTTTATATCACTTATTACTATGTCATGAACACTATGTAATTATTTAAGTTAATAACGGTCGTTTTAACGATCATTGGTACTTGAGTCAAAAAAATAAACTCTTTATAATTACACGTTGTTCATGTATCCTTTATATTCAGAGTTATAATAATGATTTAGATATCATATATATCATATATATCTAGTCTATACATGCATTTATAATATTACATAACTTTTAGAGGTAAGAAATGAAATGCACAGTTCATGGAGATGGTAAGCCGTACGTACGCATGAATGCTACTTTCATTTCTATTTTGTATTTGATAGAATGGAATAATAATGATATAAAGGTATATTATAATTCGATTATTATATCATATATATAATATCATTAATTACATCCTCTATATGTCCCACATATGGCATTAACAAATAAAATCACTTTGAGGGGGCGGTAGTCCACACTTCCTAAAATGAAGATATCGCGTTTACCAATAATGGAAACCATAAAGGTATGTCATAAATGAAAAATAAAAAATCATAAGTAAAACATAAACATATTATATATCATATATAAATAGAGTTTCATCTTAATGGCCACCTTTGAAGGTGTTAAAAGAATATTGAACAATCATCGTTTCGTGAGGCAGAAATTCGTCATCCACAGAAATAGTATGTTCTTTAACCATTAGATGTAGGTGTGTGTAAGTGTATTTATAATACTTATTATAAAAAAATCCTAGTATATTAAAGATACTGGTGTTGTTACAAAATAGTTGAATAAAAAGAGTTCAGGGGGGTTGGAGAAGAAAAATAAAACATAAGAACACAAGAGAAGACAATACCTTTAAATCGGGTAACTCTTTTTGATTTATGCTCAAAGGCTTCCTTGGGAAGACATCTTCCCAAAGTGAAGCTTCAAGGAGTAAGATAGGGATGTAAAGAGACAAAATGGGCAGGGGTTGGCTGAGACAAAGGCTTGAGAGGTGTGGGTAAGGAGGTAGAGGTGGGGGCCTTTTATAAGAGGACAGTAGGGGCACTCCTTGAAAGTTATAAAAAGTTACTTTATTATAAAATGATTATCGGATTTAAAAGGTCCCAAAATTAAATATTTCGAGGATAAGGTGATAAGATTTCGAAATCCATCCATACAATAGGTTTTTTACACGTGTAGGTCTTAGATTTATCATTATCATTTCTTTTTTTTAATTCGTTAAATAATGAGGTAATCGCTGCATCATCATGGTATCATAAATAATATAATTTATTTAATATCTAAAAATTATAAAAAAAATATCATGATGTAGGAAATCGTTCTATATTTATAATGAATATTTATAGTAAAAAATATGACTTGTATAACCTCATTTAAAAATTGGTTTAGTAAAACAACTCATGTTTGTGACATTTTTTTTAACTTTAAATAAAAAGGTATTGATTTCATTTTCCTACCAAAGTGGCTCCATGGGGTCCCCAAGTTGACCCATGTATTTTCTTGGTCGGCCATGACACATCCAATAAGGGTATGACATGTGTCAAGTTCATTTGATATTATTAAAACATTATTCTTACCTTAAATTACACTAATTACCTCTAAGGGCGATTAATAAACTAAAAAGTTACTACTCACCAAAAAATTATTTTAATCCCATTGAACCAAATTTTACTTCTTAATGGAAACCATGTATGTCGGATTTTTCAAATTCAAAACACAGAGGATGTAAAATTTCATTTAAATGAAAAATCAGTTTTTTAAGTACCCCTTAGTGGTATCATTATTCATAAAAAATTGAAGTTTTTTAGAAAAATACCAAAACTTCACCCTATGCTATATTTGATATTATGAATTCAAAAATGATTTTTATTTTAAAAAATTAAAAACCTATAAGTTACATTAACTAATTTAATAATTAATTCCCGCTGTCAGAGAAAATAGTGTGTTTTTATGAAACAATAAGTATCAAAAGATTGACACAAGTTTAAGTCCAATTTCAAAGTGAAATTAATTACAATGACCACCATTGGAATAAATGGTAAAAATATATTATAATTTCACATTAAAACCAATTAAAAATATAATATAATGATATAATCAAATTATATTAAAAATAGGTTTTGAATTAAAATACAACATTTTCTCACTATTCGTTAAAAAAAGAACATTATCATAAAAATACCAGAAATTTATCCCAAGTAAATTTTAATGACCCAATAATAAAGAATAAGTTTATTTTGACAAATATAGCTTATAAAATTGTCATAAGATAGATTTAAAAATGGTTTTCCATCAAAAGGCAGAAAAACAATCTTTTAAATATATTAGTGTATTCAATGCTTAAGATTGGATTTATTCTCATTTTAAGCCTCTAAAACACTATATAATTCATTAATAGACATATATAATAATATCTATTATTCATTACTTACTTGGTATGTTACATCCTTCCCCCTTTAGAAAATTGTGTCCCCCCAATTTATTTACTTATCGAATAACTGGGGGTATTTAGCCCTCATTGCATTTTCAGATTCCCATGTTGCCTTTTCAATCATGTGGTTTTTCCACAAAACTTTTACCTGATGAATCACCTTATTCTGTAACACTTTCTCCCCGTGGTCAAGAATCTAGACCAATTATTCCTCAAAAGATAGGTTCTCTTCCAGGTGAACTACCTCTGGAGTCAAAAAATGAGATGGATCTGGCATATACTTTCTCAACATCAAAACATGAAAAACATTGTGTACCTGAGATAAACTCGGAGGTAAAGACACTCGGTAAGAAACTGATCCAACACTCTCCAGAATTTCATATTGTCCAAAGAACCTTGGACTCAGCTTTCCATTCTTACCAAATCGCATCACACTTTTGCAGGGTGAGACTTTGAGAAAAACATGATCACCTTCCTCAAAAGATAGATCCTTCCTCTGGTTATCTGCATAACTCTTCTGCCTACTCTGAGTTGTTCTCGTGTGTTTCTGTATCAGCTGAACATTTTCTGCCAACTCTTCTACAAATTCGGGTCCCATCAGCTTCCTTTCACCCACTTTATCCTAGAAAGCTTGTGTTCGACACCGCTTCCCACATAACGCCTCAAATGGTGCCATCTGTATACTGGAATGAAAACTGTTATTATATGAAAATTCAACCAAAGAAAGAAGTTGGTCCCAACTTCCATGATAATCCATCGAACAAGCACGTAGAATATCCTCCAAAGTCAGAATTGTTCGTTCTGATTTCCCATCTGACTGAGGATGAAGAGATGTACTAAAATTTAATTCAGTACCCAACGACTTTTGAAGGGCTTTCCAAAAGTTAGAATTGAACCTAGGATCACGATCAGAAACAATAGAGAGAGGAACTCCATGTAACCTGACTATCTCTTTAAGATACAAACAGGAATGTTTATCTAGGTAAAAAGTATCCCGTATAGCAAGAAAATAGGAAGATTTAGTCAAGCGATCAACAATAACCAAAATTGCATTATTACCTAGAGGTGTCTTCAGCAATCCCACAACGAAGTCCATGGATATATTTTCCCATTTCGATTCTGGTACTGGTAAAGGCTGAAGCATCCCTTTCCGTAACTGCCACTCTGCTTTAACCTGCTGACAAGTCAAACACTTCACAGTAAAATCAGAAATATCTTTTTTCATTCCATCCAACCAGTAATACTCCCGTAGATCTCTGTACATCTTAGTACTACCAGGATGAACTGAAAAAAGGAGAACTATGTGCTTCACATAACAACTCTCTTTTCAACTGTGTATCACAAGGAACACACAATCTCTTCTCAAATATCAAAACACAATCATTATCAATGTTGAATTCATGCATCTTACCTTTCTGAACCAGCTCTACCTTTTTCTGCAACTCACTGTCTTGCTTCTGTGCTTGCTTGATTCTGTCTGATAGAGAAGATTTCACTGATACCTAAAACCAAATAGAAGAACATTCTACACAAAAAACTTCTATGCCAAAGTACATCAAATCCTTAACCAAAGGATCACGTTCCAAAAACAACATTGTTAATGAAGCATTACTTTTTCGACTCAAAGCATCAGCAACTTTATTTTCTTTTCCTCGATGGTAATGAATTGTACAATCATAATTCTTGATTAATTCCAGCCATCTCCTCTGTCTCATGTTCAATTCTTTCTGAGTGAATATATACTTTAAACTTTTGTGATCAGTATATATTTCACACTTTACTCCATACAAATGATCCTCCAAATTTTTAAAGTGAAACAACAATAGCTAATTCCAAATCATGTGTAGCGTAGTTTACCTCATGTGTTTTCAACTATCTTGAAGCATCATCAATTACCTGATCATTCTACATTAGGACACAACCAAGTCATTTCAATGATGCATCACTATAGATGACAAACTCACCATTCCAAGAAGGCAGTGCCAAAACTGGAGCATTCACCAATCTTCTATTCAGTTCCTGAAAACAATCATCACATTCATTTGTCCAGATAAACTTAACACCCATCCGAGTTACCTTAGTCATTAGACAAGATAACCGTGAAAAATTTCTAACAAACCGTCAGTAATAGCCTTCCAAACCAAGGAAACAACGAATCTCTGTTACATTTGTGGGTCTTGCCCATTTTCAATAACCTTTTTTTTGCAGGATCAACGGTTATCCCATCTTTAGAAACAATTTGACAAAGGAAAGGAATTTGTTGCAACCAAAACTCACACTTTCTGAATTTCCCAAACAGTTTATTTTCTTTTAAGGTTTGAAAAATAACCCTTAAATGTCTTTTATGCTCTTCTTTACTTTTAGAAAACACCAAAATATCATCAATGAAAAAAACCACAAACTTATCCAAGAACTCATGGAAAATTCTATTCATTATGTCCATGAATATAGCAGGTGCATTGGTTAGTCCAAAAGGCATTACTAAAAATTCACAATGGCCATATCTTGTTCAAAACGTGGTCTTCAGAACATCTTCTTCCTTTACCTTCAGTTGATGGTACCCCGATCTGAGGTCAATATTTGAAAAATACATAGCTCCCTCGAGTTGAGCAAAAAAATCGTCAATATGAGGAAAATGATATTTTTTCTTAATAGTAATGTTATTCAAGGCTCTATAATCAATGAAAAGTCTCATTGACCCATATTTCTTTTTAACAAATAAAACAGGAGCACCCCATGGTGATGTGCTAGGTCGAATGAAACCTTTCTCTAATAAATCATGCAATTTCTCCTTCAACTTTAAAATTTAAATTTGAGCCATTCGATAAGGGGGTTTCAAATTTTCTTAGCATCAGGAACTAAGTCAATAGTAAACTCAACTTCCCGATCTAGTATTATTCTAGGAAACTCATCAGGAAAAACATCAGGATACTCATTTAACACTGGCACGTTATTAATCTGAATAGTTCCTTTTTTTCAACAATGTGTTCAAGGTAACATTCATTTCCATCTTTTACAAGTTTCTCGGCCTCTTGATAAGTTATCAACAGTAAGGGTTCATTCTTGTCACAAACTGAAGTTAATTCTTAAAAGAAACTTATTTATCTCTACAGTCATTCTTAGCATGGTAAACAGGGAGCCAATCCATACCCATGATAACATCAAACTCTACTAGAGGTAGAACAATTAGGTTTGCAAGTAGGTTCTTTCCATGGATAAGGATAGGAAGATTCTTATAAATTATTTTTGCCTCAATATTTCCCCCAGGTGTTTTTACCACACGTTCAAGAGTCATTTCGTGAGATGGTATTCCCATTTCACTAGAAAAGTTTTCAGAGATGAAAGAATGTGTAGACCCCGAATCAAACAACACACTGTCAAAATTTGAATAAACAAAAAAGTACCTGATACAACTTCATTTGATGGCCTGACATCTACTGAAGTAGTTGCAAAGGATTTCACCACCCCTTTCTTCTTGTAGTATAACTTCTTCCCATCACTCAATCTCTTTTTCGGACACTCGTTTGCATAGTGACCCATCTCATTGCACAAAAAACATTTCACTAACTGTAAATAAAATTTAGACTTACTATCACCTTGATCTTTTTCAGTGCAATCACGAGCCTTATGTCCCATCTTACCACATCGGTAGCACTTTCCATAATTCAGAAGACATTCCACAGCATGCCTTTTACCACATTTATCACAAACTGGAAACATAGTTTTCTTACCGTCAGACTTTTTGAAGAATTATTTCCCTTCTCCTGCCACCACGGTCTCTTCTTCTGCTGGTTGTTATCGAACACTTGATCATCAGAAAACTCCATTTCCACCTTCTCACCACATCGAACAAGATTTTAATAACTTTTAAACTCACTAGAATCCAATGCCCTTCGTTATTTTGGCTTTAATCCTGAGTAAAAACGATTGATTTTACTATCAAGGTCTCAGATAAAATTTGGAGCATACCTTACCAATCGAGTGAACCTTTCTTCATAGGCAGCCACTGAGTCTTCCTCTTGCCTAAATTCCAAGAATTGTTTTTCCATCCTAACTCTAAAAGCCTTAGGAAAATTCATCTCAAGAAACATACCTTTGAATTCATCCGAGTCGAGAGCATCAATCTCATCAGTATCCCTGATATTTTTAACCATCGACCACCAATGATCTGTCTCACCCTCCAAACGGTAAATAGAAAGGCTAACCTTTTTATTGTATGAACACCCCAAGGCATCAAAAATCTTCTCTAGTGATTTAATCCACCCTTTAGCTAGCATAGGGTCAGATGATCCTCTAAATTATGGGGGATGTTGCCTCATGAAATGTTCCAACACTGATATGTTCCTCTGCGGTTGATCTTGCTGATCTCGTGCATGGATACCACCACTATTTATCGCTTGAGTCAACTGCGCCATTACTGCAACAAACAGTTCAGTTCCAATTCCGACCATCTCAAGATGCTAATTCGGAAGGTTATTTTCTTCTGTATGCCTTCCCAGCACTGCTTCCCCGTTTCCTCTGTGGAAAACCATTCTAAACAAATATGTCTTAGATGAAGAAACATGGTAATCTTCAAATGCTATATCATTTTAATTTGACCATAAAAAAATATTTTTGGATAATCATTTAATATCATTATAAGTCTTAAATTTATCTAAACCGACCTCTGATACCAACTATATGGCCCCAGCCTTAAACATTACTTAATCTTGAGATATTTCATGAATACACCTGGAATATCTTTTCAGGTTTAGAGTTTCAAAGAATTAGATAATAAAACATGAATTACATTACACATTTAATCAAAGTGGATACATGAAAGATAATATTCCTTTTCCCCATCAACGGAAAAATATTTAAAATAAAACATGGATTCTTTCTTGAAACTTCCTTAACATTATCATCATATCATGTACCTTTCCCTTAACTTGTGAAAAACATTTCAAAAAACATGGGATAGCATAAAAATCTCAGTAAGGGATATAAATATATGGAAAGGAAACATGAGTACATGTATACATAAGAATAAATGAAATCATACTTTACTCATAAAAATTAAGAACTTTATCATACCTCATCAAATCATGAATAAATCATAGAAATAATAAGACATAAAGGTAACTTGAGGCATTCATAGCATTCTTACGTAGGGAGTAACCCTCTTGGTTACGTTTGGAATACCCATCACAGTATATTCCCTAAATCTCTTCAGAGAAACCTCAATGTTTAACCCCTTCGCGTTGCCCATTGCATTGGAGAGCTATATCGGGCTCACATGCCCTTAGTTTATCACGGAACCACCCATCTTCATAACAATTCCCAAGAACCATAACATAATCCTACCACATAATACGTGAGTAATGGAAACATAACATTTCCACATTTCAATCAAAAGATATCAATAAAAAATAGTGATATAAAAAACATTATGAAACCCATTTTCAATACCAAAATAAAAGAAATGTAAATCATGGTATTTATTTTTCTTTTAAAAAACGGTATGGCTTGTAGAGGAAGCTGAAACTCAAATAATGGTCACGACGGCGGAGAAGTCATTGTTGCCGGATACGTATGAAAAAAAACATTCCCTTTTGTCGTTTAGTAAACGATTCGTATAAAAAAGATTCCTTTTGAATAAATGTAAAAGTCAAAGGGGTTTATACACTGTATAAAAGAATGTTGTGTATAAAACAAAATATGCCTCAGTGAAAGTAGATTGAGGTGAAGTCCCATACCTCAGGTCCGACTTGACTCGATCATTCTTTAATGTCTTGAATAATAAACTTGAGTTAATTTCTACTTTCTTAAGAACATTTTGCAATTTCATTATTCCTTTTATATCACTTATTACCATTTCATGAACACTATGTAATTTTTTATGTTAATAACGGTTGTTTTAACGATCATTGGTACTTGAGTCAAAAAAATAGACTCTTTATAATTACACATTGTTCAGGTATCCTTTATATCCAAAGTTATAATCATGATGTAGATATCATATATATCATATATATCCAGTATATAAATGCATTTATAATATTACATAACGTTTAGAGGTATGAAATGAAATGCACCGTTCATGGAGACGGTAAGACGTACGTACGCTTGAACGCTACTTTCATTTATATTTCGTATTTTATAGAATGGAATCATAATGATATAAAGGTATATTATAATTCCATTATGATATCATATATAATATCACTAATTACATCTTTTATACTTCCCACATATGGAATTAACGAATCAATTCACTTTGAGGGGCAGCATTCCGCACTTCCTAAAATGAAGATATCATGTTTACCCATAATGGAAACCATAAAGGTATTCCATAAATGAAAAATACAGAAGCTTAAGTAAAACCTAAACATATTATATATCATATATATATATAGTGTCATCTTAATGGCCACCATTGAAGGTGTTAAAAGAATATTGAACAATCATCGTTTCGTGAGGCAGAAATTCGCCATCCACCGAAACTGTATGTTCTTTAACCATAATATGTAGGTGTGTGTAAGTGTAGCTCGAATAATTCTTATAAAAAAATCCTAGTATATTAAAGATACTGGTTTTGTTCAAAATAAGGGAATAAAAAGAGGTTAGGGGGTTGGAGAAGAGAAATAAAACATAAGAATAGAAGAGAAGACACTACCTTTAAATCGGGCAACTCTTTTTCATTTGAGCTCAAAGGCTTCCTTGGGAAAACTTCTACCCAAAGTGAGGCTTCAAGGAGTAACAAAGGGATGTGAAGAGAAAAAATGGGCCGGGGTTGGCCAAGCCAAAGTCTTGAGAGGTGTGGGTAAGGTGGTCGAGGTGGGGTCCATTTATAAGAGGAGAGGGGGGGCACTCTTGGAAAGTTATAAAAGGTTACATTATTATAAAATGATTTTCGGATTTAAAAGGTCCAAAAATTATATATTTCTAGGATAAGGTGATAAGAGTTTGAAATCCATCCATCCTATAGGTTTTTTACATGTCTAGGTCTTAGATTTTACATTATATTTTCATTTTTTTAAATCGTTAAATAACGAGGTAATCGCAGCATCATCATGGTATCATAAATAATTTAATTTATTTAATGACTAAAAATTATAAAAAAATATCATGATGTAGGAAATATTTTTATTTTTCTATTCAATATTTATAGTAAAAAATATTACTTGTATAATCCCATTTAAAAATTGTTTTAGTAAAACAAATCATGTTTCTGACATTTTTATTTTAACATTAAATAAAAAGGTATTAATGTCATTTTCCTACCAAAGTGGCTCCATGGTTTCCCCAAGTTGACCCATAGATTGTCTTGGTCGGCCATGGAACATCCAATAAGGGTAGGACATGTGTCATGTTCATTTCACATTATTAAAATATTGTTCTTACCTTAAACTACACTAATTACCTCTAATCGAGATTAATAAACATAAAAGTTACTATTCACCAAAAAATTATTTTAATCCCATTGAACCACATTTTACTTCTTAATGAAAACCATTTATGTATGATTTTTGAAATTCAAAACATAGAGGTGGTAAAATTTCATTTAAATGAAAAATCAGTTTTTTAAATACCACTTAGTGGTTTCACTATTCATAAAAAATTGAAGTTTTTCAGAAAAATACCAAAACATCACCCTAAGCTATATTTGATATTCCGAATTCATAAATGATTTTTATTTTAAAAAACTCAAAACATATAAGTTAAATTAATTAATTTAATAATTAATTCATACTGTAGGAGCAAATAGCGTGTTTTTATGAAACAATAAGTATCAAAAGATTGACACATGTTTAAGTCCAATTTGAAAGTGAAATTAATTCCAATGACCACCATTGGATTAAATGGTAAAAATATATTCTAATTTCACTTTAAAATAAATTAACAAGATAATATAATAATATAATCAAATTTGATTAAAAAGTGGTTTTGAATTAAAATACAACATTTTTCACTATTCATTAAAAAAAGAACATTATTAGAAAAATACCAGAAATTTATCAAAAGTAAATTTCAATGTCTCAATAATAATGAATAAGTTTATTTTGACAAATATATCTTATAAAATTTTCAAAATATAGATTTAAAAGTTCTTCTCCATCAAAAGGCAGTAAAATAATCTTTTAAAAATATTAGGGTATTCCATGCTTAAGATTGGATTTATTCTCATTTTAAGCCTCTAAAACACTATCTAATTCATTAATAGACATAGATAAAAATATCTATTATTCATTACATAATTGGGATGTTACATACCCACACTTCTGAATGTTGTTCTAGAAATATATTATTTTTTTAATAAAACACATGAATTAAAAAAACTCCCAAAATCAAATGTTAAATTTCATTGGGTACTAGGTGAATTTAAAACTAAAACCAGCGTACAATACATATTTCATCCATAAATATTCTTCAGGAATGTAATTTACTTATAAATATTTGTTTATTTGTAGTTCCTAGGTAAAAGGGGAAAAATAATAATAAGAGAGATATAAATCCCAATAAGATAAAAAAATGAATACAAAGTAAAAATGAATATCATTTTATAAGAAAGAGTCATGAAATAAAGACATAAAATGAGGAAATGAGTCCTAAAATTTTCATTGGAACATGGACATAAAAAATAGGCAAAAAGAATAATAATCTTGGGATATTTTATAACAGTCCTGATCAAATGAGTCACAAAAAGTATAAATAATTTTTTTAGTATATTGAAACAAAAAACATTCATAAAGGAATTACCCATATATTTAATTCCAATATATGTTTGTAGTAACCTATAACTTGTAAACACAACTGTCTTAGGATTGAACTACTTCAAGTTAACTCCATCTCATTTCCCAATGAATTGGAGCAATATCCTAGAGAACCCTTCATATTTCATAATTCATGTGTTCCACATAATTAAATCATAAATAAATAGATTCATAATCATAGAATGATAAACCTACTAGAAATTAAATTTCTATTTAATGAATAGGGTGATTCAATATGTAAATACAAAATAATCGACATACCGATATACAAAATATCTACACAGTATAGATAAAGGGTATAATAGTTGGTCAAATATTTACACCGTCAATATATTTATAGGTATCTAGGTGAATAACATTTAATTATAAGAATTATGAAGGAATATTCACATGTAACTTAATGTTTATGCAAAACAAATGATAATTAAAGAAAAATTAAGGGATGTATCATTATCCAAGGAGATTGTATTTACAACATACAATATATAACATTGGAACATGTACATATATATGAAATGAAAAATAAATGTGTACGATGGTCAGTGAAAGGGAGAATGAACCTTGGTTACAAATTTGGTGGGAAATAAGCACTTTTAATGGATTAATGTGACTATCTTTTTGAATATCCAACCATTGGATTTAAAAACAATTAGACTTTAAAAATAAAAGGTGTAGTTACTAAGTTGAATTAATGTAAAAATTATGTGGTGAAGGTCAAATTCATAGAGTAGGGATATCAATTTAATATAAATTTTGATCCACATACTCTGGTCATTTGTTATGACTCATAAATTTCCTGAGAATTATCTAAAATTAATCAATCAGGAATGTCAAACTTGGTGTGTAGTAAGGGACCACTCATCATGCATTAGAATGATGGCTGAGATATGCCCAACGAAATATTTTTAGTTTTAATCGGTATATGGTTATAATAAAACAACCATGTCTACTTTTACTATCCATGCCTAGATGTAATTGCTTGAAAAATAACAAATGGTTTCTATTACAAAATTTCAGATGGTTTTATAACTATAGGAAACCAAAAAAAAAGGATTATGAAGGCAGTATATTGAGTTGAAATGAGGATATATTATTGATAAAATTTTAATAAAATAATAATATTGATTCATATTAACATTTTATATTGAAATAAGAAAGATATAATTAGGCTCACAAAAAATTTTGAAATGAGGTGTAAGGAACCCTTATTTTGGTAGAGAATAGACTTAGGATAAATTCACAATGAGATGTAAATATAGTATTTAATTTAAAATAAATCATATTTTTAGTAATAAGGGTATTTAAAATCTCTTTTAAATATAATAAATTTAGAAAAAAGGCTTATACAAAAGAATTTGAATTGAAAGAAGTGGAGGAAAAGATCCTTTGCCTTGGGAGTATTTTTATTAAATCTATATTTGGGATCCTTAGAGCCTTGTAACCACCATTTTGTTAATATTATGAGGGATATTTAGAGACAAAACCTTATTAATGGAATTTTTTGTAAAAATTGAGAATGGAAGTTTGTATATCTAAAAAAAGAGAGTTTCATAATGAGTAAAAATATTTTTTATTTTATTATATAAGACAACCACTTGTGGGTATATTGAAATATTACCAATTATATGGATAATTAATGAGTTGGAGAGGGGTATTATATGTTAATGTTCTTTTTTAAACTAAAAAATTGCATCCAAACTATGCCATTTAATGCACAATGTCCATTTTATAAAAAAATTATATTTGTGGTCAAAAATTCTATGTTATAAATTTATAAATTATATTTTTTTAAAAAAAAATTAAATTATATTTTTATTTAATCAATTGTTTCATAATTTTTTAGGTTTTTTGACATAATAACATGGTCATAAACCATTTTGTATTTTAAAGAAGAAAATTTTACCTTTTAATTATAAAATATACATTGGCATAAAATTCTAGAATGTTCACCCTAATATAATTTTTATGTGATGAGTCCAGAAATGAAGATTATTTTAAAAAAATAATTCCACAAATAATATAATTTTCTCTTTTAAATTAATATTCTCAATTTTTTAAAATTATCAATTTCATTAAAAAAATATATTTTGACCATTATTAAAATTACATAGGAGTTAGTTAAATTATATAATCTTTTAAAGAGTTTTTTATTATTATTTCATTATAATAGAATTCATCTAAGACTTATACGTTAATAAAATAAACATATTATTATAAAATATTCTTATAATATCCAATATAATATAGTTTTGTTTTTATCATTATATAATCACTTTTATGTGACTAGAAATGGTATTCCATGATGTGAAATGTGATTATTAAAATTTATAGAATTTTTTGTATTCTTGAAATATAAAATTCAGTATAATATAATATTTATATTAATGAAATTAATGAATTGTTGGGAATTTATAATCTTCCCTAATTAGATAAATTGTATCCTCCCAATTTCAGACATTTAATAACACATACAAAAACCAAATATTATTTTAAATGTTATCTAATGAAAGGACAAATTATAACCACCAAGGAGTTGTTAATCATATGTGGTTATACATGTTATAATTAATGATAAATTATAGATAAAATGGTAATAAATCCATGGTTCTATACCCCATTATTCTAAATCCTAATTCCCTAGTAAATTCAAAATATCCTATGATAAAAATTATGTCACCCTCCACCCACACATATGAATATAATGATAAGCATACATATTTTTTAATACATAACATAAATTGAAAAAAATACATTAATCAAAAGTCTTTTGTCTTCTAGAACTACGATTTTTTAAAAATAAACACAAGGAACAATAAAAATATCTCCAATAAGGATTATCCACACATGTAATTTCCTTATACATATACCTTTCATTACTATTCATAAGGAAAAGGAGAAATATTAGAGAAGGGAGAGATATAAATCCTTGTAAGGGATAACTAATGAACATAGATCATAAATGATTATCTTGGGTAAATCATGAGGCATGAAATTAGAACTTGGTTCTAATGTCATTATTTATAATATTATCATAGGAACATGTACATAAAGAAAAAACATATAAGAAATAATAATTACTAGTCATGTGATATGAGTCTTTATAAAAAAGTCATATAATGAATAAAGAAAATTTGTTGGTATCATGGAACAAAACAAATTAATAATGGAATAACATATAGAAATAATTATAATATCTATTAGGAGTAACCATGAAATGGTAAAATATCTAATCTATTATTAGTAACATAAATTAAACTTTTCATAGGAGAAACATCTAACCAATTAACTCTGTCTCACTACCCAATGAATCAGAGAATTATCATAACACACCAATAATATGACTTAACTATTGTCTTCTATATTTGTTAATCATACAGTAATCCACAAATAATCATGAAATAATAAACTTATTGAAAATAAAATGGGGATCTAATGAAATTATGTAATTTTCATGGTAAATATAAATTAATCAAACATAATGAGGTCTATGGTGCATACTCTACATTGATAAAGGGTAAAAACATTTATCAATAATTTTCACATTTAATTGATATATGGGTATCTATGTGAGTAAACATTAAACATAATTATTATGTAAGGGTATTCTCATAGAATAAAATGATTGCACATATTTAATGACAATGGAAGACAAAGGCAATGATGGACCATTCTCTAAAGTGGTCATATTTTGACCATAAAAATGTATATTGGAATAAGGAATTGTAGAAGAAAACTAAAATACATGATCAGGATAGTAAGTGAAATTGAACATAATCATAAGTCACAATTTTCTAGGTAAATAAACCATTATAATGGCATAATGTTTCTATCTTTGTGTATATCCAACATTATGTTTTTGAAACTATAGTATGTTCAAAATGAAAAGGCTTGTGAGCAAATTGAACGAATAATAACAAGGAGTTGATAATTTTATATTAATTTAATATCTATTTTAATTTAATTTATATTTAAATCCACATTTTATGATCCTTTATTATTGATTATAATGTTGTTGGAAATTATCCGTTGAAAATTTCCCAGGAGTGTCAAACGAGGTGCACAGTAAATATCCACTCACCATACACCGAAATGGTGGATGAGATATAAAAAATAAAATATTTTTGGTTTTTAAACATTTATATTAATATGATCCAAAACCATTCATACTTGTAATATCTATTGTGAAATGTAATTTCATTGAAAACAATACACACATTTCTTTACCAAACCTAGTACAATTTTATAAAAATATTAATACAAAATAATTAAAAAATATTATAAAAGAGTTATAATGATAGAGAATGATAATATATCATTTATAACATAGAATGGAATGTATAAAAATTATTTATATTATCATTTACTATTTAAATAAGAGAAAACTAACTAGGCTCAGAAAATATTTGGAAATTATGGATGAGGAACCCATAATTCAGCAGAGTAATGACTTAAGAAAAATCTATAACGAGTAGAAAATAATGTACAACATTAAAAATTGATTATATTTATAGTAATAAGGTATTTAAAATTACTGTAAAACATAATTATTTTTCAATCAAAGTCTTATAAAAAATAAGAACGTTAATCGAATGATGTGAAGAAAAATATATATTACCTTGGGAAGATGCTTCATAATGATAGAGAAGGAATCATTAAATCACTGTAAAAAATACTTAGGGAATCGTCAAAGGGATATTGATAGTGAAATAATGCTTAATTAATTTAGGTTGGAATTAGAATAGTGAAAGGGGGTGTCTATATTTGTGGAGAGGTGGTTTTTATAGTTAAAATATAGATTATTTTATTATATAAGCATACTGATTATGGTTAAATTGAATTGAATCCAGTTTTGTGGGTAATTAATGATTGGTAGAGGTTAGTTTTATGTTCACATTTTTTATAAAACTAAACATAGCTTCCAAACCAACCCATTTAATTCATAAAATCCAGAAATAATTTTATGATTAAATTATAAATTTTTTACGAAAATGTAAGGTGTAATTTTCTTGAACTAAAATTAGAATTTTCAAATTAGTATTTATTCTTATTAAATTATATTTTTATTAAATAAAAAAACTTTCATAACTTTTTTATTCATGAATTAATGATAACAATGTCATAAAATAATTTTTCTTTATAAAGATACTATTTAAAGTTTTTTATAAAATATTAACATTATCAATAAATTCCAAAAACATAAACCTAAGATAATTATAATTTTTTTAATACAAAAATGAACTAAATTTTTTCCAATATATATATATATATATATTACTTTTAATATTAAATAAATATCCTTATTTTTTTAAATTTACCTATTTAATATAAAAATAAACATTCTAACAATTGTAAAAATTTCATATCACATATTTAAAATACATTAACAATCAATAAGTGTTATATTTGATTATTTCGTGAAAATAAATTTCATCTAAAATTTATAAATTTATCAGAAAATTCATTTTGATTGAATTTATTTATAGTGTCATAAAAAATTATACCATTTTGATTAAATCATTATATAACCCATTTACTTTTGAAAATTAGTTTTTTAAATGACGTGTAATGTTACAATGAAATGTAAAATTATTTTTATATAAACATAAAAGAATATTAATAATGAAATAAGAGTTATATTAATATCATAATGGGATTTTAATATCATTACAGTTTTGGTTATGAGGGCTTAACTGATATAACCGATAAGCGACTACCTAATTTACATGCATCAACACAACTCCCACCCCACACCTGAGACATCATAGTATAGTACAAATCCAATTTTATAATTTTTAATAAAAATTATAATGTTTACACAAATCATATCTTCTATTATAGGAATATAATTACATAGTGAATAATCTAGTCAAACATTTCCACCTTTTTAACAACCTTTATCATTGGTGATACCAAATGGGATAATTTCTCAATAATGCATTAATATTTTCCCATAATACCAAGGAATTTCAAGATCTCAAATAAATTCATTGGATGTGGATAATACATCACAACCTATGAATTCATTGAGCCTATTAGAATTCCCACTGAATAAATATCATGTTAGAGGAGTGTCACCTCATGAATTCAGAAGTGACACATTGACATTATGTCAACAAGCCAAAGAAATATAAATTTATTAAATAAAATTTTAATGTTCATTGAATATATATATTAATTCATAAAATATAAAAGTATATAATCCATATATAATCTGATGAAGGATTCATGTTATAGATATAATTTTTTTCATGTGTTCTATGAACACCGTTGGGGCATTTGTCAACCCAAAATTTGTGGAAAGATACTCATATAGTCTATATCTAATCCAAAATGTTTTCTGGGAGTATCGGCCTCTGTGACCCACTGTTACTAATATCTTTAAGGAATACCAATTTAGAAAAACCTAGATACCCTTGTAATGGATGAAAATGTATATCAATCCTAGTTAACAGATGCATTCTCTTCAATGTTACTTAATTCATTTTCTTATAGCTCTCAAAGATCAGTAGTGTACAATATTACATCATGGAAAACAATCACATGATCACTTCATAGAGATGTGGTCATCAAGATAAAGCCATTAACCTATAATCTATCTAATTTCACAGTCATATCTTTAAATACATATGGTACCATATGATAGGGATGAATAGATATTGGTTTTACCTAGGTATAATCTAAATGTAAATTGAAATTTTACTTAACTAGTGAAAGATTAAATATGTAATCTAGTAAAATATCATTGTAATAAACTATAATTGGACATATTATAGAGGGGGATATTCATTTTTTCCTAATGGGATCCAAGCCAAGTACTTGAGTTATGATAACTATAATCAGATTCAGGTATGTCCCATCCCTTCTAATCGAACATCACACTCACCAGTAAACATGAAATTATATTCACTAGGCATGGTAAATGATATAAATCTCTGATATTTGAGAATAATATCTCAATAACTAGTTAAAAATTCCACTTCAAATATCACATAGATTCAATTTAGCTCAATGATTATGAAATACTATATATTTTTATAGGTATTAAAAAATTTAGGACAATATGGACATTACTAGAGAAAGAATACTTTATTTCTCAAGGGATTTTTATGAGTGAGTAACTTAGAATACTACATAACCTATAAATCTATCCCAAGAAAAAATCGATATGATTTGATATAACTGGAATAACCCATATCAAATAAAGAAGTAAATAATTTATAGGTATTCACAACCTTACTTCTAAGAATAGATATCTGTTTTCAATTATGGATGGAACATCCTCAATCATATACATCCTACAATCATCCAGATTCTGGACTTCCCTCTGTAGTGCATAATATTCCTAAGTCACTGAGGAATGTGATTCATATATCTAATGATATGGGCCACTACTTATACTTAGACACAACCTTATTGAATATAAAAATGAATATTAAGAACAATAGTCCTTGAGATGACCCATATCTCAACATCAATGATATTCCATGGGAAACTTCATGCATGATTTACTAAACTATCCCTTTCATCAATAGTTTTATCACACAGTATAACTGCCCCCAATAGAGGGTGTGGATGGGGACCTACTCAAATACACATATTTACCACCATATTATACCTCCAAAACCATAATCTAACAAATACTAGAAGAGTAACTTAATACATCCAATGAAATTCTAGTCATGAATGCACAACAATATAGAATAAATCCTTTAACTATTTCCTCCTCTAGCCCCAACTCAATATTCAGGGCCTTGAAAAGTACCCCTTAATATGAAATAATGTCAAATCATCTAAAATTAAATCAATAATATGAATAATTTCAAATCATAAACATCCTATATGTATTCACTTCATTACAATCTAAAGGAGGATAGAATCTTTGTGACTCTATAAAGTGGGTAGAGGAAGAAAAAACCAACATAATCCCTTATTAAATATATATAATCTGTAGTAAATATTTCATCTTTTATGTATATAGAATGAATAACTTGAATAATGAAATATTAAATGCCACTCAATTAAGACCTATATGCATTCCATCTATTCCCATGATTCCCCACCATCTCATTACTGGTCCGACAAGCATAAAGGTAGTATGCTTTACCATCCATTCCTTATAAATCTTTACCTGTTGAATGATTCCCATTATATTGTCAACAATTTACTTAGAGGAATGAGTACCAAATGTGTCATAAAATAATGTTGTATACTATATATGAAAATCTCAAATAGAGTCATCCATCTTATAGTCTATCCACCCTCCCTGGATAGGCATAGTCTTAAAGACTCTATATTAGGGTTTGATTTATTTATGATCCAACCGAGTGAATGTGGTAGAGTTACTATGTCAATTATCCTATATATCATGTGGTGGAACAAGAATTTCCTCTCTCACAAAATCATTCAAGTGTGCTTCTCTAGGATTCCCCATAATGAATCTCTAAGGTGGAATTTTTTGGGATTCAAAATGATCATTTTGAACAACATTGGTAAACCTTTTGTTAATAAAACTGACTAAAAAATATTCTTTTAAAATCACTTTAAGGGGAAATGAGAACTAATAAAAGTAAAAAATAACAATCATAAATTATCATAAGAGATGTCAAAACAATAGGATTATAATTTAATCATATTTAATATATTATTCCAAAATTAATTATAATGTAGTCTATTTACCTCTGTAGCCAGAAAATCTTTTATAATATCTTCAAAACAATATTCTATCTTGTCCTATTATTGGATGTACTGCTCCATGTTTATCTTCCCTATATTGAATCCCCCAACAATAGTATGATATTTCTTATTGACCCAATATGTTTACACCTTATTAGTGTCCATAAGTAACAATATATTAGACATCTTATCATATTCCTCTTATGAGGGATTAATTAGGAGGGATCCCTAAAGCATTTATTCATCACAATTGAAAATAAGTTACCCTAATTTCCCATTGTATGCAGGCTTAGACCAATCCTGGAGGACCCCAATATAAGATAGTTTCGACACTAAAAATACTTCATTATTTTGATTATGAGACTCCAATAATGATCATTCCTTTTCCTAAACCATAGATCCCCTAGAAACATATAAATTTGTTTCTACGTCATTTTCCTCAATTTACATCACCATGTCCTTTGAATTTTTTATGGATCTTGTCACCATTTCTTAAGGCATGTAGAATTATTCCATTCTCCCTTTTGGATAAAATATTTTATCCATGATACAACTCCTCAAATCTTGATTTCCCCTCCAAACCATCCTCATCTTAAACTACATATCCCTCTATCCAAAAAAATTTCAACACTATCTTTAGAAAATTTACAATAAGACTCATCGTTATATTCAACCCCTAAAGTTCCCTTCTCTTCATTGTAGTCCCCCTTCTAATACACTTCATGTCCAATATTTGACCATTTAATGTCCAAACCATCAATGTGATTTCCAATATTGATAGTTGGAAAATCTATTCTAGGCCATTCCTTTATCTTCACCCCACCCTATATATTGAAACTCATGATCCTTACAGCATTATTCACCTCCCACCCTAACTGCATGGGACACAAATGAAAATGAAGAAGAATCATAGGTAAAAAACCCCAAATCATGGTTTTTAGAGAATCATTCTTCATATATAAATCATAGAACCTTATGAAACGAAAAACATAGATTCTTGGTTGTGTCAGGGTGATTTGGACCAAGGCCTAATCAAATCAGACTCTAAAGAGAATAGAACCATAAAATTCATTTTATTGTGAATCCATATTTGAGATTGATCTTTTACGTACCAATAATAAAAAATCTCTCAAATTAATCAACCTATTGTTAGAGATTCTTTAATCACTAAACCAGAGTTAGATATAGAAGAGATTATGCCTCGATGAACACTGCTTTAAAAACTCAATGTTCTGGGAATCCGTCAAATAGGTACATGAATTTATTAAAAAAGTGACATAAAAAGAATCATGGGAAAGTATTAAAGGTAAAAGTAGGGAAGGAAAGAATGAGGACAAGCCCCCACAAAAGGCGATTATGGTCCCTCCCCATTCGGAAGGGGAGGGGCCCGAGCGATGACCATTTCTATCAGGAGAACCAACACATAAGGTGTAACACTCTTACATTGACCCATGGCTCAACCGTTGACCTATATACACTGAAATTATCATCCATAATATATATAAAATGCATAGAAACATGAACAAGTGACACAAACTAATTAAAAATTAGATATATCTCAACTGTAGTGAATATAAATATAAAACTAAATAGGTATAAAAAACTAATACATTTAATAGAAGAAATATTATTCTGCCACAAAATTTATAATCATGGCATGTAATCCAATGTGATTATAAATGAAGCATAAAATAACCCACATCCCATAAACTGTAATAGAACAACATACTTAGGAAAATTATTGAATTGTAATACCTCAACTGCAACAACTATCCAATTATGGTAATACAGAGATCTTTTTAAAAAGACCTGACTATGCACATTGATACTCCCCTACCCTTGTTTGAAATTTCCAATCACTATTTTAATAAGTACTAGAATATATTATAATACATTAACCAGAATAAACAATCTAATATTCTATTGTAACTCCATGATCAGAATCATCATGTTCGAGTCAAAATTCCACATGACATCATACATGCGTCCTTATACTATAGTGGTTGGTATTTAGTGGAACGGGTTAATAGATGAATTGGGGAGACTATACCCAAGATAAAAATATATATACATGAAAATAAAACAACATATAAATACTTAATTAAACAAAATAGTGGAAAACTACATAAAAAATATGTTATGATAGATTTTCTATCATGTCATCAAATATCAAACCACCGGACCTCCAATATGGATGGTCAAGAAGTCTAATAAGTATGACTGGAAATAAATTATTAAACAATGTTTTTGTAGATATTTAGAGTCAATCTTTGTACAACATATGTCTTTAAAATATATTATCCTCATAAACCTTCTAGTAGGAATTTGAATATCTATAGATCTATAATCAGATATTCTATATACGCACCTAGATACCAATTGAATATAGGAGTAAAAACCAGTTGTAAACCACCATATAATATATAAAACAAGTGTACATGTATATAGATGTTTATTTATTGGTGTGAATGTAGTTTTTCCAAAAATAATTTAACAAATCATATAACAAGAGATGATATGTTAACCAGGCTTCCTTGAACCCAGACCGTTCCTTTCTTAGTGACATGTAGGAATAATTTCATAATTGGTCAAAATATTACATAATTCATAATATTTCAATATATCCACCACTAATAATGATAAATTTTCTACCCTTAATGAATAACTATACACGAACCATTAAAGAAAAATGTCACCCTGGACTCATAATTACTATTTTTTATATGATAGTTCTCATTCTTGAAATAAAAAAATAATTTAACACAAAAAAATAAACAAGGACGGTTCCCATCAATACAAAATGTTCATTTATTGACCATATTCTATTAGTGTACAGAATTATCACCACATGGAATAATCACATTCAACAATTTTCCTACATCTATATAATATATGGTTCTAAAAAATATGATTCATGTCTTCTATAATCCATCTATGTGGGATCTTCCAAATCCCTCCTTTCCACCTACTAAATAGAACATTGAAATAGAGGTTTGAATAGGTAATAAAAATTTCACATATATGATGTGAAATAAAAAAGTATAAATATATAATTTTATGTGTTCCACATAATGTAGATTATTATATATGAAATAAACAACTTTTCAATGAACAAGCACATCATATCAATTTCTTTACAGATTTGATACATCCACATACAAGGTATAAAAAAACAAACACAGAAGAAACACTAAACAAATGTATAAAAATATACCCACACATTGAAACATACCATACTATGCATGTGTATCTACACTAAATACATACACACAAGGCATGAATTTCAAAGAACTCCAAAAAATAACTTCAGATTGTAATGACTCCCTACATTTAATAAGTTGTTTTCAATTTCGAAGACACATCACGGGATAATAATCAAATCCCACATTGAAACAAATATTAACCGTAAGAAGAACAAATATATAATAATAGTATATCTTGGAATGGGATTCAATGAATAGATAATGAAAAGTGATATAACCCACATCAACTTACCAAAATAGATTCCTCATAAAAGGCTGATCTAGGATCATTCAAAGAGAGTTCACTAAATCTCTTGTTCCAAAACCAATATATCAATATATAATGAGTCATCAATTATATCATGGAGTCTGTTAAAATATCTAGATTATATTAATTGTATATATGATAAATTCTATAAAAAACTGAATATTTTACTTATAGTGGATAAATTTACCCTTAAAGACCACCTTCATATCGACGGAGAATTCAATTTCCAAGGAGTAAAGAAAGAAGAATCCTAGAGCACCAAGGAAGGGATATCAAAGGGTATTTTTCTTAAATGGTCATGATTATGGATAAGTTTATTCTAATAATAATATTATAATAAAATCTCAAAGATACACTTAATGATACCTTACTCTACGTACAATTCATTGGCCATTACGCCTCACTAACGGTTTGGTGGCACCATTTGTTGGACAGTGTTCCTACATATTATTAATGAAATCCACCTTGGAAGATATTATTATAGTTTTATATATATAAATAAAAGAACCACTCTCAACACGATCAGTTGGTGGTGCTCCCTAACATCCAGCTGATGGCCTTGTTTTAGCCACCATGTATCCCATTATTCCTGAAACATCTAAAACACTATCTACGAGACCCCTTTAACAATAATATAAATATCCAAGGTAGAAAAAATGAAGGATACGTCACAATATAAAAAAATTTATATGTTTCAGATGTTATTGGGATTATGAAATAAACCCAATAAATTCTCATTGATTCAATATTTACATGTTTTGTGTAGTCTCACTCACACTCTTTATTTACAATCACAAATGTAGAGATTGCGGAATACTCTAATAAAATAAAAAAAATAGTATTACCTATGCAGCAATATTATTATTCATAAAACAATGTATATTGAAATATAATCTCAATGTGTTTTTTCTTCAACAATTTTGTGTCAAAATCACTGCGATAAATACAGTTCTAGAGGCGCTATAATCGTTAACATTTTCATTCAAAAAAAGATCTAGAATCACCCTCTTATATTATAGAGAGATATACAATTCATATTACATCTAACACTATTTTATGATCCTTTATATCATCCAAAAATCAAACACATATTATAATTTATCTCAAATGTGAATCCCATATATTATAATGAATTCAGGAATTTAATGCATTCCAAAAATGACCAAAAAGATCTCAAAAATCAATGGTAAAAAATATAATTAAATCCATTAGTTCCATAATGTTTATTTTCCATATTTTAGGAATTGAATTGTGAAATATATTTCAAAATAACTTGGGGATAAAATATTACTCATTTTTACATCCACACTACACGAAACATGATCATATTCCTCTTATGTAGGTTGTTTTTTATTAGAATATTCCTACATTAGAGATACACCATGATCACATGCAATCCTATAGTGAGGTAAATCATGTTACATAGGTTGAATGTAGATACACAAACATAAAATATATAAATACTATATCTCATTAAAATAATGTTTTACAACATATCAATTATATTGAAAACCATACCTCAATGGTTTTGTATAATTGGAAAGATGGTTACCTAACCAACTTGTCTATTAATTATATACGTCATTTCCCATTAATTTCTTCATAACTACATCTCTTATTAGACATATCATACTTAAAACCATTATTTATAACTTGGGGAAGTGAAATATATGGTAGGATGACCTCATATTCATAGTAATGTAAAAATATAAGAGAACTCAATAAATTATCATAAGTGAGCATAAGATAAGAGGAATGTTATGATTAGATGATATAAAAAATAGAAAATTATATAAATAAATTCAATTATCATATTCATGAAGCATGACATAAATCTTTTTCAATAGAAAAAGATAAGATATAATTGTGATGGTTCATCAATAATAATTATTGAGTTTATTTAAAAATATCATAAGTATAAAACATAAGATTTTGGTGTATAAAAATTCAATGAATAATATTTACTTAATCCAGTCTCCCTGACATGTCTATAATAATGGATTTGGATTTACTCTTCATTTAATAATTTCATTGGTCATGTTTTACTCTAAAAACTATCTTATTGTTCAAACTGCATTACTGAACTAGATTTACTTCCTATTACAGAACATATTTTCTTATGAAATGTCCACCTATACCAAATCATATTGAGTACATATAATTAAAATCACAAATAATTCAAAATAAAAACTATATATATATAGGTTCCACAATATGGTAAAAAATTCATCATAACATCATATAATAACCCGTGTAAAAGATACATGTTTTTAAAAAATAAACATAATAATCATAATCCATAAACAAAAACATTAATATGCCGAAATTGTACCATAACCGTATTAAATTCTATGAAACTTCAATTTATTTTTCTATACAAAAAAAATTCCATTATAATATCACAAGAACATTTTATAAAAAATTATGTTTTCATTGGAAATAACTTATTTAAAATTTCAAAATTTCAAAAAATAACAAGGAAATGATTTTAATTAAAAATTAAAAAGGAAACATATATTCTAATATTTACTGAAAATATTATTTTTGAGGATGGGTAAATTCATTATTGTAAAGTACATTAAAATAATAATTACATTATTATTTTTTTAAATAAAAAAGTAACAAGTTTGGAAAATTATTTGAATTTATTATTGAACCTTGGACATAAAAATAAAAACTATAGTTAAAAATAAATTTAAATCATATTTGAAGATTATTTGTATAAATATTGAATTTTTTTTAAAAAAAATTTGAACCTTGGAGAATAGATTCCAACCTAAATATAAAAACAAGTTCTATTTTCCTTAAAAATATTCTTTCAATATCATATTTACTTAAAATGAAAAAATTGAACATAAAACAGGTAATCACAAATAAATAGATTCTATTATAATAGATAAATTATGTGAATGATCAATCATATAATATAATTATTAAAAATAAAGAATAAATAATCCCAATAAAAATGATATTGTAACATTAAACCCTTAACTTGTACATGTTATGCATAATAAGTTATCTAAACTCTTATAAAATAAAATGTAATTTATTATAAATTTATAGAATAATTATAGTGATTTATATAATACCACAAAAGGCTTATTTATAAAATAATATCACTCATCCATTAATGAAATTTAATTAGCATCACTATTTAGAGTGTTTACTTCTTAATTTTTCAATTATATTTAAATTCATCGGGGATGGTATCAAAGATTTGATCGTAGTAACTTAATTTAAATATTATTAATCTAGATTAAAATATAATATATTTATTTTATACATAATTATAACCATTCATATAAATATTTAATGAAAAATTAATTACATCACTACAAGAAGATGGTAGTCCGTACATATGCTCAAGTGATGTTTCAATTTTTTGACAGATATAATGAATAAAATATAAGTACTAATTCAGATAATAAAATTATTTATATATAATTAATATCATATATGTGTATATATATACGTTAAATATATCATAATGACTATCCATGAATAATGAGGATATAAAATGGATCTTGTCTCCACGTGTAGGTAGTTGTTCACATGTATGTAGGAGGGATACATTCATTTACAATTTGAAAAAGAAGATGTGGTAAATGGTTGTTATATCACCATAATAAAATTTCAATATATTAATGATACTAGATTCATAAATATTTATGGATAAAATTTTTTTTTATGAAGCATAACAAGAATTAAAATTGAATGATCTTGGTTATGATTTATACCGTTTTTATAAAAGCCTTCTTTGGGATTACACATTAAGAGTTAAAAGATTGGTATTTGGAGAATACCAAAATATGTAGGTTAAATTATTTAATATAGAATTATTATATTTTTATTTTTTATGATATATTTAAAACTCGTGTGAATAATTGAGGAAAAAATGTTGCTCTTTATAAGTGATGGGTGGGACACCCGTGGAAACTCTCAATAGATTTCAATGATATAAGGTCAATTTTAAAGAAAATTGGATCCAAATGGAAATTTATTAGGTGGAAAAATATAATGATTAAATAACTTTAAAAAATAAGAATTATAAATGTTTATATGGAAATAATACCATTTTCTATTGTGTCCCCCCAACAAACCTATTTTAACCTTAATTTTGGTAACAAAAAAATATTATTTATGTTATTCATTACGTAAAAAATTAAATTTTACATATTAAATCATGTTATTTATTTTGATTCCAAATATTAAACACATTTTTTGGATTCAAATTTTATAATTTGTATAATTTATTTTTTAATAATGACCTAATTAGAAACAAAAACACATTTTAGAAAAAAACATTTTTCGACATACAAATTAATAATTCAATTCATTACCTTGTAAAAACAATTAAAGGAATTATAAAACATATTATTGAAATATATTATATATAAAAAAATTTAAAACCATTAATAATTAGATATTAATTTATGTTATTAAATTAAAAACACAATATGTACATAAAAATCATTTTCATGTAAATGTGTTTCTTTTTTAGAAAATGAACTTATACCAACACAATGTATATGATGGTTACTTTGTAAATAGTTATATTATTTAAATTTAAATTATATTTGTTATAATTTAATATCAAATTCAATACACAATGGGACTTATAATTGAAAATAATTTACATTTTATAAAAAACAGTTATTTTTCACAATGAACATTTTTTTGAATAATCATAAAAGCTCACCATTAGATAATATTGAAATTATTATACAAAAATATATATTTATTTCATGAAATATGTTTTTTAAAAATTGTTTAAATTAATTATAATTGATGTTCACAAAATAATATAAAAAATATTTTTGAAGATAACATCTTTTTTGATCATAAGATGGATTTATAGAAAATTTAATACATTATTATTATTAATTAATAAATATACATAAATTATTTAAAAACCATTGGAATATTTTTCAATATTTGGTCATTATTACTCTTATAATTTTTAATTAATGGATAGGTTATAAGGGGAATCTTTATTATGGTTAATTTTGACTTTGGGTTGTGTTTAAAATAGGATTTTGATTCCATCATGATTATTTCAAATGAAACATGTATAAAATTATGGGTTTTTACATTATAATCAGAATTAAATGAATATCGCCCGCAAAATTCCATCATTATGATATGAGAAACTATATTTATGCTTCCTCACATCCTTAGGATCCCATGTTGCTTCCTAAAATTTGTGATTCCTTTAATGAACACTATACAAAATAGTAGTATTATTTCATAGAAAATTATCCCTATGATAAAATATTTATAATTATTATACTTTAGAAGAAATATAATTCTATAGTGATATAACTTTTTATTTTTGTATATGTAAAAGAAAAGAAATGTACTTTCTCAAAAAAGATACAAGAGACGCATCATAAAATGGTGAGATGTTCAGTGGGAGTGCCAAGTGATAAGATACAATCAAAATCTAATCAAATTTATATAATGAAAAACCATACATTAGGTTCAAATTTTTATTATATCCAAATATTATAACTGTATTCCATGGATAAATTCATAGGAATACTTTCTCACCAACCTCAAAGTATAAATCTCTATCATGATTGTCATCAAAAAATTATGCCATTATTAAACTTATTGATGTTCTACAAATTGGATATAACCATATATGATATTTCTATGTTAATATTATATCCCAATAGATCACATTCTCTAAATCCATCCCAACATTTCATATTTTTGAACTTTTCATCATAGAGGGTTCTAGAAATAACCATATGAATGATTGAGTGAAAAAAATTATAAGAGAATTTTACTATTGGAAAGTATTGAGTCCAAACACCATTAAAATATAGATAACAAGATCAAAACATATCTTACATGGTTTGAATATTCCTCTCATCATGGGATTTTTTTAAGGATGATATGAAGTTTTAAAACACATGTCTATATCCAGAGTTTGAAGAATACTTATCTATAACATCGATGTATACCATGGATTTTGATTAGATATAATAAAATGTTGTACTCTATACATCCTTACAACATCCTATATATATACTATGGAAATATGATCTTGAGATAAATATTACACGGTAAAAATGGAGTTTACAGATTTTATAAGGTCATCAATTACAACCGAAATTGCATTATAACCATTTTATATTTTGGTGAGTCCAATGAAAAAATAAAAATTTATATATTCTATTTCCCTTTTATTATGTGTAATCATTACCAAATACACTTATATTTATATCTCTCTTCCATACCATATTAACATACCATGAACTGGGATACATACTTCATAAAATCCATTTTTAATTTTCCCACTAAAAATACAGTTTTAGATCTCTATATAACATCATTAACCAATGATGAAAAATGAATTATGAGATTTTAGCATCATTTAAAAGCTCATTCATTAATTGTATTATTGGTAAGACACATACTCAGTAACAAATAATTTTTTTATTTCACAATAACTATTGAATTCAGGAATATTTAATTCTTTCTTTTTTAGCTCCACATCTATCTTTTACACGTTATTAATCATTACATGGATAGAATGTTCTACTCTAATTTTAAAAAGATAATATTTCTCCAATTATATCATGATTTCAACTTCCATATTTTGTAAATGAATAAAAATTATATCTTTTGTGATCCTCATCATGCGTAATCTAGTATGATCCTTTTGTATGAATGTATTATCCACCATGTTAACTTTACGTATATGAAAATGAATTTATTATTCGTAATTATTAATCAAATCTAACCATGTTCTTGGGCGCATATTCAAATCATTCTGGGTTAATAAATACTTTAATCATTCCGGATAATTATATATGTCACACCTTTCTCTAAATAGATAATTTCTCAATATCATTAATTGAAATACTTTCATGGATATCTCTATGTCATTTGTCGGGAAATTTGGTTTTTGAAAAACCTTCAATTTTATTGAATAATTTTTTATCACTATATCATTATGAATATAAAAATATCCCAACCCCTTCTTTATTATACCTCGATAAATCAGATAACCTTCTCCTCTATAGGATAGTGTGAGCATAGGTGAACCAACAAAATTTCTATTCAGTTACATTGAACATTCTTCACATTCATCAATGCAATAGAACGCAACACCATTCTTCGTTTTCATAGTCAGCGTATAAGATTATATTTTATAAGAATACATAAAAATGATAATATCCATCCATTCTAAAAAAATATAGATCGTATTCACAGTGGTATATCTAGGCCAGTGTCCAATAACATTAATCACTGGTGGATCCACTAATAGAGCATCAGATGAGATTACAAGACAAAATAATAAGCTTTATGTAGCCATAAAATTAATCCTTGTAAATTATTCTTGCATACTATTCTTCCTTATTTTCTATAATAAAATACTTATGTGATATTAATGCTCTTTCCTTACCGTGAAATAAAAAGAATATCACCTATAAGGACTAACAAAAACTGATCACGGTAATTTCGAAAGAATCTTTTCAATAAATCCATAATGATGGAAGTGGAATTATCAAGAACAAATGGAATCATAATAATTTCATAATGTTCATACCTCCAACATTAGGTTTTATTGGGTATGTATTCACTTTTAACCAATAATGGATAGTTTCCAAGTTGAAGATAAATATAGGAAAAATATTTATCTCCTAGAAATTGATAAAAACCCCATCAATATATAGTGTAAAGGATAATTATTATTTATCATAAACCTATTAAGTTATATAATAAATTGAAATTACCATTTATCTAAAATTATTCTTGAAATATTACTTTTTCACTCCATAGTGATTCACATGAATAAATAAATCCACTATCAAGATTTTCCTTGTGTTTCTTCCTAAATTCCTACAACTAAACTAGGTTCATTTTATAGAGAGTCTTTGATATAGGTGTAACAAAAAGTATGCAGTCTATTGAAAATTGAACTTTGTAATTAATAGGAATACCATGTAAATCTTCACTAAATATATCATGAAACTATCATAAAATTAGAATGTATTTTATATTTCGTTTCTCCACAACCATATAAGATAAACACCCACTTTGAAAACGAATGAAAACCCATTTAATGGATGTAATTTCCATTGGATGTTCAAAATAATCCTCACACAGAAAGTCAATCATAGGTTGGTTTAGAATATCAAATGAAACATTCCTTCCTATTCAATTGATATGTTATTTATATAAATGAATCCAATCTATTCCCAAAATAAAATCAAATTCTACTCGAGGAATAATAATAATATTTTAATAGAGAGCATTGCCACATTCATGAATCAGTTAATAATCATATATATGATAATTTTTCAATAATCTATTAGATTTTTTACTACAAAGTCAACATCTTATCAATGAGGATATGAAATGATATTCATTGATATATTTAATGATATATAAGATTTCATATAAATATAATAAAATATGGTACATAAATATTTTAAAATACTTATAACCACCTCAACCTTATCATTCATTCTACATTTCATAACTAAAAGACAAATTGATAGATTTACAATCTTGTAACATTAATCATACTGATCAATCATAATAAACAATTCATAGGATTTATATATCATTAATACATATTTTCAATAGTTAACAACTTAGGTTTAATTTTCATTATCCATGGTCAATATCTATTCAAATCGTTTATAATGGATAAGACATAAAATGAGAATTAACCCAAGAATATGCCCTATGAGTGTCAAACCAGTTTCATAGTAAGGGTCCATTCACCATGCACTATAAATATGAATGATATAAACTCGACCATCTTTTATCGAGGTTATTATCCCGAGATTCATATGTCCCAAAACCATATCACCATATAGTACTCATATAATAAT
This sequence comes from Viscum album, assembly GCA_963277665.1. Lineage (NCBI taxonomy): Eukaryota > Viridiplantae > Streptophyta > Magnoliopsida > Santalales > Viscaceae > Viscum > Viscum album. The sequence goes on along the minus strand of OY728126.1, from coordinate 685,588,530 downwards.
TTTTTAGGAAATAACTACAATAATTTATTTACCATGAAATAGGATTTTCATTATTACATTTGAATATCCTAACAGTTCACATTAATTTTTTTATCATCTAATTTTCAAAAAATCAACTAAACTGTGCTTTAATACAAATTATAGTAACCCAAAACATATATACATAAATATTATTTCTTCTTTTATAAAATATTTATAACAGGTCAATATAATCCATGATATAACCATAATGTTTTAGAGTATTTAGATACATGGATACATAAAAAATATTTACATAAATGATCGGCATCATTACCCACTATGATCATCCCAACTAACACGCCTCTAAGAAATAACAAACATATAACATTTCTCCATAAACCTAGTAAGGGAATCATAGGAAAGGGTGGGCTCAAAATCATAAAATTTGTAAGCATATAATATGTTAATTACTAATCATAAGTGAGAATTACATAATTATAAGGGTACAAGACATGAACTTAAAAATATAAAATTTTACCCATTAATTCATAGATCATAACTATGAAAAATTACATAAAGCATTATCTTTCAATTTAAATAGTATCAAATAGTACATAGTAATCAATAATCTACCATGATCTATAGAAACATTTCATAAGAATAATATTTATATTTTCATAAACATAACCATATAGAACCATTTCTTCAATCATGGTTCACTACCAAGAAAATCATTGTGGATTTGGGTTCACTCCCCATTACATAATTTCTTTAGACAATGTTCACTCCTAATACAATATTATTTAAGGAATTCTATTACTTAACTAGGTTTACCCCTTATTCAAGTACTTATTTTATCATTTACTATCATCATTACCCTATTAAATAGAGGTATATATAATTTTTGGTCATCCCAACACATAATTTGAACTATATATATTTCTTCCACAACAAAAAAACACCATATCATCAAATAATAACCCATGGAAAGAAAATAAATTTCATAAATATTTCTTCATCATAATCAAAAACCATATTAAAGAAAAAATTATGGATGAAATAAATTTATCCTATCCCTAATAAATATTATAAAACCCCAATATATGTTATTATGGATATAAATACCTTTAACATAAAACTAACATTTCATGAAGAAAATACCATTTCATGAATAAAATACCATTTCATTTGAAATCACTTAAGTAGAATTAAAAAAAAACTACAAAAAATTAGAAAAATAATTTCTTTGAAAATAAAAATTGTACGATATAATGTAATTTTAAATGAAATATTATTCATCATAGTAGGGAAATTTATTTTATTTACTATACATTAAAAAAATTTCCTTTAATTTTTTTTTGTAAAAAGTCAAGAGTAAAAAATTTTAAAATTTATAATAAAGATAATTTTAAACCATGGTTAAAAAATTATAATATATTTAAAATTAATTTATGTAATATTAATAGAAAATTAAAAAAATTCTTTAAAAAACCTCAAAAAATATTTAAATTAAAGATAATATTTATAACCTAAGGGAAAAACAAGTTCAGTTTCCCTTAACAAAATTATATCATCCACATGAGTACTTAAATAGAGTAAAATAAAATTAAAGCATTTAATTTAGAGAATTTACTTTAAGATAATTAAATAAATAATATTTTGGAGAGATATATCAATCAATAGTTTTATCCTAAATTTATTCATAATCAATTCATCAAAAAAAATATTGTAAAAAACACTTACACCAACTCTCTCTTACTTCATATGTGGTATAACATCCAATATAATAAATTTAAATTAATTATCTTCTACATTATAACCATAATAATACCTATAATCCCATAAATAGTTAATAAATAACATATTATCACCCATTCATTAAAAATATTTTATTTTAACCACCATTTCAGGTGTTAACAACTTCATTTTAGGAAATTTTTTTATTCAGAGGTTATGGTCCTTGAAATTTGACAATTTTAACTTCAAATACAAAATTATAATAATTATATAAATAGTATATATATTCATTATATACATAATTATAAAAATTCATATAAAGTAGTGAAGAAAAATGAATTACATCACTTAATGGAGACAATAGTCTATATTTATACACGTGTGATGTTTCCATTTATCAATGTATGTATCAAAAGTATGTTAAATAATTAATAAACTTTCAGAAACCATTATTATATCATAATATATATATATATATATATATATTAAATCTCTAATAATAACCATCTAGGAATGATAGGTTTAGAAAATGAATTATATCACTATGTGGTGGTGGCATTCCACATGTATGCACGAGAGATACCATAATCACCCATTTGATGAATAAGAATTGGTAAATGGGCGTTACTTCAAAATAATAAAACATCATATTATTTATGACATGGTTTTCACAATTTTTTGATAGATGCAATAATCATAAATAAATTAGAAGAATAAATCAATTGAAAGAGTATGGTAAAGACAAATACATCTTCTTTTAGAGACTTATTTTTTCATACCATCTAGACATGAAGGATTGGATTCAGAAAATTAATTTACCAAACCAAAATTTTAAAATTAATGACTATGTTCGATATTTTCGAAATATGAAATAATGAACATTATTTGAATCTTGAAAGATTATTGTATTAAATTTGATTATAATAATATATCCACTAAATTGGTTGATATTAATGAGATTAAATAATTTTTGAAATATATATAGGTTATAATCCAAAAATACATTCATTAATTCTTTGGAATTAAGCACCCGATTTTTTGTAAAGACATTATATTTATCAATGTTATATTTTCATGAAAAATGGTTTTGATTATTTTTTTGAGTGAATAATAGATATAATTTCACATAATATGTGAAATTTTATTTGAAAAAATTAAAAATAATGTTGGAAATAATTAAATTAAAAATATCATATAGAGAAACTTTGGGATTTAAATATATTGTTTTATTTTTAATGAATAGAAAAAAATACCATTTTTTATTTAAACATGTAGTCTCTTTTATAGCATTTTTAAAAATAAAATTATATTATTTATTACGTTAAAAATTAAATTTAGGAATTCGGATTTAATATAATCGAATTATGTACATTGAGATTAATTATATTCCTGAATTTTGTACAATAACATCTGATATTTTAAAAAATTGTTTTTTTCAAAAAAAATTATTTTTCATCGTGTTTCTCCAATTCTATTTTAAATTAAATTATATAGATTATTATTTTTTTAATAATTAAATATAGATTCAATATTTTGAAATATAAGGTGAAAATTTGTTAAATAGTATTCTCTTATATTTTCCACTTCAGGAATTGTAACCTTATTAAATTTTATTAATATGAAAAATATAAATTTGGTAATTAAAGTAGTAAATATTGTGATAAGGAATAGAAAATGATCTTGAAACATGAATTAATATTATTTTATGAGTATATACATTAATTTTTATCCATTTTCCTAATATATGGCCTTTTGATTTTATTTTGAAGTGCATATAACATTAATAATAATTATGTAAATAAAAGTAAATCAATGTAACACTATAAATAAAACAATAATAATAATAATATGGGGATAACCAAGCATAAGTTAAATTATATATATAATTAATAAAATTAAAATATTTTACTCCATCATTTTCATTTATTATTAATTATCAGGGAAAATTAATTATCTGAAATACATTCAAAAACTAAAACAATAATTAATCCCTTCATGGAAAAATAAAATTAATAATATAATTTTATTTACAGGATATATAATTTCTGATAATTAACAAGATGAATGAAATTTAAATATGAAAATTTAAATTTATGGATTTTTTTAAAATTTTACTTTTTTCATTCTATTATTAATGTCAATGTATTGAATATATTTTAAAATAACCATTAATAATATTATATAAAATGTTGTAACGTATTAAATGATATATAATTGGATAAATTAAAATTTTTGGATATATTATTGGTATAATGATTATAATAACAAGCATAGTCAATTTGTTTGACATTTCCCTTCATATTAACGAGAATTTCCCACAAACAGTAAAAATCGTGGTTGTCATGGTGTGGGTGAAAGGGGTTAATTGGGGGCTAATACAAGATTATAAGGGTAAAAAATTGGCCTAAAACATCCATAAAGTATTTCATGATTTTATTTAGTCCACCATAATCATAATTTTTAAAAAAATATGTTATGATTGATTAAAATTTGAAAATTAATTTATATTTACAAAATATTTTGAAAAATTCAAAGACTGCCACTCCCCTCTCTTATAAATGGGAATATCTTATTCCCTTTACTTTTCACTTAAAAACAGTTTGGTTCTTCCAATAAAACACTGAATAAATTTTTATAATCTCTTACCTAATTCTAGAATACTATTTTATTCATGATAACAACCTTTACAGTGATTAAGGTGTCTATCAAATGATAAATTCCAAAGAAGATGTATTGTTTCTTACTACATGATTTAGGTATAATAATTCTTACACCACCATAAGAAAATCATCACCCATAATAAAATAATATCACTACTATCGTAAATATACATAGATTGTATTCTTCCAATTTCAAATCATATATCTTTTTACATATTAATGAAATGGGAAACAATGATATAGTTCATGTGTTCGTTGGACTACTGCATCAAGAACCACTATAATTTGTTTTCATCACCACGTTTTATGGATTTGATGTATTTATATAATATTAATAAGATATTTATCATTATGGATATGTAATATATCATATATTTTCTGAAAATTCTATTTAATGAAAAATGATATTGTCGTTCCTGTGTACGTGTGGACTACCGCCACCATGAAGCAATATGATTCATTTTTGATTACCAAATAACACAAATTATATAAATATATATACATAATTAACTATATAATAATATATTTATTATATTATTATCATAAATTAAATATAAAATTATGCTTACCATCTTTTCATAATGATTGTTTAAAAATGAAAATTTTAATCATGCGTACGTATGCCATATCATCTCTGTGATTGTAACATTATTACGTTTTCATATTTATAAATCATTTTCAAAAGTATAATTTTTCTATAAAAATGATAATCATTTCATTATTATTATTATTATTACAAATTTATAGTGAACCATTTGACTCTAGTCATCCTATTAGAGACTTTTTTGACATATATATTGATTATCATGAAAATGTCAATCGAGAACTAAATTGATTAAGTAACGGAATATAAAATATAAAATATAGAAAATAAATGGAAAAATAAAATTTCAAATGGTTCTCATGAAGATAAATAATAAATATACTTTCATTATTTTTGAATATAAATAATGTGTGGGATGATTCAAACTCATGGTTAGGGACATTTGACATTAAAAAGTATTTTTAAAATCCTTTAGAGGTCAATTTTATAAAATATTTTATTATAAGAAAATTTTTTATAAAATGTTTTTTAATACTGTTTTATAATATTTTTATATGATTTTAAAAATTAATTTCTAAAAATATTTTAAATTTTTAAAAAATGTTATGAAATATATTTGGAAATTTTTTCTAACATAGTATTATTACATTTATATGAAAATATGATAGCAATAATTATTTTAACATACATATAATGAAAATAATTTTAGACTATCATGACTGCTCGATTATGAGAATATTACTATAAGAGTTTTCAAGGATCATTTAAAACAAACAAATTCCCTAATATTGTAGAAATTTTTTGGGTTTTATTGGATAACACCTTACATTAAAACCGTAGATTTAAATGTTTTCAAGATTCATTTCATAACTATTTTTTTCCATCTAAATTTTATTATAATTTTATTATAGATGATTTTATATGGGAAAACGTATTTATATATTCTATTTTATGTCTCTTATAATTGATTCTTCAATGAAAAACAATATTTCTCTTTTATTTTTAAATTTTAGTTTTGAATAATGGGTTTTAAATAAAATAGATATATTAATATCCAAAAATGTTTTCTTATGGGTGAAAGAAATGTTATTAGGATAAAATCTTCTCTGTATTTTGTTATGGTTCAATTTAATTGTTTTTTAGGAATGGTGGTTCTATTATAAACCATTAACAGAAGATCCTTTTATATATCTCTAATTGTTTTGTAAAGGATGGGAGTTAACTGATGTGGACTATCTTAAAGGAATATGGAATTATAATGTGATGGTTATTCAATGTATATAATGATTTTAACTAATATGGGTTCTCCAAATCGATTATCAGATTATATTGTGATGGGTATTCGAATTATAATTGTGATTTTCATTCAATGTTTAACCATATAGGTTATTCAACGGAAATAATTTTACTTGATATCTATATGTTTTACCTATTCTTTGTATGGTTTTTATAGAAATATCATTTTTTCACAAGGTATGTTATCAAGAATATGTTTTATAAAAATTATATGTTACTTTTTAAAAAGAAAAACTATAACTTTGTTATAATGTTTGATTACATTTTCAATTTTTATGGAAACCTTTTTTTCCTGTATGATTTATTATGATATATTTTATTAAAAAAACTAGGTGGTGAAGCTGATTTATTGGGTAAAAAAATAAAACAAAATATATGTTTGAAATAATAATGTTTTTATATGTATTCATGGAATAAAAATTTCAATATTTATTTTTATATCAATTACACATATTTTGATGATCATCACATATTTTTAAAAACAGTTCATATTATTGATTGATAATTAAGGAATATAAAGCTATTATGTTTAAAACTATAGTGATTCTCACAAAATGGAAATGTGTTTCTTATTAAAATTTCTATTTATTGGGATATATGGATACTGAGTAGAAGTGTCCACATTATAATATATTGTATTGTTATAAACTAATTACATAAAAATATATACCAAAAAACATATTTGGGAAGAAAATATAATGAATACTAATTTAATGATATTATAATTTATAATATAAATATCAGGTCTATATATTTCAAATTATACTAGGTTATAGTTTAATGTATATGTAAGGATTTCATTTTATAGTTCTATATAACCACAATTTATAGTATGTTATAATGAATTATCATTTTTTTGGGATAAATCAAATTGTTTGAATAATAAAATTATTTCTAAGAATACATCACTATTTATCCCACACAAAAGTTCTTTTCTTATAATACATACAGTAACAATTTATTGTTCTAGGAAAATTATGGATATATATGGTACCAAATTAGTAATGGATATGAAGAAAAATGTGGTGGTTTTTTGAATGATCCATCTAACAGATTAAGAAATGTAGTGAGAACTTTTTTAGTTATACTTAAATAGATATCAAGAGTAATTATTAACAACATGAACCTATGTGAGTTTCTTAATTCATCAATTATGAGATAAATGATTTATCATAGAAGATTAGGTGATAATGATCATATGGTAAATTATATTTAATAATATACGTGTTAATAATATTGAAATAATCATCAAAGAATAAATCATAAAATTATGGTAAAATGTTTTATATGTGGTAAAGGTGGACCTAATACAGTAATATTCCAAGGAAAAAGGTAGCATTCAGTTAACTACAATAAGTGGAAAAATTTCCGTCTAAGGTATCAAATGAATTTTATAAATGTTGAGATAACCGTCTTTTAAAATCATTGACATAGTGGGAAGTACAAATAATGAGATTAAAAAACAAATAGTCATTTATTTAGTAGTACATAATTCTATTATATTTGTATAGGAGGATACTAAAAATGAAATATCAATGGTATATATTATTTCATGTCTTATGTTTTGACATTGTGGAATCTTATAACATGATTCATTTTTTTAGGAAACATGTATTATGTAATAAGATAATAAATCAAGGTTAATGGATTAAAAATAATGTTTTATGATCAGGATGTCTCTATATATGAGAATCATGAGTTATTTTCTACTAAAATATAATTTATGATTAAAAAAATGAAAAATATTCATGATGATGGGATTACATTAGAGGATTTTATTTTGTTTTTATATGTGTTTATGGGATATATAATCCTTAGGTTTACAATATGAAAAATTATTTTGGGAAGAATGGTATTTTAGTTTTTTGGAAATGATTTTGAGGGTATGTATTGACATATGTATTTATATGATATTGTATTTTATAATATTAGTGGTTTTTACATTTTTCGGATTCAAAATAAAACATATGAGATAACCTTTGAGGATAAATCATGTCCATAATGTTGAAATAATTAAGGTTATTTTTAGGATTTTTATCACATTTCATATAATATTATAAAGATTACATTAATAATGCATAGAAATAACATTAATATAGAATGACAACATGTCACTTCAGACAAGGATGTGAAGTTCATTATGCAACCAAAGGGAGACAATATTGATTCACCTCGAACTGTCCTACATGATATAATTAGTAGAATTAATTTTTTTATATGATAAAACATATTATTGGGAAATATTATTTTGATTTTGGAACATATTTTTTTTCAAAAATATAACCCTAGGATTGAAAATTTATATGTTGATTAAGTAATTAATGTTATTTTAAAATATGATCACATTAATTTTGAGAAATTTTTGTGATATTATGGGATTTTATTTTAGGAGCCATTATTTAATTATATTTCTTAATTATATGTGAAATAACCGTGGATTTATAGTTATATCATTTATTTAAATAGAAAATTATCATATAATAGATATTATATTATTTGGGAATATAAATTTTGGTACAATATATTATGAGTTATTAATGTTATTTTTAGATATATATTAAAATTTTCTGTGTTGAATATGTTGTTAAATCGTTATAATCCATGGGTTTCAAAATTAGCCTAAATTATTTGGTTGAATTTTATGGTTAGTTATTTATCAAATTATCTAAATTATTCTTTTGTTGTTATTATTATTATTTTCATGATTGATGTGGTATTTCATCATTTGAAGGATTATTCATTATAGTAACTTTTGATATTTTTTTATTGGTTAATTGATTAATTTAGGAGGAATAATTTTTTATCATGAAATTATTTGATCCGTTATAGGCTTATTTAAGTGCTTCAAGGAAGAAAAATTCAAATGAAATACACATTTTTTGTGAAAAATTTAGTATTGTGGTGTAAATTGACTAATGGATGAAATTATACTTTTCATATAACAATAATTCTATATTTTATTAGTATAGAAGAAATATTAATTCATAACTCTAGAAAAAATATAACAAAAAAATTTATCCCTTTAGTTTTCAAATGGAGAAATCAATGTCCTTTTATCCCATCGATGGTTTATAGTATAGTAGGGAATAAAATTCTCATTACCATTTTGTCTATCATAATCTATCACTCCATGGGTGTAAATTCTCCCTATCAAGCTGTATTTTCACTTTACACTAATTGACAATTCCCATGTTTTTTGAACCGTGTTAAAATACAAAGGATTCAAAATTATGTTTTTTATTTTTACATGGGGTCACATTTTTAAAAATATCTCTAATATTCTATTCTGATTGTTTAAATACATTAAGGTTCCATTTTTGTACATTCGTAATTAACCTATAATTTTAGGGGGTGTCCCGATGAGTCCCAGGGGCACCAAATCCGGAAAATCCCACATTAATGGAGTTGCATGGGTAGCGCACGGTTGTGGTGAAACCCGTTTAGTTTACCGTATTTAATAAATTATAAATTTTACGTAAATATCATTATATGAGAGATTGTGATTTACTAAAATAATGTTCTAATAATTTTAATGATGTTATTATTATTGTTATTGTGGTTTAATTAAATGAATGAAAAATAATTTATAAAATGAATGTTGCGGAAATTAATGTGGCTTGCTTGTTTATCAATGAACAATTTTAATTAAATAAGGAGTTTCAAAAATAAATAAAGGGAAATTTATTTTTAAATGGAGGTTATGGTTTGGGGTTTTTATCATTAATCTCATATTAATGATAAAGTAATAAATTTGGGGTTTTGATTTTAATTAAATTTATTTTGGAATAATAATAATGATGAAGTTATTATAATTATTAATGTATTTATTTAATTAAATAAATGATAAAGGAATTTAATTTACTGATTAATATGGAGTTTCAAAATTAATTATGAAGCATTTATTAAAAGAATATTATACGAATAAATGTTTTATTATATGATAATTTATATAATAATAGATGTTATCCTTATTAATAATGTTATATTTACACATTTAATTAATAGTTTTTTTAATTTCTAATTCTGAGGTCAAAAGAAGGTAGATGCGCTCAATCCATCACGTGACCCCCACCCTCTACGTTTGAGAGAAGCGAACACCAGCTCCTTGTGGTGAGATGTAAGATTTTATTCCACAGCTTCCTTTAGATCCCTTTACGAAACAACCTCTACATGGCCGCGACCAGAAGCAGGCACGAGATCTTCTTGGTCTTGTTGAACAACAGCCGCATGACCAACTTGTAGAAACTCAAGGATATGCAATCCATAGTGTAAAGTATTACCTTTTGCACCAGTTTTCTTCTGGATTTTTCATGGTTTTCCATTGATTTCATATGGTATAGTCGACTTACATTTTCATTCTCATTATTTTAGCGATTTTCTATTATTTTGGTGACGTAATTGTTTTTGGATGGAACCCTAATGTTATAGTATGATCTGGTTGTTGTGTTATAACTTCAATAGGATGTTATTTTTGTGTTTAGGGACTCTTGGGTCCATTATCCAGCATCTACAGCCTATGACGAGTCAGATGGACTCAAATATTTTGGCCATTATTGGTTTGGGAAAGCTTCTAAATCCACTGTTTGTTTTCTCTCCAATTAAATTAAGGTCATTAATTTTTTATGTGTCCCTAGTCTCATGTTAGTGTTGTGCTGATCATTACTGATTTGATTAGGGGTTATGGTTTATTATTTTTGAATTTTGTAAATCAATGTAGGCGATACAAAAATATATATAAAGGTGTGTACATGTGTGAATGCGGACCATTTTTGTACTGGTTTCCTCCATGTACATTAAAGCATTAGGAATTAAAATGGTTCCACCCTGAGGAAGAGTTCTAAATCATTATCTCTTTCATTAATAATGCATATTATATGCATAAAATAAATTTACAATGTGATTTTTCATGTTTATAAAACTACTATGTTTTCTTGAAATGCTTATTAATGGAAAAATGTTGTTTAGTGAAAATGTTATATCATGTTTGTTGTGGTTTGACTTTTCATATTTCATCTTAACGGTATAGATATATGATATGTCGATACATGATGATTTTTATTATATTAAATTATTCTACGCAGGTGGGATAAATGAGGACTTCACCTTGTGTTGGTTTCATGCATGTATTTCTAATTTGGTTAAAGTGATATGGTTAAATAGTTAAATGATTTGAATGGGGAATAATGGGTAATAAGGTAATTAGTTGAAGAACTAATTATCAAGTCATGTTTTGGAAAAATTGTGGCATTAATTATGTATTGAAAATATTAGATATTGAGAATATTGAATATCTTTGAACGCTTAGAATATTTAGTGTAAGAAGGTATCAAATAATGGATAAATTGATTATTACATGGTAAATGGAAAATGGTTAATTAATTGATGAACTGGTTAAAGAGAAATGATTTAATTAATAAATTTTAGATATAATTAATTTGCATAGATTAACATGAGATTGTGAATTGATTGATTTATATAATTGTTAGCCAATAATACCTTTAGATTTGTGTTTATCATCCATTATTTAAGTTGTTTATGTTAGAGTTCTCTAAAAATAAGATATGCTATGTGATATTGTTTTTAAATATGTGGGAATTTTTTAGTATGTTTGAATTGAGATGTTTATGAAGTGAATGTTAATTGTTAATGTCTATGGAGAAACACTATTTCAATAGACGGGTGCAAACATGTTAAATATTTGAGATAATTAATTATGAATTATGAATTGTTAATTGACTGTTAAATATTGAGATGTTGAATGGTTAACTAATTGTTGACTTATTTATGTAGTGATTTATGTCATTAGTTAGCTATTAAATTAAATAATGAATTGATTAATTAAATTATGTATTAATTAATGGATGGTTTTGGGTTGTTAGACATGGACTTCTACACAATTGATTAATATATATGTATGATTGATGAATGGGTTGTAAGATATGAAATGATTCTCCAAAAACTCATGGGGTACAAGACATGGATTTCTCTACCCAGCTTACATGAAAATATTTTTTTATGGGACATGGACTGATGCTCTAAATACCAATGGGTTGTTAGATAAGGAAGGACACTCCAAATGCTCCCAAGTGTGCTAGACATGATGTTCTACGCCCATTAATTGACATTGAAATATGGGTCCAGTTGGTTATGCATGAAGCAAATTAATGGGTTATTGAAAAATATTGTGACATAATGATTTTGGAATTGAATAAAAGAAAGGGTTTAGAATTATCAATGAATTGGGTGAATCATTGTTACTGGACGGACCCAAGAGAAAATAACTATTTTTAGTGGATGGGCTCGGTTATTGTGTATGAATGATTAAATTGAATATAATATGATTCTTTATCCATGCCAATAAACAATCTTGTATTTAGTCTTTACATTGATTCCATTGATTGTCAATAGAGACAATAGTGGTGAGTGAATTAGACGAGAGATTTAGGGCTTAGGCTGAATCTCGAGACATTCATAATTTAATGAGGATTTAATAAATGATAAATGATAATGATTGTATAATGATTTTTCAGTATGCAGGATGAATTTATAATGCAGGTTCAGACACAAGTTGAGGGATGAACAAGGTGCTTGGGTACATATTTACATTTTACTACTTACTTTATTTATGCCTGCTTTCACAAGGTTTATATTATTTATAAAATATCTGGACTGGGGGTAGACACCCGTGGTTCTAGAATTTTGTGATTTATATCTGACACTCTACTCGGGCTACCACTAAACTAGGTTACCTGAGTAGATTATATTTGGTTCCAAGAATGTGTTGTTTGTATATACTTAGGGGATGGGAGCAGTGGTTCGAGCGGATGCTTAGAATGCTCTGGGAAACCGCCCTAAGAAAATTGAGTAATTGTTTATATATTTCTATATTGGAATGTAGAGAGTGCTATTTTTTCTATTATTCTCCATTTTTTATCATTAGCATGTCATTCATTTATCTTCTATACAATTGGTGTGGGCTTGTTTTATAGAATGAGTACTATTTGTCTTCCACTATTTTATCATTTGTTAGACTGCTTCCACTATTTATTTCCATTATCTATTATTGAACTCTAATATGAGGTTATAGTCTCTACGCTGACTATCAATAGACCCTCACTATTAGTCAGTAGCCTCTTGCATGTGGGGAGACCCGCTTGAGGTCAGGTGGTGAATGGTTTGACCACCAGTTTAGTGGTGATATGGGTCAAGGCATTACAAATATGTATAAAAATAGGTTCATTTCATTTTTTTCTTTCTATTTTTGGTTGGTAGATAAGAGACTATGAATGTGTCAACACTTAGGTTAATAGTCATGATTGGGACTGATCAGCCCATGTACGGGAAATGACCAAGTGTCAAGGGATGAGAAATGATGTTTGTGGTATCTAAGGTTGTAGTTGATATGATTTCACCTTGAGTGATTTGGGAATTTTCTCTTGCTTATTTATTTTGTCAAATTTGAAAAAAATAATTCTTGTCCAGACATAGAAAGGATGTTTCATACATGCATAATCTTAGGCACTTAGGGATTCACATTTCATACATATAACATGCCATGTAGTTTCATTAGTAGGATGTCTGCAAATTTGGATTGTGTGCCTTGGGTGCAGTGCCATGTTTTGATCTTGATTAGCATGCCTATGTAGATAGCATGTTTTATTGATAGATTTAAAATGATTGAGGTAATATATGCCACACTTCCTCAGTTATTAGCATGTTTTGTTATTGTGTCGTGATTCTATGTTATAGAATGTTGTTGTGTTACTTCTTATGATAACATGAAAGATCTCTTTTTACGTGTGAAAGGGATGCTAAAGTTAAAATGTTAATGAATGTTTATTTTGTAAAATGGGAGCCAAATGCCAGGGATAAGGTGTTTGGGTTCCTTATTGATTGATTATGGCCACCAATGTGTTTAAATTTTATATAACCATATTATTTTGGAAAATGGTTATAAATGTAAAACTAATGAGTAATGATTAAAATAAAAAATTGTTGGGTTGATTTTTGAAGAACAATGATTGAATAAAGGGGACCCTGAGTGGTCTCTTTCTTGGTAAATCGAATTTAGATGCTAAATTTACTAATTAAATTTGAATAAAAATGAATGTTAAATGATTAATGAGGATGTCTGTGATATAATGCCTATTTTTTCCCTAAGGGCATAGTAATAAAAACCATGTGGCTTGTTATGGAAAAATTAGTTGTATGTTTGTTAAAATTCATTCAAATCTTCAAAAGATTAATTGAATTAATTAAAATGGCTAAACAAAAATGGGGATTTTTAATCTTCTGATTTCAGTTTTCTGGGACCATGTAAGAGGTTCGACATTTATTTTTTATAAGGGACAAACCTGTGGTAAGTAGTTCTCTTATAATGTTATACGCCATTAAAGTATGTTCCTTCCACTTCTTGGGAGGACATCTTGGGACTCGGCTGTTATGGCATGCTGATAGGTTTATATTAAAAATTTTATGATCAATGGTTGATGTGGTGATCATAAATCAAGGAACGTCAAACATATGTGTTAATTGTTCTAAAATATAGAGTTGGGGAGAAGATGATTTTTCTAGCAATGTCATTGACAATCCTAAGGTGGGCAGTGTCAAATCATTTTCGGTAAACATGCCGACAGGAGATGCCGAGATTTTAGAACAGTGTTATGCGATAATAGTTCAACTGATCTTCTTAATGAACTTGGTATTTCTCTTAGTGCGCTCTTCCCTACATGATGAGCTTGTCCTCAATCTTGACCTCAACATGGAAACACTAAGTTATCGTTGGAATTACACCGAGATAATGTTTAAATGTTGTGAGCTTGAGGAGTGGTTGTTATCTGGGTACTACATGGGATGGATGGTTTCTTTGGGATACTACTTTATTCGTATTGGGGAACAATTGTTTTTAAAATAGCCTTATGATGCCTAGACATGGAAATATTACCAGAGGATGGGTAAAGACTTATTTATACTTGTATATGGTTTTGTAATAGTTTTAAAGGCCCTTAATTAGATAAAGTGATAATGTGGGTTTTGAGTTTTCCACGTCTTTCAAAGGAAGCATGTGCAGCCTGTCTTATTGGTTGATTGAGATTCATCCATTTTCGTTGTAGAGGTCCCTATAAAGTCCTCAAATATAAGATCTTTTTTAGTGTTTAAGATGTATTGTGAGATTTGGACCATATTTTAAAAGCCTGGGTGTTAGGCTTGTGAAGGGTTAATGGTGTGTTTCGTGTTGGGAATGCAACACATCAGTTCTAACGAGATTAAATTTCCTTGATAGGATAGTTGTTATAGTAGTGGTTCCCAATGGCTTCTTAGGGAAGAGAAATTTTTTAGGAGGGTAGATTATAAATTTTAGTGTTTTTTGAACCGGGTTAAAATATAAAGGATTTCAAATTTTATTCAGTTTATCAATGGGTCAGGTTTTTAAACATATTCATTCCAAAAAAGATCTAGAATCACCCTCTTATATTATTGAGGGATATGCAATTCATATTCACTCTACCTCTATTTTATGATCCCATATATCAGCCAAAAATCAAACACATTTTATAATTTATCTCAAATGTGAATCCCATCTATTATATTGAATTCAGGAATTTAATGCATTCCAAAAATGAACAAAAAATCTCATAAATCAATGGTCACAACTATAATTAAATCCATTAGTTACGTATTGTTTATTTTCCATATTTTAGGAATTGAATGCCAAAATATATTTCAAAATAACTTGGTGATAAAATATTACTCATATTTATATCAACACTACAAGAAACATGATCAAAGTACTCTTATGTAGGTTGTTTTTTATTAGAGTATTCCTGCATTAGAGTTCCACAGTGATCACATCCAATCCTATGGTGAGGAAAATCATGTTACATAGGTTGAATGTAGATACCCAAAAATCAAATATAGAAATTCTACATCTTATTAGAAGAATTTTTTTCTACATATCACTTAGATTGAAAACCTTACCTCAATGGTTTTGTATAATTGAAAATATGGTTACATAACCAACCTTTCTATTAATTATCTACGTCATTTACCATTAAGGTCTTCATAACTATATCTCTTCTTAGACATATCATACTTAAAACCTATATTTATAACTCGTGGAAGTGAAATATATGTCAGGATGAATTCATATTCATAGTAATGTTAAAATATAAGAGAAATTAATAAATTATCATAAGTGATCATATGATAAGATTAATGTTATGATTAGATGATATAAAAAATAGAAAATCATATAAATAAATTCAATTATCATATTCATCAAGCATGACATAAATCTTTATCAATCGTAAAAGATAATACATAAGTGTTTGGGATCATCAATAGTCATTATTGAGATATTCAAAAATATCAGAAGCATAAAACATACGATTTTAGTATATAAAAATTAAATGAAAACCATTTACCTAATCTTGTCTCCCTGCCATGTCTATAATGATGGATTTGGATTTACTCTTCATTCAATGATTTCATTGGTCAATTTTTACTCTGAAAAATATCTTGTTAGTCAAACTGAATTACACAACTAGATTCACTTCCCCTTACATAACTTATTATCTTATGAAATATCCATCTTTACCAAATCATATTGAGTCCATATAATTACAATCACAACTAATGAAAAATCAAAACCATATATATAGGTTCCACTAGATGGTAAAAAATTCATCATAACATCATATAATAACTCGTGTAAAAGATACATGATTCAAAAAAAATTAAACATAATAAACATAATCCATAAAAAAACATTAATATGCCGACATTGTATCATACCCATATAAAATTTAATGAAACTTCAATTTATTTTTCTATAGAAAAAATTCTATTATAATATCACAAGATTTTTTTTAAAAAAAATTATCTTTTCATTTGAAATAAATTATTTAAAATTGAAAGAGTTCAAAAAATAACAAGGAAAAGATTTTAATTAAAATTTAAATAGGAAACATATATTCTAATATTTAGTGAAAATATTAATTATGATGATGGGGAAATTCATTCTTTTAGTGTACATTAAAATAAGAATTACATAAATTTTTTTAAAATCAAAAAGTAACATGTTTGGAAAAATATTTGAATATATTATTGATCATTTGACATAAAAATAAAAATATAGTTAAAATGAATTTAAATGGTATTTTAAGATTATTTGTATCAATATTGAGAGTATTTTTAAAAACTTTGAACCTTGGAGAGTAGATTCCAACCTAAATATAAAAACAAGTGAGAGTTTCCTTAAAAATATTATTTAAATATCATATTTACTTAAAATTAAAAAATTTAATGTAAAACAGGTAATAAAAAATAAATATATTTTAATATAATAAATAATATATGTGATTGATATATCATATAATTTAATTATAAAAAATTAAAGAATAAATAATCCCAGTAAAAATGAGATTGTAATATTAAAACCTTAACTTGTAAATGTTCTGCATAGTAAGATATCTAAACTCTTATAAAATAAAATGTAATTTCTTATAATATTATAGAATAATTATAGATATTTATATAATACATTAAATGGTTTATTTATAACATCATATCACTCATTCATTAAATAAATTTAATTGGCATCATTATTTCGAGTGTTAACTACTTAATTTTTCATGTATATTTTGATTCATCGGTTATGGTATCAGAGATTTGATCATAGTAACATAATTTAAATAATATTAATCTAGATTAAAATATAATATATTTATTATATACTTAATTATAAACATTCATTTAAATAATTAATGAAAAATTAATTACATCACTACATGAAGATGGTAGTCCGTATATATGCTCAAGTGATGTTTCAATTTTTTGAAGGATATAATGAATAAAATGTAATTATTAATTAAAATAATAAAATGATATATATATATAATTAATATCATATATGGGTATATATATATGTTAAATATATCATAACAACAAACCATGAATGATGAGGATATAAAATGGATCTTGTCTCCACGTGTAGGTAGTTTTTCACATTTATGTATGAGGGATGCATTCATTTCCGATTTGAAAAAGAAGAGGTGGTAAATGGTTGTTATATCACCATAATAAAATTTCAGTATATTAATGATACTAGATTCATAAATATTTATGGATACAACATTTTTTTATGAAGCATATAAAGAATTAAAATTGAAAGATCTTGGTTATGATTTATACCCTTTTTATAAAAGCCATCTTTGGGCTTACACATTAAGAGTTAAAAGATTGGTCTTTGGAGAATACCGAAATATTTAGGTGTAATTATGTAATATAGAATTATTATTACTATCTATTTTTTATGATATATTTAAAACTAGTGTGAATAATTAAGGAAAATATGTTACTCTTTATAATTGAGGGGTGGGACACCCATGGAATCTCTCAATAGATTTCAATGATATAAGGTAAATTTTAAATAAAATTGGATCCAAATGGAAATTTATTAGAATGTGGAAAAATATAATGATTAAATAACTTTAAAAAATAATAATTATAATGGTTTATATGGAAATAATAGCATTATATATGGGGTCCCCCCGACAAACCTATTTTAACATTAATTTTGGTAACAAGAAAATATTATTTATGTTATTCATTATAAAAACAATTAAACTGAACATATTATATAACATTAATTATTTTGATCTCAAATATTAAACACATTTTTCAAGATTCAACTTTTATAATTTTTATAATTTGTTTTTAAATAATGACCTAAGTAGAAACAATAACACATTTTTGAAAAAATACATTTTTCGGCATACATATTAATTTAATTCAATTCATTACCTTGTAAAAACTATTAAAGGAATTATAAAATATTATATTGAAATATATAATATATAAATATTTTTAAAACCATTAATCATTAGATATTAATTTATGTTACTAAATTAAAAACACAATATGCACATAAAAATAATTTTCAGGTAAATGTGGTTCTTTTTTAGAAAATGAACTTATACCAACACAATGTGTAATGATGGTTACTTTTTAATTAGGTATATTATTTAAAATTAAATTATACATATTATAATTAAATATCAAATTAAATACACAATGATACTTTTAATTGAAAATAATTTACATTTTTTAAAAACTGTTATTTTTCACAATGAACATTTTTTTGAATAATCAAAAAACTCACCATTAGATAATATTGAAATTATTATAGAAAAAAATATATTTATTTCATGCTATAATTTTTTTAAAAATGCTTAAAATAAATTTTAATTTATGTTCACAAAATAATATAAAAACTATTTTTGAAGAAAACATATTTTCGGATCATAAATTGGATTTATAAAAAATTTAATACTTTATTATTATTAATTAATAAATATACATAAATTATATAAAATCATTGGAATATTTTTCTCAATGTGGTCATTATTACTCTTATAATTTTTACATAATGGATAAGTTATAAGGGGAATCTTTATTATGCTTTATTTTGACTTTGGGTTTTGTGTAAAAAAAGATTTTGATTACATCATGATTATTTCAAATGAAAAATATATAAAATTATGGGTTGTTACATTATAATCACAATTAAATGAATATAGCCCACAAAATTCTATCATTAAGATATGAAAAACTATATTTATTCTTCATCACATCCTTAGGTTATCAATTTGCTTCTTAAAATTTTTCATTCCATTAATAAACACTAACCAAAATAGTAGTATTGTTTCATAGAAAAATATCCCTGTGATGAAATATTGATAATAAATTTACATTGTAGAAAATATAATTCTATAGTGATATAAATTTTTATTTTTCTACATGTAAAAGAGAAGGTATGTACGTTCTCAAAAAGGATACAAGAGACGCATCATAAAATGGTGAGATGTTTAGTGGGAGTGCCAAGTGATAAGATATAATCATAATGTAATCAAAATAATATAAATGAAAATCATACATTAAGATCAAATTTTTATTATTTCCAAATATTATAGTTGTATTCCATGGATAAATTCATAGGAATACTTTCTCACCAACCTCAAAGCATAAATCTCTATCACGATTGTCATTGAAAAATTATGCCATCATTAGCCTTATTGATGTTCTACAAAATTTATATATCCATATATGATATTTCTATGTTTATATTATATCACAATAGATCACATTATATAACTCCATCCCAGCATTTCTTATTTTTGAACTTTTTTCCATAGAGGTTTTTAGAAATAACCATATGAATGATTGAGTGAAAAAAATTATAAGACAATATTACTAGTGGAAATTATTGAGTAAAAAATCTATTAAAATAAAGATAACAAGATCAAACCATATCATCCCTGGTTTGAATATTCCTCTCATCATGGAATATTTTTTATGCTCAAGAATAAGTGTTAAAAAAATGTCTATATCCATAGTTTGAAGAATACTTCTCTATAACATCGATGTAAACCATAGATTTTGAGTAGATATAATATAATGTGGTACTCCATACAACCTTAAAACATACTTTTTATATACTATGTAAATATGATCATGAGATAAATATTATCTGGTAAAAATGGAGATTACATAATTTATATGGTCATCAACTACAACCGAAATTGCATTATGACATTTTTCTGTTTTGGTGAGTCCAATGATGAAATACACATTTATAATTTATATTTATATTTTATTATGTGTAATAATTACCAAATAAACTTATATTTATATCTCGCTTCTTTAACATACTAACATACCAAGAACTGGGATACATACTTCATAAAATCCATTTTAAATTGTCCCACTAAAAATAATGTTTTAGATCCCTATATAACATCATACACCAATGATGAATAATGAATTTGAGATTTTAGCTTCATTTATTAGATCATTAATTAATTGAATTATCGAAAAGACACATAATCATTTACAAATAATTATTATTCTTTCACAATAAGTATTGAATTTTGGAATATTTATAACTTTATTTTTTAGCTCATCATCCATGCTGTACACGTTATTAATCATTACATGGATAGAATGTTCTACACTAATTTTAAAAAGATAATATTTATCCAGTTATATCATGATTTCAGGTTCCATCATTTGTAAATGAATAAATATTATATATTTTTTTATCCTCATCATGCGTAATCTAGTATTATTTTTTGTATCAATGTATTATCCCCCTTGTTCTCTTTACATATGTGAAAATGAATTTATTATTCATAATTATTAATCAAATCTAACCATGTTCTTCGGTGCATATTCAACTGTTTCTGGGTTAATAAACACTGTAAACATTAATAATGATTATATATGTCACACCTTTCTCTAAATAGATAATTTCTCAATATATTTAATTGAAATATTGTCATGGATATCTCTAAGTCATTAGTCGGGTAATTTTCTTTTTCAAAAACCTTCAATTATATTGAATAATTTTTATCACTATATCCTTATGCATATAAAAACATCCCAACCCTTTGTTTATTATACCTCTATAAATCAGATTACCTTCTCCTCTTAAGGATAGTGTGAGCATAGGTGAACCAAAAAACTTTATATTCAGTTTCATTGAACATTGTTCATATTCATCAGTAAAATAGAACACAACTCCCTTGTGAGTTTTCTGCATCAGTGTATTAGATTAAATTTTAAAAGAATACATAAAAATGACAATATCTATCCATTATAAAAAAAATATATTGTATTCATAGTGGTATGTCTAGGCCAGTTTCCAATAACTTTAATCTTTGGTGGATCCACTAATATAGAATCACACGTGATTACATGGACTAAATAATAAGAATTATGTAGCCATAAAATTAATCATTGTAAATTATTCTTACATACAAATCTTCCTTAGTTTCTATAATAGAATCCTTATGTGATATTAATGGTCTTACCTTACCTTGAAATAAAAATAATATCCCCTATAAGGACTAAAAAAATATTATCATGGTAATTTCGAAATAATCTGTTCAATAAATCCATAATGATTGTAGGGGAATTAGTAAGTTAAAATGGAATCATAATAAATTTATAATGTTCATACCACCAACATTAGGTTTTATTGGGTATGTATTCTCTTTTAACCAATAATGGATAGTTTCCATGTTGATGATAAATATAGGAAATATATTTATCTCGTAGAAATTGATAAAAAAACCATCAATATATAGTGTAATGGATAATTATTATTTATCATAAACCTATTAAGTTATATAATTAATGGAAATTAACATTTATCTAGCATTATTCTTGAAAAGGTACTGTTTAACTCCATAGTGATTCACATGAATAAATAAATTATTTATTAAGATTTTCCTAGTGTTTCTTCTTTAATTCCTACAACTAAACTAGGTTCATTTTATAGAGAGTCTTTGATATTGGTGTACCACCATGTATGTGGTATATTGAAAATTGAACTTTGTACTTCATATCAATACCATGTAACTATTCCCAAAATATAACATTAAACTATCATAAAATTAGAATATATTCTATATTCAGTTTCTCCATAACCATATAAGATAAACACCCACCTTTGAATATGAATGAAACCCCATTTAATTGATGTAATTTCCATTAGATGGTCAAAATAATCCTCATATAGAAAGACAACCATAGGTTGGTTTAGAATATCAAATGAAACATTTTTTCCTATTCAAATTATATGTTATTTATATAAATGAATCCTATCTATTCTGAAAATAAAATCAAATTATACAAGATTAATAATAATAATAGTTTTATAGAGACTATTCCCGTAACCCTGAATCGGTTAATAATCATATATATGAACATTTTTCAATAATCTATTAGATTTATTTACTACTAATTCAACATCTTATCTTTGAGGATATCAAATGATATTCATTTTATATTTAATGATATATATAAATTCATATAAATATAACAAAATATTGTACATAAATATTTTAGAATACTTCTAACTACCTCAACCTTATCATTCATTCTACAATTCATAACTAAATGAAAAATTGATAGATTTACCATCTCATAACATTAATCACACTGATTAATCTTAATAAACAATTCATAGTATTTATATATCATTATAACATTTTTTAATAGTTAACACCTTAGGTTTAATTTTCATTATCCATGGTCAATATATATTCAAATCCATTATAATGGATAAGAAATAAAATGAGAATTAGCCCATGAATATGCCCTATGAGTGTCAAAACAGTTTCATAGTAATGGTGAATTCAACGTGCACTATATATATGAATGATATAGACTCGACCAACTCTTTTCGAGGTTATTACCCCAAGATTCATATGTCCCAAAACCATATCACCATATAGTACTGATATAATGATTTTTTTCAGGAAATAACTAAACTAATTTATTTAACATGAAATGGGATTTTCATAAATACTTTTGAATATCCTAACAGTTGGCATTAATTTTTTTATCATCTCATACTCAAAAAATCTAAATAACTAATCTTTAATACAAATTAATGTAACCCAAAACATATATACACTAATACTATTTCTTCTTTTCTAAAATATTTATAAGAGGACAATATAATCCATGATATAACCACAATGTTTTAGAGTATTTAGATACTTGGATACATAAAAAATATGTACATAAATAATTCACATCATTACCCACTATGTTCATCCCAACTAACACACCTCTTAGAAATAACATACATATAACATTTCTCTATAACCCTAGGAAGGGGAATATAGGAAAGGCTGGGCTGAAATTCATAGAATGTGCAAGCATATGATATGTAAATTACTAATCATAAGTGATCATTAGATTATTATAAGGGTACAAGACATGAACTTAATAATATAAAATTGTACCCATTAATTCATAGATCATTACTATGAATCATTACATAAATAATTATCTATCAATTTAAATAGTACATAATAGTGTAGATTCATCAATAATGAACCATGATCTATAAAAACATTTCAAAAGAATAATATATATATTTTTTCATAAAAATAACCATATAAAACAATTTCTTCAATCATGGTTCACTACCAAGATAATATTTGTGGATTTGGATTCACTCCCCATTACATTATTTCTTTAGACATGGTTCACTCCTAAAACTATATTGTTAGAAAAATTCTATTACATAACTAGGTTTACCCCTTATTCATGTACTTATTTTATCATGGACTATCATATTTACCCTACTAAATGGGGGATATATAATTCTAGGTCGTCCCAACACATAATATGAACTATATATATATCTTCCACAATAAATAAAATCACCATATCATCAAATTATAAACCATGGAAAGCCTATAAATTTCATAAACATTTCTTTATCATAATCAAAAACCATATTAAGGAAAAAATAAATATGAAATCAATGTACCATATCCCTAATAAATATTATAAAAACCCAATATATGTTATTATGGATACAAATAAATTTAAAATACAAATAACATTTCATGAAGAAAATACCATTTCATTTGAAATCACTTAAGAAGAATTGAAATAAAAAATTACAAAAAATTAGAAAAATAATTTCATTGAAAATAAAAATGCTACATTATAATGTAATTTTAAATGAAATATTATCATGATAGTAAGGAAATTTAGTTTTTTAGTGTACATGAAAAAAAATTACTTTAAATTTTTTTGTAAAAATTCAAGCGTACATTTTTTTAAAATTGATAATAAATTTTTTTTTACCTTGGTTAAAAAATTAAAATATATTTAAAATTAATTTATGTAATATTAATAGAATATTAAAAAAAATCATCAAAACACTTTAAAAAATATTTAAATTAAAGATAATATTTCTAACCTATGGGAAAAACAAATTCAGTTTCCCTTAACAAAATTATTTTATCCACTTGAGTACTTAAAGAGAGTAAAATAAAATTAAATCATTTAATATAGAGAATTTACATTAAGGTAATTTGATAAATAATATTTTAGAGAGATATATCAATAAATATTTTTATCCAAAATTTATTCATAAACAATTCCTCAAAAAACTATATTTTAAAAAAACCCTTACACCAACTCTCTCTAACTTCATAAGTGGTATAACCTCCTATATAATAAATTTAAATTAATTTTCCTCTAAATTATAACCGTAATAGTACCTATAATACCATAAATAGTTAATAAATAACATATTATCACCCATTCATTAAAAATAATTTATTTTCACCATCATTTCAGGTGTTAACTACTTCATTTTCAGAAATATTTTGATTCAGAGGTTATGGTCCTTGAAATTAGACAATTTTTACATCAAATACAAAATAATAATAATTATATAAATAATATATATATTCATTATATACATAATTATAAAAATTCATATAAAGTAGTGAAGAAAAATGAATTACATCAGTTAATGGAGACAATAGTATATATTTATGCACGTTTCATGTTTCCATTTATAAATGGATGTATCAAAAGAATGTTAAATAATAAATAAACTTTCCAAATCCATTATTATATCAATATATATATATATATATATATATATATATTAAATCTCTCATAATAACCATCTAGGAATGATAGGTTTGGAAAATGAATTATATCGCTATGTGGTGGTGGAAGTCCACATGTATGCATGAGAGACACCATAATCACCCATTTGATGAATAATAATTTGAAAATGGGTGTTACTTTAAAATACTAAAACCTCATATCATTTCTGACATGGTTTTCATAATTTTTTGATAGATGCAATAATCATAAATATATTAGAACAAGAAATAAATTGAAAGAGTATGGTAAAGATAAAGACATCTTCTTTTAGAGACCTATTTTTTCTTACCATTTACACATGAAGAATTAGTTTAAAGAGAATTAATTTACCGAACCAAAATTTTAAAATTAATGACTATGTTCGATATTTTCCAAATATGAAATAGTGAACATTATTTGAATCTTGAAAGATTTTTGTATTAAATTTGATTATAATAATCTATCCACTAAATTGGTCGGTATTAATGGTATTAAATAATTTTTGAAATATTTATTGGTTATAATCAAAACAATAGATTCATTAATTCTTTGGAATTAAGAACCTGATTTTTTGTAAAGACATTGTATTTATCAACGATATATATTCATGAAAAATGGTTTTTATTATATTTTTGGGTGTATGATAGAAATAATTTCTCAAAATATTAGAAATATTATTTGATAAAAATAAATATAATGTTGGAAAGAATTATATCAAAAATATCATATAGATAAATTTTGAGATTTAAATATAATGTTTTATTTTTAATGAACAGAAAAAAATACTATTTTTTATTGAAACATGTAGTCTCTTTTATAGTATTTTTAAAAATGAAATTCTATTATTAATTACCTTAAAAATTATATTTATGAATTTGGATTTAATATAATAAAATTATGTACATTTAGATTAATTATATTCCTGAATTTTGTCTAATAACATTTTATATTTTAAATAATTGTTTTTTTCTAAAAAAATATTTTTTCATCGTGAATTTCAAATTTATTTTAAATTTAATTATATAGATTATTATTTATTTATAATTAAAAATAGATTAAATATTATTAATATAAGTTGAAAATTTGTTAAATAGTATTCTTTTATATTTTCCACTTCAAGAATTGTAACCTTATTAAATTTTATTACTACTAAAAAAGATAAATTTTGTAAATAAAGTAACAAATAATGAGATAAGGAATAGAAAATGATCTTGAATCATGGATTAATATTATTTTTATTAGTATATCACATTAATTTTCATCCATGTGTCTAATATATGGCCTTTTGATTTTATTTTTAAGTGCTTATGACATTAATAATAATTATGTAAATAAAAGTAAAACAATGTAACAATATAAATAATACCAATAATAATTTTAATATGGGGATAACCAAGAATAATTTATATTATATATATAATTATTAAATTTAAAATATTTAACTTCATCAATTTAATTTATTATTAATTATCATGGAGAAATAAATATCTTAAATACATTAAAAAACTAACACAATAATTAATCCCTTCATGGAAAAATAAAATTAATAATAAAATTATATTTATAAGATATATAATTTGTGATAATAAACATGATGCATGAAATTTATATATGAAAATTTAATTTTATGGATTTTTTTAAAATTTTAGTATTTTTCTTGATGTTATTAATGTCAAAGTGTTGAATATTTTTTAAAATAAGCATTAACAATATTATATAAAATGTTGTATCTTATTTAATGATATAGTATTGCCTAAATTAATAATTTTGGATATTTTATTGGGATAAAGATTATAATAAAAAGTAGAGTCAATTTATTTGACATTTCCCTTTATATTAACAAGAATTTCTGACAAATAGTAAAAATCTTGGTTGTCATTGTGTGGGTGAAAGGGGATAATTGGGGGCTAATATAGTATTATAAGGGTAAAAAAGTGGCCAAAAACATCCAAAAAGTATTTCATGATTTTATGTTGGCCACCATAATAATAATTTTTTAAAAAATATGTAATTAATCATTTAAACATGAAAATTATTTTATATTATCAAAATATTTTGAAAAATTCAAAGAGTGCCACTGCCCTCTCTTATAAATGGGAATATAATATTCCCTTTACTTTTTACATAAAAACAGTTTTGTTCTACCAATAAAACACTGAATGACATTTTATAATCTCTTACATAATTATAGAAGACTATTTTATTCATGATAACAACCTTTAAAGATATTAAGGTTCCAATCAAATGATAAATTCCAAAGAAGATGTATATTTTCTTACTACATGATTTAGATATATTAATTCTTAAACCACCTTAAGAAAATCATCACCCATAATAAAATAATATCACTAGTATCATAAATATACATAGATTTTATTCCTCTAATTTCATATCCTATATATTTTTACATATCAATGAAATGTGAAACAATTATGTACTTCATGTGTTCGTTGGACTACTGCATCATGAACCGCTGTAATTTATTTTATTCGCCATCTTTTATGGATTTGATGTATTTATATAATGTTAATAATATATTTATCATTATGGATATGTAATTTATCATATATTTTCTGATAATTTTATTCAAAGAAAAATGATAATGGTGTTCCTGTGTATGTGTGGACTACCGCCACCATGAAGCGATATGATTCATTTTTGATTACCAAAAAAACTAATTATATAAATATATATATATACTTAATTAACTATATATTAATATATTTATTATATTATTATCATATTTTAAATATAAAATAATGCTTACCTTCTTTTCATAATTATTGTTTAAAAAAGAAAATGTTAATCATGCTTACGTACGACATATCATCTATGTGATTGTAACATTATTACATTTTAATATTTATAAATTTTTTTCAAAAGTATAATTTTTCTATAAAAATGATAATTATGTCATTATTATTATTAATATAATTTTATTGTGAACCATTTGACTCTAGTCATCCTATCAGAGACTTTTTGGACATATATATCGATTATCATCAAAATGTCAATCGAGAACTAAATTGATTATTTAATGGAATATAAAAAAAAATATGGAAAATAAATGGAAAAATAAAATTTCAAATAGTTCTCAAGAATATAAATAATTAATATAATTTCATTATTTTTAATATAAATAATGTATGGGTTGATTCAAACTCATGGTTAGGGACGTTTGACATTAAAAAGAATTTTTAAAATCCATTAGAGGTCAATTTTATAAAATATTTCATTACAAGACAATTTTTGCTAAAATCTTTTTTAATAATGTTTTATAATATTTTTATATGATTTTAAAAATTAATTTCTAAAAATATTTTAATTTTTTTAAAAATGGTAGGAAATATATTTTGAAATATTTTCTAACATAGTAATTTTAATTTTATATTAAAATATG
Source organism: Viscum album (assembly GCA_963277665.1). NCBI lineage: Eukaryota > Viridiplantae > Streptophyta > Magnoliopsida > Santalales > Viscaceae > Viscum > Viscum album. The sequence goes on along the minus strand of OY728126.1, from coordinate 685,559,462 downwards.
ATATCAAATATTATTTTAACATTAATAGAATGAAAATAATTTTAGACTATCATGACTGCTCAATTCTAAGAATATTACTATAAGAGTTTTCAAGGATCATTTAAAACAAAAAATTCCCTAATATTGTAAGCATTTTTTGGGTTTTATTGGATAACACTTTACATTAAAACCGTAGTTTTAAATGTTTTCAAGATTTATTTCATAAATATTTTTATCCATGTAAATTTTATTATAATTTTATTATAGATGATTTGATATGGAAAAAGGTATTTTTAATTTCTATTTTATGTCTCGTTTTATGTTCAATAATATAATTTCATAAAAAAACCTATTAATGTTTATTTAACTCTTAAAAAATTGAATGTTTGTGTTCTACCATAACCTCTATGATGAAAATATATTTTACTACCACTGTAATTTTTAGTTTATATTTTTATTCTATAAAAAATTTTATTTGTTTAATGAATGAAAAACAATATTTATCATTAATTTTCTAATTTTAGTTTTGAATAATGGGTTTTAAATAAAATAGATATATCAATATCCAAAAATGTTTTCTTATGGGTGAAAAAAATGTTGTTATGATAAAATCTTGTGTGTATTTTGTTATGGTTCATTTTAATTGTCTCTGAGGAAGGGTGGTTCAATTATAAACCATTTACAAAAGATCATTTTATAGATCTCCATTTATTTTGTAAAGGATGGGAGTTAACTGATGTGGTCTATCACAAAGAAATATGGAATTATAATGTGATGGTTATTCAATGTATAAGATGATGTTAACTAATGTGGTTTCTCCAAATCAATTATGGGATTATATTTTTATGGGTATTCCAATTATAATTTCGATTTTCATTCAATGTTTAACCATGTAGGTTATTCAACGAAATGATTTTCCTAGATATGTACATGTTTTATCTATTCTTTTTATGGTTTTTATAGAAATATCATTTTTTCACAAGGTATGTTATCAATAATATGTTTAATAAAAATTATATGTTACTTTTTAAAGGGAAAAACTATAACTTTGTTATAATTCTAGATGACATTTTCATTTTTTATGGAAACCTTTTTTTGTATGATTTTTTATTATATATTTTATTTAATAAACTAGATGGTGAAGATGATTTATTGGGTAAAAAAATAAAACAAAATATATGTTTGAAAGAATAAATTTTTTATATGTATTCACGGAATAAAAATGTAAATATTTATTTTTATATCAATTACTCATATTTTAATGATCATCAAATATTTTTAAAAGTAATTCATATTCTTGATTGATGATTAAGGAATATAAAGATGTTATGTTTAAAACTGTAGTGATTCTCACAAAATGGAAATGTGTCTCTTATTAAAATTTCAATTTAGTTGGATAAATGGATACTGAGTAGAAATGACCACATTATAATATATTGTATTTTTATTAACTAATTACCAAAAATTATAAACCTAGAAACATATTTGGGAATAAAATAGAATGAATACTAATTTAATGATATTATAATTTATAATATAAAGTTAGGGTCCTTATATTTCGAATTAGACTGGGGTATAGATTAATGTATAGGTAAGGATTTAATTTCAATTGTCTATATAACCACAATGTTTAGTATGTTTTAATGAATTATGAATTTTTTGGATAAATAAAATTATATGAATAAAAAATTATTTTTAAGAATACATCACTATTTATCCCACAAAAAAGTTCTTTTATTATAATACTTACAGTAACAATTTATTGTTCTAGTAAAATTATGGATATATATGGAACCAAATTAGTAATGGATATGAAGGAAAATGTGGTGGTTGTTTGAATGGGCTATATAATAGATTAAGAAATGTAGTGAGAACTTTTATAGTTATTATTAAATAAATATCAAGAGTAATTTTTAACAACATGAACCTATGTGAGTTTCTTAATTCATCAATTATGAGATTAATGAAGTATCATAGAAGATTAGGTGATAATGATCATAAGGAAAATTATATTCAATAATCTACGTGTTAATAATATTGAAATAATCAACAAAGAAAAAATCATAAAATTTTGGTTATATGTTTTATATGTGGTAAAGGTGGACCTAAAGCAGTAATATTCCAAGGAAAAAGGTAGCATCCAGTTAACTACTATAAGTGGAAAAATTTCCTTCGAAGGTATCATATGAATATTATAAATTTTGAGATAATGGTCTTTCAAAATCTTTGACATAGTGGGAAGTATAAAGAATGAGATCAAAGAAAAAAATAGTCATATATTTATTAGTACATAATTCTATTATATTTGAATAAGAGGATACTAAAAATGAAATACCAATGGTATATATTATTTATTTTCTTTTTTTGACATTGTTTAATCTTATGAAATGATTCATGTTTTTTAGGAAACACGTATTATGTAATAAGATAAAAAATCAAGTTTAATGGATTAAAAATAATGTTTTATGATCTGGATGTCTCTATATAAGAGAATCAAGAGTTATTTTCTACTAAAGGATAATTTATGATTAATACGATGAAAAGTATTCTGGATGATGGGATTAGAGTAGAGGATTTTCTTGTGTTTTGATATATGTTTGAGGGATATATAATCCTTATGTTTACAATATGAGAAATTATTTTGGGCAGAATGATACATTAATTTTATGGAAATTATTTTGATGGTAGGTATAGACATTTGTATTTATATGATATTGGATTTTATGGTATTAGTGGTTGTTAAATTTTTAAGATTCAAAATGAAAAATATGAGATGACCTTTCAGGATAAATCATGTCCATAATGTTGAAAATTTTAATGTTATTTTTATGATTTTTATCACATTTCAAAGAATATTATAAGGATTACATTAATAATGTTTATAAGTAACTTTAATATTGAATGACAACCTGTCACTTCTTACAAGGATGTGAAGTTCAATCTGCAACCGAAGGGAGACAATAGTGATTCACCTCGCACTGTCCTACATGATATATTTAATAGAATTAATTTTTTATATCATAAAACATCTTATTGGGAAATATTATATTTATTTTGGAACATATTTTTTTCAAAAATATAACCCTAGGATTGAAAATTGATTTGTTGATAAAGTAATTAATGTTATTTTGAAATAAGATCACATTAATTTTAGAGACATTTTTTGTGATATTATTGGATTTTATTTTAGGAGTCATTATTTAATTATATTTCTTAAATATATGTGAAATAACTGTGGATTTATGGTTATATAATTTATTTAAATAAAAAATTATCATATTATAAATATTATATTATATGGGAATATAAATTTTGGTACGATATATTATGAGTTATTAATTTGATTTTGAGATATATATTAAAATTTTCTTATTTGAATATGTTGTAAATTCGTTATAATCCATGGATTTAAATATTAGCCTAAATTATTTGGTTGAATTTTATGGTTAGTTATTAATCAAATTATCTAAATTATTCTTTTGATGTTGTTATTACTATTTTCATGAATGATTTGGTATTTCATCATATGAAGGATTATTCATTATCGTAACTTATGATATTTTTTATTGGTTAATTTATTAATTTAGGAGGAATAAGTTTTTATCCTGAAATTATTTGATCCATTATAGGCTTATTTAAGTTCTTCAAGGAAGAATAATTCATATAAAATACACATTTTTTGTGAAAAATATATTATTGTGGTGTAAATTGACTAATGGATGAAATTATACTTTTCATAAAACAATATTTCTATATTTTATTAGTATAGAAGAAATAGTAATTCTTAACTATAGAAAAAATATAACAAAAAAAATTATCCCATTAATTTTCATATAGAGAAATCAATGTCCTTTTATCCCATCAACGATTTATGGTATTTTGGGGATTAACATTCTCATTACCATGTAATCTATCATAATTTATCACTCCATGGGTGTACATTCTCCCTTTCATGTCGTGTTGTCACTTCTCACTAATTTTAAATTCCAATGTTTTTTGAACCACGTTAAAATACGAAGGATTCCAAATTCTATATTTTATTTTATCAAGTGGTCGAGTTTTTAAACAGAGCTCTATAATTCTATTCTGATTGTTGAAATACATTAAGGTGCCGTTTTTGTACATGTGTAATTACCCTATAATTTTAGCGGGTGTGCCGATGATTCCTGGGGGCACCAGATATGGAAAATCCCACATTAATGGAGTTGCATGGGTAGCGCATGATTGTGGTAAAACCTGTGTAGTTTACTCTATTTAATATATTATAAATTTTAATTAAATATGATTATATGAGAGTTTGTGATTATTTAAAATAATTTTCTAATAATTTTAATGATCTTATTATTATTGTTATTGTGGTTTAATTAATTGAATGATAAATAATTTATTAAATGATAGTTTAGGAAATTAAGGTTTCTTTTTTTATCAATGAATAGTTTTAATTAAATGAAGAGTTTCATAATAAATAAGAGACAATTTTTTAAAAATGCAGGTTTTGTGTTAGAGTTTTTATCATTAATATCATATTAATGATAATGTAAAAAAATTGGTGTTTTGATTTTAATTAAATTGATGTTGAAATAATAATAACGATGAAGTTATTATTATTATTAATGTGTTTATTTAATTAAATAAATGTTAAAAGAATTTAATTTACTGATTAATAGGGAGTTTTAAAATAAATTATGAAGCATTTATTAAAAGAATATTATTTGAAAAAAAAAATTATTATATGATAATTGATATAATAATAGATGTTATCCTTATTAATAATGTTATATTAATGCATTTAATTAATAGATTCTTAATTTCTTATTGAGAGGTTAAAAGACGGTTGATACGATCAAGCCAGCACGTGACCCCCCTCCCTCTACGTTTGAGAGAAGCGCGCACTAGCTCCTTGAGGTACGGTGTAAGATTTTATTCCCCAACTTTCTGTAGATCTCTTTACGGCGCAACCTCTATATGGCCGTGACTAGAAGCAGGCATGAGCTCCTCTTATTCTTGTGGCACAACAGCTGCACGACCCACATGTAGAAACTCAAGGATGCACAATCCATGGTGAAAATTATCACCTTATGCACCAGTTTTCCTCTGGGTTTTTCATGATTTTCCATCGATTTATTATGGTATAGTCGATATACATTTCCATCCTCAACGTTGTAGCGATGTTCTTCTATTTCCGTGCCGTATTTGGTTTTGGCTAGAACTCTAATGTTTGAGTTTGATCTGGTTGTTGTGTTATATCTTAAATAAGAAGTTATTTTTGTGTTTAGGGACTCATGGGTCCATAATCCACCATCTTCAGCCTATGATGAGTCAGATGGTCTCAAATCTTTTCGCCATCATTGGTTTTGGAAAGCCTCTAAATACACTGTTTGTTTTTTCGCCTGATAAATTAAGGTCTATTATTTTTTATGAGTCCCTAGTATTATGTTAGTGCTATGATGATCATTACTGATTTGATTATGGGTTATGGTTTATTATTTTCGAATTTTCTAAATCAATATAGGTGATACACAAATATATATAAAGGTGTGTGCATGTGTGAATGCAAACCATTTTTGTATGGGATACCTCCATGTACATTAACAAATTGGAAATTAAAATGGTTCCACCCTGAGGTAGAGTTCCAAATCATTATCTCTTTTTTAAGAATTCATATTAGCTTAATAAAATAAATTGAGAATGTGATTTTTCATGTTTGTAAAGATGCTATGTTTTCTTGAAATTCTAATTAAAGAAAACACGTTGTTTAGTGGAAATGTTATATCATGTTTGTTGTGGATTGACTTTTCATATTCCATCTTGATGGTACATATATATGGTATGTCGATGCATGATGCTTTTTATTATATTAATTGATTCCACGCAAGTAAGATAAATGAGGAATTGACCATGTGTGGGTTTCATGCATGTATTTCTAATTTGGTTAAAGTGATATGATTAAATAGTTAATTGATTTGAATAGGGAAGAATGGTTAATACGGTAAATTTTTAAAGAATTAATTATGAAGTAATGTTTTGGAAAAACTGTGGCATTAATTGAATATTGAAAATATTGAATATTGAGAATATTTAATATTTTTGAATGCTTTGAATTTAATGTGGAAAACATATCAAATAATGGATGAATTAATTATTTCATGGAAAATGGAAAATGGTTAATTAATTGATGAAATGGTTAAAGAGATATGATTTAATTAATCAATTTTAGATATAATTATTTTTCATGCATTATCTAGAGATTGTGAATTGATTGATTTATATGATTTTTAGCTAATAATAATTTTGTATGTGTGTTTATCTTCCATTGTTTATGTTGTTTAGGCTAGAGTTGTCTAATAATATGATATGCTATGTGATATTGTTTTTAAATATGTGGGAATTTTTTTGTATGTTTGAATTGATATGTTTATGATGTGCATGTTAATTGTTATTGTCCATGAAGAAACACTATTTCAGTAGACGGGTTCAAACTTGTTAAATATCTGAGATAATTAATTATAAATTATTAATTTTTAATTGACTATTAACTACTGAGATGTTGAATGATTACCTAATTGTTGACTTATTTATCTAGTGATTTATGTTTTTAGTTAGCTGTTAAATTAAACAACAAATTGATTAATTAAATAATGAATTAATTGATGGATGGTTTTGGGTTGTTAGACATGGACTTCTACACCAATGATTAATATATATGTATGATTGATGAATGGGTTGTGAGATATGAACTGATTCTATAAAATATCATGGGGTGCTATACATGGAGTTCTCTACCCATCTTGCATGAAAATATTTTTTATGGGAAAGAGACTGATGCTCTAAATACCAATGGGTTGTGAGATAAGGAATGACTCTCCAAATTCTCCCAAGGGTTCTAGAAATGATGTTCTACACCCATTATTTGACATTGGAATATGGTTCCAATTGGTTATGCATGAAGTGAATTAATGGGTTGATGAAACCTGTTGTGACATAATGATTTTTGAATTGAATAAACGAAAGGGTTTCGAATTATCAATGAATTGGGTGAATCATTGTTACTGGATAGACCCAAGAGAAAATCACTATTTTTAGTGGATGGGATCAGTTATAGTGTATGAATGATTAATTGAATATCATATGATTCTTTATCCAAGACAATAAACAATCTTGGATTTATTCTTTACATTGATTCCATAGATTGTCATTAGAGACAATAGTGGTGAGCGAATTAAACGAGGGATTTAGGGCTTAGGCTGAATCTCAAGACTTTCATAATTTAATGAGGATTTAATAATTGATAAATGATAATGATTGTATAATTATTTTTCAGTATGCATGATTAATTTATAATGCAGGTTCAGACACCAGCTGAGGGATGAATCAGGTGCTTGGGTATATATTGACTTTTTACTACTTACTTTATTTATGCATGCTTTCACATGGTTTATATTATTTATAAAATGTGTACACTGGGGGTAGACACTAGTGGATTTGGCCTTCTGAGATTTATATCTCACACTCTACTCAGGCTGCCACTACACTGGGTTACCCGAGAAGATTCTATTTGGTTCCAGGAATGTGTTGTTTGTATATACTTAGTTGATGGGAGCAGAGGTCCGAGCAGATTATCATAATGATCTAGGAAACCGCCTCTGGAAAATTGAATCATTGTTTATATATTTCTATATTAGAATGTAGAGAGTGCTATTTTTTCTATTGTTCTCCATTTTTTATCATTATCATTACATTCATTTATCTTCTTTATAATTGGTGTGGTCCAGTTTTATAGAATGAATACTATTTTTCTTCCACTATTTTATCATTTTTTAGACTGCTTCCACTATTTATTTCCATTATCTATTATTGAACTCTAATATGATGTTATAGTTTCTGTGCTGACTATCAATATACCCTCACTATTAGTCAGTAGATTCTAGTATGTGGGGAGTACCTCTTGAGGTCAAGTAGTGAACAATTCGACCACCAGTTTAGAGGTGATATGGGTCAAGGCATTACAAAGATTTATAAAAAGATGTTCATTTCATTTTGTCATTCTATTTTTGGTTGGTAGATAAGAGACTACGAAAGTGTCAGAACTTGGGTTAATAGTCGCGCTTGGGACTAATCAACCCATGAACGGGAATTGACCAAGTATAAAGGGATGAGAATTAATGTTTGTAGTATCTGAGGTTGTAGTTTATATGATTTCACCTTGAGTGATTGGGGTATTTTCTGTTGCTTATTTATTTTGTGAATTTTTTTTAAAAATATCTTTTCCTGACATGGAAAGGATTTTTCATACATGTTTCATCTTATGCACTTAGGGATTCACATTTCATGCATATAACATTCCATGTAGTTTCATTAGTAGGATGCCTGCTAATTTGGATTTTGTGCCTTGGGTGTAGTGCCATGTTTTGATCCTGATTAGCATGCCTCTGTAGACAGCATGATTCAGGGATAGATTTAAAATGTTTGACATAATATATGCCAATCATCCTCAGTTATTAGCATGTTTTGTTATTATGCCATAATTCTATGTAATAGGATGTTGTTGTGTTACTTCTTATGATAACATGCAAGATATCTTTTGACGTGTGAATGAGATGCTATAGTTAAAATGTTAATGAATTTTTATTTTGTAAAATGGGAGCCAAATGCCGGCGATAACGTGTTTGGGTTCCTTATTGATTGATGATACCCACCCATGTGTTTGAATTTTATATAACTATATTATGTTTTAAAATTGTTATAAATGTAAAACTAATGAGTATTGACTGAAATAAAATGTTTTTGGGTTGTTTTTTGAAGAACACGGATTGAATAAATGGGACCCTTAGTGGTCTCTTTCTTGGTAAATGGAATTTAGATGATAAATTTCCTAAATAAATTTGAATAACAATTAATGTTAAATGATTAAAGAGGATTTCTATGATATAATGCCTATTGTTTCCACAAGGGCGTAGTTATAAAAACCATGTGACTTGTTATGGAAAAATTAATTGTGTGTTTGTTAAAATTCATTCACTTATTCAGAAGATAAAATGAATTAATTGAAATGGATAAACCAAAACAAAGATTTTTAATCTTGGGATTTTGGTTTTCTGTAACCATGAGAGAGGTTCTATGTTTATGTGTTATAAGGGACAAACTTGTGGTAGGTAGTTCTCTTATAATGTTATAGGCCATTAAAGTATGTTCTTTCCACTGCTTGGGAGGACTTCTTGGGACTGGGCTGTTATGTCATGTTGATGGGTTTATATTACAGATTTTGTGATCAATGTTTGACGTGGTAATAATTGATGAAGGAACGTGACACGTATGTGTTAAGTGTTATAAAATAGAGAGTTGGTGAGCAGATGATCTTTTATGGAAATTTCATTGAAATTTTAAGGTGGGTAGTGTCAAATCATTTTTGTTGAACATGTTGACAGGAGATTCCGAGCTTTCAGAATAGTGTTATGCGATAATATTTCGACTGATCTTCTTAATTACCTTGGTTTTTATGTTAGTGCGCTCTTCTAAACACGATGAGCAAGTCCTACATATTGACCTCAGCGTGGAGACACTAAGTTATAATTGGACTTACACCATGGTAATGTTTAAATGTTGTGATCTTGATGAGTTGTTGTTATCTGGGTACTACGTGGGATGGCTGGTTTCATTGGGATACTACTTTATTCATATTGGGGAACTATTGTTTTTAAAATAGCCTTGTGATGCCTTGACATAGAAATATTACTAGAGGATGGGTAAAGACTTATTTATAAATGTATATGGTTTTGGAATAGTTTTAAATGCCCTTCGTTAGATAAAGTGATAATGTGGGTTTTGGGTTTGCCACATCTTTCGGAGGAATCATGTGCCACCTATCTTATTGGTTGATATAGATTCATCCATTTTCGTTGATGAGGTCCCTATAATGTACTCAAATATAAGATCTTTTCAGTGTTTAAGATTTAATGTGAGCCTTGGATCTTGTTTTAAAGGCCTAGGTGTTAGGCTTGTGAAGGGTTAATGGTGTGTTTCGTGTTGGGAATACAACACATCAGTTCTAACGAGAATAAATGTCTTTGATAGGTCAGTTGTTTTAGTAGTGGTTCCCAAAGGATTCTCAGGGACGAGACGTTTTTATGGTTAGTAGATTATAAAGTCTAATGTTTTTGAACCAGGTTAAAATATAAAGGTTTTCAAATTATATTCAGTTTATTAATGGGTCAGGTTATTAGACATATCTCTAAAATATTAATCCACGTGTTGGAACACCTAAATGTGACTTTTTTTTGGAGTTCTTAATTGCCCTATAATTTCAGTTGGTGCCTCTATGAGTCTTAGTAGCACCATATCCATAAAATACCATGTTAATGGACCTTCACGTGTAGCAAACAGTTGCAGTCCAACCCATGCAGTTTACCCTGTTTAATAAGTTATTTAATTTAATTAAATAAGATTATATGAGAGATTGTGATTAATTAAATGAATTTAATAATAATAACAGTAATGTTATTATTTTTGTTATTGAGGTTTAATTTAATGAATTATAATTAATTAATTAATTGATGGTTGAATAAATTAATTTTCCTTTCTTGTTTATCAAAGAACCGTTTAAAAAAAATGAAGAGTTTCAAAATTAATAATGAACCATTGGTTATTAAATTGAGGTTATGGGTTAGTGTTTTTTATCTTTAATATCATATTAATGATATTGTTACAAATTGGGGGTTTTGGTTTTAATTAAATGAATTTTGGAATAATAATAATGACATTTTATTATTATTATTTTGTTTATTTAATTAAATAAATGTTAATGAATTTAATTGAGGGATTAATAGAGTTTCATAATTAATTAAGAAGCATTTTTTTAAAAAATAATAAATGAAAAAAATTATTATACAAGAATAGAGATAATAATAAATGTAATCATTACTAATAATTTTATTTTAATCAATTTAGTTAATAGGTTTTTATTTTTTTAATGAGTGGAAAAAAGACAGAAGAAGTGCTTAAGCCAGCGCGTGAACCCCCCCCCCCCCCCATCTTTTTTTGACAGAAGTGTGGGCGAGCTCCTCCTTGAGGTGGGAATCACTATTTTCCTCCTCAACATTATCTAAATCTTTTTGTGGCACGACCTCCACATGTCCACGACCAGCAGTAGGTGTAAGCTCTTCTTGGTATTATTTCACAGAAGCCACAAGACCCCAAAAAAAACTGAGGACGTACAATCCATGGCGTGAGTTAGCCCCTTCTTTTCTAGATTTTTTCCATATTTTTCATGGTATTCCATTAATTTCTCAACATAAATTAGATACAAATGTCCTTACCCGTCTATTTATAGATTTTAATATTTTGTGTCACGCAATTTAGTTTTGGTTGAAACCCTATTGTTTGGGTTTGATCTGGTTATTGTTTCTACCTTCAATAGGATGTGAGTTTAGTGATTAGGGACTCGTGGGTTCATAATCTGGCTTTATCGACTAAAGGATAGGCAGATGGTCTAGAATTGTTTCACCACCATTATTTTGAGTAAGATTTTAAACATGTTGTTTGGTTTTTCTCTAGTTAAATTAAGTACTGTTACTTATTATGAGTCTTTAGTATCATGTTTGAGGTGTGTTGATTATTTCTACTTTGATTTTGGGTACTAGTTTAATTTATTTTAATTTTTTGATCAATGAATACAACACAAATATATATATATATAAGAATGTTTTTGCGCATGTGACTGGGAACAAGTTGTGGACTGGTTGCCGCCATGTACATTGATGCAATGCCGAATTAATGTGGTGCCACCCACCAGCAGGGTCCCAAATCTTTATCTCTTTATTTATGAATGCCTATTAAAATCCTTAAATAAATTGAGAATGTGAGTTTCCTTATTTAAAAAACTAATATGTTTTTATGAAATAGTGATTAAAGATAAACAACTGGTTAGTGGTTATGTTATATCATGCTTATGGTGGTTTGACTTTTTATATGTTATCTTTCATATGTTGATATATGATATGTTGATGCCTTCCAATTTTGATGGTATAAAATTATGCCACCCATGTGAGATAAATGAGTACTTGATCTTGTTTTAGTCTTAAGCATGTATTGCTAACCTAGTTAAAGTGATATTATTAAATAGTTACCTGATTTGATGGGGCAAGATGGGTAATATGGTAATTAATTAAATAATTAATTATCAAGTAATGTGATGGAAAAAATATGGAATTTACTGAATATTGAGCAAATTGAATATTTTAAAATGTTCGGAAAACAAATTGGAAATAGGTAATAATTAATGGATGGATTAATTATTAAATGATAAATGAAAAAAAATTAATTAATTTTTTAACTAGTTTAAGATATATGATTAAATTAATTATTATTTTAATTAATTAACATTCATGAATTAATTCAAGACTGTGAATTTATTGATTGATATGATTTTGGGTCAATAATACCTTTTTATACATGTTTATATTCAATTCTATAATTTTTTTCGGATGGAGTAGTTTAAAAATGTGATATATTATGTGAGATGGTTTCATAATATATTTTCTTTGTACAACATGTTTGACATGAGATTTTTATGATGTGCGTGTTAATTGTTAAAGTCTTGGAAAAACACTTTTTCAGTGGATGGGTTCAGACTTGTTAATAATTTAAGATAATTTATTAAGATTAATTAATCGTTAATTAATTTTTAACCATTGATATGTTGAATGTATAATAAATTTTTTATTTATTTGACATTTGATTTAAGTTTTAAATTAGTTGATAAATTAATTGGATATCATTATTATTTAATTTATGAATTAATTAATGGATTGGATCAGGGTGTTAGACATGGGGTTCTACACAAATTATTAATATTTATATATGATTGGTGAATGGGTTATGAGACCGGTAAAGATGCTCCAAATACTCAGGGGGTGCTTCACATAGCATTCTACCCAAACTTGCATGCATATATTCTTTTATGGGACATGCACTAATTCTCCAAATACCCATTCGTTGTGAGACAATGATTGATACTCCAAATACTCAAGAGGTTTCTAGAAATGATGTTTTGCACCCATTAATTGACATTGGATTTGTGTCCAATTGGTTGTACATGAAATAAATTAAGTTTTTAATTAAAAACTTGTGACATAGTGATTTATTAATTGAATTTGAGAAATGGTTCACACTTATCAATGACTTGGGTGAATCACTGTTAGTGGACTGTCATAGGAGACAATCACTATTTTTAGTGGAGAGGCTCTATTATAGTATATTAATTGTTAAATTGAATGTCATATGATGTGCTATCCAAGCCAAAGAAAAAGTTTGTATTTGGTCTTTGCATTCATTACATATATTTTCTTTAGAGAAATAAGTGGTGAGTGACTTATATAGGGGATGTAGGGCTTAGGAAAAATATCCATACATTCATAATTTAATGAGGATTGAATAATTGATAAATAAAAATGATGGCATAATGATTGTAGAGTATACATGATGAATGTATAATGCTGGTTCAGACACCAATTGAGGGTTGAACCAGTTACATGGGTTTATAGTTACATTATACTGCTTACATTATTTATGTATTCTTTCACATGGTTTAAGTTATTTATTAAATGTTTGGGTTTGTGGTTGAAACCAGTGGTTCCATCTTACTGAGATTTATATGACGCACCCTCCTCTAGCCGCCACTACACCAGGGTACCCGAGTAGATTCTATTTGGTTTCACAATTGTGTTATTTGTATATACATAGTGGATATGAGCAGAGGTTTGAGTGGAAGTTTGAAATGCTTGAGGAGACCACCCTTGGGACATTGAGTACTTTTTTATCTATTTCTATATTGTAATGTAAATCAATATATTTTGATTAATTTTTTTCTATTTGGTATCAATATCATGTCATGTATTCATAAGCTATATAATCGGCATTGGCCACATTTATAATATGGGAACAATTTGTCTTGTACATCTTTATCATTTATTATAATTCTTTACGCTATTTATTTTAATTTTCTATTATAGATCTCTGATATGAGGGTATAGTCTCCCCACTAACTATCCATAGACCCTCACTGATAGTCAGCAACCTCTGGCGTACGGGGGACGGGCTTGTGGTCATGTTGTTATCGGTCTTGCCACCAGTTTAGTGGTGAGCTGATATGGGACGTTACGACAATGTTATCTTATTTGTGAACCATTTATGTGTTATTCTTGAAGAACATGGTGGATTTTATATTAACCATTTTTATAATTTGGGATTTATACAATAGTATTTTGAAATTTAAAACCTCTACTAACCAACACTAAGATCAAATTGTGAGGAAGTAATATATTAATTTTTGGAAGATATAATATCCCATGATTTAAGAATGAGAGAATTTTTTCGGTATTTTAAATAATATAAAATATTGAATAAAATTCAAACCAGAAAATATTAATATTTTAAATATGACCATCAATACTAACATGATAAATTGGAGGCTATGAGTTTGATTGACAAATTTTTAAAATATATGCATTTTATAATAAATAAAAATGTATTGAATAATTATTTGAAATTAAGAGATTAGTTTTAATTATATACAATTTATTCATCAACATTATAATCTCATCAAAAATAGGTTTTTAATTTTTTTTGGGTGAAAAATAAAATTAATTTAATGAAAATTTATAAATTTTATTGGATAAAATAAATATTATTTTGGAAATCATTATATCAGAATTATTTATTGTCGATATTATTTATATTTTCTAAAATTTTATGTTTTTTCATTAATAAAAAAATATTGATTTTTATTGAATATTATTTTTTAATTTGAATTATTAAAGAAGTAATATTATATTTCCAACTAGTATTAAAATATTATTATTTAATTTATTTTAAAATATTCCAAATATAGCTTTTAAAATTGATCTTTTACATAAATTTATTGTGAATGTTCTATAAATTATAAATGGTTTTTTTCTTGAAAACAACCTTTCATCATGTTTTTAGAGTTTAATATTAAATAAAACTTTAAAACTTCATTATTTCAATATTCCAAATGAATTAAATAGCTTTGATTATATGTTCCAAGTTTTTTATATTTTTTTAATTTTTGGTCAATATTAATAGTAACCTTACTAAATTTTAATAGCACATTGAAGGGTAAATCATGGAATTAATGTTAAAAATAATTTGAGAAAAACTATAAAATGGACCTAAAACATCCTTAAATCATATTGGATGAGTTTTTTTATTCCATTTTCATCCAAAGGTATTATATATTTCCTTTTTCGTGCCATTGTTAACTGATTATAAACTTTATAATATTTTCTATAAGGAAATTTCCGAGATGTAAATCTCTTGTATTTAATATCTATAAAAATTCTATAATATATTTAACAAGAGGATATATTTTAATATAAATATTATTTTTAACTATAAAATATTTATCTTCATCATGATAATTTAATTTAATTTATTACTCCATTAATTATTATCTTAAATGATTAAACAACAAATATGTAGTTATTATTCAATTAATCAAAAAAAATCATTAAATGATAATAAAAATATTAAAAAACTATTATTTGAGATAATAATATGATACATGAATTTTCAAGATAAACATGATATATTTGGTATATAAAAAATAAATATTTTTTTTCTTCTAATTTTACTATTTTCCATGATGTTATTAATGTCAATATAAATAATATTTCTAAAAATTTACATTAATGATATTTTATTATAAATTATATTTTATCAAATTATATAAATTTTGTAAAAATATTAAATTAATGCAAGTGATTAGGATATGGATTAATCTATCAACCATTATATTTACAAGACTTTATACATTTTTAGTAAAAAACATGACCCTAAAAGATTAATAATCATTATTATCATCGTATGTGTGAAAGGGGGTAACGAGGGGTTAAAACCAAATGATAGGGAAAAAATGTAACATAAAAATGGTGAAAATTTGTTTTCTAATATTATTCAAACCCATTATCATCCATAATTGTAAATAAATTAGTTTTTATCCATTAATAATAGAAATATAATTTATATTAATTTAATATTCGGATAAATTCTATATGGTTCCACCCTCACCCTTATAAAAAGTTTATATTATTACCTTTACATCACACTTAAAAACCATTTTATTTAGTCCAATATGAACACAAATATGTTCTTATAATACCTCTCATAGTTATAGAGGTATTTTTTATGTAGAATACAGACCTCATAGGGATTATGGTTTTAATCAAATGAGACTTTCCAAGGAATAGGATTTGTTTCTAATATCATATTACAGTTTTATTTATTACTATAACTCTTTATATAATTATAAAACCATGATAAAATAATAAAAATGATACCTTAAATACCGATATGTTATCAGGTTAATTTCATAACTTCTTTCCATTTCCACTTCCATCAAATGGAAAAAAATGATATCATTAATGTGTATGGCAGTCTACTTCCCCACGAACCGATGTAATTCATTTTTCATCACCATATAATTTAGATGGTTATAATAATGGATTAAATTTATATATATATATAAATATATAGCATGACATCTTTACCATTATTAATATGTAATATGAGATTTCCTTTTTTCAAATTTTTATTAACTAAAATATTATAATGTCGTTCATGTGGACGTGTGGACTATTTCCTCAACAAAGATATGTGGTTTTATTTTCATCAATAAATCAAATAAATCATATATAATAATATAATTAAATAAATTAAATTATATTTATTATATGATGATCATTTTGGAAATATGAAATTATAGATATCTTTGTTCCAAATTGATAGATGAGAAATGGAAATGTTACTCATGTCTACGTACAGTTTGCAATATAAATTATTATAACATAGTTCATTTTTCATAACAATAATTACTGAATGTTCTTAAAAGTATAATTAATGTATAAAAATGATAGTTATTTCCTGATTATTTTTCTTGAGATGATAAAATATTAAACCCTTTTACTATAATTAACCAATCAGAGTTATTTTAGACAAATTTACTTAATATCATTAAAAAAAGATGACAACTAAATTTATTTAGTAAATGTATATAAAATTATAATTATGTAATTAAAAAACTAAAAAAACCTACAAATTAGTTTTAATACTGTAATTAAAATAGTTTTATTATTTAGTAATTAAAATAAGGTACATGATGTGCCAGACTCCATGTATGAGATGCATTAATTTTAAAAAATTATTTTAATTTTAATAATGGTTTATTTTATAATTATTTTTCTTCATATCTATGTTCTGTAAAAATTTTCTAAAATATAATTTTTATTAATATTTCACAATTTTCTAAATTCATCTGATCACTTATTTTACTTTTTAATCAATGGTAAAAATGAAATATTTTTTGTGATTCTTTTGATAAAATGAATTTTGAATTTTTTTTGAAATGTATTGAATGAATAATTTTTTACCATACACGACATGAATGAAATTTCCAACCATAATGACATAACAATTCATAGAAGAATCAATTAAATGATTCCATGTTTATTTTCAAATAATTGTTTTCCATCATATTTTATACGGTTTTAAATTTTATGTAATGAACAACTTATTTTGAAAGGAATTATTTCAATTGTTTTCAAATTATAGTTTATAAATATTTTTCATAAATTTACATATTTAAATAAATTATTTATTTATTAAGATATAAATGATTTCAAAAAAAACACATTATTTTTTTTAATTTTCATTGAAAGGATTTCAAAACCAGTATTTTTACAGAAATTATTTCACCTTATTTTTGAAATGAAGAATTTAATTTATACTTATAATGTATATGGTGAAAATAAAATTTAACACATCCATAAATGTTATTTGATATTTTTATTCTATTGTATTATTTTATTATTTTCTACAAATAAACACCAATTTTACTTTTTTCTGGGAATTTTAGTTTTGTAAAAATAGATGTAATGAAAATGGGTATATAAATATCCAAAAATTATTTATTACGGTTGAAAATAATCTTTTGATGATGCACACTTTTATGTATTATGTTACATTTCCTGGGAATCTTTTATAAGGATATGTGGATCTGTTATAGATTTATATTGGATGATCCAATTATATATCTCCAATGCATTTCGAAACTAGACATAGTTAACCTACTTGTTTTCGTCTATGATTTTATGGGAATATATTGAGATTGTAATTAGAAGTATGGGAATGAGTTAACTGAAATGGTTTGTACTAATAGATTATGGGAATATATAGGGATGGGTATTCAAATTATAACTATAATGGTTATTTTATGTTAAACAATGATTCTTAATAATGATATTTATTCTCCCATTAACCTAAATATTTTATATATTGTTTCTTTGGGGTTTTATTAAAATATCATGTTTTCACATGGTAAGTTATTGATATAATTTTTCAATGAATGTATATGATGCCTTTTTAAGTTAAAAGTATAACTTTTTGAAAATGTTTTCAAGATTATATCATATTTTAAATGAGAAAATTATGGATTTTTTTATGATTTTAAATAAAATTGTTTATGAAAAGCTTAATGAAGAAAATGAAATTTATGATAAAATAAAATGTTTATGTTAAACCATAATTTATTTTTTTAAAAAGAAAAATTGTATAATTATTCAATGAAAAATAGGTTTTTACTTTTTTTATGGCATAAAATGATATTTTTTTATTATCCAAAATTTTTAAAATGTTTTTCTTATTGTTTAATAATGATTATATAAAATAATAATACATGATGAAAAAAATGAATCTATTAAACAAAAATAAAAGGCATTTCTTTTTAAAAAAATTTTGGGTCTGCAAAATGGATACTGAGTAAAAGTGTCGCATATATAATATATTGGGTTTTAATAACCTAATTCTCTAACAATTTAAACCTAAATTATATAGTGGAATTAAATAAAATTAAATCTAGTTTAAAGAAACTAGTGAATATAATATTTGTCATAGAGCCTTAAAATAAAATAATATAGTGTATTATGGTGTAAAGTATAAGAACATTATAAACTTTTATTGGCTGATATTGTTGGTGAATATTGTTTGAATAATAGAGAAGAGGTAGTTACGTTTTATGATATATGGGAGAGACACATGTTGGATTTCATAAAATATTTCAATGATATAATGTTAATTTCATGGTATTGTGGCTTAAATGTGCAAGTATTTAGTTTTTTTGAGAATATAAGGTTGATTATTTTTCAGAAAATTACAATTAAGGAAAAAAATCTAAATCATTCCCCTCTATCAATGTTTAATTTCATTGTAAATCCATATTACATGTGACAATGGTAACAAAAGTTTTCTATTTTTACTATTCATTATGAAAATATTAAGTTTAAGGTATTAAATTATAATAATTATGATTATTAAAAATATGTTATCTATTTTACTAGATTCAATTTCTATAAGTAGTAGAATGATGTTATAAATATTCCTAAAAATACATTAAAACCCAATTTAATAAAAAGAAATTTAAGAAAAAATGAATTTAATTCAATTTCTACATTGAAAAAACTCTAAAATGAATATTAAAATATATGAAAAAGTATATAATCTATATATATAATTCAAAAAATATTTAAAAAGATATTTTTTAAACTTTTTTATATAAAAACTCATTTCCTGAATAAAAATTGATTTTAGAAAAATGTTTTGTAGTGCCAAAAATGAATTTATACTAAAATAAATAGTAATGAAGTTTAATATGTAATTAAATAGAATAAATGTAATTTAATTTTTTTCTATATTTATTTATAATCAAATTAAGAACATAATGAAATTTTATTGAAAATAAATGATTATTTTTATGAGAAACATTATTATCAACTCTTTACTAATGACTAATTAATTTTTAAAAAAATATTAAAAATACACCCTTTAATAATATTTTCCATTTATATAAAAATGTAATAAATTTCAGAAAATTATTTTTTTAAACCGAACAAATTAATTAAAATAATTTATTCATAAAATATAATAAAACCATTAATGAAGAAAACATATTTTTGAAGTGAAAATTGAATTATCTGAAAATTGACAACTTATTTATTACAAATTAATCAATCCATTTAGTTTTTTGTAAAAAATTATACATATTTTTAATATTGATGTTATTTGTAATCCTAAATTCTAGTTTAATAGTCATGTGATAAAGGATTTATTTATTTATATTCAATAAATTTTAAAGTTTCATGTAATGAAAGTTGTGAAAAAAAATTCAAGGTTATTTCAATGATAATAAATATAAGTCATTACAGTGTTTCATGAAACCAATTCTAACATGAACAAGTATAAATCCCTAGTTTGAATCCCTATGTTTAATATGGTGATTCTTGGTGCACCATGCCAATTTAAATGGTGTGGTGAATTTCAATTGTTCGTTTTGAACTGACTACGACCATCAACACACCCACTGAAGAATTTTCCATTTTTAACATGAGATTTCATATATCAAAGGAACCACTACATTAGGTATGGTCACCTAATCTAGCTATAATCATCTTCAACATTTAATAGATGAATTCATCACCCAATGGACTAAGCCATGGTGAAGACCTTCTTCACAAATTTCAACAAAGCTATCAAACAATCATTTGTTCAGAAAATATAATCTTTTTGGAAGATATTATCCATCAAATTTTTCTATACAATACCAATCATTTTCTGATGATATTTTTTCTAACAACAACTTACACTAGATTCTTAATCTCGTATTTTTTAGGTATATTTTACTTGCTTGTCTATGAAACTTTTTACATATTTAGTATGAGTATTCTGAATTTTTACAGCAATTACCTCTTAAGATTTCATTTAATATCAAGTGATAAATTCAAATAATTTATTCTTGATATAAATCATTATAAACCATTCCATAATATTTAAGTCATAAATTAAAAATAAATAATACCCCTTTTTATCTACATATTTAGGTTTTATTAGTACACAAACATATATATGAAAACAATATTGATTTTTTTGTTTTCCCATTCTATGTATAGTAATTCTTCCATAAAAACATTCCATTTTGAGAAGAGTCCAATGTATGGGTTTAATTAGATGAGATATTGGGAATATATCATGTTATATCATTATTTACATTTTGTTAAATGATTCTTTTCTTAGATGGCCATGTTTCATATTCCATAATTGGGTTTCCTCCCCCTTGGATAATATTAAATATTCTGTCAGCAATAAGGTAAATATATCCCTTGGTTTTCCTACATTTTAGTAAAAAAATAACCAAATATAAATTAAAAATTGGACATGTTCTAGATAAATTACACGGTTTTTCCAAAATCACACAATTTGATTATACGTATAAAATTATACATAATATCATCAACTATATGAACATCTATTTTTTGAGATTTTTTATACCTGAGTTGACTTTCATGGAGCGAATAATTTTTATTCCTTTATCCTTACCCAATAAAACTAATCTAGTTTTATCATATTTAATATCAGTGATGAGATCTTCAATTTTTTCTGGTTGAAAGAAAAGGAATTTTCTAAAACACATTGACCATTTCATTTCTGTCAATGAAATATCATCAATATTTCAAAACTCAGGAATTTTTTTCACCTATGACTATTGGTTAATGTATGCTGAAAATAGGAATTATTGTCTCACATTAAACTCCATGATATATTCATCATTTGATGGGAACATAGACCTGTAGTGAGTTTTCAACCTCTGTGAGGTCACTTTATGCTAATATATTTCACATTTAATAAAATCATAATGAATATTATATTAATCCCTTAAAAAAATTAACTATGTGATTCTTATAACCATTAATCCAACGAAATAACCATTAAAATAATAGATAATTTTTAGTAGGAATATTTTGGGTTTTTGTATTTTATTTTATGGAATAATATATTTTTAATAGAACATATTTTTTTAGTTTATCACAATAATCAAAAATGATAATACCTTATTTATGGTTCCTCATTTTTAACATTCACTCCATGAAAAATTATATTTTTTGATCCATAAAAATCTAATTTTGTTGATGTTGTTCATTAAAATTGATTATAATTAAATAAGGATGTTTTATATAAGTGATTAGGATATAGAAAAGATTCCCTTTTTTGAGAATCATCTATTTTATTGGATTAATTTTTTTTAACAAAACATCTTAAAAATAATGTTTCATTCTTTCTTTTAACCTTCTTGATGTCATAGTATGTGTGAGGATTCATTCATGGTCTCCACCCATCATCATATATACCCTAAATTATATTTCAATCCATTAAATTATTTCTTTCTCTATAATATACTAATATTAATAGTCCCTAAATTATACTACCCCAGACATAAATTTTTATCTTTAGTATGACCCCTTGTTAATAGTTTTTAGAATTTACAAATATATATTTTTCTATATATACTATCTATTTTGTCTTCTATTCCACCAAATATTTTATATAAATCTTATATATATGTTAAAATGTAATCTATATCATTTTTTTATCCCTAAATTATTAAATTTCATTACGGTATACTTCAAGTACCACATTAAGATTATCCATTCCATCAGATTCATTATTTACAATGCAATTAACTGACTCCATATACATAATGTTGATGTCTTACATTATGAAATTGGAATAGATACCATCATAATATCATAAGGGTATGAAAAATATAAAAGTTTTAAAAAATAATATTACTGGTATGATACCCATATTACATTGGGGGAAACAATTAAAAACAAGAAACACAATTAAATTAAATTAGCTAAATCCTTGAAAGGTCACTCAAATATGTATTCTTCATGTCTTCGGGAGAGGGAACATGATATGGGTGATATAAAATTATTAGAATGTGTATGTACAATAGAATCAATAATTAATTAATTATAAATAATAAACATGGAATGGTATATAACTGAGTTCAAATACTACATAAATATCTCGATAAGTCATAAACAATATATCCTGGTAGATAATTGAAACACATTCTAATTAATAAATAAACATAGACTAATATATATATATATATATATATATATATTTCAAATAAAAAATCTCATGGATAATGATAATAACAAAATTCTCAATAAATAAAATTTCTAATAATTGTGTGTCATGTCTCCTAGTTACTTGATACCTTTACCATCAAGATTTATTCAAAAGTTATATTAAAATATTCTGAGTCAGACAACTAATTCATATCATGAGACTAATAATACATCAAGGGGATTAGTTTAAAAAATTCCTAACCCATAGTTCGTTTATTAATATATCCTAAACCCATATAGTGAATGCCCAAATCATTTCTCATATATAGAATAATAAATTTAATTTAAAAACATTGTTCCTTATCATAAAATATCCATATTAAATAAATAATATATATTTATAAATATTTCCCCAGTGTTGGAAAATAAAAAACAAGGAATTTTAAAATTATTAATAGAAATAGAATTGAAATATCATTGAAAACATTCATTATGAAAATAATATTTAAACATTCCAAAGTGTCCCATACCACATTCAAACATTTGAGTAATAACCTCCATGAAGGAATACAATTAAATAATAATTATAACATCATAAGTTTAATCATATTAAATATATAACATGTAATAGGGTAGTATATACACCATAGAAAAGTCAATTGGTGTGTAACAAAAAATAATTCCCAATTGAATGAAAATTGAGACAAAATCCCTTTATTGGAGTCCAAATTGTCACATGTATAAATATATTCATGAATAATTAACTTTTATTCATTATTCACTTGAATTAGAAAAATATTTAATTTTATTACTTATTTTATTTATCTTCTTTCTGTGTTGTTTAAAATTAATTAAAAAATCAAGTTTATGTTGAGTTTTTTTGAACAGATTCGGTTCATTTTCAAAAATGAATTTGGTATGTCATCTATGGTCAATGGATTAATTATATACAAATATAAAGAAAATTAATATTGAAATAATAATCATATTTATTCATCTATTATTATTTTTAAACCAATAAAAAATGATTCTTATGAAAAATGAACCAATGTTAAAATTATTGAGGCAACAAGTTATACATAAGCACGATTAACATTCCCATTTTTCAATGATCATATACAAAGAAGGTAACTAAAATTTTATCATTATACAATTATTATTATATCATTATTACCATTTTATTGAATCATATATAGTTATATATATAATTCATGTGATGTAAAATGAATAACATCACGTCGAGGTGGCAGTAGTGCACACATCCACAAATGACATTATCACTTTTTTCAATGTGCGGAAGGGGTAATAAAGAAAATGAAATACTATATTTAAATAAAAGTAATTATTTCATGCATTTTATATATATTTAATTTATGTAAAATATTTTTAAATAAAACCATCCTGAGGAATTCCATGTAATTTGGAAACATATCAAATCACTTTGAGGAGGTGGTTGTCCGCACTTCCACAAATGATGATACTGTATTTAAAGAAAATGAAACACATACATTAATCTATCATATAAAAATTATAAAAGTATTATGTAATTATATATATCGTATATATAATATAAAATCATTTTTCCAATTAATATTCCAAACCATGATAGGTGGTACGGGAATAATGAACAATATTACTTTGGAGGTGGTGCTTCATCGTACACGAAACATAATTTTGTTACCCATTTGATTAAAGTTTGGGTTTTTGTAGTTAAACCCATAACATAAAAAATATAATTATATTTAGGATAATAAATTTATCATATAATCATTGAATAATAATAATAATATAATTCATAGAGAAATAAATAGAACATAAATGCACAATTGACGAATGTTAGCTATTTTTGGGTAGCTCTGTTTGTTTTTTTACTAAAATCATTCATTTTTTCATTCTATGTAATTTGTGTTTTTTAGGTTAATGATATATATGTTAAAGATTATTTGGGTAGATTTTTTTAAGAGAAAAATGCCTTCATTGGTGTGATTAAGGAGTTGAGTGAATGCCTTTTTATAATGTAGGGGGAGTTGCATTCTTGTAAATACCAAAAAAGTATATACTATTTGGAGGTCAACTTTACCTAATGAGACACTATTATTAATTAATAATGGATTCAAGGGTAATTATGGTCAATAGAAACCTCACCAAAAAAATAATTTCATTATTATAATTTTTTTCCTTTACTTCTTGGTTTCTCAACTTTTACCATTTTTGTTTTTTATTACGATTATTTGTTATCTTTCATATGTAATATGAACATTAATACTAAATAAATTTAAGATTTATTTTTAAAATAAAAGATCCCCTCAATTATAAATATTATATCTAATTTTAAAAAATGATATACCATTTCCTTTGGATATTAATTTTAAAACATGCGCATATAATGCACAAAAATACTACTTTAACATAATCTGTGATAATAATTTTTTTATTATCAATAATTCAGTATGTTGATTATAAAATATAAATTGGTCCATAAATAAACCATATTTTTTTATTATTAAACATGTAAAAATTAATTTTTAGAACATTGGTTTTTTAGTAAGTTCAATATTTTTATTAAAATATCATTTATAGTAAAATAAAATTAATGTCAATTTTGACATAATTTTATAAATATTAGTTTTATATTTTCATAAAATTATTGGAATAAAGAAACTAAATTAAAATGTGTGTAACATGATAAATTATTATAAAAAATTAATGGAGGAAAATAATTACATAAAATTACTTTTCATTTAATGTTTTTATCATCATTTATTTTCTTTATGTATTCTGTAAATAATCCATGTGTTAACATTTGATAAGATTTTAATTTAATTAAATCATCTGAAAAAATTAACTTGAATTAACGTAATATAAATTAAATTACCTATTTTTTTAACCATAACTATGTAGCTTCATCCATATTCGAGAGCATTATAAATGTTAAAACATTAGAAGGTTATTTTGTTTTTCCTCTTTTCCATAAATAAATTATTATACGAGTCACTATCATGAACATATGTCCCAATAACTAATAAATTTATAAAATAAAGGGGATATAAATTAAATATTATAATATGATTGATTTGGGTGACTTTTTAGGTCATTTTAATCCTTATGATAGAGGTTTAGTCCCTCCTTTGGCTTAATTTTAGCATATTCACTATAATTAATTTAAATTACATTCACTAATATTTTTGGTAAAAAACACAGAGTATTTTATTAGATAATAAAAATTATAATTATTAAAACTACATATTTACATTATCTAAATTCATTTCATAGAAGAGGATAAATTTACTTTAAATCTCATCCTGGAAACGTAGTGGGAAAGAACATTTTTGATATTAAAATGTTTAAAAGAACATTAAGTCTTTATATATAAATTAAATATAAAAAATTATTCCAATGAACCAAATTTGACTAATTGGTAAATTATTACTATATTGTGGCATTTAGAAAAATGTAATATAAAATTTACTATGAATAATAATTTAAACAAAAATTCAGTTTCAACTAAAATGTAGTATTTAACAACATTCATCAAAAAATTAAAAATCTCATTAAAATGCCAAAAAATAACCATAATATAATTTTCACATTACAAATAATAAAATGATTTTTTTAAAAAAATAAAATTCTTAAAAGTTTCAAAAATTGGATTTAAAATAAGGGGTCTATTAAAGGATTTCCAAACTCAGACTTGCATGTAACAGAAGCTAAATCATTTTTGTGTGTATCATAACCTTAACATGGGTTTTCATTAAAATAATTCTATAAAAATTTATTATAAAATGAAATTATTTTAATGTATTCGGGTGTTAAATTATCCTATCATTAATTAAATTGTGTCTTCACTATTTAAACTTGGTATCAGTAATCTAGGGTATTATATTAGAAAATACTATTGTTGAAAAACCCCACATCATAATTAGGGATAATAAAACATCTTCTTAATAATTGGGGAAAATAAATGAAATCGATTCCAAAAAACTAGGCTTTCTAGTAGGATATTTTTAGTGAAAACATGGGAATCAGAAAAAATATAACTATCGTGCTATGATGGATAGTGACAAAGAAAATGATCATCTTAAAGTTGATGACCACAACTTTATAAACAATTTCTATGAAACATGTCACTAATATCCTAAAATTAAAAATAATAGATCAATTTTTTTTCATGAATTTTATTCCTAGAGCTAAGTAATTACTTCACTCTAAATTAATATAAGTAAATATATATTTATATTAAAATAATCATTTCATTTTATTGAGCATAAAACTATTTCTAATTTATCTATTAGAACAATATGTTTCATATAATTATTTAATATATCAATCACTAAAACCACATCCAAAGTTAAACATAATCCATTTTATAAATGGTAAATTTTTTCAAAACATTATAATCATATACATTACAAATATGGTAATTGAAATTTCCAAAATGAATTTGTCAGTAGCATTTAATAAACATGAGGAAAAATTAAATTGTCACATTCAAACATGTGAATACCATCACCAGGTATTTTTTTTAAAATATGAAAATAATTTTAATTACCATAAAATGTAGCATAAAACATGCAATATTCCTTATTAAATTACTAAAATAGATTTTGTGGGATATATTTCTTAAATATAAATGTTTTATAAATGAAGTGCCCAGATCAGTGTGAATCACTGAGAGGGGGAGGGGGTGAATCAGTGATCCCTTAAAACTTTTTACTAATTGATTCTTTATCAATTAAACCTCTATGGCTGGTTAAAGCCTCGATCCACTCTTCTTGTATCTCTCAACCTTTCCCGAATGATGCAGTAATGAAAAGGCACAGGACACAAGGATTTACAAGGTTCGACACCAAAGGCCTACATCCTTGCCATGCTCTCTCAGCATGGATTCTCCCATTATAACTTGTTAGAATTACAATGGTCGATACAGCTTCCCACCGTATCTCTCCTGAGTCCCACAGGAGGGTCTTTATACTGCGTCCCACAGTGTTACCAGAGTCCCACTGGCCTGCTCCAGAATCCCACTGAAGACTTCTTCTCCCTGAGTCCCACAGGGTCTTCTCCTGGCTCCTCGAGTCACACGAGTAGCTCTTCTTCTCTTTAAGCTTCTTCAAGTATCCTCAGCAGTCTGGGATAAAGACTGCTGGCCTTGCTCTGTACCTCTGATCACTTGTGATGATCAGGGTCTTCTCAATCTACTGAAAACTCAGACAACCAATTTCTTTAACTTCAGTCTGGCTCAGTCTCAGTTCACTTCAACATCATGCACTGAGTGCATGGCCTTCTCAATTCTTCAAGAACTTCAAGTCTTGGACAACTCAGAATGCACACCATTGATTTGGCACTGTTCACGTGTGCACGTGCATGCATGCATGCATGCACTCCCTTTCCTCTTCTTGGTGCAGTAGACCCACAAAGGGTGTAGTCACTTTAAGAACACACCTTCACTGAACTTCACACACTTTATCCAAATTGCTCACACACTAAAAGTGTGTTATACTTTAGTGTGGGTCCTCCCTTTTCTTCTTCTAAGTGTATACACACTTCTTAGTGCACACACCTAGGTTCGGCCACTTCTTTAATTTGCACACAATTGTTTCACTTTATCACACACATGAAACTTGGCCTTCACTTCTTCTTGCACATAAATGGCTACGACCTCTTCACTTGTTGCACACACACAAGAGATGTGTCCTTCCCCACTTACACACACACTGCCTGGTGTGGTCTTCTTGTTTGCACAGGGCTACGGACTTTCTCTCCTTTTTGCACACACACTGCCCCCGGTGGTTCTTCAATTTTTCACACACACACAAGGGCTACGGCCACTTGTTGTCTTTTTGCACACAAAGGCACAAAGGCTCGGCCTTCTCTTCCCTTCTTGCACACACACCCGAACACCTACTTCCCTTCTTTGAACTTAGCACACACACGATGTGTTCTTCAATATGGTCACACACACAAGGGTTAAGGCTACTGCCTTTTCTTGTTTTGTTAAGCACACACGGCCGTAGGGCATCCTTCTCCTTTTGCACACCCCAAAGGCTACGGCCTCTTCTTCAAATGCACACACAAGAGTTGGCCTTCTTAGCACATGGCACACACACAAGGCAAGGCCTCTGCCTTCTTCCTTGCCAAGAACCCACAACCAAGGGTGTGGTATACTGCCTCGGGTCTTCTTCTCCAACACTGCCAAGTAGGTGCACTTGGTGAAACCAGGCGCGCAAGGTGCAAGGCACAGGGGCGCGCAAGACCCTCCTGCCGCGGGGCGCGCAAGTGCTGCACCCGCGGGCACTTCCTCCTGCCGCACAAGTATGCGGGCAGTGAGGGTGCCAATCCTTGAGCGCGCAAATTTAAGCGGCTCAGGATCTTCCTGTCGCGCAAGATAGGCGCGCAGGGAACTCTTTCGGGCCTCGGGTGGCACCAAGATCTTCAGCCGCGCAAGTACTTTGCGCGGCGGCTTCTTCTTCGCGAGGCAGAGGCACACGCGGGACGACAGGTCTTCAACAAAACTTCAGCAAACTTCACAGAGGGCTCGGCCTCATTTTTATAGGCAGAGGCTGCCTCAGATTATCCGCGTGAAAATAACTCAAATTCCCGAAGTTTTCGGGTTTTCAAGATTCGGTGAAATCTTGTTTCCTTTCCTCTGTTTCAACGCGGGTTCTTTTTCTTTCTGTTTCTCCTCGTGCATGCGATTCATAACGCATGCACAACCTTTGGTTTTGGCCATCCCATGCAAAACACGAATACCCCGATGCCTCGGCAACTCCGTTTGCCTCGGCCCCATTCGAAATTCTCCATACATTGCATGCATGTGTATTCTTGGGCATGATCCTGTTCGTTATGGCCAGACGAGCGCGAGGGTGGCTTCACTTCGATCAGCGGTGGCCGGGAGCTCGAGAACGGGTGGTCGGATGGCCTCTGGTTCAGCGGCGTCGTGGGTGGCTTCGGCTCGAGCTCAAGGAAGGAGACGAGCTCTCGGCCGTCGGATCAGGCGTTTGAGATACATCGGGCGGCCTGGATTAGATCGCGGCGCCGCGGATCAGATGTGCGGCGCAGATCAAGCGCGCGATGAGACGGACGGCGGAGATTTGCTCCCGGGATTTTTTGCGCGTCCCACATCGAAACGCATCCCGGTTTATCCGCGTCTTATAACCCAGCCGCTCCCTTGAACGGCCAGTTGAAACTCCTCCCTCCACGGTGCCGCCCCGCACCGTGTTCTCTCTGCGGGCGCGCTCTGCGCCCACTATGGTCCCTGCGGGCGCGCTCCTAGCGCCCACTATGCCTCCTGCGGGCGCGCCACTGGCGCCCACTATGCACAATGCGCTCCTCCGGGCGTGCCCCAGCGCCTCTGTGGTGTCTGCGGGTGCGCCCCTGCCGCCCTGAGCTCGCCCCACGGGTTCCCCCTTGGGCGTGGCACCTTAGGCCCACATGAGCCTTGGGGTTGAACCCACAAGGTGCTCACGGGCTGGCCAATTTTTTTTGGCTAAGTCTTGAATAAGACTTTGTATAAAAAACAGTACTCCATATGAAAAATGCCCATTCTAAATTCCAAGCCAAGCTATCTTCTTCCCATCTCTATACTTCTTCTTCTTCTTAAGAATTCCTCCATTTCTTCTCCTCACATGATCTTCACTTAGGATATGGAATTCAAAAGGTTCATCTTCATCTTCAACTGAGCTCCCTAATCACATAACTTCTTCTTCATTAGAATTCATCATACTTCTTCAACATATAATCATCATTTAAGAATGGAATTCTTGAAGGTTCTTCCATCAACCGATGCTCCTGAATCAAAGATTTCTTCAATGTGCTTCATTGATCCAATTAGAGATCAATTGGATCATCTTCTGATTCACATGCACTAAGAGTTAGTACATGGACTCCTTTAATCCACTTCATCCACTTAGAAGTTGTGGATGGATCTCTTGCTTCTCCTCATGCATTGTCAGCACAATGCATGGTCTTAAATCAATGTTGTGACATTGTATCATCAGGATACAAGTTCTTTGAACTTAAGGATCAGTTCAACAATCGTCTGATGGCCTTAGAGAATGTTTCAATCATCATCTCCTATGTCACTTAGTGAATCTCTTAAGTGACATGCATCTTAGTACCATGACCATTCTCCTTCATCACCATCACCATCACATCCTTTGACATTCACATCTTGACTCCTTGACATCCATTCATTCCGGGACAACTTCATGCCTCATTGACAACAAATGCAACACAATGCACTTCAATCTCCCCCTTTGTATTTGTTGTCAATACACTCCTTCAGCACATATGAATGGGTCAATATGTGTGCCAATATTTCTCCCCCTTATTGGAAATCAAATGCAAAGGTGTGGTGTGGTTCTCTTTCAAAAATATCTTCCTCCCTTTGAATAACATCTTCTTGAAAATCACTAAGAGAGGGATGATGCCACATGTTCTTCTTTAGCAAAGAACCTTTAGTAAATCAACTCTAAGTCACTTGGGCTAACCCGGTGTAGAAAACAAGAGTGATGTAACCAAGGAACTCAATGCTGTCCACGATTCTCTACACATGTGAGATCATGCTTAGGGGCTTGAAATTTTTCATATATAACAATGAATTGCTAAATCCTGCACATACTTCACAAAACTCATTAGAAAGTTCAGTGCTAAGATAAAGCTCCCCCTTTCATCTATTTGCCTTCAATCCATACTCCCCCTTAATTGACAAGATAAACTCAATTAAGAAACAAGGGATGAAAGTATGATTGGATTACCTTCACTTTTCTCAGGATGATATTAAATCCCAAAATATCATATTCTCCAGATTGGCTCCCCCTTAAGGGGTGCACAAGATTCTTTCCAAACCATCCTCCAGTTGAGAATGATCATCATCTTCAATTCCCTGAATTGTTAGCACATGTAAATACAAGTGTATAAGGGAATAAGATGGAACCTCCTTGGTTCATCAAAGTGAACAACAAGGTTGAGAAGATTCTCTCAACCGAGATGCCCCATTTTCACCAGTCTTCACACTTGCACATTTGATCTTCATTGATGATTGTGCTGGTGTGGTTCTCAAAACATCTTCATGTGAAACCTTTTGTTTCCTTTTTGCCTTAGCAATTGCCAGAACTTCATCTTCAGCTCTCTGCAGATCTTTGGCAAGTTGCAACTGATTTGGCCATATGACTAGTGAGTTACTTGGGAGTGTGGCCTCAGTTCTGGATATTCCACATGGTTCCTTTGATGCTGCTAAGCTACCTCTCTTAGGCAACTTATTTTCAATCAATCCCTTCTGCTTCTTCTGGATTGATTGTCTGTTTGAGTTCAGTCTGCCTCTATTGAATTTCATGGCTTCTTTACAAAGATCCATGATATTCCCTTTCTTTCCACAGTAGAAGCATTTCTTGGTGGTCCTACTGGATGCATCACCCTTCTTGGACTCAGACTCCAAGGACTTCTCTTTATTTCTCAAGCACTTCTTGGGAGCATTTTCTACTTTCTTCTTGCTTCCCAAGGAATCTCTCTTAGCCAGGTTCTGTGATCTTTTCTTCTTTTGAGCTCTGGATACAGTTGGAGATTGATATGTATCTATTTGACCACCTTTTCAATCATCCCAGATGTTGTCAAGTAATCCAAATCTATTTGCAGTAAACAGATGTCTCTGGACCTGTGGATGTTGCTTCTTTCCTTCTGGCTTGCTCCCCCTTGGCATGGGCTTCCTCTGTGCTTTGGCATTCAGTGGATTGTACCAACAATCCTTTACACAATGCCCATACTTGTTACAACACCAACATTGTCCCACGAATCTAGACCTCTTCAGTCCTTCTGATTGCTGGGTACTTTTCTTGACCTGTTGTGCTGTTTCAGGAGAGCTCTGCTTCTTTACTGTCTTCATCCATATTTGTTTAGAATTATTCTTCCATCCTGCACTTTTTGTGGAAACACAATTAGAAACATCAGTACAAGATGGTATGGATGGTACCTTCTTTCTAGAAGATGTTGCACTTTTATTAGAGGATGTATTTCTCTTAGAATCATCCTGCTCAAGGCATACTTGAGTAGCAACATGTCTTCTTCCAGTTGACTGGGAGGCTTTGGCTTTGGGTGATTGCTGATTTGTCAATATCACCTCTAGTTCTAAGCATTTCATGTTAAGGGATTTCTTCTCATCCTCAACAGTTCTTAGCCTTCCTTCCCAATTCTCCACCAGTTGTTTCATCTGGTCTTCATGCACCTTCTTCAATTCTTGCAATGAATTGTCCAGCTCCTTCACCCTTTTGACTTTGTCTTCTAGTTGAGCATCTCTGACAACCATTGACACTTTGTGCCTCTTTTCCAGTGCATGGAAAACTTCTTTGATCATTATCATAAAAAATTCTTTCTCAGAAAGGCTTATTTGCAATTTTTCAGCGGTGTCTTCATATCTTTCATTGCAAAGAGATACTGTTTCATCTTTGGCATTTACCAGCTTTCTGAGAGTGTTGGTTATGCCAACCCTTTTAGCCAATTGATCTTCCATTGCATTGGCTTCTTCTTCTAACTGTGATTTTTCTTCTTGAAGATCATGGATGCCTGTAGCTATACACTTTGCCACTTCCATGGGAACTGTCTTCAGAAGATATTTGAGTGCACTCTGAAGATCATTCATTGTTTCAACTTCATCACAGCTAGGACATGCTTTCTTCATCTTCTTGGCCTGTTTCTTCTTTCTATTTTTATGAGTCTTGGCAGATATCTCCATTTGAGGCTGGTCGCTCATTTCCTCAAATCTGCACTTCAAAAAGACTCTCTTGGATCTTTTAGAGGTAACCTCCCTCTGATACCAATTGAAGTGCCCAGATCAGTGTGAATCACTGAGAGGGGGAGGGGGTGAATTAGTGATCCCTTAAAACTTTTTACTAATTGATTATTTATCAATTAAACCTCTATGGCTGGTTAAAGCCTCGATCCACTCTTCTTGTATCTCTCAACCTTTCCCGAATGATGCATTAATGAAAAGGCACAGGACACAAGGATTTACAAGGTTCGGCACCAAAGGCCTACATCCTTGCCATGCTCTCTCAGCATGGATTCTCCCATTATAACTTGTTAGAATTACAATGGTCGATACAGATTCCCACCATATCTCTCCTGAGTCCCACAGGAGGGTCTTTATACTGCGTCCCACAGTGTTACCAGAGTCCCACTGGCCTGCTCCATAATCCCACTGAAGACTTCTTCTCCCTGAGTCCCACAGGGTCTTCTCCTGGCTCCTCGAGTCACACGAGTAGCTCTTCTTCTCTTTAAGCTTCTTCAAGTATCCTCAGCAGTATGGGATAAAGACTGCTGGCCTTGCTCTGTACCTCTGATCACTTGTGATGATCAGGGTCTTCTCAATCTACTGAAAACTCAGACAACCAATTTCTTTAACTTCAGTCTGGCTCAGTCTCAGTTCACTTCAACATCATGCACTTGTAGGATCGAAATATAATATGAGATGCTCAATATACAAGAGGGGGGGTGAATTGTATACTTTAAAAATTCCTTTGGAACCTTTAAAGTTAGTTATGAATAACTAGAGTTTCCTTAAGAAAAGGAAAGAACTAAGTTTAACAAAGTTAAACTAAGTTGATTCACAACACCTCTAACACCGAACTAAACTTGGAAAGAGATTCCAAAAGAAGGTTCCGGAAATATGGTTCCGGAATTTGAAACTTAACAAAAGTTACAATATGAGATTCTACCTTAAAGCGTATAGAATCTAAACTAATCAAAGTAAGTAAGGAAGTATAAGAAAATTATACTTTCCTTAAGATACAAAATGCAGCGGAATAAAACAAGTACAAGTAGAAGAACTACTAGTAACAAGATGATAGTCTTTTAACCCAAAGAGAAGGGTATCCAACAACCTTGGATAAAGGTCCCTTGATTTATACTTTCAAGCAAGTCTGTCTTACCCACACCAGGGTAAGCCCTCGATACGAAGATCGGTGTATCTGTCTTGCTATCCCCGCAAGCCCTCAACTTCAAGGTAGTTGGCAACCTCTGTCTTTCTCGACAAGAAAACCCTCGATCTTTAAGGTAGTCGGCACCTCTGTCTTTCTCAGCAAGAAAGCCCTCGATCTTTAAGGTAGTCGGCACCTCTGTCTTCCTATCCCCGGAAGTCCTCGAATGTAATCACCAACATTCGGAGTCGCACGAAGCTTTGAGAGTTAATAAGAGACTCTCTCTCTAGAAATCACTTCAACAGCATGTATGCACAAAGTTCAAATGTTCATCCATCCGTTCGTTGTGAGCTTTTTCAAATGAGCTCCTATTTATAGGTGAGGTCGGCTCCTTCTCCAACGGTCATATTTCCCTTAAAGTTCGGAGGGACCTGTACACGTGTCACTTAGACAACGGTTAGTTTATAACAAAATGGACGACATCGTTTTATAACAAAGTAAGTGTAACAGAAAGTACGACATCGTTTTAAAACCTAACATAAAGGTTCGGAATAGAAATTTCGGAGTGAAAGTTCGGAGTGAACAAATTCAGAGTGTATAAAACAATGATATCCAGATTCTGTTTAATGAGTGAATTCGGAATGAGAATTCGGAATAGGAATTCGGAATAGGAATTTTTCATCAGAAATCGTAATGAGAAATCGTCATCAGAATTCGTAATGAGAATTCGGAATGAGATTTCTTCATTAGAATTCGTAATGAGAATTCTTCATTGGAATTCGTAATGAGAATTCTTCTTCAGAATTCGTAATGAGAATTCGAAATGGGATTTCTTCATTAGAATTCGTAATGAGAATTCTTCTTCAGAATTCGTAATGAGAATTCGTAATGAGAATTCTT
Organism: Viscum album; assembly: GCA_963277665.1. Taxonomy (NCBI): domain Eukaryota; kingdom Viridiplantae; phylum Streptophyta; class Magnoliopsida; order Santalales; family Viscaceae; genus Viscum; species Viscum album. The sequence goes on along the minus strand of OY728126.1, from coordinate 685,523,698 downwards.
CATTAGAATTCGTAATGGGAATTCTTCTTCAGAATTCGTATCCTGAATCTGGAATAGAACTTAGTCAGAATTCATAACCGGAATTCGGAGTGAAACTTCCTTATAGTTCTTGTCCAGAATCCGAACCCTAAAACAGAATGCTTTTTATCAGTTTTAATGATTCCGAGAAAGTGAATCCGAATTTCATACTTAAGAAAAATATTAATGAAAATATGATAAGGATAAATTTTTCATATAAAAGCGATTTTCCTTAAAGATAAGGTGTTTGTGATTTTCAAAACAAGAAGGAATGGAAAAGTCATAAGGAAAACCTTATTGACTCAACAGCACTGAGTGCATGGCCTTCTCAATTCTTCAAGAACTTCAAGTCTTGGACAACTCAGAATGCACACCACTGATTTGGCACTGTTCACGTGTGCATGTGCATGCATGCATGCATGCACTCCCTTTCCTCTTCTTGGTGCAGTAGACCCACAAAGGGTGTAGTCACTTTAAGAACACACCTTCACTGAACTTCACACACTTTATCCAAATTGCTCACACACTAAAAGTGTGTTATACTTTAGTGTGGGTCCTCCCTTTTCTTCTTCTAAGTGTATACACACTTCTTAGTGCACACACCTAGGTTCGGCCACTTCTTTAATTTGCACATAATTGTTTCACTTTAGCACACACATGAAACTTGGCCTTCACTTCTTCTTGCACATAAATGGCTAAGGCCTCTTCACTTGTTGCACACACACAAGAGATGTGTCCTTCCCCACTTACACACACACTGCCTGGTGTGGTCTTCTTGTTTGCACAGGGCTACGACCTTTCTCTCCTTTTTTCACACACACTGCCCACGGTGGTTCTTCAATTTTGCACACACACACAAGGGCTACGGCCACTTGTTGTCTTTTTGCACACAAAGGCGCAAAGGCTCGGCCTTCTCTTCCCTTATTGCACACACACCCGAACACCTACTGCCCTTCTTTGCACTTAGCACACAGACGATGTGTTCTTTAATATGGGCACACACACAAGGGTTAAGGCTACTGCCTTTTCTTGTTTTGTTAAGCACACACGGCCGTAGGGCCTCCTTCTCCTTTTGCACACCCCAAAGGCTACGGCCTCTTCTTCAAATGCACACACAAGAGGTGACCTTCTTAGCACATGGCACACACACAAGGCAAGGCCTCGGCCTTCTTCCTTGCCAAGCACCCACAACCAAGGGTGTGGTATAATGCCTCGGGTCTTCTTCTCCAACACTGCCAAGTAGGTGCACTTGGTGCAACCAGGCGCGCAAGGTGCAACGCACAGGGGCGCGCAAGACCCTCCTGCCGCGGGGCGCGCAAGTGCTGCACCCGCGGGCACTTCCTCCTGCTGCACAAGTATGCGGGCAGTGAGGGTGCCAATCCTTGAGCGCGCAAATTTAAGCGGCTCAGGATCTTCCTGTCGCGCAAGATAGGCGCGCAGGGAACTCTTTCGGGCCTCGGGTGGCACCGAGATCTTCAGCCGCGCAAGTACTTTGCGCGGCGGCTTCTTCTTCGCGAGGCAGAGGCACACGCGGGACGACAGGTCTTCAACAAAACTTCAGAAAACATCACAGAGGGCTCGGCCTCATTTTTATAGGCAGAGGCTGCCTCAGATTATCCGCGTGCAAATAACTCAAATTCCCGAAGTTTTCGGGTTTTCAAGATTCGGTGAAATCTTGTTTCCTTTCCTCTGTTTCAACGCGGGTTCTTTTTCTTTCTGTTTCTCCTCGTGCATGCGATTCATAACGCATGCACAACCTTTGGTTTTGGCCATCCCATGCAAAACACGAATACCCCGATGCCTCGGCAACTCCGTTTGCCTCGGCCTCATTCGAAATTCTCCATACATTGCATGCATGTGTATTCTTGGGCATGATCCTGTTCGTTTTGGCCAGACGAGCGCGAGGGTGGCTTCACTTCGATCAGCGGTGGCCGGGAGCTCGAGAACGGGTGGTCGGATGGCCTCTGGTTCAGCGGCGTCGCGGGTGGCTTCGGCTCGAGCTTGAGGAAGGAGACGAGCTCTAGGCCGTCGGATCAGGCGTTTGAGATACATCGGGCGACCTGGATTAGATCGCGGCGCCGCGGATCAGATGTGCGGCGCAGATCAAGCGCGCGATGAGACGGACGGCGGAGATTTGCTCCCGGGATTTTTTGCGCGTCCCACATCGAAACGCAGCCCGGTTTATCCGCGGCTTATAACCCAGCCGCTCCCTTGAACGGCCAGTTGAAACTCCTCCCTCCACGGTGTCGCCCCGCACCGTGTTCTCTCTGCGGGCGCGCTCTGCGCCCACTATGCTCCCTGCGGGCGCGCTCCTAGCACCCACTATGCCTCCTGCGGGCGCGCCACTGGCGCCCACTATGCACACTGCGCTCCTCCGGGCGTGCCCCAGCGCCTCTGTGGTGTCTGCGGGTGCGCCCCTGCCGCCCTGAGCTCGCCCCACGGGTTCCCCCTTGGGCGTGGCGCCTTAGGCCCACATGAGCCTTGGGGTTGAACCCACAAGGTGCTCACGGGCTGGCCAATTTTTTTTGGCTAGGTCTTGAATAAGACTTTGTATAAAAAACAGTACTCCATATGAAAAATGCCCATTCTAAATGCCAAGCCAAGCTATCTTCTTCCCATCTCTATACTTCTTCTTCTTCTTAAGAATTCCTCCATTTCTTCTCCTCATATGATATTCACTTAGGATATGGAATTCAAAAGGTTCATCTTCATCTTCAACTGAGCTCCTTAATCACATAACTTCTTCTTCATTAGAATTCATCATCCTTCTTCAACATATAATCATCATTTAAGAATGGAATTCTTGAAGGTTCTTCCATCAACCGATGCTCCTGAATCAATGATTTCTTCAATGTGCTTCATTGATCCAATTAGAGATCAATTGGATCATCTTCTGATTCACATGCACTAAGAGTTAGTACATGGACTCCTTTAATCCACTTCATCCACTTAGAAGTTGTGGATGGATCTCTTGCTTCTCCTCATGCATTGTCAGCACAATGCATGGTCTTCAATCAATGTTGTGACATTGTATCATCAGGATACAAGTTCTTTGAACTTAAGGATCAGTTCAACAATCGTCTGATGGCCTTAGAGAATGTTTCAATCATCATCTCCTATGTCACTTAGTGAATCTCCTGAGTGACATGCATCTTAGTACCATGACCATTCTCCTTCATCACCATCACCATCACATCCTTTGACATTCACATCTTGACTCCTTGACATCCATTCATTCCAGGACAACTTCATGCCTCATTGACAACAAATGCAACACAATGCACTTCAATAAACTCCATCAATGATATCATAAGCCATGATGTCTAGAAATAATTATATAACTCTATGGTTGTTCGTAATATCCAATATACCTAATCTATATCAATCATATATATATATATATAATTCAAAACATCATTTATTCAACATTAAGATTAGATTAATGCTTATATGTCCCTCAAGCATGTGTTTTCCAAACATGTTCAACCTTCTAATAAATCTCTTTTGGTAGTTATCGATACCGATCAACACATTATTTTAAATCCATATTGAAAAAGTATTGTAGTAAAAGACTTATAGATTTTATATTTCTCATGACCAGTAACATAATAATAAAATTATCCGATTATAATTCTTGAATCTAAAAACATGCATATTTATCATTACTATTCATATGTGTTTGTAGAAAAATCTGATCCATCATCCATTTTCCTCTTTTGGGGTATAATTTTTTTATGCTCGAGATATTTTTTTTCATAGTGTCCCAAATACTTGTAGTTGAAGGATTGTAAATTGCAAACACTTTTCTTATCCTTAAAATCCTAAGCATGATGGACATTCTCTCAACACTTTTAGAATACTACTATTCATTTTAGGAAAGGATAATGTGATTATTTACAAAATTATTACATGTGAAAAATAAATCTTTACCTTCATCCCTCCCTCCATATTTTCCCTAGTTTTTGTAATGTTTGAATACATCCCTCAAATCCATATTACAAATATAATTCATTCTCTATCTCATTAGCTCATGATACCATATCCTCATATGATGATAATTATTTCTAGAATTATTCCTTTAAAATTATTGAAATAAGACCATTAGGTATATGATCCTTCTTACTCTATGGATCTCATGAATTTGTGAGGATAATATTCCTGCTGATATGCACCATTACTAATTGATGAAATACACTTGGTTAGATCATATCATTATGAAAAATGAATAATCCCATAAATAGATGAATACATATTGTAAATCAAAAAAATTATGTTTATCTAATCTCATAATTGTATATATGATTTGTTTGGAATGTTCTTCTATACATATCGTCGACACATTATGTTCCTTAATCTATGTTTTCAAATCATTTTTTATGGTTGGGGTTGAACATTATTTGATATCAACTGTAATTCCTCGACCCCTGAAACCAGGAGCCAGTGCCTAATTTATTTATTTTGGGATATATACAAGAATAAAGTCAATTGGAAACAAAAAACTTAGTTATTATAGAAACTCTAGAATATATATAAGATACCCATATTACATTGGGGAAATGAAAATGAAACATGATACATAAAAAACTGAGCTACATCATTGAATGTTCATTAAAAAACATATTCATTGTAGCACGAGGAAAATAAATACAATAAGGGTGATCTAAAATTAATATTAAGGGAATTCAAATTGAAGAAATAATTAATCAATGAGAATAAATAAACATATAAATGTACCTAACTGCATACACATACTATATAAATATCTTGATAAGGGGAAATCAATGTGGCCTCATAGTTAAATGAAACCAATTCCATTTAATAAATAAAATGATAATTAAATGAATACATGGATATTTCAAAGGAAAAATATCGTGGATAACAATAATAAATTAATTATAAATAATAGAATTTATTAATTTTTGGATGTCATGTTTCCTAGGAAATTAATACCCTTACCCTCATGGTTTTTTCTCAAGATAGTTTAAAATATTATGATTTGGAGAAATGATCCACCTCATGAGACTACTAATGGATCAATGCGCTTATATTAAATTTTCCCCAACACATAGAATGTTCATTAACCAGTCCCCAACTCATATTTCACCCATTAATCATCCCCTAACCTGTATAGTGCATATCCAAATAATTATTTATATACAAAATAATAAATTAAATTACTAAACAATGTGACGTATCATAAAATGTTTGTATAAAATAAATAATAAAAATTTATCAATAATTCCCCAGTGGAGGATAAGTAACAACTTGGGTTTTGGTAGTGATGAATGGAAAATCCATTGAAAGAACATTAAAAACATTATTGAGGAAAATAATCTTCAAACATCCCAATGTGTCCCATACTAGTTCAAAACATTTGAATCATAATCCCCATGAAGTAGTAACATTATATAAAACTTATAATATAATTATAATAGAGATATTAGGGATAAAACATTTTAAATGGTATTATATATACCATATAAAATTATATTTGTTCATAAAAATAAAAGAGAATTATTGGAATGTAAATTGAGTTGAAATCATTAACCTTCAGTCTGAATTACCACGTTTGTTTTCATATTCCTAAATAATAAAAATATTTTAATTATTTAATTGATTCATAATATTTTTCTTGTATATAATTAGTTCTATTTTACTTCTTAAAATTTTGTGTTCAACTTCTAAAACAATTTATTTTATGTCAGGTGTTTTGACCAAATTTTTTTATGGGGTAAAAATTAATTTAGTATATAAATTATTGTAAAGTGGTACGCAATATACAGTTATCAAAACAAAATCATGAGATAATTATTATATATATAAATAAATTATAATTTTAAAACATATAAAAAAATATGGTTATAAAAAATGAACCAATTCTACAATCACGGAGACAATATGTCATACGTACGCAAGGATAACATTTCTATTCTTTAATGATAGTCATCAAAAGAACGTAAGTAACATTTTTAATTTACATAATTATAATTATATAATAAATATCAATTTATTTAATTATATATATTTAACTATAAAGTTATTTTTATGTGAAGGGAATCACATCGCGTTGAAGATGCAATATTCTACTTGTCAAAAACCGACGTTGTCACTTTTGTTAGTGTGTGGAATTTGTAAAAAATAAAATGATATGATATAATTATATAAATCTAATTATTTAATTAATATAACATATATTTCATGTGTTTCACATATTTTAAATTAAATCCAATATTAATACATTCTCTTCAATCTTTGAATGTATGACATCGATTTGAGGAGACAATATTCCACACATCCCCAAATGATGTTATCATATTTCACATAAAATATAATGAATAAATGTTTGTTATATATAAAAACAATAAAATAATTAATGAAACATTAATATCATATAAATAATATAGAAATTGGTTGTCAATCATATTACCCTACCATGAGTGGTTGTAGAGGAAAAATTGATGACATCGTTTTTCAATGTAGTATTTCACCATACAAGAATGTTAATTACATTACCCATTTGACTAAATTGTGTGTACATGTTGGTAGAATCATTAACATAAAAAAAATTATATTTAGGATACTTATTTTCTTCCATAAATTTGGAATAAGAATAATTGAATGGGTGGAGAATGTAATAAAACATAAATGCATGTTTGAAGAATGTTACCTTATTTCGGGTAACTCCATTTAGTTTTCTTTAAAACTAGTCTTTGGGTTTTTTATGCCCAAATTTTAGGCTTCTTTGTTAAGGGGAAGTATTTTGGAGATTATTTTGGTTGAGTTAGGATGAGAAAAAATTGTCTTGTTATGTTTGATTAAGGGTAAGAGTAAATGCATTTTTATAATGCAGGGGAGTGGAATTCATGTAAATACAAAAAGCTATACACTATTGGGAAGACTACCTTAACCAAGGAGCCTATAAAATTAAAAAATAATTGATTAAATGGTAATTAGTTTCATAAGAACCCACAACACACAATGATATGTGTATTTTTGTAATTGTTTTCTCAAAAATCTATATTTCTCCAATTTTAGCATTTTTTTATAAAGTTAACTAGTTTACTAACCTAATTATTATAACAATTGAGAAAAAATTAATGTTATATTTATTAGAAAATATAGACCCATTTATTCTAAAATGTTATATATAATTCAAACAATATATAATTCCATATGTGTTGGAAATTAATTTTAAGATAAGTGCTTGAAACACACTAACAAAAATGCTTTATCGTAAACCATTATAACAATTTTTTTTCTATATATATGTAAATATGATCATTTTAGAAGATAAATAGGTCCAAAAATAGAATATTTGTTATATTTTCCAACATTTACCAACCAATTGGAATAATATAGGTTTTTAGTAACTTTAATTCTTTTAATAATATATAATTTATTATAAAATAACATTAATGTAAATTGTTATATTAAATATTTAATTTTTGTTTGAATTTTTTTTGAATTATAATATATTTAGTAAAAATTATTCTAAAATTATATATTAATCTAAAAAAATAGTTGAACACAATATTAAATTGAAATGAAATTTCCTTTAATGTTTCAATCATTTTTTATTTTATTTAACTATTAACTAAATAATCAATATGTCAGAGATTGTTTTAATGATAAAATAACTCATTTACCTTTACAAAGATTGTTTTTTACTAAAACTATTTATCTTATTCCATAATCATATTTTTTATAAGTTTTAATGGCGATGAAGGTTCCTTTGTTGTCTTTTTTCCTTTCTAAATGTATTATTTTGGTCACATTCATGAACAAGTTTCCCACGAACTAAGAATATCTGATCCAAGATGATATATAGTTGATATATTATCATCCAATATTTTTTGAAAACATGTCTATGTTATCTTGGTTGTTATGTTTATGTTTTAGTCCCCTGTATGAAATATTTTTTTTTTAATCATGTATTTAATTTTAATTACATTCACTAATATTTTTATTCAAATAAATTATAGATATTATTTGAATATAAATTTTATATTAAATATAATCAATTATATCTATTTTTCCAAATTCAATTCACAAATGTGGAAAAATTAAATTTATATCTAATCACACAGTTGTGGGAAGAAAGCATTTTGTAAAGTGAAAATGTTCAATAGTTATATAATTATTCATATCTATATTAAAATTAAAAATTATTAAAAGGATATAAATTGGATTGTTTGATAAATAATGAATCTATTATGAATTTTAAGAAAATTAAAAATATAATTTAACATTATAAAAGAAGGTAAAACTAGTTCTAGAATGTAACACAATATAACTCAATGTTGTGTGTAGCATAAGCTTAATAGAATGTTTAGTATAAAGAAATATAATAAAATAATTAAATTTATTCTAAAATAAAAATATTTTCAAGTCTTGGGGTGTTACATTCTACATCACTATCATCAACATGTGATCTTTCTACAACAGACATAAAAGCATCTTCTCCAAGATCTCAAAAATCCTTTACCTCATCAACTTTTATTTCCTTGATCAATTATTCTTATAATTAATAAAAAATTTCCATTTAATGAACTAATTATTTGATCCTTTATTTTCCATGACCTCATTTAAAAATTATTTATAATATACATAATCTCCATTATTTATTATTATCTATTAAAATATTTTTCATCGCGGTGACTAACTTTTCCACACAAAAATCATAGAATTTTGAAACACTACATAAAATTTCATTCCATCCCCATAGGGTTAGTGACAAGAAATTACGTCATTTAATTGAAAATTTCTTCATTTGGATCTTGTTATACATATAAATAATTTCATTATTAATTTAAAATATACAACTTACGAGATCTCATTTATCTAGATTCATTATCTTCCTTCATCATTATATACACTACAAGAGTTTTATCTTAGCTATCAAGAGAAATTTTATTTAGTTCCTTAACATTGAGATCTAGAACATTTCATTAAAACCTATTGGTTGTATTTTTAAAATCTATTTAATGATACTGGAAACACCCCTTTTTCACCTATATCACAGATATATTTTAACATAACATTTATATAATAAAGAATGAAACATGTATTTTGGTCAAAATCATCCACAAATATATATATATATATTTATTTATTTATTTATTCCATAACACATATCGCTCTACCTATGAAACATTAGGATGAGATTTTAAAATTTTCAAAATGTTTTTTAAACCAATAATAAGATGTTTTTAAGATAATAGTTTGGTATATATTGGGGTTTTTAGAAACCCCACTAAAGAAATAATATCATTTTAATCTATATCCAATTACTTATGGTATATTTTTTATAAAGTCACACATTCAATGTTTAATGAGAAGCCAATAATGACTTTTGTGTACACTCACATCCCTGATGGCTGGTAGTAGTACCACATCATTTATTTCTATAATATATAATTTTATACCATTGAAAATATTTTTGCATTTCTAATTAATAATAAGTAATATTTTTTTACTTTTGAGATATAGAATCCATTGCACAAAAAAACATGTTTTTGATATAAGTTACAGCTTCCTCATAAAGAAGAGTACCCTTGGGGGTGGTAAATCATTTTATTAAATATATAAAAGATTATACATTGATTTTTATCTTCTTCCATCGATGTCAAGAAATAATATTTCTATCAGTAAAATTTGATTTATGAGATATAACAATAATAAATAAAACAAGTGATTTTACTAGGATCAATATAACCGGGATAATCTATGGGGAAATAAAATGTAATGTAACTATGAATGTGAGATGTTATATCACAATACATATGCTGGTTATTACACACTGAATAATAATCATTGACACTCCAAATATACTGTCATCAAAATATTTTAAAAGCACAACACATTTCAAAATATAGAGGTTATCACCTCTTATTCCATGCCAGCCTTATAATTCATAATTTATGTGTATAAAAATTTATCTGACATGATTGTATAACATATAACAAACATAATTATATTCCAATGAGAATAATCTCTTATAATTTACACGTTTATCACTTTATGTTTTTTAGTATTCCATTAACATTCTTCTTTATTTTTATTTCTTCTGTTTTTTCTATGATTTTTTTTATTTACCCCTCATTATAATGAACTGTTTTGTGTATTTTTTAGTGAATAAGACCAATACAATTTTATTACACTCGTGAGAATAAATATTTTCACAAAATTTATTTTTAAATTCTAATTTTTGTTAGAAAACAATTTTGACCCAAATGATGTTAAAAATATGAGTTTAAATTTTAATTTTTAAAAAATGACATACAAACAGAATCTACAAAAATTAACCAAATTTTTACGTATTTTTTTATAAAACATGAAATCATAATTTTCTTTCATTAATTTCAATGTTTTTTTTAAAAAAACCAACATTAAATGAAATTTCATTATTCTTTTTTTTTCAAAAAATGATTTTGGAAGTCAATTTATTTTGACTCTAGAAATGAATTTTGATACTCGTTTTTAGTAAAAATTGTCTTTAAAAAACATTTTATTTAGAATCTAGAATTGACATTCATCATTTTTTTTTAATTAAAATCGCATTCTATTAATATTATTTTTAGATTCAATGTTTATTATTGAAAAAAAATAAATATGTATAATTGAATTTAAAAAATATGTAAAATTACATTTTCCAAAATGTTATGAAACCCTGTAAAATAAGAATGAATAAAGAAACATAAATCATTGAATCCTGTAAAATAAAATCACAATATTATATTTAATGTAGAAATAAATTGTAAAAAAATACATTTTCAACATTAATTAAAATAGATAAACCTGAAACATCTAAAAACAACTTTAAAAACAAATATAAAATATAAAATTAAATAATAAAATGAAATTTTTAATACTCATTTTATTAACATTAATTACAATATAAATACATGAATACTAAAAATGTAATCATACATAAATAATTATAAAAAAATCAATATATTTGTGTAGTATTCACTCATATAGAAATAGACATCATTAAAAATCAACAAAAAATGAATGATATTAAATTTAAATATAGATTATTTTGTTATAAAACAATAATCAAATGTTAAATTTTCATATAAGGGAGAATGAAAAATTTAAATTATGTATATGTAAAATAAAATATAAGTCTCTAGCCTTAAAAATTACATTATATTGAGTTTTAATATAAAATTCACAATGAGTATCATTTTTATGTTAATATTTTTAGACATTTAGGCCATAACTAACCCATAAAAACCTATAGAAATACACTGTGGACACTTCCAAAATTATCAATTTCTTTTATAAATCAAAATCATTTAAAAGTAAACATAATTTCATTAAATGTTAAATCATTACTTTTCCTTGATCTAATCCTTGACTCTATTCTTCATTAAATCCCGTGAAAAAATTTCAAAACATGGGATGAGAATAAAAAGCGCATTAAGGGACACATCAAGAAGGAAAACTGTTAGTCTTGTGAAAACATGTAATCCATGGATACATTTTCATAATGTAATACTTTTTAACCTATAAGAAGAATTAAAATACACTTCACTAAATATAAGTTCATTGGTTACTCCTTTTAATCTGAATATTATCATATAACCCATATAATGTAACGTATAAAATATGACGGTATCATGGGAGAAAATAATACATAATTGAAATAAACATATGTTTGACTTCCACATATATCACTAAATGGAATATCCATATCACCGAATTCCATACCCAGTGCATTGGAGGTTATAATGTAACCACATATCCTTGGTTTATTATGGAACCAACAGTCATTGGTTTTTCACATAACACATTATAATTGTTTTACATGTATCCATATTTCAAATTTCTAGGTATCATTATATAATCCTAACACATATGATATTTTAAATATAAAAATTTTACTTGAAAAATTTTATTTTCAATCAAATGAAATTTGTTCAAGATATTGAAATAGTCAAACCACTTTCAAAACAATATCCCATACCAAAACACCGAAAATGGAATAAGTAATTTATTTTTCAATTTAAAAACATTAAGTATTATAGATAAAGCCAAATATAAAATAAAATTTATTGTGGTGGAGAATTATTTTTTGTAGTACATAAGAAAAACATTCCATTTTTTATTTTAAATGGAAATTATAACACTTCGTATACAAAGATTTCTTTTCAGAATTTTAATTGAAATTAATGATATATATATAATCTATTGTATAATCCTTTTATATCAATATATATAAATATTTAAATTAATATCATGATTAAAGAGATTTGATAATTTAACAATTTAATGTTCGAGGTGTTCCATACCACTATGAACAAATAAATATTATTCTATATGAATTTATACATTTAAAAAACATTAAATAAATTTATTATTGTTAAAATATAGATATGAAATGTCATAGAATCTACATATACACTTTATAAAAGAATAACGGTTCATATTATATTGAAACTCCTCAATGAAAGGATATTGAGAAAAAATCCCTTACACAGATCATATCATTAGATTAAGGATTAATCAATGAAATAATCATGAATTACGGGTATAAATCTTCCAAATATAGGTGGATATTAATTATAAATAAATAATTGGTCATTAACACATATTCATTGAATAACAAAACCAATGAAATATATATATAACTAAATGAATGGAGATTGAGTTTAGATTTCCTTTACCTTGAGTCTAACTTGTCTCGTTCATTCTTTATCACCATGATTAATAAACATAGGTTAATTTCTACTTGATTCAAAAAAAAATCAGGTGTTTATTTTATTTATATTACTTATTACAATTTTATATAAATTAGTCAATTAATTTAGTTTATGTCAGTCATTTGGTAGTTATTTAATACTTGAGTTGATAATGAACATGGTATGATGTAATTTCCCCATTTTGTCATAAGATCACCATCTAAATAATATTATTCAGCATTTAAATATCATATTAATATAGTATATATGAATTTACAATATCCATAATATATGGAGATATGAATGTAAATGCACCATTCATGGACAGGGTAGGTCATACGTACAGTTGAAGGATACTTCCATTTAGTTATAAAATTAAAAGAATAAAGTCAAATGGTATGTATATGATAATTACACTATAATATTAATGTCATGTATAGATCATAGGTGTATAAAACCACTATTAACAATTTCCATGAATAGTAGTAACAAGTCATATCTCTTTGAGGGGGCGGTAGTCCACACCTACTCATACAAAATTATCATATTTAGACAACATAAAAAGCATAAAAATATGTTTTGACTAAAAATTATAAGAGAACTAAGAAAATATAAATTTAATATATATATATAATATAGAGATGTAGTGTCCATCATAATTTCCACCTAGAGAGTAGTTTGGAAAAAATTGAGCAATCATCATCTTGTGAGGTCATTGTTTGTTGTACATAAGAAACAATATGTTTGTTACCCATTAAATGAAGGATTGTGTTAGTGTTGGATAAAATATTATCATAAAAACATCAGAATATATTTTTTATACTTTATAGATATTTAGTAATAAAATAATAATAGTATAGGTATTGTAATATGTAAATGAAACTAAAATGAACCAGAGAAGGTGTTACCTCTAAATTTGGTAACTTCTTTCGATTTTTGACAAAAGGCTTCCTTGGGAAGAATTATACACTATGTAAGGATTCTAGGATTAGGGTAGGGTTGAAAGTAAATTTTTTTATAGATATTAGATGAATAAAATGGCTTTGTATGAGTTAATAAAAGAGAATGATAAATTCCCTTTTACAGGGGAGCTGAGAGGCTCTTTTAGAAAGTCTAGAAATATTAATTTATTATAATTTTATTTTTGGTTTCAAATAGTCCGAATAATCATTATTTTAAAAATAATATATTTTTTATCATATCCCTATAATATAATTAAAAATATATATTTTTTCAGGATTTTTTAATCTGTATCATTTTTTAACCTATATTTTACCTTTTTAAATCTTACCATTATAACTTGTTTTTTACAATTTTTGTGTTAATGTAATTACCACAACATGTCAAACAGAAAAAAAAGTATCATTTAAAATATATTATTACATATAATTACCATTTTTTATAATAGTATATATTTTTTTTGTTATTTTATAACATTTAATAAATTCTTTTATATTATTTATTATGAATTTTTTCAATTTTAACACTTTTCATTCTTCACCTTTTCAAAAATGTATAACAAGTTGATTTAAAAAAATACATTAAATAAATAAATACATGTCATAGTCATCCAGAAAAGTTTTGGATGGAATCAAATATTTCAAATAATAATTATTTTAAAATTTATAATATCATTGATATGAATCTTTTATTAATTATGTAATCACTACATCACCACTGTGTCATAATTAAATTTAACGATATAATGTATATAAATTATAAATAAAATAAAATTATGTAGAAAATACATTTATCTTTCTAATTAAATTTTATACTTCAATATATCACTTATATAAACCCATATTAAAACTAGTTTTTGTAGGAATAGATATGTTTATAACATATTTTCCATTACTTTATATTAATAGTAATAAGTGTCATAATCAAACCCAAGTGAATTCCAAGTGAAATATTTTGGTTCCAAGGGTTTTATTGGTCTCCCACAAGTAATCCAATAGGATGATGACACATATTTGGGTAGTTATATTATAATAATATTATTTTTAACATTATTTACTTGATTTACATTTTAACCGTGTTAAATTAAAATAATTACTAAATTACTATTCATAATGTCCAAAAATAAAATGGAAATATTTAAAAAATTTCTCTATTTTAATTTCAAATATGGAAACCATTTTTCGATATTCAAAACATATATCTTCTGTAATGAATTTAAAATCAATTCCTATTATCAGAACGAAAAAACATGTTTTTTAAAAGTGAAACCCATCAAAAGACTTTACATGTGTTTATGTCAGATTTCAATGTGAAATTACATCAAATGACCAAAAATATATTAAATTATATAAACATAATCCAATTACAATTTATGACTTATTATAAGGAAAATCTAACTATATACAAAAAATAGTTGAAAAGGTTGTTCTGAATTAAAATGCAGTTTTTTTACTATTCATTTAAATATGAATTTTTTAGAGAAATAACTATGTTTCAACAAAAGTAATTTTTTTTTCCCTATTCAAAATAAGAAGTTTATTTTTTTAAATATAACTTTTAAAAGTTAAAAAACTAGATTAAAAATAAGTTCTACATCATAAAGAGGAAAATTATTATTTTTTAAATAATTGTTTTATTTGAAAAATTGAATTTTTTCGCATATAATTTCTAGAAAACATATAGGATAAATTTCAAACTTTAAATTTAATATATTAAATATATATTTCATTAGTAAAATCTATCATGATTGATATTATTTTTTTATAAACTCACCTAATTTTAATTAAATTGTATTTCGGAATAAAAAACATTTACTTCTAATTAAAAACTGTTTTATTTTCATTTATAAATAATTGCTCAAAAAAGAATTAACTATATACAAGTGTAATAAATATCTTCAAAAATCAATTTAAAATTTTCATTCCCACCATTCCAATGGCTAGGTTATAGTGGAAATATTATAATTTTTTTTTCATTTATGCTCGATTTTTCCCGTTATGTACGCTATTGAATATAGTGTTTCTTTCATAAAACACAAGATGTTACATAATCCCCCCGTTAAAATATTTTGTCCTTGAAATTTAGAATTTGGGATTGTTTACTAGGGTATGCCTTTTCAAAATATCATTATTGCAATCCGACATCGGAAATAGGGTTAAAACTACCATATCAAAAAAAGATAAGTTCAAAGATCACTTGAGATAACACGTACTAGGATTCATTGTAGGAAAATATGGATATGGAAGAAAAACTGTGTGTTGATTTTTAATGGAGATTGATAGTAAAAATAATCATAAGATGTTTAATAATAAGAAAACCACAAACATTTAATGGGTTAAATAGTATTTGATTTCTCTGGAGGAAATGTAAATAGATAATGTCAATGTTTTAAGATCCTTTTTATAATGTTATGGAAATTTTTTAGAAGAATGACTATGAAAATAATGAAACATACATACATTTCATGTATAATTTCCACAATTAATAATTTTCTACCACATACTCATCTTTTCTCTAAACGATGAGTATTATAGATTAATTGGTCACACCAAAAGCACTAGAATAAACTTTTAGTGAATCAAAGAATGCACAAAAGATTAACTATATATTCATCATGTATTGATATATAAACATGAACAAAAAACGTTAAGATAAATTGGATAATTCCCCCAAAAGAGAATAAAACATTTTCTGATGAAAAACTAATTCTAATCTCTAAAATTAAATAGTAATACACAAATTTAAACATAGACCATTCAATAAATAACTTTACTTAAAATACCACAATAATATTAACTATGATTGAAACCAAAAATTCACATGTATTTTAGCACATAGTCTTCTAGGATATGTTTTAACGCGTATCTCTAAATATAATAGATCACTCTTAAAGTATCATACCAAAAAGTAAAAACCATAATCACATATTTTCCATGTAAGGTTAATAATTTTTATATAAAAAACTGAATTACCATAAATCCAAAAAATGATTGTTCTTAATTAATATTTATCATTTTCCCCTTAAAAATCCCATTTTATTTTATTTTTTATGTATATAGGGTTTCTATAACAGTGAATGTCTTTGAAAATAACATTTGTAACACAATCCTAAAATCATTTTACCATATCAAGTATATCCATTTGATAAAACTTATTTTTAGAAAATCCACTTCATCTTATTCCATAATCAATTTTAGCGAAAAATATAAGATTAATACTAACTAGGGACTTAATGTTGGAATATGGTATGTGATGAATACTTTTTATCCTTCGGTTGTGGGTTTGATTCCCATAGCCTTGCTGGATGTGACATGTTGTCAACCATCCTATGGGTTGTCCTTTTTCTAAAACTATATAACTCTTAAAATTTAACGGAATCATTATCATGATAAAAATAACTATAAAAAGTTTTAACATCAAAGGATTTTTATACCACTCATTTTGAATCCCAAAAACTAATAACCCCAAATTTCATCAAAGGATAATGTCTCTGACAATACGGTTAGTCAACGTAATATTTTTATCATAAATTCACAAAGGGGTTTATAATAAATTTAAATTATGATAAAAAATAAATTATAAACTCATATGACATCCCTATCACATAAGTAGTATTCCTAATCTCCAAAGTTGTCTAAACCAACCCATGATACCCACTATAATAACCTAGACTTAAACACTACAGAATCATGAGATTTAATGATAAAATCACATTGAGTATCTTTTATATTAAAATTTTTAGATTATTATTCCATAACCAATATTGAAAAAACCATATAAATTAAAGTTGGAACCTTCCAACAGTATCGATTTATTCAATAAGGAAAAAAATTTTAAAATTAAATGTGGTTTTGTTTCATTTAAAATCATATCGTTTCGTGTTCCCATCCTTGACTCAAATTTTCTTTAAAACCAATAAAGAAAATTTTGACAATTGGGATGAATATAATGTTCTCGATAAGGGATACATAAATAAGGAAAAATATTATTATTGAATAAAAATTAAATCCATGAATACATTATCATAATGTAAAACTTATTAACATTAATAAGTATTAAAATACACTTCACTGAATAAAAGATCATTTCTTACCCTTTTCTAATCAAAATATTACCATAAAACCCGTAGAATGTAACATATAACATATAAAGGTAACATGAGACATAATAATAATTACATTAAATATCATTATGGTCGAATTACACGTATATTACTAAATAGAATAACTATACTGTAGACTTCCATACCCAATGCATTGGAGGTTATAACATAACCACCTGTCCTTGGTTTATCATGGAACCACTTGTATTTGGTTCATCACATAACCACTAATATTTTTTATATCACATAACAACCCTTCAAATTTTAAAGTACTATTATATAATCATTAGACATAATATATTGAAATTATCATTATTTGATTCATAAAATTTCATTTGCAAGGATATGAAATAATTTCAACATATTGAAATAGTCAATCCACTTTCAATACCATTTATTGTACCAAAACACACAAAAATGGAATATATTATTTATCTTCCATTTTTTAAAAATTAGGTTTTATAGATTAATCCAAATATTATAAAAAAGTTACCGTGGTGGAGAAGTCGTTGTTGTCGTGTAAAATAAAAACATTCCTTTTGTCATTTTTAATGAAAGTGAAACACATCATATGAAAATATATTTTTAAAAACATTTAAATAAATTAATTATATACATTTAGTTTATATTATAATAATTTTATATCCATTTAATTAAATATGAAAACTAATATAATGAAGGTAATGATTTAATAATTAAATATTTAAACGTTCAAGGTGTCCCATGCCACTTTAAACATTTAAATATTAATATATAAAAATTAATACATTTAATAAAACATTAAATAATATTATTATAGATAAAATATGGATATGGAATGTCATAGTGGGTGTATATACACTTTATATGGGAATAAACGTTCTTATTAACAATAAATTCTTCAATGAAAGGAGATTGAGAAAAAATACATTACAAATATCGTACCATTAGATTAAGGATAAATCCATGATATAATTATTATTTAAGAATATAAATCTACCCAATTTTAGTGGATATTCAATATAAATATATTAGGGTTCATTTAGACATATTCATAGAAGAACATAACCAATGACAAAAATATTAACTTAATTAATGTATATTAAGGTAAGATTTCCCTTACCTTGAGTCTGAATTGTCTCATTCATTCTTTATATTCTAGAATAATAAACATATATTAATTAATAATTTCATCAAAACAATTCTCATGTTATTTATTTCATATATATCACTTGTTACTATTTCATATCAATTGGTCAAGTCTTTGAGATTAGATTGAACATTTGTCGATATTCAGTACTTGAGTCGAAAATAAGCATGGTTTGATGTAATTTGTACATGTTGTCACAATTCCACAATATTTATAATATTACTCATTATTTAAATATCATACATATCAATTATATATTTAATTATAATATCCATAACATTTTGCGATAAGAAATTAAATCCATTATTCAGTAGACGGTAGGTTGTATGTACGCATGAATGTTACATCCATTTATTTGTCAAATTAAAATAATAATAATAAAATAGTATGTATTTTATAAAAACCATTGTTATATTAATTTCATTTATTTATCATAGGACTAATAATACCATCCTTCATACGTTCCATATATATTAAGAACGAGTCATATCGCTTTGAGGGGACTGTAGTCCACACTTCCTCAAACGAAATTATAATAGTTACACAACATGAAAATTATAAAGTATTATATAAATAAATAATAAATAAGAATATATGTAGTATAAATATAATATATATCATATAGATATATAGTTTCTATCATAATGGCTAATATGAGAGGTGGTAGGGAAATTTCAACAATCATCATTTCGTGAGGCAGTTGTTCGGAGTACACAAAAACATTATACATGTAACCCATTAAATAGAGGTTTTGTTAAGTGTATACTAGAAACATATCATAAAAAATCTATTATATTTTTCATCTCAGTTTTTTTATTTAATCATAAAATAAGAATAGTATAGGGAGTGGAGAGTGGAATTAAAACTAAAAAACATGAGTGAACGTGGTATCACTTAATCGGGTAACTTCTTTTGGTTTATACCAAAAGGATTCCGTGGGAGTCTTTGTGCCCTATGGGAGGCTTCTCGGATGAGGGTAGGGTTTCTAGTAATATTTTTGGACAGATATTGGAAGAAAAATGTTTTAGAAAAAGTGATTAAAAGAGAATAATTTCCTATTTTATAGGAGAGATGAGGGGCGCTATAAGAAAGTCTTAAAATTTTGATTTAACAATTTTTTTGGTTTCTATTTCTGCCAATATCTTTTATTTTAAAGATAATATTATTTAGGGTCATATTCTTATAATAAAAGTAAAACTAGACATGTTTTTAATACTTTTTAATCCTTATCCTTTTGGTTTAACCCTTATTTTACATTTTTTTAATCTTACCACGATAACTTGTTATCCACACATCGTGTGTCAATTTAATTACCATAACTTTTCTAATGGCCAAAAAAAGTTTCATTAAGACATATTAAGACTTATCCTAAACTTTTTGTTGAATCTTATATTTTTTTGAATTTTATAACATTTAATGATATATTTTATATTCTATACTATGAAATATGTAAATTTTGACAATTAGTATACGCGAATTTTTAAAAAATTCATAACAACTTTATTCATTCAAAAAAATAAAATAACTAAATCGTAACATATAATATAAATCCGTAAAATTCATGTACAACATAAAATATTTCAAAAAATATTTATTTTAACATTTATAATATCATTTATTGGATTCATTAATTAATGATGTAATCCCTACATCATCATTGATTCTTAACTAAATTTATTTATTTAATGTCTAAAAGTTATTAATAAAATAAAATGATATTGGAAATATTTTTATATTTATAATTACTATTTATAATTGAAGATACCACTTATATAAACCCATATTAATGTTTTTTTGTAAGAATATATATGTTTGTAACTTATTTTCATTAAATTAAAAAATTTAAGTGTTGTAATCACACCCATGTGGATTCCAAATGCCAAATATTCAGACCAACAGTTGTATCGGTTGGATAAATTTTATCAAATAGATTTATGAAACGTTTTAGAGTATTTTTATATTAATGTAATTCTATTTTTAAACTTATTTTCTTGATTTACCCTTTAACCATGGTAAATAAAAATATTTACTAACATTACTATTCATAATGTCCAAATATAAAAACGGCCTATTTACAAAATTTGGACCTTATAATTTCAAATATGGAATGAATTTGTCAAAATTCAAATCACATTACTTGTAGTAATATATTTAAAATTAATTCCCGTAGTCAAAATGAAAAATAAGTTTTTTTAAAAGTAAAAACCATCAAAAGATTGACCTGTGGTTATTTCATGTTTCAATGTGAAATTACATCCAATGAACACAATTGGATTAAATGATAAAAAAATATTATAATTACAATTTAGAACCAATAAAAATTTAAATTTAACTATATAAAAAAGTAGAAAAAATACATTTTTGAATTAAAATTCAATATATTTTACTTTTCATTAAAATATGAATTTTAACAGAAAAATAAAAAAATTTCAACCAAAGTAAATTTTGATGTCCCTATTACAGATAAAAAGTTCAGTTTGTCAATTATATCTTTTAAAAGTTACACAAAATAGTTTCAAAATGGAATCTCCATTAAAGGGCGTTAAAACTATATTTTTAAGATACTTCTATTATTCAAAAATTAAATTTGTTCTCATATCATATATAAAGTAAATATTGGATGAATTATAAAATATTACATTGAATATATTATATATATATATATATATATTAATATATTTATATTTCATTATTAAAATAAATCAATATTTATTTTTTTATTTTATAAACTCACTTTTTTTCATTTAAATATATTTTTAGAAAAAATATCATTTAATTAAAAACTGTTTTTTTAATTAATAAATATATTTTCAAAAAATAATTAACTATACACTTATGTAAAAAATATTTTTATAAATCAGTTATAATTAATTAATCCCTCCATTTCAGCAGCTATATTATAAAGGTTATATTAAGATAAAAATAGTTAGTTGTTCATTTAAACTCGATGTAGCATATAATGTACGCAATTGAATATTGTTTTTGTTTATTAAAACATTGTATGTTACATAAAAGGTATGATGTGATTCATAAAAACAATGGTTTCAGAAAAATTTATTTAATAAACATTAATTTCCATTACTTATCTTGTTTTTATTTGAGTTTAGTAACACATTAATTACAATATTTCATATTTTGTGTAACTTGGTTATAAAATATTTTATAAGGGTTCATAAGGGTTTTTTGGTTTTCCATGAAGAAGTCCTTAAATATCATTTCAGTTGATAA